>CM035796.1:32750020-33437520 GCA_020466265.1 Siphamia tubifer
ACACCAGACTAGACCTCAGGTGTAGGTCTACCACACCAGACTAGACCCCATCTGCTGCAGACAGTCCATCACATTGCAGCACGTGTCAGGTGGTCCAGGTAAGGTCTACATGGAACCCCTTAACACAGCACAGGAACATCTGCACTGAGTCTGGACTGGAGTTCCCAGGGTCTAGATAGGAGACAACCCAAAGGTGATAGAGAACAAACAGGCCCATATCCTGTGGGACTTCCAGATAAGGTGACAGACAAGAGATAAGACCCAGAACAGAACCCTCTGGCCCCCAGGATCATATATCTATATATCATATCATAACAGACTGCTGATAAAGGCAATGCATGGAGTCTGTTTGTCCTGCATTTGGATACTGTGTACTGGTAACCAGAAGGAGTATATATATACACAAACACACTTAAGCGTCATGTGAAACTCATCCTGGTACTTGTCAGATACAGACCCTGCTGCGTTAAATCCAAAGACGTGGAACCCAGTCCAGGTCTGATCTGTGACTATGACCACACGATTGATCCTTCAGTGTGAACTCTGCTCTGAGCTTGGATTCTTGACGCCGTGCACAAACTTTTTCTCAGACGTCAGTGCAGTTGCTGTTGTTGGTCTCCAGGCCGTTGTTTTTGTTGGACGTGGAGGGAAACCCAATAAGCAGAGACTATGATGAAGATCTGAGTCCAATAAATCCACAAGTTCATCTGTGAGCGCTTTAAAACACACAAACACTGACACAGACTCGCTGGGTCATGGTTGCATAATCGTTAAACCATTTGGATGTGGGGTGTCCAATATACGGCCCATGGACCAAACCAGCCATCAAAGGCTTGGATCAAGTCCAAAGAATAAATGTGTGAAAGGAAAAACCACCCTGAATATGTGAAGGAATGAAGCAATGCTAATAAAATAATGTTAGTTCAAATCAAACTGGGCTGAATGTGGAACCTGAACTAATTCATTACATCCGTAATAAAACACGAATGCTTGTGTCTGATATCCGATGTTCAGCTGTCTTCTTGCATTCTCCTGGACTTGCTGATGTTCAGGGAGTCGTCATTTGGGGATGTTTAGTCGGCCTGCTCTGACAGCGTTTGTACAATAACAGTAACAAATGCTGAACGTTGACATTGAACAGACTCAGAGCTCATATTTGACATGAACACAGACAATTGTATTTTTTTTTTAGGAGTTATGTAAACATTCAGAGAGAGCTGTGATTGGTTGATACATCGGACTTACCAGCGATGATTTGATGCCGACACTCTCTGCCGCCTGGAACGCCAGGGTCAGGTTACGGACCTGAAGGAACAATAAACAAATCTTATTCACAGACTTATACAAACAATACCACCATGAGCACATCGACCAGGAGAGGGCAAGTCCCTGGGGGCAGGTCCCTGGGGGCAGGTCCATGACGGCGGTCTGGAGGATCCACAGCCGTGTGTTTTGCATTAAAACACCAATGGTTTGTTTGAGTTGTGAAATTGACACCAGTCCAAACATTACCCTCCACAGTGAATTCATGAAGAAACTGGAACCATGAACAGGTGGATCAGGACCAGACCAGACCATTCAGTGACAATAGAGATGATTACATGGTTGATTTACCTGAAAAGGGCATTTAGGAAAGTTGGACTAAAGTCTCAAACTAAAACAGACGGAATTAGGTCTAGATAAATTCACAAAGAAAAGATCAGAATCACTTCATGCACTGATGGGTAGGACAAGTCGGACCTGAAGATGATGAGACACTGAGGACAGACACAAAGAGACATGAAGACAGATGCTGAAAACAGATGACAAAGATGACAGATGTGACCTACCGGTGTGGTTTTCACAGTGTATCTGATTGGACGTTCGACAACCTCATCATGGCCTACTGGTGCGGTTTTAGTGGCGCAATTGGTTGGACGTTGAGCGGTGTCGTTGTGACCTACTGGTGTGGTCTGAGCAGCATGCTTGGTTGGATGTTCCATGGTCTAATCATGACCTACTGGTGCGGTTTTAGTGGCATGGTTGGATAGATGTTCGACCGCTTCATTGTGACCTATCGCTGCAGTTTTAGTAGCGATAGTGACTGGTAGGTCACCTCATTGTGACCTACTAGTGCAGTTTTAGTGGTGTAGTCGATTGGACATTTAACAGCGTCATCAGCGTGATCTACCAGTATATTTTAGCAGCACGATCCATTGGACGTTGAATCACGTCATTGTGACCTACTGGTGCGGTCTGAGCGGCGTGGTCGTACCTTGTCTTGGCTCATGAGTTCCTGGTAGGGGATGTGGGCTGGCAGGTACGTGTGCAGCAGAGCGCAGAACGCCAGGCCATCGCTCCAACTGCTGCTGAAGTTGGTTACGTCAATGTTCTGCAAAACACAAACCCAGATAAGTTCCACAGATGATAAGGAGGGAAGTGTAACTGTAACGACATGAACCAAACACCAAGACACAAACACAGGAAACAACATGAAACATGTTGTTGAAGCAGCTGTTAATGAGTCCATTAACAGCTGCTCAGGTTTCCTCCAGACAGATGAGAGGACAATAAGGTTCTGACATCCTCTATTAGCCACTGATAACCAACCCCCCAACCAGCCCTGACCACTTCAACTCCTCCACATTTCTGTTTTTTGTTGTTTCTGTTTGTTTTTTTTTGGTCATTTCTCTTGTTCTTTCTGTTCTTCCCATTTGTTTGTTTCACCGTTTCTCTTGTCATTTCTGTTTTTGGTGTCATTTCTGTTCTTCCTGTTTCAGGACTCCTGTCCATCAGGCCTGAAGCCAAACATGAAGGAAAACAGAAATAGGAGCTGAGCAGCTGTTGAGGCCTGGGACACATCTAAAACCTACAGGATGGAAACACAGACTGGTGTGGGATTTGATGAGGTCTGTGTTGGTTCTCAGTCTCAGAACAGTTGTGGGTTAAGAAACCTCATTAGAACCTGATCTATCTGGCCCAGGTGGTCCAGGTGAATGTGAGAAACCGCTGAAAGGTCAAAACACCAGTAAAAGGTAGAAGCCCTCAGGCTGAGATGGAAACCATGGAGACGGGTCTGAGTGTCCATCACCTGCGAAGGTTTGAGTTGAATGGATCCAGAACTTTGGCTCCAGTACCACTGGACCAGGAGGTGGATGAAGTGGATTTACTGAGGATTTACTTCTGTCACATCACTTTGATCTCATTAAGTTTGTATAAACCATTAAACACACTCACATACAGGAATCTTTTTTTTCCTCCTTTCTCTGTAGTACTTTAAGATTCCATTGAATGAAAAGTCTGTTATAAGTAAATGTATTATTATTATTACTATCATTATCATTATCATTATTATTATTATTGCTACCTAATGGAACCTGATGGATGGCTTGAATGAGCTTGTTCAGACGTTGAGATAGTATCTGGCAAATGTTGTAAATCCACTCAGTTTATCAAAATAAGGATGGTGTTGATTATGGTCAGACCACTCTGTCCATAATCATCCATGTCACTGGAACATGTGTATACATTTACAATAGGACTGGAGAATGAGCCCAAAGGTCAAAGGTCAAGGTTGCAGTGACCTCACATCCCCTTCAGGACACAACAGACCTGAACAGGTTCTCACTGACAGATGTCTTCTGTCTATCATCTGATCATCATCATCATCATCATCATCGTCAGGGCGCATATGTTCTACCTGTTCCAACTGGTCTTTTCTGTTCTGTATGTACTGTAAAGTCTGTTCGGTTCCGTTTGTCCATCGGTTCTGTTCCGTCTGTTTTGTTCTGTCTGTCCTGTTGCGTCTGTTCTGTATGTTTTGTTCCGTATGTTCTGTTTTGTCTGTGTTGTGCCGTCTGTTCTGTCTGTTCTCTTCAGTCTGTTTTGTGCCGTCTGTTCTGTTCTGTTCTGTTCTGCTACAGGCTGACCTGTGCTGTCATGTACATCCACATTCCTGTCATAACTCGTTTCTCTTGGCGCTTGATCAGCAGCAGCTGCAGATCAGTGATGTATGTGCAGACTGACACATACACATGGTGCTGGGGGGTGAGGGGGGTGGACCCTACCCCCCAGAGACCGACCCCCCCCCCCCAACACACACACACACACACATCACATCCCACAGACCCTAGACCAGCAAAGACACAATGACCAATCAGCTGTTAAAACAGGCTTCAAAGGGCAGCATAGGCTGAGGAGGACCTGGACCTGGAGTTCTGGGGGGGGGTCAGAGGAAGGGGGCTGAGGGGGAGGGGGGAGGAGGGGGATTCTGGGTAGAAAAGAGAGGCAGAGGCCTGAATGCTAAAACAGCAGAGCACAACAACAGCGCTCTGGGAGCCGGCTCCGAAAAGCAAACACAGCATCAAGCGACAGGAAGCGTCTCGCTCAGACAAAAGCCAAAAGGCCGGCGCTTTTAGGACGCGCAGAAAGGGAGTCTGGGAGAGAAGCAGGGGATTGTGGGATCACAGACACACAGAGCGGCTTCATGTGTGGGTTTGTCCTGGCTTCAGTCCAAGAGTACAGAACATAGAACCACCAGCACATCCAGAGACGAACCAAGGCCAACAGGAGCAGAATAGACTTTAGCAAATGAAAGAAAAGACACATGAATGAAACCAGGAACACAGAACAACATGGAACATAGACAGGACATACATTGAACAACACACACAAACACAGAACAACACAGACAAAGATGGAACATACACAAACAGAACATAGACAGAATAAACATGGAAAAATGTGAACATACACAGAACAGTACAGGACAAACCCGGCACAGACAAACATGGAACAACATGTAAAGCCATAGAAGAACACAAAACAACATGGACACATATACTGAAAACATATACAAACAGACCTAAAAGCATGGAAAACACTCCATACACTCCATAATAAAAGACCTTCTTCTTCCAAAATGAACCAAATATGGATTCTACTACTGAAACTAAAAGTACCAAGAACCAGCACCAGGAAGAACAAGATACAGAACCAAACACCAAACCAAGAGGAACCAGAACCAGATACAGAACCAGAATCAATTAGAAGTAGGAGGAACCAGATCTAGGAAGAACCAGATACAGAACAAGGAATAATCAGACACTAAACTAGGAGGCACCAGAACCAGATACAGAACCAAAAGTAAACAGAATCAGGAAGAACCAGATACAGAACCAAAAGTAACCAGAATCAGGAAGAACCAGATACAGAACCAGGAGCAACCAGAACTAGGAGGAACCAGATCAAGGTAAAACCAGACACAGAACTAAGAGGAACCAGATACATAACCAGGAATAACCAAACACTAAACTTGAAGGAACCAGAACCAGATACAGAACCAGAAGTAACCACGACCAGGAAGAACCAGGAGCAACCAGAACTAGGAAGAACCAGATCAAGGAAGTACCAGACACAGAACCGGGAGGAACCACGACCAGAAAAAACCAGGAAGAACAAGAAGCAGGAAGAACCAGATACAACAACTAGGAGGAACCAGAACCAGACACAGAATCAGAGGTAATCAGAACCACAAGGTGTCAGATACAGAATCAGGAGAAACCAGACACCAAACTAGGAGGAACCAGACACAGAACCAGATACAGGTGAGTGTTCTGGTCCAAACCCATTAGGTCTGAGAGTTTGTGTTGACTATTGAGTCACTTTGTTTCTGATGATCCATCAGGTTAGTTCTGTTGGGTCTTTTAAGTTGTCCTTCCTCTTCCTCTGTGGTCTTCACCATCCTCTGGCCCCTCCCCCTCGGTCCTGTCAGTGTTTCTCAGACGAGGCCGGATGAGTGGGGTCGAACGGCGTCATTGTTCCACAAACACACCAATATTTATGTGTTTGATTAATTCAGAAAAAAGTGTCCAAGTCTAAAATAAGACATGAAAGAGTATAGAGAAGTATCAAGAACAGACGCACACCACACACATATAACACACACAAACACAAACAAACTAACACAGAACACACAAATAACACATGAATGACCCCAAACATTCAGATTCAAAAGTAGGTCAGGTTGGTTGTACAATAAACAAATACAAGTTAGAGACCGACACCAAAAGCACGTTAAGTTTCACTTTCATCTTGCGCCAATGAAGGTTCATTATGGCTCACACCCCCACCCCAAATAACCCTCTAACCCTAAACTCTCATCCTCTGACCGTAACCCCCTAACCCTCTAACATTAACTCTCTAATGCAGGGGTATCCAAACTATTCCACAAAGGGCTAGTGTGGCTGCAGGTTTTTGTTCCAACCAACCAAGAGTTCACAGTTTAACCAATGAACTCTCTGAAGACTGAGATCAGTTGATTAATTGATTCAAGTCTAGTGTGCTGCTGCTTGGTTGGAACAAAAACCTAGAGTGTTGTGGAATAGTTTGGAGACCCCTGCCCCAACACAATTTTTTTTTTTTTTTTTTTTTTTTTAAATCACTTATTTGATTTTCTTTTCATCTGACATTATTTGGCTTTTTGATTGTGGTTTGTGTTTCTTTTACTGGTTTATTGTATTTTATTTAGTTTGTATTTGTTTTATTTTTATTAAGTGCTGTGACTTAATTATTGATGAATCATTTGTGATTCTGATTTCCTATTTGTGTGACCTGACTGCAACCGATCCGTTTTCAAAGGAGGGTCCTTATCTAAAGTCCTTGCATGTGATTAGAATTGATGCGGTAGAGAAAACAGTGGAAATAACCAAGTCGATATGGACCCTTGAATAACTAACACATGCTGTCATTGTTGTGTATCTGAAAACACAACACTGCCGTTGCTTCTACTTTACGTGACACCAGCCACAATGCCGTCAAGTAGTCCTACCATGCAACACTGATTGGCTCCTTCGTTTTGAAGAAAACCTGAACCCCACAGTACTCAGATGGTTGCATGAGCATAACGAAACACTGCCAGATGACGTGAGTCGGGTTAATATTTGTGTACTTGTGTATTTGTGTAATTTTTTTTTTTAATTTCACTTATATTGGTGTCTGAAAGGCTCTGTGTGAATAAAAACTATTATCTTTCCAAGTGACTGTTCTTGATAATTGGAGCTTTTTGTGTCGTCTGAACTTCCCTTCCTTCACTGGTTACTGTGCTTTGGAATGTATTTAGTTTTGTCATTTTTTGATATTTTCTTCATCTGTAGAAACACATGTAAAGGTTTGGAACTGATCCATGTTTTCATCAAAGACAGAGCCATCATTCTAGAAGAACCTGGAGGTTCCGCTGCTTTAGAACCCATTGTGTGTCTATGTTGTGAGTGTGTCAGCGCTCACTGATGTCGGCTGATTGCTGGTGGATTCTCATTTCCTGTGGACAGTTCGTCGCTCTGGGGCCTGAACTGGCTGAAGGTCTTCAACCATCGATCTGCCCCTCGCCATCTCATCTGTGACACAACGCCATGGAAGTGTGGCATAAACACACCTCCTTTATCCCAGAGGCTTCGGACCATCTCCATGACAACGGTAGATCTACATACGTAGGGTTTGTCAGGTTGAACTTTAGAGCAGCCAGTGGATCAATATTTACCTCATTGATCCACGTGTTCACCTGAACTCAGCAGGACATGACTGAGGACACATAAGAACACATGTTTCCATGGAGATAAAGACAAACAGAGGCGATTTTAATGATTGTTTATTCTCAATGGTCACTAAGACTAGCCAGATGTTCCAGACATTCCAGATTTTCCAAAAATTCCATGTTTTCCAAATGTTCCAAACATTCTATATTTAACAGACATTCTAGAGCTTCCACATGTACTAGACATTCCAAATGTTACAAACATTCTACATTTTCCAGACATTCCAGATGTTCTGGACATTCTACATTTTCCAGATGTTCTAGACCAGTGGTGCTCAATCCTGGTCCTTGTGAACTACTATCCTGCATCATCATCAGCTGCTGGTGATGCTTGTTGATGAGCCATGTGGTTGAATCAGGTGTGTTGGAAGAAGGAAACGTCTAAACCATGCAGGACAGCGGCCCTCCAGGACCAGATTTTGACATCCCCATTTTAAAGGTTGGAATTTCAGTGTTTGTTCAAAGCTGATCACATCATCCTTATCTGATGCTGACAGGACTGGTTTACAGAGACTTGGACTTTTCCCTCCTGATAAGGTCAGTAATCTGACCTCTGACCATCATTCAGATCCATAAACACTGACCAATAATGAATGAATGAACCTGTAGACGAATACAAATAAACACAGGCATGTCCATCACATATTCTACCTGGACTTGACTAGAGCTCAGTGACTGATTTGACATTTATATTAATGGACAACCTTGTTCCCTGTGAGTCCATGGGTCTGTAGATGATCACTAGGACCAGAAGACAGATTTTAAGGTCACTAGGACCAAGAGACAATGTTAGGTTTGGACTCAGTGAAGTTGCTGTTGAGACACACCCATTAGGTATGTAGTCAGTGGTGTCCTCATGGTCTTGAACTATCCTGAGCTTTGACCTATAACTAGATGGATGAAATGTCTTCTAACAGGACATGTGCCTCACATGTCAATCCCATGTACATGAAGGTACATGTCCCCAGGGGACGTGCTGGAATTCACAGGAAGAAGGAAATGCTGAGGAGGAAGTGGACTCGATATCAGAGGAGTCTCTTCTGTCTGTTTCCATAGTGATATGGTGGGCGGAGTAATGTCTACAACGAAGGTCCAGAGGACTGAGGTCTTCATGGAATAGGATGGCATTCAAAGCATTCACATCTGAGGAAACAAGCATTCAGCAGGATGCAGGATGAATGCATTTAATTAGGATCCACAGGTCAAAAGCCACCAGTGTTTTCACAAACGACTTCACTCAGGAACATCGTCAGAGATAGTCATCTACAGTTTCACAAGTATTTCCTTTAAAGAAAACACAATTTAAAAAAATCACACTGGCCTGCTTTAGATTTTGATGTCAAAGGTCAAGTTCACTGACCTGACAGAACTCATCCGGTGCCTGCAAGATCTGAAAATAAAGACCTCAGTTTTCACCCTTTATGCAGTGAACCCACTATAGGGAAGATATCTGGATCCAGACTTTGCCCTGATCCAGATCTAGATCTCATATGAACACAGGTGGGTTCATTGTCTGGATCTGGTTCAGGGTATGGTCCAGGTTCTGGTCCCTCTACATGTTATGTTCACTGACTTCAGTCTGTCCAGAGGATGTCATTTGATTCCAACAGCCCCATGGTCTGGTTTAGGTTCCGGTTCATGTTCATGTTCATGTTCATGTTCTGGTTATGGTAAATGTTCTTGTTTTGTTTAAGATTCTGTTTCAGGTTCTTGTTCACAATCTTGATTCAGGATCAGGTGCTGGTTCTGGTTCTGGTTCTGGTTCTTGTTCTTCCTCATGTTATGTTCACCAACTTCACTCTGTCCAGATGCTCTCACCTTTTCCCAACAGCCTCATGGTTTGGAATGGATCCAGTTCCAGCTTTAAATGATCAGAACATCTACAAACCCAAATGTTCTTAGTTGGACCGAGAGCCGTTACTGCAGGAGGGAGCAGATTAGTCCACACAATCAAATCCTCCCAGGAGCTAAACCTTCTTATTGCATTCCTGATAGGTCCACATAATTCTACTGCATAGCTAAAGCCCCTATTGGAAGGATCCGAGGCTCCAGAGTTTAGTCTGGACCGGTGGTCCTGAGGCTCTTCCAGGGTTTTAGGTTGCAGAAGCAGAATGTCCTCAGTCAACCTGAGAACTACCAGTTTATGGGAATGTTCAAACAAGCGCCATGTTTACATCTGAAACTTTCAGCTGCACCCTGAGCAGACTCTGCCCAGCCCAGCAGGGACCGGGTCATGGTCAGGGTCAGACCTCCCAAAGAGGACTCTGTTTAGACCTTCAGAGGAGGAACTAAATATCTGCACCTCCATGGTTACACCACAGCGTCCACCTTTATGGATGACAGAAAAAAAATCATGTCCACAGCTGAACCTTCAGTGACAGAAAATGGGCTCAACCTTGGACAGAGGTAGAGGAGGATCACAGACAGAACCATCTGAATCCACCTCCAACTGGTCAGCTAAGTAGACTGCAACAATCACATGGTCTCCAGAAGTGTTAACAGCTCAGAAACCCAAAACAATTTAACCCTTAAAAATCCAAACACCCAATACCACCTTCTAAATTCGTTACCATCCACTAAAAACCCAAACACCTACAACTATCTACCAAAGACCCAAACACCCACAACTGTCTAATGAAAATCCAAACAACTGGAACAATCTACTAATGATCCACATATCCAAAACCATCTACTGATGGAACTGTTTTAATACCTGCTGTAAATACAAGTTCTTTATCTTTTCATGGTCCACAGATATGACCCATTTGGACGTTCAAGGGCTTTGTAGTTCGCATGGAAACACTGTCATCTTCGACAACATTGATTCCCCAGTAAAACCCATGGAGTTGGATCAATGACAGTGGCTGGACACAATGATGATCACAAACATGGTTGTGAAGTTCGCAGACGACTCCACTGTAGTGGGTCTCATATCGGACAATGATGAGACTCACTACAGAGAGGAGAACAGACAGTAATCTTGTCTTGAACACCAGCAAGACCAAGGAGGTCATTGTGGACTTTAGGAGGTCTGGGAGGACAGAACACACCGCTCTTCTCATTCATGGGGAGGAGGTGGAGCGGTTGCACAACATCAAATTCCTGGGCATCCACATTACATCTGACCTCACTTGGTCCAGACACACATCCCACCTGGGGAAGAAAGCCCATCAAAGGCTCTTCTTCCTCAAGAAGCCTGAAAGGTCTGGACTCTCCCCTCAGCTTCTGATGAATTTATACAGAGCCACTATAGAGAGCGCCCTCACTCTGAATACAACAGTGTGTTGTGGAGGCTGCAATGCACAGGACAGGAAAGCATTAGCCCAGGTGGCGAAGCACAGGGGATTGTGGGAAGGCCATTCCCAGAACTGAACTCGGTGTACGACAGCCAGTTGAAGGAGGGCTGGTCATATAGCTGCAGACCCCACCCACCCAGGTCACAAACTGTTTGTGCCTCTTCCCTCAGGAAAGAGGTACAGGGTCATAAGAACACATACAAATAGACCAAGACACAGCTTCTTCCCCAGAGCTGTGAAATCAATCATTCCACTTCCTCACACACCCAGCTCCCCACACACAGACTGAGTATCAACTCCTGCGGCACACACACTCTTCACTATACATATATATATATATATTAGATGTGACTTTTAGATTATATATGTATATATGTGTCTCAATGCCAAGAGCTGCTGGGCAAAATTTCATTGTGCCTCACATAATGACAATAAAGATTCTTGATTCTTGATTTAATGGATCAATTAATGACAAATTGGACAGAAAAAGTAATTGTTTCCTCAGTTTTCTGTGTTTCTAATTTAAACACCGTTGAATTTAATGAACATCTACATTAAATATAGAACATTTAAAAAATTTAGAATAAATGCTGCTAAATAATTTAAGTAAAGGTTAAATACAAAAGTTCTTGTGCAAGCCAAAATAAACATAAATCTAGTTCTGGGTCTTTATGGGTGCAAGCCAGTGGCTCCAGTTTGGGTTCAAGTTCAATGGTGAGACCAGTTCTGATAGAACATCAGCCTATGTATCTGATCAGATGATTCTGTCCTGGAGGATCAGCTGAATAGTAACTCCATAGTTACTGGTCACCGTCATCCACCTCCAAGTTCAGGGTTTCTGTCAAAGAAACCCTGTTCACCTGCACTACACAGGGTCCAACCCAGGCTGTTTTAGAGCCTTTCATACATGACTGACTCTGCACAGAACCAGGTCCAAGGAGCAGGTCCACGTCAGATTGGTTCAGGCTGGGTCGGGTCAGCTCGGTCATGAATCCATAATCCTCTGGTGTATGGGCTCTGTACAGCAGGGATTATGCACCAGCTAATCCAGGTGATGGACAGCACCGGACGCCATAGAAACCGAACGCGCAACAACACAGGAACCACCAGTAAACAAAAAGGCACAAACCTGACTGACAGATAATCACCTGTTTCCATGACAAGTCAGATCAGCCGATGAGTTTGTGGAGTTATTCTGGATTGATCAATTTACATTTATGCTGTCACTGCATTTGGGTCAACCTTAGATTACATACCTACTAATATTAGGTCATCTTCATCATCACCATCATCATCATGACCATCATTATCATCACCACCATTATTATTATCACCAGTATTACCATCATCATCATCATCATCATCACCACCATCATTATTATCACCAGTATTACCATCATCATCATCATCAGTATCACCATCATCATTATCATCACCAGTATCACCATCATCATCATTATCAGCATCATTATTGCTATCATTGTCATCATTATCATCACCCCCATCATCAGCACCACCATCACTAGTATCATCATTATTGCTACCATCTTCATCATTATCACCATCACCATCATTACTACTATCTTAAACACATTTGCCGTCAGCTTCATTATTACTATCATCATCACCACTTTCATCACCATTGCATCATCATCATCATCATCATCATTTTCATAATCCTGCATCTTCTTTTGTTGTGTGTCTGTGTTGTGTGCATACGTGTGCATACCCCATAACCCTGGGTCTTCCTCTGACACCACTTGAGCAGTGCGTTCCTCTTGGATCCTCCAAACTGTCGGGCCAGAGCAGCCAAAGGGTCACTTCTTTCCACACTGTCACAGAGGAAACACAGGGACATGGTGGGAAAAAACCCCAGTTAACACACGTCTGACAAGAACAAACACACCGGCCACGTTCCTCTGGGTTTTACACTACTTGACCACGAGTCTCCAGGGAACAATCACAAAGCACCAAAAAGGCTGGATTCTAGGAAATGACTGTGTTTGGATTCTACAAATAGACACAAATGGGTGGATCCCATTTTTAGAAAGACAAAAGGATGACGTTTAGTCTAAAAACAAGAATGTCAGGATTTATCTGAACTAAAACAGTTTCAGGTTTTCATCTTAAAACAGTTAAATCTACTGCTATGTGTATAGTACTTTGATGGTTTAGATTAAGCCAAACCTGTTTGAGCAAACCTTTACTGTTATTCATTGATCTGATGGTTGAATATCTACAAATAATTTCATTCCATCATAAAAAAAACATTCTACAGCTCATGTATGAACGGTTTCCTCATCTCCAGTGTCTTCTGTACTTTCTGTCATCTGTCGTTCTTCATCTCTAGTGTCTTCAGTACCTTCTGAATGAGCAGCTGATCCATTAGAATCAGGTCTGAACTGAACCTTGCTTCATTTCACACAAACAATCCATCAAATCATACCCAGATGTTACACTGGAGCCAAGGAGTTGAAAGAAGCTGGGTGGCTAAAGGTCAAAGGTCAAAGGCAGTTGTGACCCCTGACCTCCTGTTTAACTCTGTGCATGTTTGCTTTAATTCTCTTCTACCTCCTCATTTTGTTGTTAAGATCTGATGAACAAACCTTAGTTAAACATCTACATCTGTGTCTCAACCAGACATATGGACCAAACATCTGTTTAAGGTGGACCAGAGGACATCTGTTGGACCTATACCTCAGTTTAAAGTGCACCAGAGCATGTCTGTTTAATGGACCAGATCTGTTTGATGGACAGGAGGACGTCTGTTGGACCTGTACCTCAGTTTACGGTGGACCAGAGGACAACTGTTTAAGATGGATCAGAGGACATGTATTAGACCTGTACCTCAGTTTGCTGGTGTTTCGGTTGTATCCGATGGATGGGGTCTTGATAACAGACTCCAGAGATGGACTTTTCCTCATCAGACTGCTGGGCTTCAGATCTTCCCCCGATAGTTTATCTGTAGGATCCAAACCCAAGAGGTATTAAACCCTGGACAAAACCAAAACCCTGGTCTGACTCCTGAACCTGGACCAAACCAAAACCCTGGTCTGACTCCTGACCCTGAACCAAACCAAAACCCTGGTCTGACTCCTGACCCTGGACCAAACCAAAACCCTGGTCTCACCCCTAACCCAAAGAAAAACCTGTACATAGATAAGAACCTTTACTCTGAACTTAGACCTTAATGCCGACCCTAAACCTAGACCTGACCCTGCTGAATATAGGCTTGCCCCTATACCCTAAGCGTAAACCTAACCCTGAACATAGACCTGACCCCAGAACTATTTTGTTGGGACTGAAACTCATAGATGTGAGTGGGAGGAGGAGCCAAATGACGCTGTCTGTACCGTAGTGCTGAGGGAAATCTCTATGGTTGATCCTCTTCTCCATGGTCTTGGACAAGGGTTTGATGTATGAGTGTCTCTGTGGGGGGAGGGGGTGGGGGTGGGGGTGGGGGCAGAGGAGGCAACGTAAATGTCAGTGTCCCCTTAAACACAATTGACATCTTCACACCTGGATCCTACCTGGATGGGTGACACGGCAGCGGCAGGGGCGGTCCGGACTGGGATCCCACTCAGGGGGGTCCTCTGGGATGAAGGCATCTGAACAGTGGCATGACCCGGTCCATCTGAGAGGGGAAAGGTTAAAGGTCAAAGATCACAAACACAACATACACTTCACACCCACCACAGTGGAGGTATTTTGACTGTAAAAGTAAAAGTAGATCTGAACAAACTGCCGTCTTCACTGTGTCACAAGACTCAAAGGTCAAAGGTCAGGATGGGGTTATGGCTGTTTATGAAGTGGTTCAAATACAGTAGATGTATATGACGTCTTTGCATAGGGGTGGGGGAGTGGAGGACTCACTCTGTCCAGTATCAAAGGACTTGATGAGGGACTTGACGGTGGCTCCAGGCTCTGACTCCGCCTCCCTGCTGGGGTTGAGGGGCGTGGTCTGGATCATGGAGATACTGCACCAGTGGTGTCCGTTATCCAAGTCGGACGTCCTGACCTCATCATCTTGAGACCTGGAGGACAGAGGACAGACGGACACGGGATGGATGGACACAAGACAGATGGGCACAGGACAGATGGACACACGACAGATGGACAAAAGATGGATGGACACACGACAGATGTACACAGGATAGGACAGATGGACAAAGGATGGAATGTCACAGGACAGATGTACAAAGGATGGATGGACACAAGACAGATGTACACAGGGCAGACAGACACAGGACAGATAGAAAAAGGATGGATAGATACAGAAGAGAGAGACACAGGACAGGACATACAGGCACAGGACACAGGGGCAGAGGACATGGGGACAAAGTACAGGACAGATGGACATAGGACAGATAAATAAAGTACAAGACAGACACACAGTGGACAATAGGAATTTGACAAAACCAGAACTGGACCTTGAACAAACATAGAAACCTGGACCAGTGGTCCAGTGGTCTACAGAGACAACAGACTGTTAACCTGGTTAATGGTTAACCAGTATTGGTCAGTGGTGGAGGTTCTGGTGGAGTGACCCAACCCATAATTCAGTGCAGTTTCATAGAAAACTTCTGTGAACCTTTAAAATGAGCCACACTTCACCACTGATGGTCAGTGGATGCACTGACCGTTTCCATGGCAACAACAGTTTTAGTTCTGGGTTGTCACTTCCACATTTGACCCGGTTTTCCTCCATCATCAACCTGGTGATGGAGGAAAACCTTTACTATGTTCTGTGTCTAGAACTGACTGTTGAACCAAACACAGGTCAGCACAAAACCAAAACCTTCAATTTCTACTCCTCCTCCTTCACCACCTCCTCCTCCTCCTCCTTCCCCTGCTCCTCCTCCTCCTCCTCCCTGGAGGTCTGTGCTGAACCCCATCTCCATTCTCCTTTGTTTCTCCTCCACAGACGACAAGCAATGATCCCTAAGTATTCAGTGTGTGGTGTTTAGTGACCTCTAGTGTTGATGTAACAGACCACAACCATCTGAAACTTGTTGGACAGAAACAGCCTGAAGGTCCTGGTGTCAGTTGGACCTGTTCTGAGACCTTTAATTGGAAATTAAAAAACTCAGATGGACGATTAACCTGAAAACAGAAACTAAAGGAGGAAAGGAAGGAGAATGTCATGAAATGTTGTGAGTTTCAGTTGAAAGGTGAGTGTGTCTTTAGAATGGTGGGTGTGATTATGCAGATGTAGACCTGACACCTATGAAGACCTGATCCTTTTGTAGACTTCATCCCTCTGTAGACCTGATCATTCTGTAAACCTGCTCTTTTTTAGTACATCTTCAACAGTATTTTCTGATTATTTCTTCTGCCTGATTCTAAACTCTTCACACTGAGAACAGGTTTATATTTTTAATGTATGAATCAATGTGTAACTTTTGTGTGTAAAATAAATCTAACCAATGAGAAGCAGAACCCTTTACCACCAGATGATCCACCTGATGATGTTTGAAGTCTCATCGCTATGGGTCAGATGGACATGAGCGCCTCCTGGTGGACACCTTAAAGGGGAACTAGATGAGATTTTACCCTTCTTTGCTGGTGATAAGATACGATGAGATGACATAAGACTATTAGTCACACAGTAGGGAAATTCCCATAGTTATAGCAGCAGTGGACAGTAAGAATGAGAAGCTTAATTTATAGTAAAAAGAACAATAGAAACAAGGAATATAAGAAATAGAATATATATACAAATGACAAAAATGAGCATTTTTCCTGGTGTACATAGTTACTGTTATAAAACCTATCAACCATGTGTTGTTTTGAATGAAGCCTGTGATGAGACACCAAAAATAGTGATCAAATACACTACTGGAGTGTAGAGTGGAACAGAATGGGAAACTTTAGCACGACATTTAAGTTTCTAGCTTTTGTTTTCACTCCATGATGCTTTTTAGCTCTGTGCCAGCAGCTGCTCACCTGAGCTGTAAACCATTTCTCACGGGACTCAAGGTGCATAGGACATGGCTGAGAAGTTACTAGAGGCACAAGTAGTGGATGGACGGTGGGCTTCCATTCATTTAACCATCATAACTACTCTGAAAGTGTTCAGTTTAGGTGAAATTATCATCTAGTTCTCCTTTAATCATAGGTTTGTTACATATGATGGGAGGAGATGTCAAGGTCTTTATCATGTAATCATTAAAACCTTGGCTCCATCCCCCACCCCCCCCCCCACCCCCACAGTGTATAAACAGTGGATGAACAGAATGAACACACGTGCGCACACACACACACACAGAGTCTGACTGGTGGAAAGTAATTTATTCACTCATCACATCTGCAGTCACTGTCCTTCACAATAAACAAATAGTGCTAGGCACCCCCCCCAACGCACACGCACACACACACACACACACACACACACATTTTACCTGATTTGCCCTATCTCTTATTATTGTGAAAACACATTTTTGGCGACTGTGATCTATGACCTACATTCACCAAAATTTAATGGGATCTATTTTGGACCACCTTGCACCTTTTCTGAAAATTTCATGAAAATCGGTCCATTAGTTTTTGCGTAAAGCTGTGTACAAACAAACTGACAGACTGACACACACACAAACCAACTCAAAAACAATAACCCTCTCCCCTTCAGGGGTGGGGTAATTAGTATTTGACCGATGGTGCATTCAATGACCTCACAGATAGCAGAACATACGACAGGTGGGCCTCCTCCAGGGGCTGATAAAATAAATCAGAAGGTTTACAAATGAGGAGCACCAGAATCTGACAGTGATCATTCAACATTATGGCTTTTCTGAATGATTTGAGGAAATGTGATGAAAGGCAGAGTCTTTAACCTGAGATCTGCCGTTTTCACCACCATCAAAAATATCAGACAATAAATGTGCCAAAATTTGCAAATATACACTTATATCAGAGACGCTGGGATCCAACGCCTTAAACTGTCTTACACATAAGGAGGTCAATGTTAAGGGAGAGCAGAGGTTAAGGTCAACCATCTTTAGCTTTGGTGGAGTCACATGACTCTTCAACAAGATCAACTGTATAAACTGAGTCTAAGGCCCAATCCCATTTCACGCCTTAGCCCTTCCCCTGCATTTTGTGCATTTGAATTAAGGGGTAGAGGTCTCCCAATTCTCACTCTATTGAAGGGGAAAGGCTAAGGTGAAGATCTGTGTGACCCTCCAAATGAAGATTTTTTTCTCAATACCACACTACGAACAGAGGTGTTTGAGAAATCGCCCATGATTGTGTTCAAATCATCAGCAAGATGTGTGTCACAGTGCCCCCTGGTGGCAGAACACTACAGCTCTGAACCCTCAAGGCCATGTTTACTGTCATTCAGTTCCCAATTTAATCCAGTTCGTATGGTCTATTTCAGGCTGATGTTGTAAACGTACGAGTCTGGGTTTTGTTTTGGCAGAATCAGTGTCACCATTTTCATCCTGTTTCTCTGGAATCGTTCTTCTTTGTAAAAGGCACAAAAGTGATGTTGCGCAGTATTAAACATACAGTCTGTGAAACATGTGGGACAGGTTTGAAAAAAGCAAATGGAGTACATTCACTGAGAACAAATACCAGATTTAACAGGTTCCAAATGGAAAAAAGTCTAAAACAAATGTCATCGAGTGTCTGAAAACACTCATTTACATCTGCAATCAAACAAAAAGGATGGAGTGCAAAAATAACACTGTCTTCATGTCTTCAGCGTCTCTAATGACCTTCCACCGCTGTCTTGGTGTCGAATGTGGCGCCAGTGTTGATTCTGAAAAGACAAAGAAGGACGCGTTATTTTGCTGAGTCTGTTATTATGTGTAGAAGACATGAATGTATTTGAGTGGATGCACATGACAACACCGTGACACAACATTCTGATGTGGACCTGGTGGATTCTACAACTCCATGCATCTTCAGAATCACCCGTGAACAAATGTATCTGAGGCAGATGATGCAGAGCAGGAGCCCAGTCCATGGCCTGAACACCACCTACTGCTGTTCCCCTGAAGTACAGCAGGGGGCGCCAGATACATTTACTGAAGAGCAGCTGAGAAGAACCAGGCAAAGCATCAGCCAATGAGAGGAGGCGGAGGAAGAGGAAGGGGAGGAGGAGGAATAGGAGGCAAAATAGGGAGCAGGAGAAATAAGAGGGAGAAAAAGTGGAGGAAGAAAAGGGAGAGGGAGACGAAGAAGGGGGAGCAGGTGGAAGAAGAAGAGGAGGAGGAAAAAGAAAAAGGATAAGATAAGGGAGCAGGGGAAAGAAGAGGGAGTTAAGGAAGAGGAGAAAAAAGGGGAGGAGGAAGAAAAGGAAGAGGAGGAGGAGGAGGAAGAAGAGGCAGCTGAGGAGGAGGAGGAGGAAGAAGAAGAGGCAGCTGAGGAAGAGGAGGAGGAGAAGAAGAAGAGGCAGCCGAGGAGGAGCAGGAGGAAGGGGAGGAGGAGCAGCAGCACACAGCCAGAGCAGAGCCAGACTGGACCAGGCCGGTTCTGGGAGGACTGGGACTCACCTGGACTTTACAAAAGGAGGCCTGTCTCAGGGGCTTCAGACAGAGGCATCATGGGAGGTGGAGGAGGAGGGGTCGGCTAACTCAGGCCTGGACTAAAAGCCAGTCCGGTTCTACTGGACCGGTTTTACACATCTGAACCATCCATCAGTCTCCTATCAAAGCTGCTCTGTCAGAAAGAGGACCCACAGGTGGGACCTCCATGCAGGTCTGAGCTTGACCTGGACTGGTTCAAATACTGGACCTCATTCTGGACCCAAATCCACCAACACTGCTGACTGATGGAGCTGATACAGGTTTATTCTATATAGTATATATCTATGTTTTATATGTGGATTATCACTGGGGTCCTGATTGTTATTTAGGAAAACACCATAAAATTATGGAAATTCAACTGTATTCTTCTGAAACCAGGATATTTCTGCAGCGTTTCCAAGTTCAAACTGTTACAAAAGTCAGGAGAAACTGAAATGTTTCCATTATTGATGAGGTTGATCATAAATGGTATGTTCTATTATTTGACCTTCCATTCACTGTAAGATCAGAATTCTGCTCAAATTAAACCATCAAACTCATTAAATAATTTCCATATGACACATCTGAAAAGTGTCATTAAGTTAAAAAGTAAAAAAAAAAAGTTAGAAATGCAGACATGAAATGGATTAAATTAAGGTTCATAAAAAGGAAATATATTTACACCTGTGTGTTCATGTCAACCCTGAATGACACACACACACACACACACACAGTAGAAGACTCTGGAGGGAGGAGGAAGAAGCAGCTTAAATGAGGAGGACCCAGAGGACATTAGTGTTCAGACCCAAATCCACCCTAACCTCGGGGGTTTCAGATCTTCAGATTGAAGGTCAGAAATTAAAATGAACTAAAACAGACAAACCCAACTCCAACTTTTAAATCCTTAATAGTTGGACCTACTGTGATCAACATCAGCAAACATTGAAATATGAGCGAGTAGAAGAATGAACTAAAGGGAACCTGAACCCTCTGCACTAGGGTGACTAGACACCCCAAAAACTTTGGGACAGTCCCGAAATCTAATCGAGTGTTCCGAATCAGGCCTTAAATGTCCCAAAACTTATACTCTAACAGAATACTGAGTAGTACTTTGAGTTGACTACATACAACCACTGAAGACTTTTAAGGGCCCGGCTACAAGAAGATCTATTTTGTTAATTTATTTTTATGCTCTACAATTAGATGTGAATATGTGCTGCCGATAAACACATTTTCATTAATTCGACATGGTTGGTAAACCCAACACACTGCCAAAAAGCAAAAGCATCAATGCAGGTACTGGGAGGAGTGAGTGGGGAAATACCTGTGGATTACCATTAGCCCCCCTGTCCCAACAGCCAATCTCACCTGTTCACCCTACTCCACATACAGGAGTTGATGCTAAAGTCTTATGCTAATGCATAATGCTAACACCTAATGGTAGCATTGCCAACTACTGAGGCTAATACCCAATGCTAACCCATGATGCTAATGTATGGAGCCATTTCACTGCCATTAACCTGTGGCATTGAAAAAAACAACTTGGCATTGTAGAAAGCATTGCATTGGCATTGTAACAGGTGTCGGCATTGTAAAATGTTGAATGGAAAGATAAAATACAGACATTGAAAAAACAGTATTTTGGGAGGGTATTTTTGTATTATAATTTATTTTACAATCTTTGGATTTATTTTTTAACAATGTTTTTTTTTCTTTCACACCTCTGGTTTGAAGTTTCAGTTTTAATTACTGGCACTGTTTTAACATGAGGTGGGGGGGCTTATAGCATGAGAACATGTTTCTACATTCTGAGGAAAGGAGAGAGAAGCTCCCCCTCATGGCTACAGCCATTACCCTCAGGTAAACTATGGATTGAAGTTCACACGGGACTTCCAAACCACCACCCACCAGTAAGTCTGTATCTTTCCATTCAACATTTTAGAATGCCAATACCTGTTACAATGCCAATGCAAAATTTTCTACAATACCATGTTGTTTTTTTCAATGCCACAGGTTAATGGCAGCAAAATGGCCCCATAATATTGATTTAAACTAATCTCTGGTGACCGAGATAAGGAGGGGGAAATACCTGATGCTGACGCCTTACGCTAACCCCTGGTGACTTATGTAAAGAGGGGGCAGTACATGATGCTAATGCCTTATGCTGGTGACTCATGCGAGGAGGGGGGCGGTACCCGATGCTAACCCCTGATGCTAATGCTTTATCCTAACCCCTTACGCTAACCCCTGGTGACCCAGGTGAGGAGTGGGAGGTACCTGACTCCCTGCAGTGCCTCCAGGTCTGTCAACAGCTTGGCGCTGCGATCCTGCTCCTCCTGCAGTTGTCTCCTCAGTGTTCGCAGTTCCTGCTGAGCTTCTACTTTGATGTCGTTGGCGACAACTACCGCTGTTTGAAGGTCGGCCTGGAAACGACGCCACTCCTCCTTCTCCTCCTGAAAATAAATGGGTGGAGTAAGTGCAGATACTGAAAGAACACGCTCCATCAGTTTGAATCCACAGGCTCTGTCAGGTTGAATTGATAGGTTTTTCCAGGGGTCAGAAGTCAACAAGAACATGAGCCTACTAATACAATGGCAGACGGTGACAGATTGTATTGAACGTGTCCTCTGTCTGACAGTAGTTCTATTGATCATCTTCAACATTTTTATATAAATGTGTCCTATTTTAACAACTAACTAGAAAAGCGGTCAGAGCGCAGACCTCCCCAAAATGTGCATCTTATGGTAAACTAGGTATTTCGCCCAGAGTGGGCGTGGTTTGCTGTGAGTCCTGAGCAGACTGTATGTGTGCTAGCCTGACAAGCCAGACTATGACATGAAATACAGTGTAACTCTTCCAAAATTGGTATTAAAGCCAACTTAAATGACCACTGTTCCTTATCCATCACCATCACCCTTCTTCTGTTTTCTATACTGTTGCACAGCTCTGTTGTCAACGCACTAAGCCCACCCAACAAACTCAATACACAGGTAGAGAGTTCTGATTGGTCTGGTCAATCTCAAACCAGAGCCTGCAGCCTAGATCAACTCATCAGGAAAAAATATTTTTCCCCATTAGAGGCAGGTTAGATTTCTAGCCTAATATGGCACAGCTCTACTCCAGAGACAGAGCCAGAACCTGGACTCAGATCAGACTAACTGTTCTTCATGAAGTTGAATCAAAGTTTCAGTTTTTTTAAAGACACAAACCGCTCAGACATTTAACTTCTTTAGAATCCTTTTGAACAAACTGTCCTGCACAGTCAAACCATAGGAGGCAGTGAGGTAGATGGTGAAGGTGCAGATGTTCAAAGGTGGAGTCATAAACATACCTTCATCTGCCGACTGAAAAGCTTCAGATGCCGTTCGGCCTCAGCCTTCTGCTCCTCCAACTTCTTCACCAAATCTGCAGAGACAAACACTAGCTGAAGACACATGTACAGAGATTCAACCTAGATGGGTGAAGGCACCTGGGCCCTGCTGGTCCACCTACTCTCCATGTCCAGGACAGCCTGGTTGGTGTGGAGGCCCACCGCCCTCTGCTGCTCCACCTGGTCCTCCAACTCAAAGATGGTCTCCTTCAGCTCCTTCAGCTGGTTCTGGGCCTGGATCCCCGACTCCTCCAGGGAAGACACTTTGTCCATCAGTTCCTGCTCCCTCTGCTCAGCTCGGTCCTGGACCTGCTGATATTTGGCCTCCACCTGAGAACCATCAGACCACAGCTGCAAATGGAGATCAACAAACCCTGGCAGAAAATTCAGGATTTCTATCTGTTCAACTCAGATAACATAACAATAGACATAAATAAAAAAATATATATTTGTGTCTTTAAATTCCTCCAGTTCAGAAATGGCAGAAAAATAAAATAACAGAATTAAACAGAGGTTAGACTGAATGTAACCCTGGTCCAGTTGGCCCATGTTTTTTTTTCTAAACCTACATAAAGTTGTCCTTTCCTCAGACTCATGTCCACCACTCAGTGGTTCTGTCCTACATCAGACTAGGTCCTACCTTGGACATCATCGTTTGCACATGCTCAGTGTCAGCGTGCGCCTGCAGCAGCTCCTGCCTCAGCTCTGTCAGCTCCGCCTCCAGCTGGTCTCGGTCAGTGTGAGCAGTCTTCAGCAGGTTCTGGAGCTCGGTGCTATCGCTGGCGCTCTGCATGGCCTTCAGCTCTCCCACCTTCTGCCGCTCCATGTCCAGCTGAGCTTTAAGCCGACTGTTCTCCAGTCTGACGGCATCGGCCACCGCCTTCTGCTCGTCTGCAGCCTGAGCCACCCGCCCCCCAGCCTCCAGCTCCTTGTCCAGCTGAGCCCGGAGCCGTGTCAGCTCCTCTCTGAGGTGGAACCCCTGGGCCTGGGTGTCCTGGTGCTCCTGTTCTAGCGCCCGCAGACTCCCTGTCAGCTGCTGCTGAATGTCCACCAACTTCTCCCGCTCAAAGCGTGAGCTCTCCACCAGTTCGCCGTACCTCTGCTCCAGCTCTAGCAGCCGAGGCCCCTGGTTCCCCAGCTCCTCCTCCCTCTGAGCTTGGGTCTGGACCTGCTCCTGGAGGTGACCGGCCAGAGCCTCATTCTTCTGAGCCATGAGCTCCAGACGTTCCCTCTGCTGCTGAAGTGACGTCTGTAGGAGGCGTTTCTCCTCCGCCAGACGCTCATTCTCCGCTGTCAACTCCTGCACCACCTGCTGCTGGTCTGACAGCTCCTGCAGTGTCGCCTGCAGCTCCTCAGCTGTGCTGTGGTGATTCTCCTCCATCTTGTGGATCTGTTCCGTGAGGCTCTGGACAGACATATCCTGTCTGGCAGTGCTGATTGCTGATGAGACAGCCTCAGCGCTGATGCTGCTGCTCATGGACTCTGAATGTGATGGGATTTTCTCAAACTCTGAGGAGTCAGGTGATGGCGAGTCCTTGTGGACATCAGAACCAGACGAAGGGGAGGATCTGAGTGGACTTGTGGAGGATGACACATTGTCCGAGGGGAGTCCATTCATCAGGGGTTTGGAGGAGCTACTGGTGTTGGCGCTGGATACAGAAGATTCCTCGAGACAGATTAGCTTCTCTTTCAGCAACTGGTTCTCATCTCTGAGAACCGCCAACTCCCTCTGGAACCTCCCATTTTTTTCCCTGAGTTCTCCCACCAGAACCAGTGCCTCAGCTACCTGATCCTGCTCTGGGTCAGTGGCAGGGGCTGACGTGGCAGCAGAGGAGGAGGTTTTGGTCTTACAACACTGCAGCTCCATCCTGAGGTTACTGATCTCCAAGTCTTTGGCCTTGGCCTCAGCCAGCAGCTCTTTGACCTGGCCCTCCAAATTACCCTTCTCCTGACCTTCAGTGTCTCCTCGGGCCTTGGTAGAACTACGTGTCTGCTTTGCCAGGGTGGAGAGGCTGGAAGTGCTGGCACTGGAGACCATCCTCTTGGAGGCGGAGGACCTCACCTGGTACTTCGGAGTCACACGGTCACGGGATATGGCAGAAGGAAGCTCCTTTGGAGTTGGGATGCCAGACTTCTTTGCTGCTTGGATACCTGAACAACAGAAAAACAAACCACAACCCAATGAAATACTGTCAGACAACCAACTACATTGTTGAGGTGTTGATCAAGTGTAGGTGGGACTCATCACGTGACCTCTGCACCTGGTTAAAGGTGAGACTGATGTGTAGAAATATGAATAAAAAGTGGAATGTGTCTGAAAACAAAACTAAATTATGAGCCAAAGTATAAATGATCAAGGATGTCATCACATAAAGTCTAATGTAGTTCAAGAGCATCTGCACTAAACTAAACTCATGTTAACAGGGTCTGAATGATGAGGGTTTTACATCAGGGAGAAAAATAACAAATTTAACACTAGAAGACCAACAGATGCAAATATTTGTGCAGGCCAAATTCATACAAGACAACATGCAACAAACAAATTTATCAGCAACTCTGAGCAGATGACATGGAAGTAATATGCTGCATTGCTATGATGACCTGGTACTGTAGTCAGTACCATCCTGTAATGGAAATGCTCTCCAGGAATATCACATCGAGCCAGTACTGGTGCAAACATTGGTTACTTCCCAGACAAACTGGATTCAGACATTTACTTTCTATAAATTTGATTGACGTCAGCTAAAACGGACATACTGTACCAACATGGTGGCGACAGAAGAATCCCCCCACTATGATAGAAAACAATGGACTGATGGAAGCTGTGACCTTCACCCTGTTGCTCTAGGAGGAGCTGGAAAAATGGGACGGAGTTTATCAATTGTGCCAGTACCAATTAAAAATAGCTGATGTTTTCTTGTTTAAGGTCATTTGTACCACCCCTACACCTCACTATCATGATTTTTTTATTTTCTAAAACTAAAATTTTTAGAAATAAAAAGTGTGTCAAAAAAACTTAAACATCAGCTGTCATATTCATTTAACATTTAACTGAAGATCTGAAGAAATAAAAGGTTTAGATTAAACATTACTCATATAAATACACAGTAAATGTAATGAACTGGTGTAGACTGTTTGTGGTACTGGACCTACAGTGGTTCTACTGAAAACAAATGGATCCACAGTGGATCAACTAGTCCTGAATGAACCCGCAGAGGTTCCACGGGTACTGAATGGACCTGCAGTGGTTTCACTGGTACTGAATGGACCCACAATGGTTCTACTGGTGTTGAATGAACTTACAGTGGGTCATACCCTTATTATTCAGCTGTGACTGGACTCTATTCACCTATTGTTAGTTTGACAGAGCCTGTGCCCGGCGCTGTCCATCCACCACGGCTGCACTCATTCACCGCTCCAACACAGCTCAACTGTTGCCTTTGTGGGGGTGGCCCACGGTTAGGCTTTTCCAGACCCTGCATAAATATGATGAGTATTTACTGATGCTGATGTGAGTGGATGAAAACCTTTGATTGTCTGTTTTCAGATCATCAGCAAACAGCAACACAGACACAACAGAGCTGATTCAACCATGACAGAGAGATACGACAAACCAAGACAAAGACAGTACTGTCCAGTCTTATCTTCCTCATCATCATCAGCATCATCTAAACCAGACCCAGGAAAAGTAAGGCCCAGATGGCTGGCCCTGACCAGCCCACATGAGATCACTGGCAAATTAAAAGGCAATGCAAATATGTCACACAGCTTTTATTCTCTAGTCTGCCAAATTAACATTTCTTAACATACTTTCCATACTCAGCATAAGGTTTATGCATTGATTGTTTTTTTTTGGTCAATTTCAGTCCATTAACATGTCTGCTAACACCAACAAGAAGAAAGACTGATTAAGAATGTAGACATTTTAACAAAACATGGACTTCTAAATATTTCTTTACTGAAGTCAGTAAAGGAATTGAGATACACGAATAAACAAAGCTGCATTTATGATTTTTCAAGTAAACTTAACATGGAGAGGAAAGAAAAGTTGACATGGAACTGGTTTTGTCCATTTTCAAATGTGTTTTTGTAAATATTCATTAAACATGTATCATTGTGTTGTTTCATTTACTGTTTTTATACTAATACATAGTAGATCAGAGCTGCAGATGAATTGATCTGGTCCTTAAAAACTGTCAAAGCTTCTAATGTGGCCTCGCAGGAAAATCAATCATGGAGGTTTGACAATAAACACCACCACAACAACTGAATATCAGCTCGTGAGATGAAACGTCACCAACAGCAGAGAATAAAAACAGCAGAAGAAAAGAGCCCACATCAGATGGTTCACAGGGAAAACAGACAAGTCCAAATACTGGAGGACTTTTCAAACCACTCCACTTTTACTCCCGACTTCCAGCATCATACTGTAGATTAAAAACACAAAACAATTAGATGACCCTCAACAGACTTCGAATGGTACAAAATTCTGCTGCTAGATTTCTGACTGATATATCCAGCACATCCCCCCTGTTCTGTCAGCTCGTCATTGACTTCCAGTCAAATTTCATATTGATTTTAAAATGTGAGTCTTTATCTTATGGGCGTTGCACAGTCAGACCATTGGGCAAACATTTATGGACAAGTTATATTCATGCAATTTGAAGGCCAATGGAAAAGTGATGAGTCACAGGATTTATCTGATGAGCATTGGTAAACACTGAAACAAGAAATAACTTAAATTAATTGGAAAAAAAAATCATCCAATTCATCAACTCAGATGTTGTTTGGTTAGTTTAGTTTGCCTAAGGTCAGGTAAGGTTAGTTTAATCTAGTTAAGGGAGTTTTATTAAGGTTAGTTAATGCTAGTTTAATTCATGGTTATAAGAATCAGAAGCCACACTCTAGAGGCGCAGGGATAGATAGTCTATTGAGACTGAACTGCCTACATTTAGAAGAGATTAGTTAAGGTTAATTAAGTTAACTTAATGTTTGTTAAGGTTAAATTATTTAATGTTAGTCAATGCTACTTTAGTTAATGTTAGTTGAGCTAAGAATAGATCTGTCAAATGATAATTTTTTTTTTTATCAGATTAATCACAGGGTTCTTTTGGATTAATTTCAATTAATTATGATTAAAACACTTTATGTCAGTCGACTGTTCTGTCTGTTGTTTTTTTGGTACTCAAATTTCCCACAACGTACACAAAGAAATACACAAAATGCGGGGGAAAAAAAACATACAAAACATGCTAAAATCCACTAAAATTTACAAAAATAAACTAACACAAAAAAGCGATGAATATCCAAAACATATTCATAAACTGTTCTAAAATAAAGACAAAATGCCCACCAAAACTGTGATAAAATACTGAAAACATATGCAAAAATCTGAATCTACATGTAATTAAAATTTGTATTCAACACTTTCAACAGTTTCAACAAAATAACTGTAAACAACAGTTCAATTTAATTCCATATATCTTTTAAAATCAGATTAATCATGATGATGAATTAATCTGTGTTTATCCATTAATTTGGACAACAGTGAAGTGCTCTGCTCTGATAGCATCTGTGAAAACCTGCCTCTGATCAATAAGGTCTGCATATGAAACACTGATGACATCACTGATGACATCACTAATCTAAATGAATGATTCCACTTCCAGGAAACCCCTGGTTCTGATCTTAGTAATGGACCCAGGCGCCGATCAACACAAGCTTTTTAATCAGCGCAGGAGCCGCGTGGTTGGAGCAAGGCCAGAGTCAGAGACTTAACAGCATTCACCAGGCCACAGAACCAGAAACTACATAGACCAGAACCTACAGGCGCAGTCCAGAACCGATGGATGCAGACCAGAACCTACAAACACAGACCAGAACCTACTGGCTTACAGATAAACCTGTTTCCTGCTGTGGTTGTTAAATATGTTTCCTGTTTTAGACAAATAGTGGTCGAAATAGAAATCCTCCACAGTCTGGGTCTGATCCAGGTTAAAACCAGTTAAAGGTAGTTTTTTCTTCCACTGTCTCCAAGTGTTTACTCCTGTTGGATTCTTAGACCAGGACCCAGCCAAACTGTGCCTGCTACTTCAGGTTCCGTCTGGTCTAGGACCCAGCCCACCTGTGTCTGCTACTCCAGATTCCGTCTGGACCAGGACCCAGCCCACCTGTGTCTGCTACTCCAGGTTCCGTCTGGACCAGAAACCAGCCCACCTATCCCTGCTACTCCAGGTTCTGGCCCCGCCTCCTGTTGTTTCTGTTAAACTAAGGTTAAAGCTGATGTTCAGACACAAACAGACCTGCCTGGAGTTCCTCTGGTCCTGGTCTCCCTGACTGGGGTTCATCCAGTCCGGGTCTGCCTGCCTGGTTCCCCATAGTTCCGCCTCTCTCCTCTCTGGGTTGGACTAATCCCAGAATCCGTGTTTGTTGGGTAAATGTGGTCTCTTATCGGCACCAGGACCACAACTGTTCAGTCCCACAGTCCATTCCTCTGACTCGTCTTCCTGATGGTGTTTTGTTCAGATGGTTCCCAGGGCTGAGGGTGTGTGTGTGTGTACGTGTGTATGTGCGCGTGTGTGGGGGGGTGCATGTCCCACTGCTGTATGGAGGCGCTGTGTGTTTTCCAGGACGGTGACAGTATGTCACAGTGGCGCGCCGGCAGGGTCGTGTGCACTTCATTATCGCTGTGATGACTGGAATGGGCTGAGAGGGGGAGTGGCTTCAGGACAGAGACACACACACACACACACACACACACAGAGCCCCTCCCTCCCCTGTTCAGTTCCTCTATCCAACAGCAGCTGAACAATGGAAGTGAAGCGTTCCTGGCACTAGGCTGGAATGCCACAGGAAGTAAGAGGCAGATGGGACAGAGAAGGATGGTTTTGACCTGGTCCAGGAATCTGAAGGATCTGAGGCCAACATGGGCTCTTGGACCAGTCTCAGTCCCTCAGACTCCATGGGTCAAACAGATCACATACAGGATCGGACACGTTCTTGTGAGTCGATGTATGAACATGTGAATTATTTATGATGCATTTATGAGTCAGTGGGACAAAGTACAGCAGATTATCTGGACTAAATCCAGCCTCTATGTCTGTACTGGAATGAACCACAAACATTCCAATAAACTAATGATAATTAGATTTCTATTCATATATATATTTTTTTTAAATTATTCTTTCCATATGTCTGATTTTGACAGGTGGACTGGGGTGGCCTCTACAGTGATAAACTGGTCTGTTGTGGTACAGAGACGGCTAAACCGTAAACCTTGATTTACCACTCAATCTACGTTCCGACCCTACCTATGGTCATGAGTTTTGGGTAATGACCATAGGTCATTTCAGCCACTTGCTGGTACAAATTAATTTCTTTTGCAGCTCAGCCTTAGAGATAGGGGAAAGAGCTCAGACATCCAGGAGAGACTCCGAGTAGAGCAGTTGCTCCTCCATGTCCAGAGGAGGCAGTGGAGCTGCTTCATCTAGTGAGGATACCTCTTGAACACTTCCCTGGGGAGGTGTTTTGGGCATGTAAATCTGGGAGGAGACCTTCGGGCCAACCCAGGACATGCTGGAGGCATTCCATCTGTGGTCTGGTCTGGGAACGCCTCGGGATTCCCCTGGAGGAGCTGGTGGAAGTGGCTGGAGAGTGGGAAGTCTGGGCTGAGGCTGCGGCCCCTGAGACCTGGATCCGGATATGCAGACGATGAGGAGTATGAGTACAAGTGTCTGATTTCAGCTGCATAATTTAATTTGTCTGCACACACCTGAACACTTTAGTTTGCTGTACATCGTCTGCATCCACATGCCTATTCATAGTCCCCTATTCTCTAACACCCGCCCCCGCTCTCTATATTTTTCTTTATCCCAACTGGTCAAGACAGATGGCCATTCTCCAGGACTCAGGGCCTGCTCCAGGTTTCTGTCTGTTAAAAGGAAGTTTTTCCTTCCACTGTCACCATCGCCAGTATTTGCTCTTGGAGGATTCTGTTGGTTTCTGAAAATTAGAGTTTGGTTCAGACTGGCTCTATATGTAAAATGTCATGTTGTGATTTGGTGCTACATAAATAAAATTTGATTTGATTTGAACAAACATATCTGAACACAGCTGTTGAGTCGACACAGATAATACACCTAATCTAACAAAGGAACCAAAACATCCAGTAAAAAAAATCCATCCTCCTCCCAGCAGGACTATGTCCAACAAGTCCATTCCAGAGCCGAGGACCATCTCCGTCAGAGTCTAAACCCAATCTCCTTCAGTCTTTTCTAGTCTCCTGAAGGTGGACTGATGTGGACCATACGAGTCTTTGGACCCTGCAAATCCAGAACATTCCTCCACCCCGTCCACACCCTTGGCTGTGATGCTGAGCTCATATAACACCGCATCCTGCGTTTGGTAAGCTGAGACAGGAGCTGCTGAAGGGAGGGACCCGCTGCCATCCATCTGCTGTAGAACACCTGCACATGGCGCCCCTGGGAGGAGCCGCTATCCATCATCCTCTAACAGAGCAACCTGTCCGAACCACAGGGCTGAAGGTTAAACCACAAGAACAGTCACATTCAGGATGACACAGCACCAAGACGAGGACCCATTGCATACAGATGGTCGGACTGAACACAGACACACACGCCTCCACATCTACACTATTAACCTCTCACCAGCCTTATGTCTCTGGACGTTGATATTATATATACAGTTCCCACATTAATGCACCTTCTCTTGTCACACATCTAATGAAAGTCAACAAATTCATCTTTCTGAATATATAAACCACTCTGAAGTGCAACAGTAACACCACATACAGAAATAAATGTTTTCTACATAAGCCAAATATGATAAATGTGGCTTCTCTTCCTTTTGAAGGCCGTCATCTGATCGATCATCTATCGATCTGGACAAATGTGGTGTGGTTTTTCTGGTAACAGTCCAGCAAATATAATCCAGTAAAGTATTTAGGTCCAAAACACACATAAAATCCACAAAAGGCATAGAAACTGCAAAAATATTTATCCAACCTGAAATGTATTTTTCCATTTTCCATGAAGATAACATCCATAATTTCCTTTTTTGCCAGGGGAGCTGCAATTTGAATTTGAAGAGGTACCTTTGAATGGTAAGGGGTTAAACTCGTTCTCATTTTGAAGGTCTAAACTCATTTCGCTATGCCATCCTGATGAACCGATGAGTAGGGGTGTTAAATTAAGGCATTAATTAATGGAAAGACCGACATCACGCACTTGTGTTATTTCAACATTTAGTAAACATCTGTAAAGTTTTGCACACATTGCTAATTGAAAAGCAACTACTGCCCAACATGTTTTGTCATTGTCACGCTGTTGTTCATGCACTAGTGCTGCTCTTTGTTTTGCTTTTTTTATGCAATTATTTATTTATTGCTTTTTATCGCTTTCCATTGACATGCATTTTGCAAGTGGTTATATTTTTTCATATATAAAATGTACAATTATTTGAATTTATACCTGCATTGAAATCTTATTGTCACAAGTCCATATGTCAACCATCAATGGTCAAAAATGTTGAAATACAAAGTAAAGAAAAGTGAAGAAAGAAGACAAAAACAACCCCCAAAAAACACATCTGGAAAAATTAACCTTTGCGAGTGACACCTCTGCTCTTTCAAAGTAAAACCTCTTCTTTCTTTATTGAAACTCAAACATCAGATGTCCTCCTTTCAAATTAGTGTGACACTAATGCCCTTAATCTGTCGTAATTGCTTCAAGGGTCACTTCAAGAGGACACCCCGTCGGTGGGATAGATTCCAACACCACCACAACGCTATCGAGACTTTCTTTAAAAACTTTGGAAAATGAATGAATGAACCAATGAATGAATGAAATCATCAAACTGATTCTAGAAATGTTTCTCAACTATCAAAAACTCAGACCAATAAACTGAAAAGTAATCAAGAGCAAGAAAAAAAAGGGGGCTTTATGGAAGTATTTGAGCCACAAATGGAAGTGTGTTGAACAGAAATAGAGCACATAGAGCTGTGGTGGTGACTGTAGACAGATGATCAGCATCAGTCTCGGATTACAGTTACAGATTACATTTATCCAACAACAGCACAAACATCACGTAAAGACACAAGAACCTTGAACAAGACAAAGAGGAACCTGAGGGACCACAGACTGAACTCTGGGTAAATGTCTAATCATATCTGGCTCACATCAGAATAAAAAAGACTAATCCAACATGTTATTTATAGACCCCCCCCCCCCAAACATATATACACACACACACACACACAGTGAGTGTCCTCCCCCTCCCCCCTCCACTGGGAAACCTCCTGAGTGAAAGCATTTCTGAAATATAGATGAAGTGTTTTAAATTAATCATAAGAACGAGGCTGGTTTTAACTTGTTAACGTCGATGGGAGGTGACAGGACGCCATTAACTAAACCAACATTAGGGTCACGCTGAGAACACACGAGGGTGGAGTCAGACAAGTCAGCTGATCAGTGGGTTACCTCCTTCCACCGTTCATCTAGACTGTCTGAACCTCAGGGGATCCAATAGTGTCAACGGGTTCACATTGAAACCAACATTATATCCATAGAATCTGATCTTTATGTCTGTGATTTAGACCAGTAAAGAATGTAAGAGGAGGAAGAACAGGAAGAAAAGGAGGAAGAGGAAGAAGAGGAGAGAGGGGGAGGAAGAACAGGAAAAAGAGGAAGAAGAGCAGGAGGAGGAAAAAGAGAAAAGAGGAGGACGAACAGGAAGGAAAGGAGGAAGAGGAAGAAGAGGAGAGAGGAGGAGGACAAACAGAAAGAAAAGCACAGGGAGGAGGAAAAACCGTAGGAACATGAAGGAGTGAGAAGGACAAAGAGGAGAAGAAGAGGAAGGAGAAGAAGAAGAGCAGGAGGAAGAACAAAAGGAGAGGAAGACGAGGGAGGAAAAAAAGAGGAGGAGGAGGAAGGCCCAGGAAATAGATGGACATACGTGCTTTCTCTGTCCTCTTTAGTCTAATGTTAAAGTAAAGAATGAAGGCTCTGGTTGACCAGCCACCTTCTCCTCATTCTCCTCCTCTATCCATCTGTATTTTATTCAACATTTAATGCTATTGTATGAACTTGTGGAATGGACTTTTACAGTCTGTTTTGTGTACAATCCAACTCCATTGACATATGTGAGGACATGGTTTAGAATCCTGGACCCATCCGTCCAACCCTAAACTCACACCAACCTCTGAACTGAACCAGTGACAACAGGACACTGTCTCTGTTTTCAACCAATCAACATCCTCCGTTACAGTGTCCACAGACTGCAGTCACACCCACATCAGACAAGCACTAAACCACTAAAACCCTGGACCAGGTTTCCGACATGTTGGACTGGGTCCTTTCACCACAGACTGGGTCCTTTCATGCATCCCTTTCTTCATGGAGTGACTTCAGTCATGTACATGATTGCTAACTTTTTAGAAGTAAAACTATGGGTTGAATTCAGACCTAATTGGGTTTACAGATTACTAGTGATCCAGAATAGATGTGATTGCATTGTAGAGAAAGTAATCTTTGTTTTTACTTATAATGGGTGAAATGTGTGCAAGTGGTCGGGTTTGTGATGCCTCTCCACTTGTTTTATTCTACTTTTAGTTCTATTCTTATTTTATATTGGTTTCGTTTTATGTCCCATGTTTAATGTTTGTAGTTTCATATTAACTTGATTCTGATTTTCTGACCTATTGGTTTTTTAATCATTATTGCACTCACTAGACTAGAACAATGATAATAATAAAAGGCTATTCTGTTCTATCCTTCAATACTGTTCTATTCTGCTCTGTTCTACTGTATTCTGTTCCAATTTATTCTATTGTGTTTTAGTGTATTCTATTCTATTCTATTCTATTCTATTCTATTCTATTCTATAGCCTGTTTCAGAGCCTTATATTTGATAAAGTGTGGAATCAGATACTAAATTAAACCTAGTGAAGTTTGGATGTGACTGGTCTCCTCTGGTTCTATGGTGACCTAATGCCCTCTAGTGGCTTTCTGGTGTTAGTGCATCAACGTGTTTAAATCAGTCAGAAATAGAAGTACGTTATTGATCCCACAATTGAGAAATTGGGGGTTTGTCCTTCATTTATCAGCAACACTGACCCTGTGCCCTCACACCTGTTGGATCCAGGTTTAGACTGTCAAACTGATCTGAATTCTGCTAATCCTGGACCTGTGGTGTGTGTGTCTGTTGTCCCTGCTGTACACTTTCATGTCTTCCTACCGGACAAACTGCGAGAATGTCCTTCAGCCAGGTCGGAGATGGCGCCGGTGGTCACAGTCTTTTTCATCCTGGACCCGGCAGCGGTGGATCCCAGAGCAGGTTTGGTCAGAGCATCGTCACTGTTGGCTCGTTTCAGCTGCAGGTAAAACACACAACATTTAAAGGTCATGGAATGAGCTCCAGTCTGCGGGGTCAGAGGTCAGACCTTCAGCTGGGCTAAGGGTCAGGTTCTGCTGCATCTGTCGATCGCCTTCAACACAGAAGACATTAACAGACGCCTTAAACAATGTCTGGATCCTATAGATTCAGTTTAATTCACTCTGCAAAACTTCCACAAACTTAATATTTGATTTATCCCAGGCAGAAGTGATATCTTTTAAATCACTTCATACAATTTTTATAGACTGTTTTTTTCTATGATATCTCCTTTAACCTTTTATATTTTTAAATGTTTAATTATTACCCTGTTTTGGTTGACATCCATGATGCCGTTGTCTTCCATTCCTTCGTTTTACATGGATCTGACACCAACGTTCTGTTTTTTCTGCCCTCTCTCCCATCACACATTCAACATTAGTCATGCTTTGCGTTGCTGTACTTATCTCTTATTATCTCTGCCGAGGAGGTTATGTTTTTGTTTGAGTTTGTTTGTCTGTCAGCAACATTATTCAAAGTTATGGATGGATTTGGATAACATTTTCAGGTTGCGTTGGGAGTGTCACAAGGAACAAATGAATCAATGTTGGTGATGATCCGGAAGAGATCCGGGATTCTGGATCACTTTGAAATGTATTCTCCATTTACCGCAATGTAAAATTTCAAAGTGATCCAGAATCCAGGATCTCTTCCGGATCACCACCAAATGTAATCTCTTCATTCGAAGGGGGGGTGGGCGGGGTCTGTGCTCTCAGAGTGCTTTTCTAGTTTTCTATGTTTTACTTTCCTCCTTCTGCTTTGGCTCTCAAAGCACTTTGTAAACTCACTTTTTAAAGGTGCTATATAAATAAATATATTATTATTTTATTATTGGAACAGAACAGAACAGAACAGAATAGAATAGAAGACTTTATTCATCCCACCTTGGGGAATTTTTTGTAGTTCCAGCAGCAAAAAATAAAGTGCAGTAAAGAATAACAGAGAAGACGGGCATATTTGCATATATACAGTGTTTACATACATTGCAGTGCATGATAGTGTATAAGTGTATATTATAAGTGTATATTTCTGTGTAACAATAATAATTGTTTGGTTACAGTTTTTCCATTCAACTACAATAAAGTTTTCTTTGTCCTTTAGATTTGTTGTGTTCTGCTGTATTAAAATAAACATGTATATTTTTTCTCTTTTCTTCAGATACAACAAGAAAATACAGGAAACTCGTTCACAGCCTTAAGAGACACACAACAAACAGAAGGAAGAAGAAATATGCATGTTCATTCCAACGCTGCAAATAAAATTATCTAAATGACAAATGAGTATAAACAAAGAAATGGCAATTTTATCTACTGAGAAAAATATTCCTTCATGTTAAAAGGAGCCAATTGTTTGTATGCTGACTCAATTATTTAATTTTTCAGACCAAATACTGTACTAGTTCAATCAATGACATAATTCTGTATTTTGTATTCCAAAACAAAAGTAACAGAATATGAGCTTTAAACACTATTCCATTGTTTGCCTGGTTTGGTAAATTCTGCATATAAAAAATAAAATCAATACTTCAGTTTTCTTTTTACACAGAAATACTAGCATGTCAGAGTGGTAGAGAAAACCACTGTGGTGCCCCATGGTGTAGAAAACAGAACGTGACAAAATAAATGATTGCATGTCTTTGCAATGTTAATACTGCAAACAATCAAACCAGCAATTTGTACAATATGTAAAAGTACGTCATATATAAAACTAAGTGCAGAAGTTGTTGTGTTATTAAAATGATGTGGTTCCAATGTGGAGTTAACTAAATTAAACTGTCAAACTGGATTAATAATTGTCCAAAACTCCCCCAACACCCAAGTCCTTTACAAGCTGAAGAATCTTCTAGAACCCAGACTAGATCCAGACCTCTGAAAACCAAATTCTGTACCTGAAACAAATCTACCAGCCATCAAACTGTGGAAAAAATAAAATAAAAACCACCACAGAAGAACTAGGACAGGAACAGAAACTGGGTCAAGCCTTTCATCCCTGACGTTCACATCTGTGGACACAGTTGAACTGACTTCATAAAGGTTCTAGAGGTAATATTCTCCAAACCACATGGGGGCAGTGTCTGTGTCTGGATCAGCAACACAGTGAACAAACCTTAGTTGGAGAATGAGGATTGATCTGGGATCTGCTAAAGTTAACCTCCTCAGACCCAGTTTGGACAAAAGCTTCACAGCTTTAGACAGAAAACTAACAAAACTGTCCACCACAAAGGACATTCCCTGGAAATATTTTTAAAAATGTATCTGAAAAAAACTGTTGCATCATGAAGTTTCCAATATTACAAATTATTGAATAAAAGACACAAGTTTATACTTCTTCCTACTCCTTTTTGACCATTCAGACTTGCATGTACTTTAAGATAGATTCTGATCATTTAAATGTTATTTCGTTTTTTATCATATTTTGTCTTGTTTCATTTGTTTCTTCGAAAGAAAGAAAGAAAGAAAGAAAGAAAGAAAGAAAGAAAGAAAGAAAGAAAGAAAGAAAGAAAGAAAGAAAGAAAGAAAGAAAGAAAGAAAGAAAGAAAGAAAGAAAGAAAGAAAGAAAGAAAGAAAGAAAGAAAGAAAGAAGCCAAACTTTGTCCTTTCCATTTGAGGTGGTTCAACATTTTCTGAATAAAACCAGATTTATCAGATCAAAGCCTATCTGTAAAAATATTTCATAACATTTTTGTGGTTACTGTGTTATTGGTGTCATTCCTGTTGTCTGTCCAACCATCACCTCCTCAGTGTTGGACTCTTACACTGGTCCTCTGTCCTCATTTCAGCTCATATTAACCCTGTGTAGGTGTCAAGTTCATGTGACTCACTCGGGTAAGGCGCTGGTCAGATCCCAAAGTGTTGGAGGACCTGGAGGTCTTCATGGCAGAGGAGGAGGTGGAAGTGGTCTTCATGGCGGAGGAGGTGGACGTGGAGACAGTGGGTCTGGGCCGGTCCTGCAGCCCTGGTTTGGGCAGCCCCACCTTGGTGGCACCCGTTTTCATCATGGCTGCAGGTCAGTGAACTCTGGGAAAAAAAAGAAGGCTGGAAATATTAAAATTTGACTTCTGACTCCAGACTTTACACACTGCAGGGTCCCATGGGGTGGGGTTTACAGGTTAAAATTCATGATAGTGTAAGTAAAGTAACAGACACTTCCTGTAGTTTCAAGGTGAAACAGAATATTTGTCACATTTTTAAACTTGTGCTATGCTCAGTGTAAAAGCATGAATAAGGATTAACATATTTGGGTCTTTAAGGGTTAAATTTGGACATTTGGGTCTTTAAAGGTTAATGGCGGACATTTGTGTCTTTAAGGATTAATGGTGTCTGTTTAGTTCTGTAAGGGTTAAAGGTGGATGTTTCATGGGCTAAAGGTTGTAGTGACTTCAGACTAAACCTTAAAGTTGGAGGATGATGGGAAATCTGCCTTTGAAGACTGATCACATGACTAATTAGTGTAAAACACTCATGTGACTTTACCTACTGCAGAAACCAGAAATAACACAACAGACAACGAGGTTGGACCAATCCAGAGCAGTATTTGAGAAGACTGAGGAGCTCAGCAGGACCACCACACCAGGCCTAAACAGGAAGTAGCCCCAGATGGTTAAAGAGTGAACATCATCCAGATGGAAACATCCTTATGTGGTCTCTGTAGGACATAAAGGAGGTGTTGGAGGATGTGGTGTGAACCCCTTAACCTGAATCCTAACCCGAAACCAGATACAAACAAGTGGTGCCAGTCACAACAAACTCTACTCCTCGCCAACATTTTAGCATTTAATGGCCATCTGCCTCTCAACATATGAGACTATGGGTTTGACATTTCAAGGTCACTCAAGGTCAAAGGTCTTGATGGCATTTTGTAGCCTACATATAGTTTCTCATTTGTCTACAATAGTAACTCAGTACTTACTGTATCACCACTCTTTTAGAGGTTACGACCATTTAAAACCATGTGACCTTGATTTTGATCTTTTAAGGTCACTCAACGTCAAATGTCTCAACACTATTTTGAAGCCCATGTCAAGGTTCCTATCTGTCAATAATAGTAACTAAGTCTCTATCTCCACTGTTTTTTCCATTATAGTCTATTTTAGTTTTTTAACTATTGACACAATGACCCCTCTTGGGTCAATAATCGGTCAAAATCTATATACATAAGATGCAGAATTGAAAGACCAGTATTTTGCTGCTATTAGAAGTCTGTAAGAGGAATAGTTTAAAGGGCTCTCATCTCATCATCTGAACCCGCTTTATCCTCAGTAGGGTCGCGGGGGTCACTGGGGGCCTAATCCAGCTACAATGTGAAGGCCGAGTACACCCTGTATGGGTCACCAGTTCATCTCAGGGGTGAACATATATAGACAAACAATCACTCTCACATTCACACCTATGGGTGATTTAGATTAACCAATTAACCTATCAGTGCATGTGTTTGGATGGTGGGAGGAAACCGCAGTACCGGAGGAAACTCACACAGAAAGGTCTGGTGTGGGATTCGAACCAGGGTCCTTCTTGCTATGAGCCACAAGTGCTGTGGCACTGTGCCACCCAAATAGTTCAAAGGTTTTATCCAAAATCCAATTTGGACCATTATTGTGACCTTTGACCTAGTCTTCAAATTCAAGGTTCTGATTGTCAATGCACATCAACAGTAAGAGCAAAAAGAAAATATATGTGTATATATAATTAAATAGGATATTTTTTGAACAACTTTGCACCTTTCTTGAACATTTTATGGAAATTGGTCCAATAGTCTTTGTGTCAATTTGCTGACAATCAAACAAACAAGCAAACACAGATGGTAAAAACAGTTGAACCAAAAACAATACCCCCTACCTCCACTTCAGGGGGAGAGTCAAATATCACATAAATGAAGACACCAGGACAAAGAACATGTCCGAGTGTGGTCAGTAGAAGTCCTCCATAAAAGGTTCCAAGGTTCAGAGGAAGTGCACAAAGACACTTTCCAGATGTTGTTATTAGAGTTCCACTCAAACCAGTGAGATCCACATGACCCACATCATCAACAGACCTAGTCCAGTCCTCCGTTCTGAGACCCTCCTGGCAGGGACGTGTAAAAGGGTCCAATTAGGAAATGGTGTATGGAGCATTTGTGGTCTCGGAGCTCATGTCTCCTTGTGGTCTATCATGAGACTGCAATGTCTTCGGGCCATGTCCTGTGACTTAAGAGGTGAACAAGACTCAGTGTTTGAGGATCCAGAACCTGACGATGGGCTCAGATGGAAGCTCACACAGCACAGAACTAGGAGTTGTAGTCTGATCCAGTTTGTTTAGGTCTTCATTGCCCATGTGTCTGTGTAGACCAGACCTCTGAGCTCTGTCCCCCTTTAGACTGGCTAAGTTCAGGACCTAAACCTCTCAGTCACATGTTAACCCTGGATCAGATGTTGACCCTCCGTAAAACCAACATAATGCCAATAAATAGAACCAGTAACTTAGATGTTACTGAACCACAGCCCTCCACACAAAAGGTGAAATGACTCTTTGAGGAATTAAAAAAAATTCAAACACAAAAAAATCTTCAAGGCAGATTCACTGTCTTAAAGATTTGTTTAATTCATGTCCAAGTTAATCATGTTGCCCTTATATGGGTACATTGGGTTCTGCATCCCGATTAGGTCAAGGACTGTAAACCTTCGTCAATCAATGTCCTCCATAGTACAGAATGTGTTCAGCTTTGACTAATTTAAATAAAAGTTCCAGTGCTAGCAGTTTTCAAAGCACCTGTGGCCATACCTGCACACCTCAAAATACCTCATCCTTCTCTCATCCCCACTTACTGATTGATCTAGTTAAAAAAATAAACAAAGATGGAACTAATCTGATTACTCGATAAAAAAAAAGTAATAATAAAAATAACAATAAACAGAACAATAGACAGAATACTTGATTTAAAAAAATATTCAATAGTTGTAGCCCTACTCAACACAGAACAGGATCTGTTTGAACCAGACAGCATTCAGACCGGTCTGAACAGGGGGTGTGAATGTGGTACAGATTTTGGTCCACTCATGGACCCAAGGAAGCCACTATGAAACCTGGACTGGTTTGGGTTTAACACATTGGTGTCAAACATGCAGCTCGGGGGCCAAAACCTGCTCACCTAAGAGTCTAATCCACCCCTGGGATAAAAATGAAATGCAAAAATGACACTGAAGATGTGATCAGTGGAGTGAAAACCACTTTAATCCAGGTTCCACCCACAGACCAATTTTTTCTATTTTTTTTCCACATAATTTTTGAAGAAGAAAATGTATAGTTGTCATTCTGTTATCATTCTCCCACCCAATGAAAGGGAGGCAATGCTTGGATTGGCAACACTCTAGTAGTAAATCTGTTGGTTGAATTAATATGTAATTGGGTTTATAAATTGTCAGTGACCCAAAATATAAGTTATTACATTTTAGGGAAATTAGGTCAAAGTTCACATCTTTAATACATATTTTTGCATCTTTTCCCTCCATTTATTACAAATTTAAAATGTCTATAAAACATCAAATTTGTTTCGATTTTTTTTTTCTTCACACATATATAGATGCATACATGATATACGGAAATCAGCTAAATCCATGACAACATAAGATACAGCACATGTGAGGGGCGGGGTTTGTTGTACCTGGAACCACCCGTTATTTTATTTTACTGTAGATCCCATTAGTCTCATTGTATGTGGAACTGAAACTAAAATGATGTGAGCAACCTGCACTGTTAATATTTATAGTGTCATTTCATCTCATGGGCCAGAGCATAAGCTGTGGCAGGCTGGATTTGGCCCATGGGCCACATGTTTGACACCCCTGCTATAACTTAGAAATGAACACCGAACTGAGCCGACAGCAAAATGTTCCCACGGTATGTTCTGGTAAACCACCAACACCAGTAACATCTGCGTCTATGAACCCAAACTATGTTCTGATGAATGTTTCCAGATACCAGTCCATTCCAGCCATTTAACATCCAACCACATGCATTTATGGGTAGATTTAGACACTCACAACCAGAGGAAACGCCCACCAACATGTGACCAAAACGACAGTTATTTATCCAGGAGACACAGCAAACAGAACTGGAACCGTTAAAAACCTAGACTGATGCATGAACTAAAAACAGAAAATAAAGCCCATCATGCTTCAGTGCATTTGTCACAGATCCTCTGTATCTGTGGTTGACCATGTGACACTGGTTCCTCAGAGGAGGAAATGCTGCAAAAACATGACTGCTCAACTTCCTGTTGGGCTGTAAAAGTGGTTTAAGTTTGACTCACTGATTCACAGAGGGTTTAGAACAAACATAATTGCAGCTATTCACCTCATTCTGTGATAATATGGTCAAAGAAAAGGAGGATCCAGACAGGCTTTGATCCACTGCTGTTCTGTGAAGTACACTTTGGAATGGTCTAGAAGATCAATTAAAAACAGTCTAAAATAATTCAAAATTATATATAAAAATGTATAAATTAACAAATGACTTGTTCAAAGGAATAGAATCAATGTTAGTAGGTGAGAAAAGGACATAATTTACCTGAATTAAAATTAAATATGGATTTTAATCGGTTGTATATTTAGCAATGATTACAGTGAAACTTTGTTTTGTTTGTATGTTTTCTTGTGTAAGATTTGTGTAGGATTTGGCCCCCAAAAAAAGGCTGTACTTCAGCCTAAAGTCTTTCAGTTGCATTGGAGCAATGGCTTGGATGGTTTTGTTTGTTGTTTAAAGTAAATAATGGCTGAATAAATTCTACTATAACTGCTACAAACTACCTACCGCCACTATTGCTATTACTTTAACTATCATCAGCCCTAAAATATGAGAAAGTTGGCAGGAACTTCCTCAGGACAGTCTCCAGACATTAGTCACCATGTTCATTTTTCCAACCTTTCCTGTTCCACTATTCACAAATCACATCCTTAGTCCAAGTTACACTTCAATATGAACACCAGCCTTGTGTCCCAGTTCTGGAACGTAGATGACATTATTTTAATAACACCTATATAGACACACAGTTCCCACATTAATGGACCTCCACTTGTTGAACATGAAATGAAAGTGAACAAAATGATCTTTCTGAATATATAAACCATTCTGAAGTGCAACAGCAACACCACATACATAAAAGGATGTTTTACACTAAAAGATAAGACATTTGGCTTTCAAAGATTGCTATCTGATCAATTATCTATTAATGTTCCAACACATTAGGTGTGGTGAACACCAGGATATATGACAATGGAAGTTTTTGTCCAGAATACTAGGTTGGACTGACCACTGACAATGGTAATTTTGGATGTAAAACATTTATTTTCATAAATTTTTTTATTAAAATGCGTATTTGAAGCATTCAACAGTTATTCATTTTTCCAACAAAAAAAAAATCCAAACCCAGCCACTTTCGAAAAATTGATAATTCCCCAAATTCCCCCTGTGTAAAACAAACATAACCCCAGAAAAAATGCTCTAAAACTGACATTTAAACAAAGTTCTCAACTTTAAACAAAGTAAAGTGCAAAGGTCCAAGACATTGGTCTGATGGTAAATGGTGTGTTTCAGTCCATACCTACCAAATGCAGCCAAATACACCCTGGTTTTCACACCAAAAATAAGGCGAGGGAGGTAAAGAAAATCATAATGTAATTCTTTCCAAGTATAAAAGGTGTTACCTTTACAAAGAACCAATCCTTTTATCCATACTCCAAACTATTCAAGAAGAGCAATAACTTTAATTTGGAGAGGTATTTTTCCAGGCATTTTAAGCAAAATCACCCTGGAATGGAAATGGGTTAACAACTAAAAGACCAAACCCAAACAGAAGCTCCTGACAGCCCAGAGGAGGAGGGTAAATTAGAGTCAGAACATTCCACTCACATGTAACCACAGCCTCGTCCTGCCCTCCAGGGCTGAGAACCCAAAGGCCGTATGCCTGATGTTCAACGTTATGGATAAAAATACGCGCCGTGGGCCAGCGAGTCTCCATACAAGATGAGGAAGTAGTGCTGGCGCTCGACCATGAAGCCTTCGCTTCTTTCATCTAAGAGGAAGAGAAACATTCAGCTGTCGGTATTTTCCTCTGGTTCCACGTCTTCCACAGGAGAAGGAGTACACATGGACTCTACAGCTGACTGATGGATCTGCTGTTGGTCAGTTTATTCTAGTGTAGATGAGGCAGGGCTGGATGGTTTGAACATGGGTCACATGGGTTTCATGGTGGTGGTTTCTCTTCTGGATTAGACTGTGGACATATGTACGTTCACTTCTCTGTGGGTTAGATTCAAACAGCAGCAACAACAAACACTGACAAAGCTGCTCTTTGTCCCAGAAACACTTCCTAATACGAGGGTGGATGAACAAGTCTGCATTGGTCTAATTTGGATCCCACAGCTCAGAGCACGCCAGGCCCGTGGAGTGAGTGGGTGAGGCGTAGAGCGCTGGGATGCCATCAAACACAAACCAGTTAAACTGCGGAACTAGGCCTAACCACACCCCTACAACCACAAGGCCAGACCTTTAAAGGCTTTGCAGAGGGTTGAGGAACAGTTCAGAGGCTTTTTTAGGCTCCACAAACGGTTTCACACCCTCATACAAGATCTGAGTTAGTCTGGGCACACGGCATCAAAACAGCCAAATGTTCCTGCGATTGTTCCAAACCATTATGGACATATGAGATTAAATTAAGAAAATAATCAACTCTGATATGGAGAAGGGCAATCTGCCCACCACCCGAATCAGGACCAGTAAATACAGTCCAGTTCCGTTAAGTCGAGGTCCAGTTTTGTTAAATACAGTTTTATTACAGTCAATCCAGTTCCATGTACTGAAAACACCATGACCAGCAAAGAACCAGGATCTGCAGGTCCTGGTCCACAACACAGGGCCGATCAGGACTCTTTTGGTCCTGGTCTGCCACTTGGGGCCAATTACGACTCTTCTGGTCCTGGTCCACCACACAGGACTGATCAGGACTCTGTAGGTCTTGGTCCACCACATGAGGCTAATCAGGTCTGCGGTTGGACAGAAGGTGCGTCTTCTCAGATCAGATTACTTCTAATCCGACACTTGCTCACACTACAAAACATGAATGATGCCACAACATGAGCAGATAGAATTAGTATTAGCATTTAACACTAGCTCACTCATGACCCCTCCCGCTGCTCGACCCTTTGTCCAGCTCCAGCAGTCCACATGAAGACGCAAACTAGTGGCTAATCAGAGCCCGGTAGGTGATGTCATGGTTCCTCTGTCCATTGGTTTTATCCAGTCTGTGGAATAAAGTTCATGTTTCTGTCACCACATCACATGACCACACAGACAAATATGTTCAGAGGGAAACAAATAAAAGATATAAATCTGAACATAGAAATGCATCAGCATGTGGAACTGAAGGTCAGAGGGTGTTTAACTAAGGGTGTAAGAACATATCGGTTCTGCAGTATATCACAACATTTCATTTGACAACAGTGTATTGATATTTGAAAGTATTAGATTGATATTTTCAGGTATTTATTTAAATGCAGATATGGCAGAGGTTCCTTTTTGTTTTTTGTTTCTATTTTATTACCTCTGCCAAGGAGGTATTCAATTCGAGTCTGTTTTTCTGTTTGTCTAGCTTTTAACAGGATTAAGCAAAAAGTTCTGAATGGATTTTTGATAACATTTTCAGGATGTGTTGGGAGTGTGACAAGGAAAAAAATAGTAAGTTTTGGTGGTGATCCAGAAAAGATCCTGGATTCTGGATCACTTTGAATTGTATTCTCCATTTACCGCAATGTAAAATTTCAAAGTGATCCAAAATCCAGGATCTCTTCCGGATCACCATCAAAATGTAATCATTTGTTCCTTGTGACACTCCCAACACATCCTGAAAATGTTATCAAAATCCGTTCATAACTTTTTTGCGTAATCCTGCTGATGGGCAGACAGACAGACAAACAGACAAATGGTTTGCGCTCTGAGTGCTTTTCTAGTTTTTTTATTATTATTATTATTATTATTATTAATGCGGTTTTATCAATTAAATAATGGTTATTTGAAACATCCTAAAAGCACTTTTTACCGTCCAAAAAAGGCAAGTATTAATTTCTTTATTGGAATTGTGCAAAAAATAATGTTACAATGTTAGTTATGATCTAATAAAATATGAACATCTGGGGAAGATCTGAAATTGTCATGTCTGTAAAACATAATTTAAGTTGTAACTTATTCTAGAGGAAAATTTTGTCATGTAGCAGCGTGGATCAATATCTAGTATTTGTACATATTTGTGGTGTGTTTCAATTATTCAAGGAAATAATATTTAACTAAAGAACAACTTTTTAAAAATGGCCTTGTTAACAGTGATATATTGTATCATAATTTGAGTATTGTGATTTGTATCGCATCACCAAACGTTTGCCAAAACACACCCCATGTTGTAATGTAGACGGACAACATTAAAGTATTTTGCTCGTCCTGCCCCCTCAAATGAAAGTTTTTGAAGCTTCATGAGGTAGGGAAAAGATAAATGAGCTTCAAGTTTCCCTCGCACTTCTACGGGTGGAACAAGAACATGCCCCAATAGTATAAGGATGGGAAACTTTGAAAACTGTCAAAACAGGAACTACCTTTAGATTGTGTTGACAAAAGAATATAATTTTATCCTTTCCATATGTGGAGGTTCAGTTCCTAGTGTGTTTTAGAATAAACCCACCTGGTCATTAAACCCAAACTACAACCGCTGCATGAATGACAGGAGGAAATACAGCGCCTCTCTTTTAATTTCATTTCCCACCATGTAGCATCACACTGACTGAGAGGCTATCATTTTCAAAAATGACTAATATCAAGATCAAGAATCTTTATTGTTATTATGCCAAAGCACAACTAAATGTAATTCAGCAGCTCTTAGATTAAGGCACACAGTAGGCACACAATAAAAGAAACACATGATACCAGATATATCTAATAAATGAATATAAATGTTAGCAAAGGTGCTACGCAGTGTGTGTGTGTGTGTGTGTGTGTGCGTGCGTGCGTGCGAGGGGGTGGGGGGGTGTTAATGGATTTCACAGCCCTGGGAAAGAAAAAGAAGCTGAGTCTCAGTGTGTTTGTGTGGGCTTTTATGACCCTGTACATCTTTCCAGATGGAAGAGGCACAAACAGTTGGTGACCTGGGTGTGTGGGTGGGGTCTATAGCTATACCACCAGCCATCCTTTGGACTCAGCTATCGCATATTGATTACACCCATCAAAAATATTGGTCCTATCAATGTGCTGAGATATTGAATGTGGAGACGGGACTATTCCTCTCAACTGTAGGAACAAAATTGGACAGATTACAATGATAACATTTGTCAGAATCACACACACACCAAATGAAGACCATGGGTTATGGGGATGATGAAGGCAATGGTGATGGCGATGGTGATGATGAATATAATGTACAGTATAGTACTATAATAATATAGCTAGTGATAAATCACTTAGAAAAGGTTAAAGAGTAATGATAGACCGATATATTGGCAGGCTGATATTTTCACTTCATTTTTCTTCCCCATTCCATGATTTACTGACAGGTAACGTTCACAGCACTTCTGGGTTCAAGGACATACTGCTGTCCACATTGAAAAAAAAAACATTTTTGGCATAATAATATTTATTAGGTTAACTGTCATAATTTTATTATCTAACTGTAAGTACAGAAGATTTTCTAACAGATGTTACCATTTGACAGAGACAAAAATCATCTAAATATCAGCTGAAAAATATTGGCTTAGAAAAATCAGCTGTCTGTATCAGTCATCGGCAAGGCTAATTTGGAAAAAAAAAAGTTTAAATCTTTACCACCCCCCAAAAAAAAATCCATATTGATCAATCACTCATGAATAGAGACAAATTTGAATTTGGGAAGATCCAGAAAAGTAGCCCTGGGTCTGTGTGGATTAACGTGACAATACAGAAACTGTGTAATCATCTGAATATATAACTGTTTACAGACCAGAGGTTCTGCTAAAATCAGCCAGTAAATCTATGGAAACACTCCACCACCTCCCTCCATCTAAACTCAGAGTGTTGGTTTGGGTGGATGTGGACTTCATGGAGCAGGACTTCACACTTTATCCAGACTCCAGACTGAGCTCAACAAATGGCCTTGTATGTCACAACTTGTTATGGCAGTTGGTGTGTGATACCTACGCATTTTCAACCTGCCGTGTGTTACTCGACACCATTTGATCACATGTCAGTTAGGGGTGAGAAAATATCATTTCTGTATCGATATGTTTAAGGTATTTATTGAAATGCAGATACAACTGAGGTTCATTTTTGTTTTTATTGTTATTTATTATGAACACTATTTTATTAAATCATGGTTATTTGAAACATCCTAAAAGTACTTTTTACTGTCCAAGAGGGAGATGTTAGTTCCTTTGTTGGGATTATACAAAAATAATGTTACAATGTTAGTTATTAGACTTTGACATCCTGCTGAAATGTTCATATTCTAATTAGTATATGTCTGTAAAATGCAATTTAGGTTTTACATTTTTTAGAGGAAAATTTTGTGATCAAATAAAAATGTGGTGAGTATTTCTGGTGTATTCTAAAAAAAAGAAAAACAAAAAATTGCCTTAACCAGTCCCTCCATTGTTGTGGCCTAAAATGTCTGTCTTGCATGAGCTTTTCTGAAAAATTGCGATGAAACATTAATCTTAATCTTTAATTTGGGGATTCGTTTAAATCCTGATGTTAACCGCGAGCTAACCCAACGTTATACAGGCAGAAGTTGCATGCTATGTTAGCCCCCACAGTGGTTCTGCTAACTTCTTCTCTATCTAGTGAGTGATCATGTAGGAATTAGTGAATGTCGTCCCATCAGGTAGAGTCAATGTGGAATTTGATTGTACTCAAATATTCCCTAAAATGTTCCTTTTCCTTGTCCACCTCAGCAAAAACGCTTTGTTAAAACATGCTAATCCACATTGACAACCAATTCAAGATGTTTTGCCTCCAGTTAAGCCTCGCCCCCCAAAATATGTCACATTGTTTACAAAATGAAGGTGTCTATTTGACGTGGCATGAACATAAATGGACAACGAAGTGGTGTGTAGATTCAATTTCATAGTATCATGTTGTTGGAATCTGATCAGACTGAGGCATTATGGTCCATACGAGTTTTTGGGATACAGATTTTATGACTTCAGATTCTCAGACTCTGGCATCATCAGCCAGTCTGACATCCTGGTCCTGGTGGTTTCAGACATGCTCCCTGCTCTATTCTGTTCTGTCCTGATCCTCTAGGCACCGAAGCCATAGATATCTGCGTTCATGCATATTTGATCTCCAGCCTCTGTTTCATGGTCTTCGAGGAAGCGAGTTCCCTAGAGGACTTACTTCCTGTTCTGACGGTGTCAAAGTTCTTGTCTGATAAACAGCCCATCAGAGCCACGTTGCTGATATCAGCCACTTCCTGTCAGCCCACCATGCAATGATGGAGTGGGTGGACTACATAGAAGTATGGCGCAGCATCCATGAGAAAGGCGACTGTGATGGAACTCTGGGATTTTCCACAAAGTATAAAACTTTATTTATTGTTGTGTGCGCTAGTTAAAAACAAGTTAAAACAGGTAGATTGGAACTGTTGTTGTATTTCCCTGAGTAAGAAATGCAATTGTGTATGAATAAAAAAGTATAATTAAAATATATATACCTACATACATAAGTACCATAAATTCCGGATTACAAGCCGCTACTTTTTTCCTAAACTTTCAACCTTGCGGCTTTTTCAGTGATGCGGCCAATTTATGTAATTTTCCTAACGGCCGCCAGAGGCGCTTGAGTAGAAAATGTAAGATTTAGACCGGTGGAATATATGCGTCGAGGAAGACTGAATGAAAAAGGAGGGGCGGAACAAACGCGGGGTGACGGGTTTAAGTGGGACCGGTAAAGTTGACGGACAGGTGTACAGAGGGTAAAAAGTTGCTTAAAGAAAAACCCGCGGCGGTGTGTGAGAGAAGACAGAGGCTCGACCAGACCCTGTGGATTATTTTTGCACGTTGGCACGGAGGAGTTTGACCTGAACTCTCTGCGAAAGATTAAAGTTATCACTGACTCCGCGATAGATGAGGCGAGGCAGCGACCAGCCACCTGTTTGTGGATGCGGCGACCAGCCACCTGTTTGTGGATGCGGCGACCAGCCACCTGTTTGTGGATGCGGCGACCAGCCACCTGTTTGTGGATGCGGCGGACATTTTTCCCTCCCTTACCTTTGGAAATATACCCTTTTTTTTTCCTTGGATTACTTTCAACGGGACCCGGACTCTGCAGGCCTGCATCAAACCTTAAGTATCATTTTCCGTTCATTTTGCCGGCTGTGATTTTTGGACAAATGGGTCGTCCAGACCAAGCTGAGAGCTAAACCAGACCCACTTGATTTCAGCCTCAGAGGAAGGCCTACATTTAGCTCAAATGTTCTGGGTGATGTAGATCAACTGGACAGACAGCCTCATCAAGAACACGTGTTTGGACTGTGAAGGACATTTAGTTTCATTCGCGGGACTTGAAGTCGGGTTTGGGTTAATTTTGTGTTTGTGTTACATGTTTTAATGTGGGCACATGCGGCTTATATACAGGTGCGGCTTGTGTATGTACAAAATCGGTTTTCCTCTTAGAATGAGGTGGGTGCGGCTAATAATCAGGTGCGCTCTATAGTCCGGAAATTACGGTACTCATTTCTCTTCAGGTCATTTAAGGCCAACCAAGATACCTTGTTTTATTAGCTTAGTCTTTTATCCCTGATTTAATATTTGATCCTTTTTTTCCCCTATGTAGTACTTTGAGATTCAGTTGAATGAAAAGTGAATTATAAATGCAATTTATTATTATTATTATTATTACATGTATGCAAATAAATAAATCGGTACAAGGCACTGATAGAAATAAGATACAACAAATACATGGGAAGTAAGGGGGTGAGTTTGGCCTGAGATAGTTATTGCACAACGTTAAATCTAAAATAGTGTAAGGGGGGTTAACTGTTCAGAGCTGTGTAGGTTGTGGAGGCCGGTATTTTCTACCCTTAGGGCCCTGTGTCACAAGCCTGACAGTCCATTGGACCCTGACATTATTAAAAAGTAAACGCAGCTCTGGGTCTTCATTCTGGAACTAGCAGACTCATGTACACAGTGGGTGTGGTCAGTCCAACCGCACAATGGCAGTGACAACAACAGGAGATACAAACACTGCAAGTACACGTGTTCTTGATGAGGCTGTCTGTCCAGTTGATCTACATCACCCAGAACATTTGAGCTAAATGTAGGCCTTCCTCTGAGGCTGAAATCAAGTGGGTCTGGTTTAGCTCTCAGCTTGGTCTGGACGACCCATTTACACCGATACAACATTCCTCTGAAATGCCGACTGACACTGTGATGCTCGTCAAGTATGTGGATCGTTTCCTGAACTGAAGCAGAGCCAGAGGAGCTGCTGCACCCACTAGCTTCACTTACAAATGTACAAAAACACAACACAACTATCTCTGAAAAACACAACTTAACTGAAGAACTGCACTGGTGTCAGAGTGAACTGCAGGTCAGTTTTCTATTATAGACCTCTGCAAAAGTGACTCACCCCAATATTCGATTTTTACGACATACAAATAAGCAATGGGTCAAAATTCTATAGCAGTCAAACGTTTTACATTATAGAGTAGAGTAGAGCTTGTATAAGACCATTTACAGCCATGTTTTCACATCTAATGCACTGACGCCTAGGACTTAGCGGTCCATATTTGGGGCCTATTTTTATTAAAAATGCATTAATTATGGAATGGATCAGAGCAAGAGTGTATATATATATATATATATATATATATATATATATATATATATATATAAATAATAGTGCATTTATCTGAAGTCATCATTAGGTCCATCCTGGGTAGAAATGTGCGATATTTAACTTTTATCACTGGGTCAAAAAAGCTGGAAAAATGCCAGATACTAAAATTAACCCAGTTTCATGGACAGAGTCAAATACAACTAAACTCCCTCCGCTGAGCATCCGACTGTTTCTCTAATGGGTTTTCCTTTTTCTAGGGGGACTGAGGCGTTCAAATTCTGAAAAAGGTGGTTCTGTCTTTGTTGAACCCAATCTGTGCCTTACACTGCTCAAACATGAGACTATCTACTATAACGTGGCTCCCTCAGTCAAACAGGGAGGTACCATCGTCCAACAGACTGAGCTCATTCCAGATCCAATCTGTCCATCTCTTATCTCCAGGATGCAGAGAAAGACGTCCCACAGCAACTGGACGCCTACCAGTCCTGGTCTCTCAGGGACAGATAATGGGTCTTTATTCACTTTCACTCAGCGTTTGGTAGAAGGAGAAGCAGAAACATCAAGTGAGCGTCATCCTCCAGATGACAAGTAAATATCCAATCAACACCACCATCAGGAGACAGATGAGAAGATGGACAACCAGACCCACAGACTTTCTTCAGACCTAGTTCTTCCCCAAAACCAGACCAAACCATTTCAACATCATTACCGTTCACCTTGAACCTCATTTTTATTTTAATAAAAAAAACCTGCAGCAGTGTAGATACAGTTACAGTTGTGTCATTTTATTCACCACCGACAAATAAACTTCAACCTAAGACACCAGGACATTCACTCATTTATCTACAGCAGTACTCTCAAGCTCACAGCCCAGGGGTCAATTGTGGCCTCTGGGATGACATTTTGTAGTCCCTTACTTGACATCAAAGTTTACTGTTTTTGCAGCCTGCACGTGTTTCTCAAATGCACCTTTTAGCTGAGTCTTGCCACACTTTTAGTTATTTTAACCTCTTACAGGCTTCCATAGATAGTCTTGTGACAGCTTCAGGTGACATTTGTTGCCAAGCTAGTCCACCCCAAAGCACCTGAAGAAGTATGAACATTAGTCACATAGTTGAAACATTTTCTGGAGTAAAAACAAGTAGATGGAAAATATCTGCCCTGACCCAGTTCAGTCATTTCTCTGTCAAAGCAAAGAGAAACATTGTCAACGACAACAGACAATTTCAAGAAAAATGGGAGATGAAATATTTTTCTGTTGAGCATAGGGACGGAGTGACGAGTCTCGTACACACAGAGAATGTTGCGATGTATAAGGAATACATCTGACATTATTACTCAACTAGACATGCTGAGGAGTTTCCAAAATACCAGAGAATTGAGAGACAGAACCAGGTGCACAATATTGAAAAAATATCGATTGAGGAAAAAAAATCATTTAAGAAAACAAGTGAAGAGAATGAATCAGCCGTTGAACTTATGTGTAAGATGAGTATAAGGCCCGGAAAGACAATGAGTTCAACAAAAAGTGTTGAAGCATTTTTGTGGAATATTGACGCAGCCCAGCCTGACCCAGACTCTACCTCCAGTAGCTCCCAGGTAAGATGAGTCTGAGACCCCAATCTATATTTTCATGTATGGACCGGATCAACACAACAGCTGCTTCCTATTTATTTTTGTCATTTACAGTTGTCCCTCACTATAATGCAGTTCACCTTCCCTACCCTTGTCGTTTCACAATTTTTTAGTGCAATTTTTTTAAAACAACATATGAATGCACATTGTGTTCTGCGTGCCAATTGATTAAGGTACTGTAGACCACTGTCTGCCAATATCCTCCATGCCACGTCTCCTGTACAGTACAGAATGTGCTCAGCTTTCACACATTTACATAAATATTCCATCACCAACAGTGTGACTCAAGTGCTGTATGTTTGACAGTTTGCTCCTCTGAAAAAACCCACACTGTAGGAGAAATTATCTGCACCGACAAAAGCACCTGCGGTCAAAGGTAGTGGAAGATGCTAACCATCACACACAAAGTTGGTTTCATTCAATAATACTGTACTTTGTTAAATCTACAAAAGTTTGAACTTTGAGTGTTTAAACAAAAGAGAAATGTGACAAATGTTAATGCCTGCTTATTTTCATTTCTCTTCATTCTTTGGTTCATTTTGTGTGTGTGTGTGTGTGTGTGTGTGTGTGTGTGTGTGTGTGTGTGTGTGTGTGTGTGTGTGTGTGTGTGTGTGTTTTTCCACAAATACATTATTTTCATTTATTATTATTGAGTGTTGTTGTTGGTTCTGTATTTATTCTTGTGTATGGTTTTCATTTTATGTTATATATATGTATATATGTAGGTATGTATCACAAATAGTTAAAAAAATCTTGTGTTCTTTTCTTTTGGAGGAAGGGGATTTTGTAAGAAAAGTTGATACAGTAACCAGGGGTGGGATTATATAAGTGTTAACTTCCACCCACTCCTTTTGAACATGCTTGGTTGTTTTTTTTAATGTATGTTTTATTTTTCATTATTATTATTGTTTTTTTATGTTCAAATAAATCAAATAAATAAAAAATAAATAAATAATTGTGTATAAAGTGTGGGTTTTACAGAAAGAAAACAATAAAGCTGACTCCTTTGTGGATTTCACCTATTGCAGGTTATTTATAGAACGTAACCCCCGACCACTGTATTCCTTTTCCAGCATGAAAAGTCATCTTGATAGCAATGTCAATGCTTCCATCAAACCAGCTACAAATTCAGTCGCACAAGTCCTTGAACCATTCCTTCTTTAACCCAACAGACGGCATCAGTCACCACAGCAGACAATGATCAGACAGTGAATTCACATGTTGGAAGGTGGAAACCTGCTCAGTAGAAAACTGCAGCTCTGCAGTATTCCTCTTTATCCTTCACTACAACTAAACAAGGACTATTCTAACATCATCTCCCTTAAAGCCCAACTGATTTCAGCTGTAGTTTTTGTTTGGACTACAGCTGACTCTGAATCCAGGACAGAAGCAGATATTCCTGATGTGTAGGACAGGACTCAAAGGACACCTTCAGCTCTCTTTTGGACATCACATGGTACAGCCATTCCCTTGCAGTGGGGGGTGGGAGGTGGGGTTTGTCACAAGGAACTCATCTGTATCTGAAAACAAGGACAACACAGCTGTGGACGTGGACGTGTTCCTCACATGACCTCTGGATATAAATAGCAGGATAATGAGATGAACAGATGAAGAGGACGGTAGCAGGGTGATTCCCCCATCAAGAAAAAGAAAAAACACCACTGGATCTGCATCAGCAACCAGGAGGTTCTCCTGAGGTGGACTCATGGACTCCAAGATCTGCTCTGTCCAAACCAGTTCCACTTTTATAAAATCCAATCCAGGTCCAGTTTTACTAAACGCACTCCAGTTCCATCCAGACCAGTCCCAGATTAATTAAATCCAATTAAGTTCCAATTTTATTTATTTATTAAAAATAAATACAATTATTTATAGTTCCAGTTTTATTAAATCCAGTCCAGTTCTGTCCAGACCAGTTCCAGTGTTATTAAATCCAGTCCAGTTCTGGCCATACTGGTCCCAGTTTTATTAAATCCCATCCAGTTCTGTCCAGACCACCTCCACTTTTATTAAATGCAGTCCAGTTCCAATTTTAGAAAATCCAATTCAGTTTCGTCCAGACCGGTTCCAGTTTTATTAAATGAAATGCAATTCCAGTTTTAATCAGTCCAGTTCAGTTCCAGTTTTATTAAATCCAAGCCAGTTCTGTGTGATGATGTGTGTTGTTGTAATTGTGTATCTTGTTGTTCCACATGATTCCAGTATGTGTCTGGACTAAACCCTGGTCCACAGGTCCTAACTGTCCGTCCATCTGTGATGCTGGTTTATTTACTCATAGACGGTTTTACAATGAATCCAAATGTGTTGATCCTCTGATGTATGTGTAGAAATCAAATCTGGACCAGAACATCACTAACTAACACTGACTCACAACAGACTGATTCTTCTTCCTCCTCCTCCTCCTCCTCCTCCTCCTCCTCCTCCTCCCACTTCCACCTCCCTCTTCATCATTCTCTCTTCTTCCACCTCTCTCTTCTTTCTTCAGGCTTTTAGCTCCAAATACATACTAGAGGTCTGTGCAGGACTGATTTTTCCATGGCTGGGCCACTCCAATTTCACTTTGGTACATCCTAAACTGCCTTCTGGATCTGCCACTGTAGCTCACCTACCACGTATCTTCCTCAGATTAAAAAAAAAAACAAAACATTTGGCACTTTTCAAATACACATTTTCATTTTTTTCTAAAACGTATTCAATGCAAATGTATATTTTGTGGGACTCCAAAGAACAGGCCTATGGCCTGTTCCTGTGACAACACTTCTCCATTCCCACAAGCTCCTGCAAGAGGCTGTCAAATACTAACCTGTGCAGCATCCCAAAGATTTGCATAGAGTCCCGTCCCATTTGGAAGCCTCTAATACTGTATGTACAGGCTTACATCAGACACCCTGTATTAAAAATAGTAAAAAAAAATTGTACGTCTTGCTTTTGGGAAGTACGGCTTAGGTACACCCATATTTTTTATTTTATTTTTTTTACACCTGTGAATTTGTTCCTCCCACGAACTTCACTGGTAACTTCGCTCAGTGTTCAAAATTCACCAATTCAAAGCTGCACCAGGGCCGCCATGTTCCGTCAAGTCTCGGTAAATCACGCAGAGCTCACATCTCATCAATCGTGAGTCTTGCATTTCATTGGCCATTTTTGCTGTGACGTAATGTGGACCGGCACTGTTATCGGCTATGCTGCGCCTACACCCAAAGCTTACATTACAACATGTACACCCTTTCCAGAAATCCTAACTAAAAGCCTGCTCCTCCGTCCCTTCTTCTACCTCCTCCTCATATTCAGAGGAACAAAAAACATGAAGGCTGTCATTTGTTGGGTTTTTTTTTCTCAGAGAAACTGCCTCATCCATAAACTCAACTTGTCAACTCTACAATTACAGCTGAACTTTTCCTTCATTCAGGCCTTACATGAAAACCGGGACTCCAGCGCCTCCAAACCTGGTTCCTGGTGTTCCCGGTCCGCATTTGTGTTTTATTAGCAGACTTTACGAGGCAGGAGCAGAATTCAAGTGGGTAGCTTAGTCAGGCCTGAGCCATAATGAAGCAGTTAAGAAGCTGTGACATAAACACCAAACTTTCACTGATGATGAGGATTATCTCCAACACAACAAAGCTTGGTGCTGTTCCACGTACACCCACCTAATGAGAACCAACCGAGTGAAAATGGACACCTGCAGAGCTCTGAGGATAAATATAAACCCAGAACCAGAGGAGATCCGCTGAGAAGGCAGAACCCACCAAAGACCTGCCCATATTAAAAACCAGAAGGAGACCCACTAAAAGCTGACAGATAAACCTGTGGAGGGTTTTTATGGTCCACAATAATGATACAGTTGTCCCTCACTATAACGTGATTCATCGTTTGTAGCCTTGCTGTTTTACAGATTTTTCTTAGTGCAACTTCCATACTTTTAATTTACATTGTGTTCTGTGTCCTGATTGGCTACGGGACTACAGACCATTGTCTGTCAGTTTCCTCTGTGCCATGTCTCATGTACAGTATAGAATGTGTTCAACTTTGAATTTTTACATCAAAAAAATTACATAAAAAATTTTAAATTACATAAATGTTCCATCAGAAGCAGTGCAACTCTGACGTGCTGTATGTTTGACAGTTTTCTCCTACAACAAAACCAACAATGTTTACCAAACCTTCTGCACCAACAAAGGACCTGCGTTCAAAGGCACCCAAAAGGCAGAAGAAGATGCTAACCATCACACAAAAAGCTGGTTTCATTCTATGATACAATTCTTATTTTTTTTTTTACTCTACAAAGGTTTGAATGTTGAGTGGTTAACCAAAAGAAAAGTGTTAGAAAGTGTTCATGCTTGTCTGAGAGAAGTGTATAAATTGAGTGGCGAAGGCTTTTACAGCCTTAAAACATATAAAACAAGCGGTGCCAGGCACAACGAAAGGCATTGCAGACATTTTACTTGATTTGCCCCATCTCTTATCATCCCGAAAACATATTTTTGCCAACTGTGACCTTGACCTTTGACCTACATTCACCAAAATGTAATGAGATTTATTCTGGACCACCCCACACCTTTCCTGAAAATTTTGTGGAAATTGAGACAGTAGTGTTTGCGCCAAGTCGCTGACAATCAGACAGACAAACAAACAAATCAAACAGATTTTAAAATGACTCAAAAACACTACTTCTCTCCCCTTTCGGGGGGTGGGGTAATAATTGTAACAAATAAAGCTGACTACTTTCACCTATTTTGAGTTATTCTCAGACTCCTGCAATAAATGAGGGACCACTATTGGCTGGCCACAACCGATATATTGGCCGGCCAATATATTGGGATGATATTTCCTTTTTTTTTTTTCTCTGCCATGATTTCTGACAGTTGAAGTTCACAACAACTCTGTGTTCTTGGAGATACTGCTGTCCAGGCTTTGGCGTAGTAATATTTATTAGGTTAACTATCACAATTTTTATTTTGTCATTTTAAATAAAGAAGATTTTCTGACATTTGCTATGATTTGACAGAGAAAGTAAAAATCGATATTGGTTCCAAATATTGACATCTGTATTGCTCATCAGCTAAGGCTGATATTTAATAAAAAATTTGGGGTATTTTGGAAAAATCCATGTTGGGTGATCAGTCGTCCACGAGCAGTCCATTCAAAACTTATACAATACAGAGTTTATGAAGACCATCAATCTGATAGGACAGCGTTTACAGACAAACATCCCTGCATTTGCCTCTTACATGGCAGGACCTGCACTGTGACTACTGAGCACATGGATGATGATGTTCCAATGATATGTTGTTCAACTCTAATGAGAACTATTTCAATGTTGTAATAAAACTTGAATAATATTCATTAATTTAATCAAGGTGATGGTAAATAGCAGATTGAAATGGTTTGATCCTTCAAATCCATAACATCAACATCTGAGTTCAACAATTAAACATTAAACATTAGTTTGAGCAAAAAAATTATGAATATGAGCATACCCTCACTATTTGATAAGTTATTTTTGTTACCCTGCTCCCCAAAGGGCAGGTGAGGATATTGTTTTACATTCTTTTTTTTTTCTTTTTTTTTTTATTTGTCAGCAATTTTATACAAAAATGACAGGACCAATTTCCATGAATTTTTCAGGAAAAGTACATGGTGGTCCAGAATAGACGCCAATAAATTTTGATGAATTTATTTCCATGGAAGAGCAGAAGGAAATTTCATCTCTGCTATATGTTCTGTATATATATATGCACACTTGACAATAATGATTACTTGACTTGACAAAGGTCAAGACGATCAAAAATATGCTTTTGCAATGACAAGAGATAGGGCAAATCAAGTAAAACATTTACTACAAGGGGTGGGGTTTGTTGTGCCTTGCACCACCTGTTAACACTCAATAACCTTTCTTTATTCTGTTGTACATTTTTATTGTTATGATTATCTTCTTGTTGTTTGTATTAATACTTAAATTTATGTGATTCTTATTTCTGTTCAATGTTGTATATTTGTACTTGTTATTTATCAATATAATAATAACAATAATAATTGATAGGAGAAGAAGAGTTAGGTGTTAGCTGTATGTAAAGAGTTAATAGAGTCAACTTATATTAAAGTTCAATAACTCTTACATTAAAGCTCAAATAACTCTTTACAACAGTGATTATTGATCATTCTCAGATTTCAGAGATGTCATTATGATATCTTTTTTATTTTAATTTCAGTATTAATCTCAAATTTCCAGGAAATCGTGTAAAAATATATATATATTTTTTGCAGCATATACAGGTGGAGTGGGGGGGCTCAGGGATTTGTTGCTTGGTGCCCCAAGAGACCCTAGCAACGCCACTGATCTGAACAACCGGTAAAGGAGATGGACTGGAGGACTGGGATCTTGTTGAATACTACCAGAACCCAACTGAGCTGGTCCCACCTAAACCGGTCTCACCTGAGCCGCTCCATGGCCTTAGATGGACCCGCTTTTCGTCCGTTACTGGACTTTTCGGGAAAACGGTGACGCATTAAATGACAGTTCACCACCGAGTACCGGGTCTTAGGTTCCAAACCCGGTTCGGGGACTGCGGACCAGACTGCGGTTCAGACGCAAACGAATCCGGCTCACCGGGTCCGGACGGTAAACCTGTCCTTACCGAGCCGACAGGTCCCGAGCGACTCCGACAGTTTCCCCGTTAAATCAACCGTCTCCGGTAAAGTTTGACCGTGACGCAAACCCAAGGCTGACAACGGTCCGGGCCGTGCAGTTCGGCTCACCTGTTCCGCTGTAGTTCGGTCCCTGCCTCCGTTGGATCCGGATGATGCCGCCACCGCCGCCTCACGCACGCGAGTCATTTAAGAGTCCGCGAGCTGGAGCCGGTAGGCGGAGTGTTACTGTGCGTGTGTTTGGCGCAGTGTTCGAACAGAACCCTGGGAACTGTAGGATTTACACCTCTAAATACAGAATACAAATGTAAACTCGAGTGTAAACTTATAAATTCAAAACCAAAAACATACGGTAACATGATCATAAATGTTTTAGATGCAAAGCCTGACCACAACCAGGATTCAAAATAAATCATGCCAATATGTACTTTTAAAATTACGATATTTATTTATATCTAACGAATTCTTACATTTACCATAGTCTGTCATGTAGCTATAGGTTTATTCTACTTTAGATATTTATAACTGTAGTAAATGCTCGTTTAGCATTTGATCATTAATTAATTCTTAGTAGTAATAGTAGAAGTAGTAGTAATAGCAGTAGTAACGTCATTATTAAGTTTGCAGATGACACTGCCATTGTGGGTCTAATTTCCCACAATGATGAACAGTCCTCCAGGACAGAAGTCATTCACTTGGAGAAGTGGTGTCATGAGAATAATCTGTTGAATGTCAGCAAAACTAAAGAACTGATAGTGGATTTCAGCAAGAAAAAGCAGAGGGTCTTCCATCCACTCAGCATTGGGGGGTCTGAGGTGCAGTGGACAATTTTAAATATCTTGGTGTGTCAATCACACAAAACCTGTCTTGGTCCCTTCACATACAGACAACTGTGAAGAAGGTCAGACAGTGACTATTACCTCTGATGCCTGAGAGACTACAAACTCCCACTGAGAGCATCCTGTGCAGGAGTACCTGGATCAGTAGCTGCACCAAGCAGGATTTCATAGTCTCCAAAAGAGTGGTTTGAGAGGACTATTAGAACCACCCTCCTCAACCTGCAAAATATTTACACTTAGCAATGCAGGTCAAGATTCTGAAACAGCCTAGCCATTCTGGTAAGCACATCTTCCCTCTGTTGCCATCAGAAAGGCACTACCATTGCCTAAAGACTCCCACAGAGAGGACGAGGAAGAATTTCAGGCCACCTGTCTGCTCAACTCTGAGCTTTAAAAACTGGACTGCACCACATTCTGGCACCTTTTACACATGGACCTTATCAATTTATTATGTGTATATGTAGCCTATATATTGAATATCAATCAATCAATCAATCAATCAATCAATCAATTAACCAATCAATCAATCAATTGATCAATCAATCAAATTAACTTTATTTATATAGCAATTTTCATCGGTACATGTAGCACAAAGTGCTTTACATCGTACCCCCCCCCAGCACCCCGCAATTGTAGGAACAGGTTAAAAGATTAACCGAATTAAAAAGAATAGAATAAAATTAAAATAAAATAAACGTTAAGAAAATAAACGCTAAGTTAAAAAGGTAGGTTTTCTTTTCCTAAAAGGTACTTTTAGGAATAACCTTACTTTTTTATTCAAACTTTATTCTTTATCTTATTTTTTTATTCATATGGGAACTTGGATGCCGGTCCAAAAACGCATTTCACTGTCCTTGGTACTGTGTATAACTGTGCATGTGACAAATAAAACAGCGCATCTTATCTGTACGAGGAGAAACATGTCCTAATTAGATAGATTTATTATAGTATTTATTGCTGAAATACTTTAGATGTCTGATTCCCCTTTATCAATTTATTTTAGTTTTATTTATATACACCATGTAAAAATAAATTTCTTATAAATCTATTTCTTCTACATATATTTGAAAATGGAGCACTTAGAATAGAAAACCGTTTTGTGGCGAATGTGCCGCCATACAATTAAACGCTTCACGAGACAAAAATAAAATACGTCAGATTATTTATTCCAGATGTAGGTGTTGTTGACTAGACATCCAGTCTGTGATGATGAGGATTACACAAATGTACATAGAATTAATTATATTTGTGTCGTGGACTATGTATCGAATCTGCAGTTGCTGGTCTCGGGCTGCGTGTACCTTCCCCGTTGTCAATGACAAACATGGCGGCGTCCACGGGAGAAGCAAATGTTGCCTCTTCTGACCCACACGGTCCGGTTGCGGATGGCCCTGGGCCCAACAGCCCGCAGATCCAGTACAGCATGGTTCTGGACCATCTTATCGGAGAAAAGAGGCCGGTGAAGGATCTGAACCCTGCCGTAATGGGGGCGTTACCCATGCCCCCGAAGAGCGACGAGCAGAAGATGATCGAGAGAGGAATGGAGAGCTGTGCCTTCAAGTCCATCCTGGCCTGTGTAGGAGGTGAATGTGCATGTGATCACTTCAACACACCGGTTCTGTTCGGTCCAGATCCAGCTCAGATCAGCCCAGTCACGTCCTTAAGTGTAGTATGGTAGGGTTCAGGTGACTGGTCGGTTCTGGTCATCAGGGGTGTCACAGCTATGGTTCCGGTTTTGATTCTTAACTTTTAGTCCGTAACTGATACACACATATCTAGAACAGGGCTGTCAAAGTCACTTTAGTTAAGGTTCCATTATGATCTGAAATGGAAAGGACCTGGAAACTAATGACAACTTTTCCTTTTTGCTTTATTGCACTACTGCTACTACTACTACTACTACTACTACTACTACTAATACTACTACTTCTACTACTACTACTACTACTACTACTACTAATAATAATAATAATAATAATAATAATTAATCAAGAACCATTGCTACTGTTGTGACAGTTAATGTATTTTTTCTCTATTTTGAACCTTTTTTAACTGATTTATAACAAAAAAATGAATAAATGAAGCAATATTACCTTCTATATTTTGCTTTTTTTGGAGTGGGGGGTGTAATTTCTTATATTTAATTCTCAGATCATGTAAATGTTCATGAAAAAAACATGTAAAAAGTGAGTTTTTCAGCAAAAATATTGCTAACTAAATGTAAAACCAAGTGTCTCCATCATCTGTCATTGACTATATTTTTTTTATTCTTGTGTTACAGCATTTAATTAATTAGTTGTAATCACGGTGTGGAGGGGATTTTAAGCAATATAGAAAATGCTCCAGGAAAACATCTTACACGTCATCTTTAAGACAAGTATGTGGCCCATGGGCAATAGTTTTAGGAGTTTTGGAGAAGATGTGAATCTATATTTTGTAAGCAGTGACAGAAATTGATTGGTGAATTATTTTTTGAATGCAAGTAACAATTAATATACTGTATTAGTATTGGTTTGGGTATACTGTGCTTCTGCAGGTGTACCCAGGTACACCTGCAGAAGCACAGACAGGCAGTGAATAGCTCATAAGAAGGGAGCAGATAGTGATCTGATGATTTCAGAGCAGAATTGAAAGTGATACTGATGCGCTTTACTATTCCTCCAACTCCCTTGGTAACACAGACAGACACACAGACACATACATAGACACATACAGACAAGAAGCGTGTGACAGAAAGTTAATATATCAGTTATGTATTCACCAACATTGAATAATTACATTAAATGCAGAAGAAATTGTGTAATTGATAGTTATTTGTAGATTATATTATTTGACTGGATCCTATTGGTCTGATTGTGGAACCTGTATGTTCTTTCAAAAACCTCTAGGAAGGCCTAGGTGCTCTCATATCCATTTAACAGACTGTTTGTTCTGTCAATCAATTGTTCACTGTTGTTTTGTTTCTGTCACCTGCATATGCACAACAAAATTGAAATTAGTTCTTTTAACAAATTCTGGTACTTGTACATGGGTGTGTTTTTATACAACAATGTTCATAAATGTGCATGGTCCCTGTTAAATAAACCAATAAAATCTTCAGTGTACCTTTTGCATTTTGCACATTCATCCCAGGAGCTGGACTGGAACCTTTGGTGGTCAGACCACATGTTTGACACCCCTGATCTAGAATCTTCCTTTTCTGTGAGATTGTAATCTGTTGGATTTCAGTTTGTGTCCATTATGGAGGTGAATGAATCTGATGTAACAGTCAAACCCTGTGCCCTTTACCCTGGACCAGTTCAACTCCTGTTCTCAGGCAGGACTTCTACCTGGATGAGTTCTCCTTAGTGGTATCACTTCTGTGTATCACATCCTGTTTTGTCCTCAGGGTTTGTTCTCGGAGGAGCCTTTGGCGTTTTCACGGCTGGGATTGATACCAACGTAGGCTTTGACCCCAAAGACCCGCTGAGGACGCCGACAGCAAGGGAAGTCCTCAAAGACATGGGCCAGAGGGGGATGTCTTATGCCAAGAACTTTGCCATTGTCGGGGCAATGTTCTCCGCCACAGAGTGTGTCATCGAATCAGTAGGTCCACACTAGAACAGGAGAGAACATCTAAAACATGAATTCAGATCTGATCCAGGTCCAGTAAATGTTCCTGTTACACCACTGAGTAAAGTTCTGTTATGACATTTCATGACCCTTTGGTTCTGGACCAGAACCATACACTAAAACATCTCCAGGAACAGTAAATCAAAGTACACTAAGGCAGAGAAACAGAGCTTCAACTATAACCTGATGAAAACGGAACAAACCAGAACTCAGATAATACAGAGCCCACATTAGTAAAATCCATCAGCATTAACATGTAAAGGAGGTTTAATGGAGCCACAGCACCCTCTGCTGTTCAACTCTAACACTGGAAACTAAGAACAGAACTGGCGAAACTAAAAACAGGACTTGTGCATTTTCTGTCTGGAATATTAGTCATTGATACAGTTTCATCACTGTTTTAATTTATTTGAAACATCTTCATTGAACTAAACCTATGCGTGTTTGTTTTGCAGCATCGAGGCGTGTCCGACTGGAAAAATGCTGTGTACAGCGGATGTGTAACAGGAGGAGCCATAGGATTCAGAGGTTGGTAATGGACTGCACCTGTAAACAGGGCTGTTGTTGTAACATGACTGTAGGTGTAACAGGGCTTTAGCTATAATAGGGCTGTAGTTGTAACGGGACTAACAGGACTGTAGTTGTAACAGGATGCTAGCTGTAGTATGACTTAAGCTGTAACAGGACTGTCCTGATGGGAGTTGGACCTGTGTTACTTTTTCAGCCGGGCTGAAGGCTGGCGTTCTGGGATGCGGAGGCTTCGCTGCATTTTCTGCTGCTATTGAATATTATTTACGGTGAAGCCCAGAGACAACACGTGGACCAAGTGACGAGGCTTGTGTACGTGGATGGACTGAAAAATGGCATCAGGACTGATGGACCTGGTGGATGAGTGTCTGTCTGTGACCTAAAAAAAAGACTGGAGTCTAAAGACAGACAACCTCGAATGGAAAATTGGATTGAAGACAAACGTGTCCATTCAGCTTCAGTGTCTGCGTGGACTCGAGTGGATGGAAATGCCCACATGGATCTAATATGACTTCTGTGAAAGACTGTCAACTTGGGTTTTCTTCATGTTCTTGTGGAAGCCTTTTTTTTGTCTTAATTTAATTTCAGTTTCACTGCATTTCTTTCTTTCAGATGTTTGTCCTTCTGCTTCACATTAAGTTCATAAATGTTCTTAACAGAAGTCAAAAAAATAAAACATGTAGAATCTGTATAAAGAACCACGTCATCTTCCTTCACAGAAACTAAAGGAGTTGAGGTTACCCTGACCCTTAAACATAACCCTTAACCCCAATCCTAACCCATAATCCTTTAACCTACCCTAACCCTTAATCCCTAAACCTTTACCCTATCCCTCAGACTATATGTATTTATTATATGATCTTTTCAGAAATGGCATCATGGTCCTGGTCCATCTACTGGATTTTACATTTATTGTAATAATGTGGACAGCTTAGATAAATAAATGAATAATAATAATGAACTGGATCTACAGCTGAAGCAAACACGTCAACATCTCAGAATAAAAGTCAAAACTGGAATGATTCACAACACAAAGTAGAGGAAACCTAGTCTTCATAAATTTCTGTTTATGGTTGAAGTCAATGTCAGGGTTGGTACAGATGCTTGAAATCCTTGAAAATACTCAAATGTCATTGTTGTTTTCAAGGTTCAGTTGAAGTGGTTGAATTCTAACTGCGATTCATTTTTAATATTAAAGCTGGGCTACGAGATCTTAGATAAATGGTTCCAGCAGCTACATTTTGAAAACACAATTATTCAAAAGTCCAAACCTCTTTCTTCAGATATCCCCATGAAACTACGCCTCCAAAATACTTAATGCGCAATGCTTGTTCTAGAGCAGGGGTCTCAAACGTGCAGCCTGGAGGCCAAATACAGCCCGCTAAAGGTTCCACTGGGGCCCCAAGGATAAATTTACAAATTACAAAAACCCATTTTAGTTCAGGTTCCACATACAGACCAATTTAATCAATACTATCATAACCTCCCACAAATAATGACAACTGTTAATTTTTATTTTTGTTTTACAGCAAAAAATTTTGGAAATATTGACATTTACAAACTATTAACAATAACCTGAAATGTCTAAGAAAAAATTAAGCACAATTTTAACTACTGTCTGCCTATCACTAAGTGTTTACCATCTTTGTAGATCCAATATATAATACATATATTGAAGCATTCGGTTGTTAAAATGGCATTTATTTTTCTGAAGAAATTCCAGTTTTTCAGATTATTCCTTTTTTTTTTGTTTGGATAGTGTTTTCATAATTTAATGTTTTGGGTTTTTTTTTTTTGGAGGGGCGGGGGGTTGCGCTAAAAGACAAAGATTTCGAGTTGTCATTATTTTTAGGCTATTTTATTATTTTACTGGTTCGGCCCACTGGAGATCAAATCAGACTGACTGTGGCCCCTGAAAGAAAATGAGTGAAACCCCTGTTCTAGAGGGTTCACATGCACTGCACAACAATTCATGTGGTGATATCTGGGGCAAGTAAGCAGGGTAGTACAGAACCACATTTGACTTTTACCCACCCAAGCTAGATTAATATATATAAATATAATTTCACTTACTGAAAAAACTGAAACACAGACTTATTGGATGGTCTGTTTTTCACAAACATTAGCAGAGGAAGTTATATTTGTTAAATGAGTGCATGAAAATGCATCATTAATCAACATTAACACTAACGCAAACAACAGGTCAAAGGTCAGTGAAGTCAAACTGCTAAAAGGGTTTCACATGAGGCCAAGGCCTTTCCGGGAGCTATCCACTAGCACTAAACACTAGCAGTGTATCTGACCCTTTCAATCAAAAGGACTAGAAGTGGTCAAAATACTCCCATTCTGTACTTAAGTATAAGTACAGCTACTTGTGTGAAAAAATACTTAAGTAAAAGTAAAAAAAAAAAAAAAAAAAAAAGCCTTCTTAATTGTAATAAAGTAAAAAGTAAAACTGGATGAAATAATACTTAAGCAGGAAAAAAACTCAAAATGTTAAAAATATAAAAAAATAAAGCCTTTAAATGTGAGTTATTGTCTAGATGATGTGTTTTATTGGGTCATGGTACTCAGTTTTGTGGGTATGGACAGGAAATGTAGGAAAAATTACAACGTAAATAGATAAAAAAAAATTTAAAAAAAAGAACAATTATGAGATTAAAAAAAAATAATTCTAAATTGTATGATTAAAAAGTCAAAATGATGAGTTTTAGACTGCGAAGCCTGGACTAATTTCTCAGTTTTACCAAATCATCACAACAACATCAAAAGAATCCTCAGATGATAAAAAAAAAAAAACATGTCTGGTGTCTAGATCTTAATGAAGAAATTACGAAAGATGAATGACAGAATATGTTTACAGAGTCAAGTTCAAACGATTAACACACGGTTTAAGTTACTTCAGTACAAATGGCTGAGATTGTATGTCACTCCAGTAGTGCAGCATCATATTGACCATAATACACCTGATCTCTGCTTTAAATGCGGTACAAATAAAATGATTTTATTTCATTGTCTCTGGCAATGTTCCATTATCCAAGAGTTTTGGGAGATAATTATAACTTTGTCTAAAATTCTTCATACACACCTTCCATTATGTCCTAAGCTATCTATACTGGGATGTTTCCCAGGAAACTATAAAGCAATTGTCATATATTGTATACTTGCAGTAAAATATAATATTGCTTTATCGTGATCTATGTATAAGCCAAGTATGCAAAAATGGGCTGAAGGTCTATTGCATTGTATTGCCATGGAAAAAATTATATACATGATCAAGGGAAAATATAATAGATTTATTTATGACATTTTGGAGAAAGGGAGCTTATCTGGGATTGTGTATTGTCCTTCATTCATGTTGTTTATTTATTGTTACTTTTCTCATTCAGACTGCTAATCTCTGATTTGTACATATACTTACTGTCATCCCTGGGGAGTGTACTTGGTATTGTGCCTGTTTTGCTTTGTTTTTGTTATTTTGTATGTGTTTGTTTTATTAACTACAGAAAAAAGTCAATGAAGATATTTGTCAAAAAAAAAAAAAGATGAGTTTAAATTTAAAATTATGAGAAAAAAGTCCTAATTATGAGATAAGAATTGATAATTATGAGATAAATAGTAAAAAATTATGATATAATTCACAATTTCTGATTTATGACTTGTTTTTCATACTGTCACGTTTGTCTTGTTTGAAAAAGTAATGAGTCTATTCTGAGAGTGTAAACAGAATAACGTACAGATATTTATACAAAAATGTAGGGAATAAAAGTAAAAAGTTGCCAGAAAAATACAGTAAATACTCAAGTAAAGTACAGATACCTAAAAAATCCACTTAAGTACAGTAAAGGAAGTATTTTTACTTAGTTACTTCTACCTCTGACATGGAGTTACAGTAAACAGCGGTAAATTAATTCAATCAGCGACGCAATGATGGCAATCCACAAAACACCATGGGTGGTCGTGGAGGTTGAGCCTCTTTGTGTTTGGTGGCTGACAAAAAAAAAAAAAATCAGTGTGAGCTTGATGGCCCCTTGTGATGATGTCTAGGTACTATATTATCTGTAATGGAAACACTGTAAAGCAGGGGTCTCAAACATGTGGCCTGTGGGATGAAGAGCATAATAACCCATTATTTGACTCCATATTTGTCAGTTTTTTTGCCTATAAATGATGACAACTTCAAATGTTTATCATCGTTTTACTGATAAAATATTAAATTATGAAAATATTTACATTTCCAAACTAGCCTGTAACACTGAAATGTGAAAAACCTGAACAAATGTGAACAACTTGAAATATTTAAAGAAAATTTGACACAATTTGAACCCTTTTCTGCTTCTGTTACTAAGAGTAGAACTGATCCATAATAAAACACATGGACAAATGATACATTGTGGCAGAATATTGTTAAAATTGCCCTGATTTTCCTCATAAAATGTAACTTGTTTTGCATTTGGATAATTTCAAAAAAATACTGCCATAATTTAATGGGGTTTTTTTTTTGCACTAAAACAATGACAAAAATTTGAAGTTGTTATTTATAGGTTATTGTGTTTTCATTTTACTGGTCCAACCCATTGGATATCAAATCAGGCTGAATGTGGTCCCTGAAGAAAATGAGTTTGAGACCCCTTCTCTAAAGGAATAACTATGTGGTACTTGAACTGAGCCGAGTCCAGTCGAGCTGATACTGTGTAGTTGAAATGTGGCAGAAGTCAGTGTTCATGAAGACAACGGTTTGACAGTAGATGTGAACAGACACCAGTGTTTGGTAACTTTTATTTTACTAGAAAAAGGAAAAAGTTCACATTGACATTTAGCCTCATTACAGTCGATTGAAGGAAAATACAACATTTTTATTTTATTTTCATCTTATATTAAAAATATCAAATAGTACTCATTTAGCAGTGCTTACTGGTAGATATGCATCAGGCTGGATAGCAGTATGGTGGGCTTACTACAGGGGGGCGTGGCCTTCTGAGCCCCTCCCTTTGCGTTACCAGGCCTGGTTTGATTGACAAGCTGAACATGCAATGAGGGCGACTATACAAACCATCCTACAGATACACTCCTGGAACAGGCCTGCAATGCAACGACTAACAGCTAACCTTCCATCCATCATGTTCTTCCATCTGTTACGTCACCAAGTGCACGTTCTCTACAAAGTGAATTACAAACACTGCAGCTCGCCACCGCCACCGCCGCCCACAGACATGGTGAATGAAAAAATCTGACTAAAACTCAACATCACTACCTGAATAAACGTTTTTTTTTTCTAGAAGCACAGAACTGTACAGGCACAAAGATTATAGAGATCTCAAATAAATAGGGCTGATTGGACCAAGATGCACGGGGGGTGGAGCCTCTCACCCACCGCAGCAGGAGACATGGCGCTGTCTTCTAATACCTCACAAGTCATTATCCCTTAAAAACAGTGGCACAGAGCGGGCGTCATGGACGTCCGCACGCACGCACCCACACACACACACATACATGCATACACTCACGCAAACACAAAACATATCTTGAAATGACCTGATGATGGACAAAGCGCTGAGCTGGAGGTCACCTGGACTGGCCTCTGAGAGTAAAACCTGCATGTGGGCGTGGTCTTGCGTGGCTTCCGGATTCTCCCGTCTCCCAGAATGCCCTGCAGTCCTGTGGGTGGGAGGCGGGGCCGGGGCCAATTCTGCTCTCCACGCTTCACAAACATGACATGAGACGATACGAAATGACTGCGGAACCAGGAGACTCCGCCCTTCACCTCAGGGAGAGGGTGGACGGGACAGACGGAGTTGGATGGGTGGGATGAGGTGAGGCAGGACGACCCTGCCTCCGACACCGCTCCTCGACTCCGGATGCCACCCTGAGGATGGGGGCGGGGTTACACATCAGTGGAGAAATAGAGCGTGTTGCGCTTGAGTTCAGCAAAGGAGATGGGAGGATGTTGAAGGTAGTAGAGAAGAACCTGGACCTGGAGGAGGAGACAGAGGAGATTCAGAAAAACCACAGAGGCCACGCCCTCAGAGGTTCGAGGACACCATTAAACCAGTTTGTGCTGAATCTAAACATGTGGAGTTGCTCCTGTGTCACATGTTCTGAAGTATGAACAAACACACATTAAAACAGAAAGAGGTTTTGAGTTTTGAACCTGAACCAGGTCCACATGGAGCCACATGGAGCCAGTTCACCAAACTGGACACAAAATTATCATCAACTACAGCTGGAGGTTTTTCTGAACTGAAGCTGTTGGAGAAATATGCCATGACCCCACTACGACCTTTGACATCATTGACTCTGGATGTTTATAAACAGGAAACTCATCTCAGCTGGTGGGGGCAGGGCCATGGGGCCGTGGGGATGGCGGGGGGGAGGGAGGGTCACTGAGCAGTGTGGGAGGAAAATGCTTCTGTCCAAGTTTCCCACCTGTGGACCTACCTGAGAAATCACCTGAGGACCCACCCGTGAACCCACCTGTGCCATGACGTCATGTGACCAGATGTCAGAAGCCGAGGTGATGTGTTGACCCTTTGCTGTCTCCACCTCAGACGGCCTGAGGAGGGTGGGGCCAAACACTGTGGCCAGGTTATGGAGGGACATCTTATTAATGGGCTCCTTCTCTGCCACCCTGTAGAAACACACACAGAGCATGAGGACCGGACCAAGACCAGGACAAAAACTGGTTTGTGTCTGTGTGGTGGTCATGGGAGGGGGTGTGTGTACCTCTTCAGGTGCTCTAACAGGGTCAGGAAGGTCATCAGGTTTGGGTCTGGCAGAGACCTGAGCAGGTGCATCATACAGTTCTCTTTAGCCGCTGGGTCAGACAGTGCTGAGGACACACACAAACAAACACACACACAGTTACACAGGAGGGCTCTGGAATACCTGGACCCAAAGCTGGTCATAGAGTAGACCTACATAGACCTGCAGAGACAAACTATAACAAGGACTAGATAAACTAAAACCAGGCCTGGACATGGTGTCAGATTTTTTTCTTTATTATTATTTTTAGTTGTTATTGAAATTCCATGATCATACAAAACATTGGAAAATGGGGTAGAAAAATTAAAAAAGCAATAGGCCAGTTATTTCAACGAGGGGAAAAAAAAAGTTACAATTTGTTATTAAAATAATTGTTCTTTGGGTTTTGTGGCTGTTCAGTCCTTCAAGAGAGTTCATATTCACGATTTGACTTTCGTTTTTAAAGACAGAAAATGAGAGTTTCCTCTCTCCCCCATTTACATCCATGGATATATTTCCTTAAACAATAAAAAAAAAGATTCAAAATAAAGATAAATGGTTCACAAAAATCCTCCCTTTTAAATGAAAGCTAAATATCTTTCTTACTAAAGGAAACGCAACAAGACCATACCTAACAACACATGCACTCAACCTAAATCCAAAAATACCTTGAGAAAAAACATTCATACAATAAATGACAAATGGACTCAGATGTAGCGCCATAAAAACCACATAAATCTGACAGATGAGTTTTAAATCTTTGTAAAAGTGTGTTTGTGGGGTAAATTAAATGTAATATTTTAAAAGAAACTTCCTTGAGTTTGTTATTTAGTATATATTTACTCAAGGCAAGCCAAACCTTATCCCAATCGATGTCAACAAAAAGGCCATTCCAATAACTTTTACACCTTGGAGTAACAGGTATCTGTATTAATGGAGGATCTGAGGTCCTGGTGTATGTTGTGGGTCAGGGGTCAAAGGTCGTACCTATGCCTTCCATGAAGGCAGGATAGAGGCGGTCCGTCAGCAGCGGCTCCGGCAGCTCTCTAAAGTACAGTTTCAGCGTTCCTGCGATGGCATTGATGTCCATGTCGCTGAGCATCACCAGGATGTCTTTGGTATCTATGGAGACAACAATGTTACTATGGACACCACCATGGACGACAGCTCCACTGTCAGTAACCCCCAAAGGCACTAAATCATCTGGGTTCATGTTCTCCTGTTCACCAAGTTCCAAAGCTTTGAACTGAAGAACCACCAACAATATCTCAATAAAGGGATGAACCTGTAGCTTAGAACATTTAGACAAGAATGTGGATTGAGAAACAGCCAATGTGTTTGTGAGAGTAAACCAGTACCAGTAACAGTACCGTTACATCAATATCAGTAACAATAAATAAGTACGGTACTGATTTGCTGGTACTGTACCACTAACAGTACCAGTATATCAGTACTAGTGTACCAATTTCAGTATATCAGTACCAATGTAACAGTACTAATATAGCTAGTATCAGTACCAGTTTAGTATACCTTTGGGACCTTCCCATTGAAGCCCATGTGGTCTGAACGTGATGTGCCTGAATGCACCATGACCACAGACTTACTGGTGTCAAATGCCGCCTTTAGGGCCTGGATGTCCGTTGCTACCCCAGAGATGCGATAGATTCCCACTTCATCGATGCCCCTCTTCTCCACCTCCTCGATGCACTGGCGGACAATGTAAGGCACCTTGGAGCGCTCCCGCCTGGACACAAACACAACTGTGACCATCAGCTTCCACCAACACACCAACAATAAACACAACTTGAGCTTTTTACTTTGTGACCACGTTGATCTTGACTCCAAACACCCCGCTCTGTTTTTTGGATGGCGTCCTCTTCAGGCTCAAGTCCCGGCTGGTGAACTTCATGGAGAACTCCACTTTGATCTGAGGAACACAATGATGGAATATGAACATCAGGCTCAGGTTCCCAACATGGACCTGGTCTCAGGGTCACATTTATGTCCCGACTCTTGACTCTATGTCTGCTTTAGCTTCTGTATTCATGTCTGAAACATGAAGAGGTAAATGTTCTCACCCCGTTCATCTCAATGACATCCATGTGCCAGTTCTTGGACTGAACCGTCTGAGGATCCAACTGAAACAAGCACAAAAGAGACATTCAATGACAAGGAACTAGTCCTAGGAATTAAGACCAAGTTTTACTAGAACTTGAAAGGGGACCTTTAGAAACAGTCACTCATCAGATGTTTCATTGACACTTCAGCTTCATTAGTTTAGTTTAGTAGTGAACTTCTGTTTTTATTTAGTGGTCATCAACATGATCAGTACCCCTGTTAGACCACACCCCCAGAAGGATGGGGTCACTAGAGGATCAGAAGAACCTAAACCAGGACACGGGATGAATGAAAGAAGGTCTGACGGCTTCATGTTCTTCTCCACATCTGACCAGAACCCTGGACGAGGGTCAGACTCCTGGACCAGGCCAGAATCCAGATGATGGTGTGGACCTTCTGAGCCTGGTTTCATCTCAGTCCTTGTCTTCATGTGTCCTGATCTGGGTTCAACAGACACTCCACCCACCACTGTCTGCTCCTACCCATGATAGGTAAAGGTTAACTTAAGGTGAAATTACCTCTACTTTCCCTTCCCTCCTCAAAACATGTGAATTCAGAAACAAAAGGTGTTGAATTCCCTTAATGAGACTTAAGTCTGGCTCAGAGGATGCTGTTCCAGAGGTGAACAGCAGGGGGCACTGATCAACTGAAATCAAAGGGTCCCACAGAAACAACAGTTTTAGATGATTAAGAAAAGAATGGAAGATGACGGAAGAATATGAAGATAAAGTTTGGATCAGTTTCCTCATCAATAAACGTTTCTTCTTATAATGCTGTTGTTTGTTCTTGTGTACAGCACTTTTTTTGCCTCACAAAAGAAGTGGACAGAGTTTGATGGTTGACTTTCTCATCTAACTCCCTTTGGGAAAAAGTATCTGCCAAATGCATAAATAAATACAATTAAATAAATATTTAACCCTTTAGTTAAATTAAGAGAAAGGGGAGAAAGCATTGGCTCAGAACTGTGGACACAGATGGACACACATGGACAGAGACAGACACGCATGGACAGAGAAAGACACACATGGACTCAGATGAAGAGGCAGTAAAATGAGGAGGATGAAGACGCTCATGTGTGGGTGTCCCATCATTGACATGTGAACGGACCTTCTGTCGGAGCAGTTTGCTTCGGACCCGTCCCCACAGCTTGGCCCCCGTGTTGCTGTGTCTCTTTAGGAGTAGGGTCTGAGGTGGACTGATCTGGTCCTGGTTCTGCTCCAAACAGCAGTTTTGCTCCAGACACTCACACACAGCATTCATGTTCACATCTGACACCACAACCTCCGTCATCCCAAAACCTGCGGACCCCCTACCCAGAAACCAGGGGGTGAAACACGGCACTGCCACCAATGGGGGAGGGGGAAGGGGGAGGAGCTCCAAGCTAAAGTCCAAAACCTCAGATAACTAGACCCCCCTTAGACCACCACTGGAAACAGGAATGAGCCAAAGAGAAGAGGGTCCAACAGCGCCATGGGTTCCACAAGAACCAGAACCAAAGTCCACCAGGCTTCCACTGGTTCCCCTGGATCTACTGGTTCCCACAGTTCTACTGAATCCACTGGTTCCCCTTGTTCTACTCGATCCACTTGTTGTACTGGTTCTAGTGGTTCCCCTGGTTGTACTGGTTCCACTGGTTGTATTGGTTCGAGTGGTTCCCCTGGTTGTACTGGTTCTGCTGGTTCCACTGGTTGTATTGGTTCTAGTGCTTCCCCTGGTTGTACTGGTTCTGCTGGTTCCACTGGTTGTATTGGTTCTAGTGCTTCCCCTGGTTGTACTGATTCTGCTGGTTCTCCTGCGCTTCGAGTGCAGACAGTAACATCGCTCCACTCGTCTCTGACTCCACCGCAGAGAAGAGAGCAGGAGGGGGAGGGAGAGGGGGCCGGCCCTGAAGGAGGCGGATCCAAGGAGCTGCTCTGCTTCTCCAGAACGAGGAGATGGACACAAAAGGTCAGTGATCCCCAAGGGGGAGGGGCTGTGGGCGGGGCTGATCTGACCCTAGAGTTGGTGTTTCCCACAGTCTTCACTCAGGAAGTTGATAAAAATAAAAACAAGATGAGTAACAAAAACACCCCAAGCAGATGCTGATGAGGACACAGGTAGAAGAGGAGTGGGTTTCCCAAAGTCCAGCTCAGGGCCCAGTAGAGGTCATGCAGTGAGGTTTAGGGGTCCAGATGTGGAAGAGAAATATAGAGTTCAGCAAAGACATATGACCAGGACCAAAGGGACAAGACTAAAGAGACAGACACCAAGATGTGAACTATTGCTTGACAAATACCCTTTTTTTTTTGGGGGGGGGGGGGGGGCAATACTGATGTTTTTTTTACATCAGCCTGAACTGATGACAATAACAGGCAGTTGATGTTTCTTAGCAGATGTTTGCAGACAGTGATTTTTATTTCTCTGTCAAATGATGAGTTGACTCCAGACTAAAGACATTCACATAGTAAATCACTGACTACAGAACAAACCAAACATGAATGGGTTCACCTGGAAAAGCTGGAAAACTACCCAAGGCCTTGAATGTAGGCGCCTCAGATCAGACCAGATGGGTCCAGAAACCAGATAAAAGCAGAACATCATGCATTTGTGGCAGAACTCAGACCAGAGCCAATCCCCACCACAGTATATTTTTAACCCGGACTGGAACCAGCCGATTGACACGGTCTGTGCGTCAGCGCCGGGAAAAGAATGTCTGGGAAAAGAATGAGGGTGAACCCACGGGACCTGGGTTTATTTTGGGCTTGGGTGACAGAAGGAGACGCTTTATGGATGTTCAGATTTTAAGCAGAAATGGGTGGTCCAGTGTTTACATCCAGGGCCGTTACCATGACAACTGAGATGCACACAGATGAGCCTTTGCTTCATCTATCGGAAACGAGGACCTCCTGATCCTGCAGCGGTTCAACCCAAAACCACCAGACAATAAACCTACAGCCAAGCCATCGACATCTATCAAAACTATTAAGATTCCCTTGTCCCTTTTCCATCAGACATCTGCACAAACGCTGTACCTAGGTTTACTAAATGTCTAGTTCTGATATTCTGGATGTGCTTAAACTTAGACTTCATCCACCGGTTTAGTTCCATATCTATATTTACGGCAAACCATCCCAATATGGTTTTAGGATCGTCAAAGCTTTTTGCAGTGCTCCGAAATGACCCAGGTTTTGTTTCATCAACTATTTGACACATGTATGCTGCCTGCATTCTGCCAAACTCACCAATAAGAAGTAGCGTGCTGTGCCAGGACAGGTCATATGTTCTGGAGTCCAATCAGTATAAAAGCTGGTCATCAATTTCAGAAAAGACTTCAGCAGGACCAGAAGTGGAGTCGAAGCGTTCGAACCCACATTCAGATTGTTTTTCTAGTTCTTTAGTTGAATAACTGCTGTTGTTCAAGCACTAAATGTAGCCTATGTATAGACTCAGTGTAGCCTATGTATAGACTCAGTGTAGCCTATGTATAGACTCAGTGTAGCCTATGTATAGACTCAGTGTAGCCTATGTATAGACTCAGTGTAGCCTATGTATAGACTCAGTGTAGTCTATGTAGAGACTCAATTTAACCTATGTACAGACTCAATGTGACCTATGTATCAGCTCAGTGTAGCCTAATATGTTTCTTGTTAAAAAATGAGACTACATTTGAAATTAATTCTTTAGTTTTCATTCTTGCAGTAGAGTTTTAGCATTTATTGTTTGATGGTTATATGTCTGTTTCTGTGATGTTTACTAACGTTAATCACCACTGAAACTAGATTTGAAGAAAAATCACAATTCATTTTTGTTTTTAAATCGTTCAGCCCTAGTTCAAACTCATCATAGCCTGGTTCACACCTGGGCCTTTGGACCAGGGTGATGCTACAGTACATCAGAACACTGTGACCCAGATCTGTGGAGGAGGAGCACGGCAGGTCGCCACGGCAACCAACCCAACCCGCTTCAATAATTCACCAGGGATGGAAAAGCACGAGGAGACGCAGATGCATTGAAGATCACATCAACAGAGGAAGAGGAGAAAGAAGAGGAGGAAGGGGGGGAGGGGTTCTCTGCTTTTGGAAGGTTTTTTTATGGTATATTTTTAACAAATACAAAAAAATAATTTGCATTTGTTTGTTTCTGTCTGATGCAGCCACATTTTTATAAAATGCAAAAAAGATTTTTCCACAAATATTTCATAATATTTCAGATTGCGTAAAATTCTAAGGATGTCCAGTTGAAACCTGTTAAACTCAGATACAAACTAGAAAATACCAGGTAAAACCAGGTAAAAAAATAGATAAAACCAGTTAAAACTGGGTAGTTCTGGGTCTTTAGTGGATTTATAAATGTTCTCTCTCCTCCTAGATGACAAGGCTGCTCACAACATCACATTATGGATGAAACCCCCCAGCATCACGGAGATGGGGAGGGGGGGGGCCTTTAGCCGGTGACATAACTATGAGCCACATGACTCATGAGGGGTCGAGGTCCAGGACAGGACACTGCAGAGAATACATAGTTCATTAAAGACACAGAACAACTTTATGAATTTAGATCTAGAGTGTTTAAGTCCATTTTATTATTTTATTTGACTTTACTGGATTTTATCTGTATTTTATTGGACTTAATTTATTATATTTTATTTAACTTTATTTCTACGTTATTTTTTTTACTTTAGGGTATTTCTTGGTGCATGTGAAGGATCGTCTTCTATTTGCTTTAAAGCATGAGCCATTTGACTCCATTGACTGTTTCATGATATTTTTAGAACGAGTAACTGAGTTTCATCAAATAAAACCTCAGATTTGATAAAGTCACTGATGTGAATAAAGTCAAACCAAAGTTCATGTGAAAATGTCCATTTACGGTCAGAGAGTTTTTCAGAGGAAATAGAGCAGTCTGTAGAGAGCCAAGGAAGAAGAAGAAAAAAACAAGATAAAAAGAAGGTGGAAAAAAACCCAAGGACAAAACCAAGAAGAAAAGGTCTGAAACCAAGGTGAAAAATTAAGGAAAAAGTGAGAGAAGGTGAAAAAACAAGGGAAAAAGAGAGGAAGAAAAATGTGAAAATACAAGATGAAATACAGGAAGAAAGTGTGAAAGAAAAAAGGTGAACTAAAAGAAGATGAAGAAAAACAACAAAAAGGAAGAAAAAGGGGGAAAAAAGATTAAGAGGAAGAAGAACAAACATGCCTGAGCTGACCAAAGTCACCAAACTTTCCCCTTTCTGTTCTTTTGTACTCTTAGAAGAGTACAAAACGATCCAGTCTGAGCCAGATCTGAGTCCCAGCACCATCAATGGCAGGGTTAAGTTTAAGGGTACCGGTGTGGATGTTGGTAAGAGTAAGTTTAAGAATAAGAGTAAAGGGTATGGGTAAGGTTAACAGTAAGGGTAAGAGTAAGGATAACGATCCTGAGCTGCAGCAGTTTGACCAAACTAAGTCAATCTTTGCTCCAACAAACATTTTCCATCAAGTTCTGAAAAAACTGAAATATGACTCTGGTGTAAAATCAAAACAAAGCAGCGTTTCATCACAAAACCAAACCGCCTGATTCCAGCGAGGAGGCAAAAGCTCAGACCGACAGACTCCACAGGACTTTAGTGAACACAAAAGAAACAGACAATACAGACCAAAAACCACTTATATCAAACACCAAAAGCAATACACACACACACCCCCACGCACACACACACACACACATACATATATATATATATATATATATATATACACACACATACATATATATATATATATATATATTATATATATACACACATATATATATATATATATATATATATATATATATATATATATATATATATATATATATATATATATATATATACACACACACATATATATATATATATATATATATATATATATATATATATATATATATATATATATATATATATATATATATATATATATATATATATATATATATATATATATATATATATATATATATATATATATATACACACATATATATATATATATATATATATATATATATACACACATATATATATATATATATATATATATATATATATATATATATATATATATATATATATATATATATATATACATATACATATAATCACTGGAGCAGCCAAATCAAGGTGTGTCACAGCTGTCTTTATAAGGCTCTGCCCCATCCTAACCCTATCTGAACCCAGTTTATCCCATCCTAACTCCATCCAAACCGTGTCTTAACCCCATCCTAAATCCTTCTTACCTGGACCTGGCCTTTGCCCATGATCTTGTCAACAATCTCATTGTCGTCCTTGTTGAGTTTGCTCTTATCATAACATTTCTCATAACAGAGGATCCTCAGGTACTGGGATCCCTCCAACTCGATTTCAAATTCCTGTTGGAGGCAGAGGAGATGGAGTATCAGTACCTGAATATGGACATGGTGCAAGAGGCGGGTGGGGGTGGAGGAGAGTGAAGGATGTGGAGGATGGAGCAGGATGGTGAAGGTGTAAAGGGTGTAGGTGCACAGGGTAGAGGTGTACAGTATGAATCCAGGGGTCTTACCTCATTCCATTGCGGTTCCGTTGTGTCTCTGAAAACCCGGGTCTTAGCTTTGCTAACGAAGTATCCGAAGGAGTCAACCTCCAGGGTGCAGTAAAGATCTGAAACACAAACAACTATAAACCACTGGGAAGCACCTGGAGGACTGCAAGGCCTGATGGCTAATACAGTCCATCTAGTATCTAGTGTATCACTGGATCATTTCATAATTCAGGACATTAAAGGGATAGTTCAGTATTTTTTTTACACGAATCTATATGGCATTACCGTCATCACCTGCACGTAGCAGCCGCAAACACTGCCGAACAACTGATGAAATTAGTTTGCTAACTACTATTGACTATTGAGAGAAAGTAGCTCCAAGCAATTACGATGTGTGAGTTTTTGTTCCATGACAGTTTTGTTATGCAAATAAATCACTCATTTGAACACATACAGCTTTGAGAAGAATCACGTTTTACTTTGTTCACCACAGTTAGATTGTTTTCCAGAACCACCAACATCAGCTAATTCACTGTCACCATTCATTCATGAGATTATTTCTTGCTTTATTGCTTATTTGTCCACCTCCACTTTCATTCAGTGCGATGATGGAAACAATTAAGACTCGCCAAGTCACATGATCTGGGCCACATGTTCTGGGTCAAGTGTTGTGGGCATGGTGTTTGTCAGATGTGCGTTTTGTTGATTGGTTAACTCAGGTCATGCAATGGACTTACTGGCCGATTCCTTGAATCCTTTGGCCGAATGGACGATGACGTGGAGGAACCCATACAGGCCTGGAGTCTCTTCATCTAGAACACAGAACCCAAGTCACATGATCAACACAATCAACTCAGGTTCAACTCTGGTAGTGACTGATGATGGGTTCATGGACCCAAACCCTGAAGATCACCTGGTCTGTTTGGGACCAGGCGGGTTGAGAGTGGAGCTGGGGACAAGTGAGAGGTTCTTACCATCTTTGTTGGAGGTGACAGGGATGTTGTGGACTGTCCTCAGTTTGAAACAGGAGCTGGTCAGAACCTGGAGCTCCACAGAACTCAGAAGACAGGCCTGTAAATCTGGAAACATCAGGGTTAAACATTAAAGTCAATGGTCAGAACACTGAGACAACAGACAGTCATGAACACCTCGTACCTTTCCTCTGCAGTTTCTGGATGGTTTCCCTCCACTCGGACCTCTCATAGTCAGAGGAGAGAAGGAACAGGTAACTCTGAAATATACACACACATCAACCACATATATAGATAGATCGATATAGATATAGATATAGATAGATAGATAGATAGATAGATAGATAGATAGATAGATAGAGACAGAGAGATATCTATCTATCTATATATATATATATCTATATATATATATATATATATATATATATATATATATATATATATATATATATATACATATTTAGAATGGACCACTAATCATGAACTGTGGTCTACAAAATCACAACATGAAGTCAGCCCAGACTAACCCCCCTCACCTACTGAGGGCCTTTGGCTCCCTCTGGTGGTGGAAGCCAGGCGTACACCCCCCCCCCCCCCTCCAATGTTACTAACCTTGCCGTGTTTGTTGTGGATACGGAAGGGGATGGTGGGCGAATGCATAAGCAACCATGACTCCTGCTCATTCATCTTCTTCCTCAGACGTTCCACACGACTCTGGCCCTTCGGTGCCTTCTGCTCAGACGGACACACACATACATACACGTCAAAACACTGAGCAGTGCTTGAACCCTCTGGACCTGATAGAGGTCTCAGGCATGAGCTCAGGTATTAACTCATCACACTGAGCAGCTTTTCTAATTAACCTGATTTCTCCACTTATTTTTTTTTTCAGTGTCACCAACAGAACTGGGTTATTTACCAACAGAATCAGTTTAAATACAATAGAACCAGTTGAATGTATTTCAATGTGTTAAAGCCCCTCCCTCCGTTAGAAGCTCCACCCCTTCCTTACCTTTTCCTTCTGAATCTCACTCTTTAGGACGGAGATCTTGATCTTCATCTCCTCGATCTCGTGTTCGGGCAGAACCTGGATGCTGGGGCAGGAGTCTGATTCATCGGACGTCTGGAAGGCCAAGTCCGCCAGAGGAATGTACCATTTACACTCATACTGCTGGTGTCGGCTGGATCACAGAATGGGACAGGAGTGAGATTAGTATAGAATATACTATGTGGGTGTTTTGTGTGTAAATAATCCTATATTCAGTTTACTAGTCATGTAGATGTTGCTAAAAGTTTATATTAAAGTTGAGTGTTGAGATAAAACTGAAGAAAAAATGACTTTTTCAGCAACAATATTAAAAATCTAGTGTGTCCATCCACTGTTAGTGATCCAACTCCATGAGTTTTACTGGTGAATTAATGCTGTAGAACAGTGGTTTTCAAAATGTGGGATAGTGAGCCCCATTATTATTACTATTATTATTATTATTATTACTACTCCACCAAGAAATTAGCAGAGTTGTTTCCCCTGGTGCTGATTCATTTGTTTGTGTGAGTGTTAGTAAGGTAACTCAAAGTTCTGAACAGATATGGCTGAAATTTTCAGGAAATGTTGATACTGGCACAAGGAAGAAGTGATACAAGTTTGGTGGTTTATCAGTGAAGAGGTGGGGGTGGGCCCATGTGCGTCTTTCGGTGGGGGGGGGGGCTGATCTGCTTTGCTTTGTATGTTCCATACAGGCTTTAAAAAAAGGTTTCAACAATACATTTTCTAAACATCTTACTTTTAAAAAAAAAAGTATTATTTCCTGAACATACTTTTAAAAATATCTTTATCTTCATCTTTATATGTGCTGACATATCTTTTCAGACAAATTTTTTCACCCCTGTATGCTTTTAACGTTTTTTGTTCCACACATCTTTGTGCGTTTTGTGTTTATGTTTTTTTAAATACATTTTTAAATTTGTGTATGTTTTTAACATCTTTTCCCCCCACAATTCATTAATCTTCCTATCTTAAAAGGTAAGGTACTTTATTTGTCATTATACACTGTACAACAAAATTTGTCCTCTGCATTTAACCGATCCTTGATGCTGTTGGGGCACCTGTAAGGAGCAGGTTTGATTGTTAATTTCAATCTGACGCAACAGTTTACATCGTCTCATACTGTCATTAGCTAACACCACTGTAAATAACACACTGTGGGGGTGCAGCATAATCAGGACCAATCCATGAAAAACTTTAAAGGGGACATATCAACCACAATGCATTTTTTAATAATTTTACAACTCAAATATATGTTGTTGGTGTGTGAAGAATCAGACTCAGAGTTCATTTATTTTCTGCTCTCCCCAGACTCTGTCCTCTCTCACTTTTACTTTAGGTGTGATTTTGCCCCTTGCATGTACTGTAATTAGCTAACCACACGTATTGTAGTTGGCTAACTGTACATACTGTAGTTGGTTAACTGTACATATTGTAGTTGGCTAACCACATGTTTACACCGTTTTTCTTTGTTATCCAGGTTTATCTTCTTGTCATGCTGCGCCTCCCCTGAAGTCCTCCGACTACCCCTCTACCCTGTTGTTCTCTATTCTATTGTTAGCATTATTAATTTGCCTTTCATGATGAAATGTCTGTTCTTGCTCTCGGATTTTTCAAAATAAATTTCCCCCAAAAATGCGACTTATAGTCCAGTATGACTTCTATATGTTTTTTTTTCTTCTTTACTAAGCATTTTTGGCTGGTGTGGCATATCGTCCAGAAAACATGGTAATAAATTCCTTCAAACTCAGATTAAAGGTGAATATAAATAAGTCATGTCTGATTCTGATTGTTGTTGAACGTGGGGACCTGATTATTGAAAGTGACGATCAAAAGAACTGAATCCATCACGATAGAAACAGACACTGATGGGCTTTAAGGTCTTAATGGGTGTGATGGGATTACTGCTCCACTGGGATCCAGTTTGTGGATGTCTGAACATTATGCTGAGATAACAGCTTTGATTTAATCATGGTTACCATAGCAACTTCCTCCTCTGGGTGAGTAAGGAGGAAGTGTTTCATGCAGGAGCAACAGATCTTCAGTGTCACCATCAGAGTTGACACGACACTAATAAGTGACAGGACAACAGAAATTCAGGACTCACCCCACAGCCGCTTTCTTCATCTTAGCACAGAGCAGCAGATCAGTGAACAAGAAGATGTGACGGAGCTTCCTGGAACTTTCAGAAACCTCCACCAGGAAACCATCCTTCACCAGCTGACGGGCCTAAGAAGAAAGGAGAAAAAAAACAGGAAAAAGACAACATCAACAGAAACTAAAACCACCAATAAGACCACCAAAAGAAGAAAAACCAGCAATAAAACCATCAAAAGAAGAAAAACTATGAATAAAATCAAAAGAAAATCTGGTTATAGTCATGGTTTAGTGTAGTTGAATGTGGTTTTAGTCATTTTTAGCTCAGTTTAACCTGAGTTTAGTCATGTTTTAGTGCAAATTAACCTGGGTTTAGATGTGTTTTAGTGCAACTGATAGTAAGTTTACTACAGTTGAACCTGGGTTTAATTGTGGTTTAGTGCAGATGAATGTAGTTTTAGTGCAGTTGAACCAGAAGCGTCGCACACTGAAGTCCTGTGATGCGTTTTAAGTAATTTAAAATTCTGAGCAAAGCAGCGGTCAGTAAACGCCTCATGCACTGACCTCTCCTTTGGGCGTAGTCACCGCTGTTCTCCGGGGGTCCAGGTTCTCCTCGTTGATGGACGAGAGGAAGTTCTGAGAGATGCGTAGAGCGTCCTGAAGGAGGGGGAAGTCTGGGTGGTCTTTAGGAGTGTGTTTCAGTAAATCCTGAAAGGCAGACCACATGAACCAAATCAGACCATGATAAGTTTTCTAGATGTTTGTACAGATGTAGATCCATTACACCAATGGCAGTCATATCATCGGGACACATTCATCATCAGAAGACAAACAAAATTGTTATTAATATGGGCACGCCCCTAAAGAAACCGGGAGTCAGCCATCTTGGACTGAAAATTCAAAAATGCTGAGTCAGTGTTTTTGCTCCTCAGAACATTGAAGACACTCTTATCAATGGGACATAGTAGGTACGACAGCATACAGCAACAGCAGACTCCCAATGGGCACAATTATTATTATTACCTCCGCCAAGGAGGTTATGCTTTCACTGGAGTTTGTTTGTGTCTGTGTCTGTCAGCAACATTGCTCAAAAAATCATGGATGGATTTTGATAAAAATTTTCAGGATGTGTTGGGAGTGTCACAAGGAACAAATGATTACATTTTTGTGATGATCTTGAAGAGGTCCTGGATTCTGGATCACTTTGAATTGTATTCTCCATTTACTGCAATGTAAAATTTCAAAGTGATCCAGAATCCAGGATCAGTCCCGACACATCCTAAAAATTTTAGCAAAACCCATCCATAACTTTTTGAGTAATGTTGCTGACAGTCAGACAGACAGACTCCAGTGAAAACATAACCTCCTTAGGAGACCTCTCTTAATTCGAAGGGGGTAGGTCTGAGTGCTTTCTTAATTAAAATTATTATTAGGCTTGAGCACTAACATGCCATGTTGGAAAGGGCCTATTAAAATTGAATGGAAGAAACCGAAGAAAAAAAAAAGAAAGAAAAAAAATTTTTTTTCACCCTTTCAACATTAAAAAGAACTTAAATTTCACCCAAAATTCAAGCCCAGCAAAAATTTTCATTATTTGAAGTCGCCAATATGTGACGTTTTATATTATGTTTTATATGAAATTAAATAGATTTCCTGATGCTTTGCAGTATCTAGTAAACACAATATGGGATGTACAGTTTTTTTCTTTACAACCAATACTGATAAGGAACAACTTCCTTCTTCTTGTAACCGATACGATAACAAACAACAGTAGTTCCCACTTTTCAAATGATTTTTATTATCATTTCCAGTCAATAGTTGTAATTTTTATAATTTTTTTATTGTTATTTTCAGTCAGTGATAAAACAATAAGTGGCGAATATCATCATCTTACAGAATGTGGGATCCAGCACATGATATGGTCAGGTGGCCTCGGCAGTTGCATGGGGAGGTGGTCGCAATGGCAGGTGAGGGCCTATACCACTTTCGAATTTACTAATTATTATTATTATTATTACTATATTTATTGTTCACTGATAGAGAACATTATTGTGTTTAATAGCCATGGTGTGTTTGTGTTTGTCGCTTTTTGTTGTATTTGTGTCATGATCCTCAGATACATTCAGAAGCTGCTTTGTTGTGCACATGTTTTTTGTTGGACTTACGTGCAAAACCAGGGTACTTCTGGTGACACGGTCGATGGGTTTATAAAGCAGAGCTGTGGAGACAGGTTGAAGGTCACACAGGGGTCACATATTCAACAGGTCCTATGAAGTTTGTTGAACCATTAACTTTAAAAGGTACAATGTGGAACAGTTGTGACTACATATGTAGTTTACCACCACCAGAGGGAGAATGTGAGAGTGAATGAATAATGAATTAATCATGTAAAGTACTTTGGGTGCCTTGAAAACTGATACAGAAATCTAATCCATTGTTATTGTTTATTATTGTTATGTCGTTATGTTGTTTCAGTGCAGGTGGTCTTTTGCTGATGATGTCATAAATAAACATCATCTGAATCCGAGTGAGTGTTCAGGAACGTAACATGGATGTAGAAAATAAACAAAACTTATACATGAGTCCGTTAACGTCACAAACTGTCATCTCAACCATATTGAACTGTTAACATGAGAGGTTTCCCATCATGCCTCTGCGTTTATACCTAGTTCAGACTAAGACCAGCTCACAAGGACCAGGTCTCCATCGACCAGTGGGCTGCAATGAGGTGTTTCCATGGCAACAACTCTGGGTCCGTCAGCTCGATATGTCGGTTTCACGTTGTTGGAGTTTGAGTTATTTACTGCAGCTGAAGTGGGATTTACAGAGATAGTGAAGGCATCTCCCAGGACACACAGTTACAAACCCCAGCGCTGAGGTCACGCCCCCAGGGGTGTCAAACATACGGCTCATGGGCCAAAACCAGCTGCCAAAAATGATACCAAAGATAAAACTCATCAATAGGATCAAAGTCAATTCTGTGTGTTGTTAAATGTGTGTGTGTGCTTGTATTTCTATCTTTATGGGGACATAGATATGTTTCCACAGTCACACCATGGGGACCTCTGACACTATGGGGTCCAAAATTCAGGTCCCCACAAGGGTTAAATATAAATAAAGGTCCTCACTAGTATGATGTGAACCTTTTTTTTGTATATATTTTATTATTATTATTATTATTATTATTATTATTATTATTATTATTATTATTATTATTATTATTATTATTATTATTATTATTATTATTATATTTTGTATTTATTTTCATGTATTTTTAAATATTTTTTACTCATTCGTAAAAAAATTTATTTATTTTTAAAAATTTGGTTTAGTTTTATAATTTTTATTATTATTATTTTTATTTAATAAAAAAAAAATTACTATATTTTTAAACACGCTACCCAATGACAAACTTGGTCCTCATGAGACATTTAAATGAGTGCGTGTGTGTGTCTATGTGTATAGATTCACTGTATCTATAAGATATTATGAACTTGTATAAATAACAAACAGAGGCTGAATACCGGTCCAATTATACTGATCATACTGATTTATAAAAGGAATTTTAGATTATTCAGACAAATCCCTTTTTTTGGGAGAATAGTTAAGTAAAAAAAAAATAGACAAATGTTTGGATTTGTTATTATTTCAAGGTGATTGTGATATTATTTGCTGGTTCTGATCCACTTCAGATAATAGTGGTCTGAATGCGGAATCTGAGCTGACATGGGTTCCAGGTCTGAGCCCCTTTGGTCTAAAACAGTCTTTAATCATCTTGGACAGTGTTGCATTAACAGACGCAAGTGTTTAACCTAACCTGCTGCAAGTTTTCTGCTTCAAAGTCAACTTCAGACCCGCGAAGAAGTGCCTAGTTTAAAGTCCACACCAACCTGAGGACACGCACAAGTCCACACCGACCTGAGGACATATATGTATAAGTCCACACCAACCTGAGGACACACACAAGTCCACACCGACCTGAGGACACACACAAGTCCACACCGACCTGAGTATACGCAAAAGTCCACACCGACCTGAGGACACACACAAGTCCACACCGACCTGAGGACATATATGTATAAGTCCACACCAACCTGAGGACACGCACAAGTCCACACCGACCTGAGGACATGCAGAAGTCCACACCGACCTGAGGACACGCAGAAGTCCACACCCACCTAAGGACACGCACAACTCCCCATCGACCACTAGATAAAACCATCCCAGATGAATGAGTCACGGAGTAGAGAGTATGAGGAGAAAACCATCCCTGAGGGTCTTGAAACACCCCCTGTCTTTCACAGGCGTTCTGACTCATCCAATCCCTGATCATCTGTGGAACAATCAGAACACGAACTGACATGAACACCGATGAACACACACCTCTGTTCAGGTCTGTGTGTTTTCTGTTACAGGATCTAGATTTGGATCATGTCTAAGCGGCCCAGACCAACACTGTTTCCAATAGTCCATAGGAGCTGGATGTGATGAGCATTTAAACACCAAACCCCAGAACCAGCGTCTGTTCCCTGTACATGTGGACACAGCAACCCAAGCACCAGTCCAGACCAACGAACCGAGCCTGGGACCAGTCAACGGCAGCAGCAGCTTCCAACTCTGTGCAGGTCCCTCACACTTGCAGCCCAGTAAAACTGTCCAAACTGAACAGCATGCCTCACAAGGATAATGCAGCAAGCGAACACAGACCCTGGCGGCGGTGACGACGGCACATCATGCAGTCTTTACCGTACGTGCAGTTACAACAGAGTCTAAGCACCAGCAGCACCTCCATGTCCATGTCAGCAGTCACTGCCTGAGAATGTGTGTGTGTGTTGGCTGTGTGTGTTGGCTGTGGAGCTGCCGGTGCATACACAAGTAGAAGAACAGGACGAGTCTTAAAGGAACAGGGTGCTTAGATCAGACTCACCCTCCATGGACACGGTGGTGGTGCAGTCCTTGGAGTCTTTGGGACCCTTCACCTTCAGATCCTGGAAGAACGAACACGGGGACAAGTGATGGGCTCAGTGTAAAGACAGAAAATACCGAAATAAGCAGGAAATAAAGACATACAGAAAATACACAGCAGGGGGGGGGGCTAGAAAAATCTATCTAGTATAAAGGAGTGCCACATGTTGAGGAAGGGAATTGACTAAGTATTTGGGGGGGCTTTGAATGACTCAAGGTAAAATGAGGCTACCTGAGAGGGAGAACAGCAACTGAGGTGGATTTTATACTGTGAGGGTGTATTTAATATGACTAGAATGTTTCTGGAGTAATAATGACATTTTTAATGATGTGACTAAGGACGCTTTCACTCAGTCCATACCCAAGTCCACTTTATTTAGTCCACGTGAACACAATCATTCCATGTTTCAAAACTGTCCACTTCAAAAGGTGGTCCTGGCCATGCATACTTTGGTACGGTATAATGCCGTGTCAATGCACCATTGCCCAAGTCCGGACCTGGTCTTCATCACACCATTCCACCAACACAAGTGGGTAAATCACTATGAAACCATAAATAGAACCACTGGGTCCAGGTTCACAGGTTGACCTTATCTACAGAACCACTTTGTGAAATATCATGAGTCAAAGGTCACTCTTCTTCTCTTTGCCTCAAACACACCAACAGGGTTCGTCTCCTTCTGACTTCTGCATTTATTGGGTAGCGACAGATTAAGCTCCAGTTAGTTTTAGACTTGTAACACCTTTCATACTTGGAATGCAGGACGAGTGTGTGAACACATCATCTGTGGGGATAAGGTTCAATCAGGAAATTGGCAAGAGGGCGCTCACTGATTGCATGAGATGAATGCATGGCACCCTTATTATCCCAATCAGAAAAAAAACAGGATATATTTGAACATTTACAAAAAATATACATAAAATACAGGAAATATACAACAAATATTCACATTTAAAATGAATGTGGTTTTGTGAGGTATTGATGAACCAAGGAACAACAAACAGAAACTTAACAATGATAAGAACGTCCTATAACATTCAATAACTGTAATAACATTCAACAATAACTGTAATATTACAAGGCAGTACGCTTGGCTCTTTCACTAGGAGCACAGGTGTTGACAAATGAAAACATTTATGAGTGGTATGAATTTTTATGAATAGCACAATTTTATTATTAACATTAAAACAACGTACTCGCACACATACACATTGTAATGCATCATTGGGCATACTGGATATAAAGAATTACAAGTCTTTAACTAAATTAAGCATATCAATTCACCAGATATACACACACACACACAATATATATATATATATATATATATATATATATATATATATATATATATATATATATATATATATATATATATATATCCTTATTTGAACTATGAATATTTGTGACTGACTTCAATAGAATAGGAGTACTTTATTGAACCACTGGATACTGAAAAATGAAATAAATACTAACCCACTTAGGTGGTGTCTCTAACCCTTACCTCAGATATTTTCTGAAACTGGACGTTGGCTTGGCTGCATTTCTCCGCCGTCTCCAGCGCCACCTTGTAGTTGTCGACAAAGGCCTTGTAAACACCCAGCTGACTGGCCTGATGCATGATTGGAAAAGAGGAGAGAAGTCAGGCCAGTACTACAGGTACAAATACAGTAGTTCATGTATGAATACAGTAGCATATGTACTAATACAATAGTGCCTGTACCACTACAGTAGTACAGGTACTAATAAAGCAGCATGTGCTACTACAGTAGCATGTGTACAACTAGTAGTATCTGTACTAATATAGAATTACCTGTGCTAATACAATAATACTGGTAGTACTACAGTAGTAGTAGTAGTATTTATTAATAATATCCAACTCTAATAGATCATTTGCTGTACTGCATAATTTTCTTCTTTCTGGTGATATAATTATCTCAACTAGGGCTGGGCGATATATCGAGTATACTCGATGTATCGCGGGTTGCACTCTGTGAGATATAGAAAATGACTATATCGTGAATATTCGAATATACATTGTCACGCGTTTGCTTTTAGCCGCGGGCATTAAACCACAGGCTTTTCTCACTCTCCCCCGTCTCTCCTTCTCACAGAGACATAAATCAAGCGCACCTAGTCACATACGTCAGTCACCTGCGCGTGCAACGTCATAAGCCCCCGCCCGAGCCCGGCAGAAAGGTAGCGAGTACGACAGACGGTGGCTAACAATGGAGGAGGACGATTTAATTCCGGAGAAAAACAGCACAGGGTCCATCGTCTGGCGGTGGTTTGGGTTTAAGAAAGAAGATGTTGAACAAACCACGGTGATATGCAAAATATGTCGCAAAAGCGTCGCCACAAAAGGTAGCAGCACAACTAATTTATATCATCATTTGAAAACCCACCCACTAGAAAATGAGGAATGCTTGAAACTCCGCGCGACATCTCCGTCCGGTGCCATACCAAAGAAAATGCCGAAGCAACCAGCACTCACACAATTGAGTCTGGCGTCTTCCCTTTCCAGATCAACACCATACGACAAAAACAGTCAGAAACAGAAAGAGATTACGTCCGCAGTAACCCACCACATAGCAAAAGACATGGCCTCAGTTAGTGTGGTTGAAAAGCCCGGATTCAGAAAGCTCATCAACACGCTTGACTCAGTTGTGATTTCCCCCTTTTTGCATCAAAGTTTTAATTTAGACATATAGAATCATCACACTAGTGTGATTTTATGCATCAAAGTGTTAATACAAGGCTAAGGCAAAATATCGAGATATATATTGTGTATCGTGACATGGCCTAAAAATATCGAGATATTAATAAAAGGCCATATCGCCCAGCCCTAATCTCAACTATGATTTTTATCTGGATCTGCAGACAGTTTTCTACTGACGCTATCAGATGGACTTGCACGCTATGGCTGGTCATCACAGCAACATTACATCAACACATTTTGTGCATCTGCAGCTACAGATGATACAAACACAGTTGTATGTATGTGGGTCAGTCATATATCGAGATATAATGGTTACTGTTATAATGTTAAACCGTAGTAAAAATTCCAATGTTTAGTATGACTGTTAAAATTCTAACTATGATAATCGTATTTGATTACCACATTTTGAAAACACATGGGTGATACTGCTCATTTCCTGGAGCAGCTGCAGTACTCTAGGTGTGCATGTGCAGTTTGCAATGTTTGACTTCTGAAAACATGGCTAAAGGAGTCTGCACCTACAACACTCCAGGGATTCAGGGATAGTGGATTAGTGTCCCGAGTGTGTGCACAGGCCGGTCAGTCTGAGCAAAGGGACCTGGTCCGTCTGAGCGTACATGGGCCGTTCCACACTTGTGTTAAACTGAGTATCTTGCCCCTACAGTAAAACATGGGCGTGGCTCAGTAATGATCAGGCTTGTTTCGGTTTGGGTGGAACAAGGCACATGTAACTGAGTGAAGGGTGACTGAACCAGGTCGTGTACAGCCCGACTCTTGAAAAACAGTCTGAAAAACTCTTTCCTGCCTCCAATGACTAGATTTTCCAAGAAGACAAATGCCTCTTGTCACACACCCCGGTCAGTTAAAGCCTAATGGAGAACCAGAAGATTGGAACCATGCTTTGGCCTACTCAGTCACCAGATCTAAATCCAATTGGAAACCTGTGGAAAATCACGAAATGTAAAAAAGGAGAACCACAAAATCCAAGGAAATTTGTTTGAATTTGTGCAACAGGAATGGGCTGCTGTGACAGCAGAACAATGTCAGAAGCTGATGGAGAACATGCCAATACTTATGGCTGCAGTCACCAAAACACTGGTTCTCCAATCCAGTCCTAACTCCTGTGTGTATCATGTGACTAAAACAGAAAAGAAAACATGGAATTATGAAAATCACTGTTTTTGTCCGGACAATGACACACTGACGGAAGAACTAAAATGATTTAGGCCATTATCCAGAAAACATGTTAAATAGATAGATATCGGCTCTGAAATTAAACTACTATGAGCTATTTTTGTTGATATCATTAGATGCAACAAGACAAATAGACCAGGCAAATAGATAAACTAAGTGCATGTATCCAAGACATAAAGACTTGGATGAGTGCCAATTATCTCCAATTGAACCCTGAAAAAACTAAAGTCACTATAATGGGTAGTTACTTTAGACAACTTAAGTGTAACATCCAGTGCCACAGTTAAAAATTTAGGGTATAGGATATATGCCTACAGAACTGAAAGACCTCAAGTGTGTCACAGCTGCTTGCTGATGATAGGTGATAGACAGCTGGACTCACCAGTCTCTGGAACAGGTGTCCCACTGTCACCTTCTCATCCCACTGCTGAATGTTGGGCAGCAGAGCATCATAGAAGTCCTTGTGGATCTCAAAGATGTCCTGAATCTTGTAAAAGATGGTGTCGATCTGCTGGAGGGTGAGGACGGGCTGGGATGTGGTGGCGGTGGCTTTGAGGGGGCGCATAGGCTGCAGACACAAAACAGACAAAGATGAAAAACCCCTGGACGTGTCAAGGGGCGGAGCTACTAGAAACCCACAGCTGGACACTCCCCAGGGGCTGGAGCTATTGGACACCCAAAGGTTAACCTAAACCCTAACCCAAGGTTAGGTTAGGTCAGGTCTAACTGTAAGTTAGCTTAACCCTAACTATAACTTGAGTTAGGTTAATCCTAACCTCATCTCCTTCATGTATGCTTCAGTCTGGCTATTCAGTCTGACCTGAGACTGGGGTTCCTGTTCTTGGACTTTTTTGTGTTGGTCTGCTCTGTATTTGGTCAGCATTCTAACTGCTGTGAATCTCTGGAACCACCACTGACCAATATGTTTAAGGACAGTCAGTAAAATGTTAGTGCTAGTCTTTGTGCTGCTGGTGTTGGACATAGAACCAAGCCCGTGTGGGTTTGGCATTCATCACCGTCATATGACAGGACAAGGACCTGATGAAGGACGCCTGGTTCTGACTCCGCCCAGAGCAGTGTCTGTGCTCATGGTCAGACCAGGCCCAGGACAGATGGATTGGATTTAAATGTGTGATGAGCCTCACCAGGAGCAGCGCCTCCAGCTGGTTGATATAGATCTCCTCACTGGCCAAGAACCCGGACAGAACCAGCCTCTTCATCTCCAGACCCTTCTCTGCGTCACCCTGGAACCAAACAACAACCAGGTCAAAGACAGTCCAACAGTGAACAAACACAACCAAACAAAAAAATACAACCATGTCAAAAGCGATGAAGAAACTCTAACCAACACCAATCTTTCCAATAGAAGAGTTTAAACCAAGGCAGGGACTGAAACAACACACACACACACACAGTACTGTATATGCAATAGTAATGTTATGCCAGTATTTACAAGGCCACTTTCCGCGCAAAGTTTTCCATAAACATCTCCAGCCGATACAAATCATGACCAAGCACAAGATGCACATGAAGCCTGCTGACCAGAAGACAATCTGGATGACCTCCCCACCCACCCCCTGCTTGTGGCTTTGTGGTGCATTAGCACCACCTATTGTGTTGGAGTGTGAACCAGAGTCACCAGCTGGAGCAGAAAATGGACTGCTTATCAGGCTGTTTGTATTGCAGATTTTAGACGCAGTCCAATAAAACCTGACACTTGTTTTATGGCTGATGTCAATGTTGGGTTGGGATGCCCCAGTTGTCATTATGGCATAAAAGGAACAAACACGTGATAATAAATAGTTTCACCAAACCACTAACAATCAGTGACGGAAAAGTTTTACTATTATCACTCAAATTCTCTGAATATTGGGCAAAAAATTTAATAAAAAATAAATCACACATTCTGCACACACACACACACTATATACATACATACATATAAACAAATAAAATCCATTATTATTATTATTATTTAGTATATACAGTATTTTATATACTTCATACATATAGTTGTATGACAGACGTCAGGACAAAGTATCAGAAAACAACTTCAAGACTAAAGATCAACAGCAGAAAAGTAGATTAATATTTAACAGATGGAGTCATGAAAAGAACTGATAAGAAACAGATTACTATGCCTGATGAGATGAAGCTGAAACACAAATGTAATATGAAAAATAACGAAGGGTGGACGATATAGCAAAAATCATGATCAAGATTTCATCCCCAATTATTTTCATTGCTGTTTGAGACCAATTTGCCCATTTCCAAAAAGTGTAAAATAGCCCTAAAAGAAAAAAAAAGTAAAACGGACAATTTATCCCCAAGAACCTTCCAGTACATTTTTTAAATTTAGTTTGTGCAATTTTGCAACAAGTGCCAAGAACATGAATATACCATCATATATACTAACACTCTGATTAAGTGCACTGTTGAATGTAAAACCTAAAAGGTAATTGAGATTTTAGGTAGATTTAAATAAATATGAAAAGTGAAAAAAGAAAGAAGTGCCAATGAAGAAATGCCTGTTTCCAATAACCCCTCCAGGTTTACGGAACAGTTAACTGGGAACTCCAGTTTTTCAGCTGGCAGCTGAAAAACTGATCCGTGCATTAGTCGTGGTCTAGGATGGAGGAGGAAGAATAATCCAGGCTGTCCTCCAAAAAAGGATCCATGTGAAAAGGAACTGATACTCAACTCATACAGTATCTGTAATAAATGTTTCTGTTACTGTCGTTTCCCGTTGTTTACTTCTACCTGTTGACCGTTTGTGGTGGGGATACACGCAAAAACAGAACCATGTCAACACAACTCGGAAAGATGTCCAAGTGAAACTGCAGGTGTGAAATTAAATACATCTGAATAAAAAAAAACAAAAACACAGGCTGTGGTTCTGAAAGTCCAGGACCAGGATGTGATTCTGAATATGTCACAGCTGGATGAGAAAAGAGTGAAGGCACAGGAAGAGAACTTTTCCTACAGTGGGAGTGTTTTCTCTGAGCTGCACAAAGAGCTACTGTTCACCTGGAGCCAAGGAGGTGAAGAGGACGATGGAAGAGGGCCCGGTGTTAGAGAACCACAGCCCAACACCACCATCCAGTTAGAATTAGACAGAGACAAGGAGGGAATAGACAACCAGACAAAATACAACACACATACCAGACTACCAACACACACACACACACCAAAATTATTCATACTTCTGCCATATTTTGTGATTTGTTTTTTGTTTTTGTGATGAAAAGAATGAGTTTCCTCATGGATGACAACATGAAAGCCTTTGCAGATAAACTCCAGATTGGTCCTGATTGGATGTTCTAGAAGGACACCAACCCCATGTATACCACCAAAGTAGTGCAGTAGTGGTTCAAAGACATGACCCAGTCAAAGTCCTGACCTAAACCATATAGAAAACCTGTGGAGGAGCTGAAGACCAGAGTGATGCTAGGAGGCCATCCAAAAACACCCAGCTTTGGCACAGGAAGAGTGGACAAAAATCCCACAGGAGACAGAAGACAGACAGACAGACACTTACAGGGACCATTATCAAAAACAATGGCTACCCTATTGATTAATAAGAAAAGTCATTGGACTGCGTAAACCCACGGTATGAATAATTTTGAACCCGGCATTTTTTGGAACTCTAGTAATAAAATACTTATGAATTAAAGTTTTTCTCAAAGTATCATTTGTTGTTATTCTCTCACTTGTGTGTTTACATATACAAACATTCTGTAGGTCTGTCTATAGATTAACAACTAGATCCTCAGTTACCATTCTTCCTGAGTTTTCTACATTACGTTGCATACATATGTCTGTACGTCTGTCTGTAGTTCTATCTGTAAGACTGTAGTTCTGTCTGTTTATAGGTCCGTCTTTAAGTCTGTGGGACTGCCTACTGTAGCTCTGTATGTAGTTTGTCTGCAAGTCTGTCTGTAGTTTCATCTGTAAGGCTGTCTGCGGATCAGTCTGTAGCTCTGTCTTCTTGTTCCACCTTTGACCTGTCCAAATTTCAGAACCGACATATTTCTTGCAAACCGCCCACGTGTCCATAGTCCAACCAGCACTTCAGTCGACCACACCCCCGTTTCTATTTTTAGCCCGTGTGTCATCTGGTCAGCGTGTGGGACGTCTACCAGCGCCGCCTCACCTTCAACTGCCTCCATACTGGACTGATGGGCTCCACATCCCCCTCTCCATCCTCCAGCACCTCTTCCTCTTCCTCCAGAACCCGGTCCAGGTAGCCCAGTACCTCCTCCTCTTCCTCCTCCATGCTCCCTGTCTCCTTCTGCCTTCTAGTCCTTTCTTCAGGGCCTTCCTGGACACATCAGTGTTTCCCTTCAGACCGAGTCGTTTGGACGCCGTCAGAGCCAGCAGGACCCCGCCCACGCTCCCCACCCCCTTCCTCTTCCTGGTCTGTGTTGGTCGATGAGGTCCGCCTCCTCCTCCCCATCGGCCCCTCCTCACAGACCATAATACTTCCTCCATGGCTCCTGGACGACGCCTGCTTCCTTCAGTAGAAATACTGCTTCCTGATCACAGACGCAGCCTCTGTTTGCTGAGTGTTTCAGAGTCTAGCCCCTCCCCCTCCTCCAGCACCTCCCCCTCCTTTCTCTATTGATCTGCTCAGAGGTGGGAAGTGGATCTAATGGGCAGCGAATGCATCCGATTCCAGTTATAGCGCACAGAGTTCATAGCAGCGACCCTACTGAAGGCTGCGAGTGTGAAAACACACCTGACCTCTGACCCTCAGGCGCCACATACTTGTTAAACACAACCAGCCCTTCAGTTCAACAGGGTTCACATGTTTGTCTTCCATTAAAACGGTCTAAAGTCTAAATGCAGGATTTGTTCTCTATGTTTAGGACAAAGCAGCTGTTTCTGTGTGTGGAGTTCCAGATGTTTCAGCCGGCTTTGGCCTGAACCTATAATATATGAAATAAAATATCCTCTACTATTCTGAAGACAATATCCATACATATACTGAAAATATAATAAATATCCTATAAAATGAAATATTCACAACTATAACAATAATACTGGGGCGGCAATGGTTCAGGAGGTAGTGCAGGTCGTCCATTACCTGAAGGCTTGGTGGTTTGAATTCTGCTCTGTCCTAGTCAGTCTGTTGTGTCCTTGGGCAAGACACTTCACCCTCCTTGTCTCCAATGTCACTCACACTGGTGTATGAATGTTCAGTGGTCGTCGGGGGGACCATAGGCATTTATCAGCAGCCATGCTTCTGTCAATCTGCCCCAGAGCAACTGTGGCTACCAATGTAGTTTACCACCACCAGAGGGAGAATGTGAGAGTGAATGAATAATAGATCAATAATGTAAAGCACTTTGGGTGCCTTGAAATGTGCTTTAGAAATCTAATCCATTATTATTATTATCATTATTATTTTCCCTCTGGGAAAAGGCTGCAGAGTATTAAGGCCAGAACCACCAAGCTCACCCGTAGTTTCTTCCCAGAGGCTGTAAGACTGATAAACTCTTCGAAATGCTGAACACTCTTGTCATACCACCTGCAACCAACGCTGCTGTTTTTCATCTTTTATTCTGTTTTTGTTTTTTTTACTTTTTTTTAATTCTGTTTTTACCATGCTGCACATTTTAATCTGTACTTTTACTTCTGTATTATTTTTACATAAATATATATTATTTATTTATTGGATTTTTTTGTTGTTTTTATGGAATTTGTGATGTGCACTGCTGGTCCTGAGTAAAGATTTCATTCCATGTGTACACATGTGACGACAAGAAATTGAATCTAAGTAAAGAAAATATTTACAAATATACCAAAAACCTTATAATGTACTAAATAAAATACCCACAAACATATTCAAGGAAATATTCCCAAATATACAAAAGAAATTATTCACAAATATCCAAAAAAATATCCACAAATATACTAAATATCCTCTATTAATTCTAACTCATTATGGTTTCATTTAGCCTGTCATGTCCTCATGTGTCCACTAGATGGAGACATGTCCTCATCTACAGGATCTGAAACAAGTTCATACAGCCACTAAATGAAACCACAAGACCCAATAGAACCCATCTGAACTGGATCTGCACAAGACCTGAACTGGATCTTCATTCAACATCATGCCAGGTTCACTGAACAAAAACAGAAAGACACAATGTGCAATATTTGTGGAACCCAAGACGTGTACCCAACATGAGCTCCTGATGTAAATTGTAAAACATTAATTCTCTTGATTTGTAAACAAACTTCCTTCATGCCTTCATGTGCGATGGGAATTATGGCAAATACTGCTACTGAGCAATGAGGGATAAATGTTGGATGCTGCCTTTATAAACTTTCTGCTGCTATTAGTGATGATTTTGCATATTTAGAGTGGAGACCATTTTATAAACTATAAAATTGTAGTTTGCATTTTCTCCCAGTGTGAATATATATATATATATATATATACATATACATACAGTATAAATAAATACATAAAATAATAGTACAGTATTTCCCAACCAGTGTGTCACGAGAAGTCATCAGGTGTGCAGTGCAGTGGAAGATTATCCAATTTCACCTGACTGGTACTCAAAGCGGCGGCACGGTGGTGCAGTGGTTAGCACTCGTGCCTTACAGCAAGAAGGACCCTGGTTCGAATCCCACACCAGGCCTTTCTGTGTGGAGTTTGCACGTCCTCCCCGTGTCCGCGTGGGTTTTCGCCGGGCACTCCGGTTTCCTCCCACCATCCAAAGACATGCACTGATAGGTTAATTGGTTAATCTAGAATTGGCCATAGGTGTGAATGTGAGAGTGATTGTTTGTCTATGTATGTCAGCCCTGCGATGAACTGGCGTCTCATACAGGGTGTACCCCGCCTTTGCCCATTGTAGCTGGATTAGGCCCCCAGGCTCTTATGCTGTACATTCTGTTGACGAAACCCCCTTCACTAGTGATGTATGGACCCACGATTCGGGTTGTGTGTCACTCATTTTTTATTTTGCTATAACAAGAAAAGCACTGGAACACAATGCACTGGTAATTGTCAGAGATGGTAAACGTACTCACATTTTGTACAGCTACTTGTGTAAAAAAAACAAAAAAACAATATTTTTGTAAAAGTACAAGTACTGATTAAACTCCTTTACTCTAGTAGCAGTAAAAAAGCATAACGTCTGAACTATAATAAAATACAAAAGTAAAAAGCAACACTGTATTTTTTGAAATGAATGAAAATATGTATTTAAAGGGATTATCTTGAGTAAAATTCATTTTAGCTCAATTTTTAAATGATTGATTACATATAGCTGACATCAAAATCACACCATTCAGATGTACATTGACAAATCGATTTTGGCGTTTTGAGCCAAACTGTGTTAGCATGGAAGTGATTAAGGCATGGCTTTTCACTATTTTTAGACCTCTTCTAAAGATCTAAACATCATCATACTAAAGTGGTAGTAAATAGAGGGTCCCTAAAGGCAAATCGAAGTTTCCTGAGGTCTTCATATTGTCAAATAGTGTGTCCAGAGTTACTTGTCTCAAGATAGTACCTTTCTGGATGCAGAAGCCGTCTTTAGGAAGACATCCCATATAGTCTATTGCCAAGTGCAGAGTTACACATGCTGTAAATTCACGATTTCATTGCATTCTTTTTTAAAAAATAACCTGTTAGTAGGCTAAGCTTTGTTGTTGCATACAGATTTTTTTCAATTTGTAATGAAATACTGGACTATGTTTCTAAAAAAAAAAGAATGCAAAGAAATTGTAAATTTCCAGAGTGTGCAACTCCGCACTCAGCAATCGACTATTTCGGACTTAAGAAGGCTTCGCACCCGGAAAAGTACTGGCTTGAGATAAGTAATTTTAGACACACTATCCGCCAACTTGGTCACAAACACAGTTTGGCCAATAGTCAGTTAATTGTCTATATCCCTAGTTCTGGAGAACATTCCATAGCTCCATGTAGAGGAATGGAAGAACATTACACACAGGCCACAATTGACAATACTGTCAACTCAATGAGAAGGTGATGTGTTGCACTATGGGAAGCAAGTGGTGGACGCATGTGTGGACAGGGCCCCCACTGTGTCCACCTGAAGATCCCTAAAACCTCGACACCACCATCATGTTTTAATGGACACTAATCAGTACCACACCGACCAGCTAAATAAACTGTCTGTGATTTCATATACAGTAGCCCCTTATTCATCATTGTAAAAATAACCAGCAAAAGGCAAAATCCGCTAAATAGTCAGCTTTATTTTTTACAATTATTCTGTTTTAATGGCTGTAAACCCCCTTACCACACACTTTATACACTTTTCTCAAACAGGTATTAACATTTTCTCCCATTTCTCCTTTGTTTAAACAATTTTGAAGTTCAAATATTTGTAGATTTAAAAAAAAAAAAAATAAGAACAGCTTTTTGACAACTTTTTGAGTGATGGTTAGCATCTTTCTCTGCCTTTTAGTGCCTTTGACCACAGGTGCATTTGTCAGTGCAGAACATTTGGTTGACATTGTGTCAAACATACAGCATTTCAAAGACACACTGCTAGTGATGGAACATTGATGTAAATGTGTCAAAGCTGAACACAGTTTGTACTGTACAGGAGACACTGCAGAGGACACTGACTGACAGTGGTCCATTGTCCCTTAGCCAATCAGGACAGAGAACACAATGCACATTCAATTGTACTAAAAAGAAATCTGTGACACAGCGAGGCTATATAAGGTGATCCACGATATACTGAGGGACAACTATACTGTGCAACGTCTAATGCTGAGTGTGTGCCGTCTGTTCTTACCCCGGGCAGGAGGCCATCTGGCGGCGTGGGCGACACCATCTCTCCATCAGGTCCTTGGGGTCCGCCCATCTGGGGAGACATGGTGGGAGACTCGTCGATGTAGGGCAGCGTCTCGGACCCATCCTGGGACTTCCCGTCCTCCCCCCCATCACCCTCATAGCCATCGGTGTTATAGTTAAAGTCTGGAAGAGAAAGACGGTGGTTCACATTAGACTGGATCTGCAAAACACCTGGACCAATATCTGCAAAAGACCTAGACTAGCATCTACAGAAGACCTGGACCAGGATCTGCAGAAGACCTGGACCAGGATCTACAGAAGACCTGAACCAGGATCTAAGGAACATCTGGACCAGCATCTACAGGAAACCTTGACCTGGATCTGCAGAACACCTGGACCAGCATCTGCAGAACACCTGGACCAGCATCTGTAGAACACCTGGACCAGCATCTGCAGAACACCTGGATCACGACCTGCAGAAGACCTGGACCAGTATCTACAGAAGACCTGAACCAGGATCTAAGGAACATCTGGACCAGCATCTACAGGAAACCTTGACCTGGATCTGCAGAACACCTAGACCAGCGTCCATAGAAGACTTGGACCAGCATCTACAGTGGACCCGGACCAGGATCTGCAGAACACCTGGACCAAGATTTGCTGTGGTCTACAGTTCTACTGGTGGTTTCAGTTGTTAGATGCAGGTTCTGATCTTCATTAACGGGGAGTTTTATAAAAATCAGAATAAAACACGACGTAAATGAATGAATGACTGAGTGACTGAACTGGTTCCCTTTGGATCCGTCCTCCATCATGGTCCTTTATGTTCCCCTAAACCAAACATTGTCTCAGAACCTGGTCCATGGGTCCAAACCTCAGAACCTGGTCCATGGGTCTAAACACCTGAACCTGGTCAGTGGGTCCAGACCCCAGAACTTAGTCTGTTGGTCCAAACTCTTGAACCTGGTCCGTGGGTCCAGACCCATGACCAGAATGAAACAGGTCTTCATCTGTTCCAACCCTTTAGATGAACAGACATAAAGAACCTTCTCTCAAATAACCCCGCCCCCCTCCCCCCATTTCTTCCTCTTGGCTCTTCCACTTGAATACCCTGAATTTCTAATGACGTCCTTGTGGGACAGCGCCATTGGCCAGGCTGGTGCTGTTACTCTGCACTGATTGGCTGAAGTAACGGGGGCATGAGTGGCGAACGCTTCAACAGACACACAAAGTACACAAAATACACAAAGTACACAACCCCCCCCCAGGAAACACACCACGTCCCTATAGAGTCACAACACAAACCCAGTCAGACACATGACACACCCTCTAACATCAGCACAACAAAGGCCTGAAGACGAAGATGAGAACGAAGAGGATGGGTACGAAGGTGATGAGGATGTGGGTGAAGAGGAAGACAATGAAGATAAGGAGAAAAAATAATAAGGATGGAGACGAGGAGGATTAAGATGAAGATGAGGAGGCCAAGTCTTCATTCTAACTCTAGCACAATAATACTCATGTATCTGAACTGATGTTACTGTGAATGATATGAACTAATAAGTTGAACTAAGCATACGACGGCTAGCAATATATCCTACGGGTATTTTCCTGAACACCCCTAATCCTTTTTGATGTCAGGCATCCACAGGTCATTAGTACGGTGGCCGACAGGGGCAAACGCACCGCGTCGACAACACACTGCAAACACAAGAAAGATGCACAGCCAAAACCACAAACATAAAACAAATGCCTCACAAGTGAAGCTGTAAGAGAAAAATGCTGAAATAATAGAAATGATGCAGAAGCAAAAACTGTACAAACTCCCAAAACAACTGCAAGAGAGAAACGCTGCAAATTCACTCGACATCAAAATGGAAGCTCACCAAAATAAAATGGAAGAAGACAATGACCTTGCATGAAGATGGAGTTCATTAATTTAACAGATTATCGTGAAAAGGAAAATGTCCCTTCATCTTTTTTAAACACTTGACCATAATCTGCGACAATATCATAGAAGAGCAGCATAGGTACGTCGCTAAAATTAGCGATGTACCTATGCTGCTCTACACCTTTTCACACTAATCACTTAAATTAATGAATTACAACTTCATATTCATCCATTTAATCGATTAGCTTGAAAAGGTGTAGAGCAACATATGTGCTACTCTTCTATGATATTGTAGCAGATTATGATCAAGTGTTTAAAAAAGATGAACGGAAATGTACCTTTTCAAACTAATCTCTGAAATGAATGAACTTCATCTTCATCCACCGTTTGGTGAACCTGTTTTATTTTGGTGAACTTGTTTTATTTTTTTGTGAACCTGTTTTACTTTGGTGAACTTCCATTTTGTTGTGGAGTGAATTTGCAGCGTTTCTCTCTTGCAGTCTTTTCGGGAGTTTGCGTGTTTTGGTAATTGCAGCATTTTTCTTTCACATTTGTACGTTTTGCTTCTGCATCGTTTCTATTATTGCAGCATTTTTCTCTGGCAGCTTCACTTGTGTTGCATTTGTTTTATGCGTTTCTGTATTTGGTTGTGCATCTTTCTTGTGTTTGGAGTGTTTTGTTGATGCGGTGCGTTTGCCCCAGTCGGCCACCGTACATTAGCACTTGACATGAAGTTAATCAGACAAATTGTTTCAGATATATGAACAATAGTGTTTAGTGATTTTAAACTTGTGAGCATCTCCTTGTGGCCAATTTAGAAATCATAAATCATCCAAAATCTAATCAGCTCTTCTTCCTCTCCATGATATTCATTGATGTGAAAAATATGGAATTTATAAAACCAATATTACGTTAACCACGTTAAAAGAAAGGATACCTGTGGGCAGCGGTAGGACCAGAATGTAGAATATGTGTGTGTGTGTAGGGGGGGGGGCATCAAAAATCCTACTTTCCATTACAATGTAATTTAATGGTTATTTGCTACTTTTATTCATAAATCAAGTTGATGAAATAGGGAAAAAAGTCAAATCAAATCAAATAAAGACAAGTGGGGACCAGTACAACAATCCCCACCCCCTTAAAAACATTTTACCAGATTTGCCCCATCTATTCTGGACCACCTCACACCTTTCGCCTCATCATCTGAACCTGCTTTGTTCTCACTAGGGTCATGGGGGTCAGTGGGGGCCAAATCCAGCTACAATGGGTGAAGGCGGGGTACACCCTGTATGAGTCTCCAGTTCATCTCAGGGATGAACATATATAGACAAACAATCACTCTCACATTCACACCTATGGGCAATGTAGATTAACCAATTAATCTATCAGTGCATGTGTTTGGATGGTGGGAGGAAACTGGAGTACCTGGAGAAAACCAATGCAGACACGGGGAGAACATGCAGGTCTGGTGTGGGAATCGAACCAGGGTCCTTCTTGCTGTGTGGCACGGGTGCTAACCACTGCACCACAGTTTTTGCATAAAGCTGCTTATAAACAAACTGATTCAAAAACCATATCCCTCTCCCCTTTGGGGGGCAGGATAATAAAAACCTGTGTATCCCATAATGTCATTCCAGTTATGCTGTGGATGGTTAAAGGGGCATTTGTGTTAATGAAGATTATAGGAGCCTTAAACACAGGACCCTTCAGCTGGTTTATGGGTTCATCAGGGCGGAGCCTCTGATGGTCTTGATGGTCCAGACCATCGGACCAGGTTTGATCTGGTCTCTGTCAGACCTGGTTCTGCTCCGTTCCTCAGCACCACACCGTTACATAAGGCTGGCAGAGGGAGAGATGACATTACATAACCGGCATTGAGCTGACTCAGGCTGTTCAAGGCCTGTTGCTATGGTTACGGAGGAGGACACAGCTCAACGGATCAACCAGGACCATAGAGACGGAGATTCAGCCACGACACCAAAGCAGACATCCACGGAACACTGGAAACATGTGGCGCAAATATCCACCATGTACCATAGAACCAAACCCACTACAGAACCGCACCAGCTACAGAACCTAACCCACTGCAAAACCGTACCCAGTATAGAACCACATGCACTACAGAACAAGACCCAATCCAGAACAGTACTACAGAACTACACCTACTACAGAACCTTATCCACCACAGAACCACATCCACCCAGGTCTGGTTAAGGCCTGGTCCTAGTCTGGGTCCAGTCCACATTTGCGTTCATTCTGGGTCCAGTCCAGTTCTGGTCTCCATTTCTTTAACACTGATGTAAATGTAAATATTCCTTCACTTGGTCCTGGTCCGGTACAGCCTTTATTGGAACCCCGTTATTCCTGCTTTGTTTTATTTGTGTGTGGTTTAAAGACGCATCAATGGAAGATATTAAATAAAGTCTTATTGTGATGTGTCTATCATTTCATTTGTTCTCATATATGAAACATAAATCGGGTCGTTCCACAGACTTGTACTTAATCAGTTATTTTTCTGCAACAACTAAACAAACATTGCTCCCCCCCCTTCAGTAAAGAAGGCATTCTCAGGGGGGCGGCGGCAGTGGCAGCTCCACTTTACTGCGGATGCGGTCGCTGCTTAACATCAGCCCATTAATGCAGCTCCAACAGGAAGGATGTGATTACAGTCCCAGTTTTGGAAAGTGGACCACACTGATGCATTATGGGATACTCGGGGTGTGAGCGGGTTGTCACACACCATTAAGAGCCTGATGTGAGTCTTGTCCAAGGTGAAGGGACTAATCCAGGGTCAGTGGACTAGAGTTAAACAAACAGCCCTGGGTTGAACGCATCAGTGGGAAATGGGGTTTATTTCTCACCCGGGTGGGGGGGGGGGCACAACAGGTGCATGAAAGAACTGTGGCTTTGAGCGTCCTAGGCTCAAACCTGCAGGTGTTTAGTAACAATGCTCAGATCCACAGCCTTCGTGCACATTACACCACAAAAAAACCTGTCAAACACCATCGAATATAAGAAAATACACCATGAAAAAATATTGATCACCATCAAATATAACAAAATACACCATAAAACACCATAAAACACCATCAAACATGACGAAATGCATCACACAACACCATAAAACCACACTTAAATGAGAAAATATACCATAAAACACCATCAAATATGAGAAAATAGACCACAAAACACCATCAAATGTAAGAAAATATGTCATAAAACACAATCACATAAGAAAATACACCATAACACACCAAATGCCATCAAATGTATGAAAATACACCATAAACCAAGATAAAATCTAATACTAAAATTATAGTTGATACAAGGATGAAGCCAGGTCAGACACACGCCACCATTCAAATCCTCCACATTAAATCATCACACTGATTTAATCCAACGTGGACAGGATCCAGGACATGGTGCATTCGCAGTGAATGGGACATCACAGTTCTCATCCTTAAAACAACTGGATCGACCAAACAAAGTGGAGGGAATTATAGCAACAAGCACTATGTTCACCTTCAAATGGTCTGTACATGAGTGAAATTCACCAACAACAGCAGAAATCCACTATCAATAAAATTTAAAAACGCCAAAAAGCACTAAGAGAAAAAAATCACTAATTAATAAATGAAAAAAACACCAAGAGAAAAAAAATCACAGATCAATAAAAGTAGACCTGAACAAAACCTGTTTTCATACCTAAATATTAACTTCTGAAAATAATCCAAAACTGATCAGTTCTGATTGATCCATGATTGACAAACAGTTAAAGACACGTGAAAGTCTATCAGGTGGGAGGACCTTCTGACCTTTACTCTAGGGTTAAGGTCAATAAATAGTGGGGTTAAAGGTCAATCAACACTTCAGAACCAATAACATGAATCCACCAGAGTTCAAAAGCATCTGCACTAAAGGCACATGTTTCTTTAAAAGAACCAGGACCCAGAGCAGGTCCCTGAAGGCATCATCACAGAGAAGGTCCCTGAAGACATCATCACAGAGCAGGTCCCTGAAGGCATCATCACAGAGCAGGTCCCTGAAGGTATCGTCATGACCTCAAAACTTCCAAAGCAAAAACGAGCAGCAACAAAAACACCAACAACCAGGATGAAAACACAATCAACTGAAAGGAAAACACAAACAACTAGGAATAAAACACAAATAACCAGGAAGAAAACACAACCAAAAAGAAGACACAAAAAAACCCATAAACAACTATGAAGAAAACACAAACAACCAATAAACTAATCCCAACTACCAGGAAGTAAAAACACCAGCACCAGGGTCCAATTCAAAGATTCAAACTCACCATGGAGCTGATGCTGCCCCCCTGGGTCACACCCCCCGCACCCCCGCACCCCCGCACCCCCGCACCCCCGCACCCCCCACCCCCTGGTCAGATCCCGCCCCTCGTGGGTCTGACGTGTTCATCCATAGAACGGATTAAATATTCATCATTCTCCATACGATGGAACATGAAGTTCTTCCTCCAGGTCAGAGCCATGACTCACACTCTCCCGCTGCATTTCCACACACTTTCCCAGACACTCTCCCTGATCTAAAGGGGTGGGGGGGTGGGGGGGGTTGCTCTGGGTTATGGACAGACTCAGTGATGCTCAGTAATGGGTTGGTGCTGGGGGGGGGGGGGGGGGGGGGGATCATCTGGGGGTGGAGTGATACGTACTGCTGTACAGGGTGTCGATCCAGGAGAGCCGGGGCAGGCCACGGGCGCTCAGGGGCTCCATCCTCCTCCTCCTCCTCCCACCCTGTCTCCGTTGACTGCTCCTCCTGCCTCCTCCTCTGTCTGCACTGTGGCGTCCTTCCCTGGCCGTTCCACCCTTATTCTCAGTAAACAGCCTCCATCTTCTGCAGGAGGAGAAGAGCCGTGCAGACGCCCTGAGCTCCACGGGGCCGACGCAACAACGCTGGGATCCAGACGAGGGAAAACAACAGGCTAAGACCGCCAACGCCAACACCGACCACCGTTGCTAGGGGAAGACAGAAGCACTCGTCCCATTGGCTTGCTCACCGTTCCCATCAGCCCTCCTCCTCCTCCTCTCTCTCTCTCTCTCTCTCCCTCTCTCTCTCTCTCTCTCTCTCTGTCAGATCCAGGAGCCGTGGATAATGATCCTGAACCGAAGAGGCCGATGTCAGACATCAATTAACCTGCACACCACCACAACTAACAAAAAAACCCACTGGAGAAACAAAACCTACCCATCCTTCAGCTTATATCCAATCATATTATATTACACTAAATTAAATGATACTATATTATATTATATTATATCGATTGTCATTGATGTTTCTATTGTCTGTGATTGTTCCGTTTCATGGTAAAACGGTTTTCATTAAAGTGCCAATTGTCTCATATTAAATCATATTACATTTAATTTACACATGTTTTCTACCAGAAACTGGTGTAATATACATTTACTACGGTAACTGTGGAATTTCCTCATGGTGGGATAAAATTAAGGTCTTATATTATATTCTGACATGATATTCATATTATCTGGGTTTGTTCTGTTCACCTGGTAAAATGGTTTTGATTAAAGTATAAATCGTCATATTAAATTTAGCGCTGTCAAAATTAATGCAGATTAATCCATCATCATGATAAATCTGATTAAAATTTTTAAAGCAGTTAAAATAGAACAGTTGTTTAGAGTTGGTGTTTTTCAAGTCGTTTTGTTGAAAGGGCTGTATATATATACATGCTAATTGCATATATATTCATATTTTTCCCTATGTTTTAGATATTTTAGCACATTTTTGGTGTCTTTTTTGTTTTATGATAGTTTTTTGGATATTTCATCACTCATATAAAATTAAATGAAAGTGACACACATTAAATAAAGAATATTTAATCATGATTAATTGAAATTCATCCCCAACAACTCTGTGATTAATCTGATTAAAAAAATGTAACATTTTGACATCCCTAATTATATTATATCAAATTATACTACATTATTTTCTATCGGTTGTCAGTAATGTTTCTATTTTTCTTCTTCTTTTTTTTTGAAGACAAAAAAGAAAGAAAGAAAAAAAAGTAATGTTTCTATTGTCTGCGTTTGTTCTGTTGACATGGTAAAACATGTTTCCTTAAAGTACAAATCATCTTACATCAAATAATATTTTATTAAATTATACTATATTCTATTCTGCTGATTGTCAGTGGTGTTTCTATTGTTTAAGTTTGTTGTGTTCACATTGTACTTTATGAAAACCATTTACAAACAATTTTGTTTGTCTGAAGACTCATTTCATAATCAACCATAGCCTAAAACAATTAATTATTACTAATAATAATAATTTCAAGTTAATGAAGTATCAAAAATGATTAGATATTTATTGTAATACGTATTAATTTTGACTCTAATGGTCATATCATGACAACATGTGGAGCTGTAATGTTCACAGTCCTGTAATAAAGAACAATGGGATGGTTTCAACATAAAGTACCCTCCAACCACCAGGGGGCGCCTGCCTCTAAAGCTCCATCTGTACAAGACCATCTGTGGCTGGGCCAATGAGATGGAACATCAGTCATATTTGGAGCGATTCAACCATCGCCGAGCATCAACAGCAGCTTCTGAACCCAGAACTCAGGCTGACATAAAGGTATCAATAAATAAATAAAAAACAGGCTAAAACAACAACAATAATAATATTTAAAGATGCACAATATATAGTTTGAGCATCAACATCACAATGTACATCGCAGGTCCTGCATATATTTTAAGTTTTTTGTATATTTTGTTATATATGTTGTTTTTTGTAAATGTAATTAATTTTTTATTAATTATTTCATTTTTATATATATATATATATATATATATATATATATATATATATATATATATATATATATATATATATCAGGGTTAAAAGGGTTTTATTATTAACATTAAAACAACGTACTCGCACACATACACATTGTAATGCATCATTGGGCATACTGGATATTTAAATAAAGAATTACAAGTCTTTAACTAAATTAAGCATATCAATTCTCCAGATACACACACACAATATATATATATATATATATATAAGGGTTAAAAAATTAATAATTACATTTTAAAAAATTCTAAATCGCAATGTCAGTTTTTCTAATATCGTGCAGTTCTAATGATATTAATAATAATCTTCATCATCGCAGGCTGTGATAGTGACCGTTTCCATAACAGACTCTTTCTCCTCATGGAACCTGAGGAAGAACCGGACCAATCACAGTCAGGTTGTGGTTGTCATGGTAACCTTCTGATACAGTCCTTATTGTGTGAGAGTCGATCATACGGCTCATAAAACATGCTACAATGAGCAGCTGTTTGAGGAACACGCACGGACGGAGACACGTCTGGCATTCAGTCAGTTCCCATGACAACATGACACACAGGAAGTACAGGTATGATGAACACAACACACATCAATCACACACAAATAACCATCACCGCATGCAACAACTACACAACACACATGAACTACACAGTACATGAACACACATGAACTATACGACACACATTAACTACGCAACACAAACTTGAACTACACGACATGTATGAATTATACAACACATGAACTATAACACACACCGTTCTGTCAGAACAGAACCTTGGTTCCTCTGCTCTGACATTGTGAATCACTTCCTGTGTTTAAATTTTTCTGTTTTGGATTTAGTGAAAGTGTTGAGTTCGACTCCAAAGCGACACCACTAACATCTTGAATGTGTGCTTCTCAGGGACAGCACAGATGAACGGGGGCCAGAGGCAACACGCCCTCCCCCCATCCAAACCCCCGTCAGGGCCTATCCCCTCCCCCTTACCCCCTCCTCCTCTGAGCAGCATGGGGGAGGACAGAGCTGGCAGAAGAACTTCAATTAGGACACAAAGGCTGACAGGAGATGCCCACCCCCCAGACCCCCCCACCCTCCACCTTGGGCGCTCTTTGTCTGGATGCACAGGCCTCAGTACCAGCTGGAGGAAACACTACACACACCAACACATGAAGAAGATGATGACAGAACAGAGACATTAAACTGAACATCTACTAATGAGCCGACACGAGTCATTGACCACCATAACACAATAGAATAAACAGATAAACTAGACTAACCAGGTAAACCAAATTAACTAAACTAACCAAACAAACCCGATTAACCAAAACTGAGATTCCAGCCATGTGTGTAATTTTATATATACACACACCTACATACACACACATATATATATATATATATATATATACATATATATATATATATACACACACACACACACACATATATATATCTATACACATATACATACACACGCTAGGGCTGCGACTAATGACCAGTTTAATAGTTGACTAGTCACTGACTATTGAAACGATTAGTCAACTAATCAGTTAATTAGAAAAAAATTCTTAATTTTAGCATGAAGTCAATTTAATTATGTGGCAAATGATAATAAACAGAAGAAAGATGAGTACAATGAAAAAAATATTTATTTAACATACTGCAGATTTCTACAAAAATTGTATAAAAATGTCCTATCTAAAATCAACTAGAAAAGCACTCAGAGCACAGACCTCCGCCAATGTAGACACGCCCTGAGATCACCACCAAAATCTAATCATTTCCAGATCTCTCCATTACCAACCTACCCTGAAAATTTCATCAAAATCTGTCCGTAAGTTTTTTGAGTTATCTTGTACAAAAACCAAACAACGCCGTCAAAAACATAACATCCTTGGCGGAGGTTATTAGACAAAGTGCCTCTTTTGCAGGAAGGGGTCCATGGCAGAGCATGAACTGCACCTTAAATGTCAAACCCAGGCCCAATAGAACTCAACCTGAGCCCGGGCCTGATTCAAATCATAAAAATGATGCCCAAACCCGCCCAGTCATGTCGGGTTCAGTCAAATGTTCCCAGCCCTAGTCCACTCTGTTCTTTGGACTGCATGCATTTAATTTAAAATGTTTGTCAGGCACAGTCTGGGATAACACTCAAGCTCTCTTTAGCAAAAACATGTTTATAAAATGTACAATGTAGGTCATAAAAACCGTATCGCCTTGACTCGGTATTACTTGACTCATACAGAGGAGATTCAGACTCTGTTTCATTCAACTGCCATATGTGAATAGATTTTTTTCTCCCATCTCTAGTATTTACGTGTAAAATGTTCTTTTCCAAATGTATAATTTCACATATGGTCAAAGCCACATTGTGGAGAACTTTGCTGTTGGAACTCATTTATTTTTTAAAAATACAAAAAAGTCAATCAGCAAAGGGGTAAATGCCAGAGCCCTTGTAGCACCCCTTCTCTGCACGTGCCTGCTTTCGTGCATCGTTCATGCATCACTGAGGAACTGCCATGATACACAAGGTCTGCTTTACAAATGTTGCAAATACTCTTTTTATTCGCTGTATCCAGGCTAAAATGGCTTTGATATGCGTACCTGATGTGGATGCCATCATTTTTTCTGTATGTTACTACTCAAAGACAGAGATGCTATTGACATGAGCGACTCTTGACAGAGATTGTGAGAGTGAGATGCCTCATTCTGTTGGAAAAATGCATCTGGCAACAATAGTTGACAATGGAATTCCTTGTCAACTATTTCTATTATTGATTGTTGTCAACAAATTTTGCAAACCCTAATTATATATATATATATATATATATATATATATATATATATATATATATATATATATATATATATAAAAAATAAAATGTTCCTCTCGCCCCACGTGGGCGGTGTCTCCTTCAGACTCGGGTCCTCTACCAGAGGCCTGGGAGCCTGATTGTTCTGCGCAGGATCTTAGCTGTTCCTAGCAATGCGCTCTTTTGTACAGAGATCTCTGATGTTGTTCCTGGTATCTGCTGGAGCCATTCTCCCAGCTTGGGGGTCACTGCCCCTAATGCTCCAATCACTACTGTATATGTATGTATATATATATATATATATATATATATATATATATATATATATCTCAATAAAACAACAGACATTAACCCAGACCATGGTTCACTTATGGAGTTCAGTGCAAAGGTCTGACACAGATGATCAATTACAGATGACGAGCAACTACAGGATCAACTACAGACAACCAACTGGTATCATTTTTATGGTGTCATTTCCTGCTGAGGTCACTGTCTGGTCCAACAGAGAATGAACAAACACAGCAGTGGATTAATACGAGGTCTACATATGTGGGCAGAGACCCCCCCCACCACCACCACCACCCCAGTGTGGATCCAAACAAAGAAAACACACTCTCTCCATAACATTCACACTGAAGTGTGTGTTCATTTTCCTGAAGCGTCACAACCATCAAATATTTATCAGCTGTCAAACTGAGTAGGAAAAGGCCACAGCATCCACACACAATACACAGGTACACAACAACAATGTGTACATGTTCATCCAGTCTAGACACACAAACACACACATGATGATAAACACTGACCCACAAATACAACACAGATAAGCACACATCATCACAATCCACCACTGCCCTCTGATGTCCACCTTCTGCTACTGCACCTACTGGTGGAGCTTCCAATTATTAAGAGGGGTAGTCATGACCAGGAACTTCACCTAGACCTACACCTGGACCAGGACCTAGACCAGAACCTGGACTAGGACCTAGTCCAGGACCTAGGTCAAACAGAAATTAAAGACCATCAACAAAAATAGAAATTAAGCCAAAGGAAGAAAGAACACGAGTTTAAAAGGGAAATGTACTGATCAAAGCTGGAAACACTGACATTCAGACTGAGATGCACACTTCACAGAGGAACATTCTAAAGAACCCACAGAGGAACAGCCTGAAGAACCCACAGAACCACAGACTCTGCCCCCCCCCACTGGTACATACGTCCACTCATGGGCACTGTTACCACTGTTCCCAATGCCACTCCCACAATCCCTCTGTCTGCTCCAACAGCCACTGGTCCTGAATCAACTGGGTGGAGGTCAAAGGTCACCCATCATTCACAATACCTGCATCAGGAGTCATGTGACTTGAAACTGAAGCCCATGAACTATGGCACAGTTTAATGTGCTAGTTTTAGAAGAACATGTGGGTTCAGGGCAGATGTGCACATCCTCGTGTCTGGGTTTGTTCTGTTTGAATAAAGGAAGTGAAACTGATCAACACAGCACATGCAACCCTAAACACAACACAGAGGATCTGCACATGCTCAGAGACCACCAGGAGCTGCTAACCCAAACAACCAGAACCAGACCGACTAGACCAATCAGAACCAGACCAAGCAACCATGGACCCATCAAGTCCAATTCTTTTCAGGAGGACATTCAGCAACAACCATATACTGTCTGCCCCGTCCCCCTGGTAGGATGGGACAGTCTAATGCTTAATGCAAAAAAAGATTAACATAAACATAACATAAACTTCCACTCGATTTTGCCTAAATTTCTTAATAAAGTCAATTGAATGCTGCAGCTTGAAACAAAGCAATCCTGATGTTTTTTTTAAAAATAGAACCAACACACAATGTATTCAATAACAATGGAGAATATTAGCAATATTAATGATATAACCATGGAATGACAGCTTTAAAGGATTAAGCTGCGTATGACTTTCACCACATATTTGTCATCAAATCTGTAAATCCCAAGTCATCAAACTACAAGTCTGTTTACAAGTCAATTTCAAAGTATAAATGGACTGCATTTAGATAGCACTTTTCCACCTTCATAGTGCTCAAAGCGCTCAAATCACATTCACACTCATACAACAGTAGGTTTCTAAGGTTTTGTCAGTCCTACTGGGAGCCTAAGTCAGGGTTCAGTTTCTTGCCCAAGGACACTTCGACACGTCGACAGCCAGAGCCGGGACGCAGACTGCCAACCCTTCAGTCATTAGACAACCCGCTCTGCTATAGCCACCCCATGGTATACATCACCATAAACAATCCATTTGTTTACCAACTGAGTCGGTAAGTAAACTCTGAGATGCGTCTACACTCTGGGATGCATCTAAACTGTGGGTTGTGTCTAAACTGTGGCTTGTGTCTAAACTCTGACTGGGACGTGTCTAAACGGCGAGTTGTGTCTAATAGGTTTTATTGTTGCGGTTAAATGGACGTTGTACAAACCAAACACAGTAGTGATTCACAGTGTTCAACTGAAGCGACAGCACCACAGCAACAGACACACAAGCCACAGGCCAAAAACATTCCCAAGTTGAAGAAGCTCTGATTTCCACAACATGAACCCAGGACGAGTCTGAACACGTCCCCCTGATCTGAGACCAGGTCTACACTGTCAGAGGAACTCACTGAACTAGGCTCCTGTCACATACACAGACCCCGTCCATCACCAGTCCTCAGATCCATGAAGATAAACATGACCTGATGTCACTCGCACAGAACCAGAACCACAGGCTTGTTTTTTTTCCCATCACAGAGAGGTGTTCATAACCAGTCGATTTTTACAGCTCTCGTCACACTGTGTCTAGGGTTTTCACAGGTTAACCTGAGACCTTAAACACCACCAGGGTGAGTGACAAATTAACCAACCAATAACCCATCAGAACCAGACTCTGCAGATGTGAAAAAAAAAATGATGTCACAGATTTAGGGGACATTTGGGTTCCAGTGTTTTCACTAAGTTTGTAGAAAACACAAAGATATCAATAAGAAATACATCACACACATTACACTATTTGTACATTATATTTAATGATCATATTGACAAGTTTGAATTAACTATCACCTTCATCATCTCCACAGCAGGTCATGAGGACACAGGTGGCTGTTAGCCCACAGTCCAACCTGGTCCACCTGGATCTGATTCAAACTGTAAATATATGGCTCGTATTCAGTCAGACAGCCCCCCCCCCCCTACCCACCCAAGGTTCGTAACAACTGGAATAAAGTCAGAGCAGAGGTCAGAGGACCAGGATGTGGATCTAAAACTATTATATTAGTAACGCCTCCTCCTCTTGTTCCTCCCCCTGTAAACCTGTCATTCATGGAACCGTGAGTACACAGAAAAACACATACACACTAAATGGAGCTGCAGCACAGAGTGGAAGAGCCACATGTGGCCCCTGGAGCCTCAGCAAAACAGTGGAAGAGCCACAAGTATGGCTTCACTGATTTCACTGAGCTAATGTTTGGTGTATTTTAATGTGTCTGTTATTTACCTAAATATTATTTGAGTTAATTGTTATTTTGTAAATCTCCTTTTGGATGAGTGGGTGCTGCAGCAGTTCATTGATAATTAACCCTTTTAATTGTTTTTTTCCCACATATGAACACTTTTGTTGTTATGAGGGTGTGTTGGAAGCCATTCAGAGTGCCAGGCGTTAAATTATCCCACAGAACGCAGGCCTATTAACCAGGTCAGGCTACATTTCCATTTGAGTTTCAGTTTTTGTAATGTAGCGCATCACTGGACTGTTAACTGTAGCCTATAATCCTGATTGTTTTGGGCCCAAGGGTTCCTTCGTCTGAACATTGTTGATACTGTGGTGTTTATCTAATCCTCTAGACCTACAGTTTATGTTCTTCATAAATGTTTGTATGAATGACTGATACCATTAAAGGCATAGAACCCACTTAGAAAAGATTCAAGTAAAAATGTCAACTATCTACATTGAAATATTTCAATATGTAGCCTCAGAACTGGGAATGTTGCCGTTTTTAATGTAGCCAGGAAATGAACATGCAACATTCTGATGACAGGTGTTTATTTTACTGTTCATTGGGTTAGAGTTACGAGTTATGTCCATAATGTCACTGGTTCTGCTTATAACATCATCAACACATGCTGCTGACAAATGCAGTCTGAAGTCATTACACTATGTCCTACTAGTTATGTGCCATAGTTAGTCATACTAGTGAGTGTCAGTGGGTAGTTAATGTCATAGTGTCAGTATGACATTACTAGTTAACTGTCACAGTTTCATATTAGTTAGTGGGAACAACCTACTAAACCTGCACAATGACCTTGTGACGTCACAGATGCCGTCCCCTTTAATGACCCTTAAATTCAACCCTCTGTCATTAAATGAACATGATGCTGAGATGAGTCTGGATCCGTTTGTGGTTCCGGTCCCGATCCGGACCTGGTTCTGGTCTTACCTGCGGATGAGGAGTCCTCGTGGTCGGAGCTCAAGTACCCGTCGCTCCTCCGGTCCGGGGTGCTGGTTCCAGAGCCCCTGGAGGCCCTATGGTTGCCCAGGTGGAGGGACGGGGACAGCCGGCCGTCGTCGGAGTCCAGGTCCCGGCTCTGTCTGAATGGCTTGCGGGGGTCCCTGTTGCTCCGGGGGACCGGGTCTCGGCAGAAACCCCCTGGGACCAACAGGTTGTTCCGGACGAAGTTCTCGTTGAGCTCTGAGTCTTCGTACTCCTGGTCGCTCCCATCCTCGGGCCGAACCACCTCTCCGCCCCGAGATGCGGTTCTCTGGGGGGGCATCGGGGGAGGAACCGGGATGGGCACCGGTTTACCCGTCCGACAACCGGACCGGGTCCTGCCGCTGCCAAGGATCGTCGTCGCCCGGGGCCCGGGACCCGTGGGTGCGCCTCCCGGAGGAGGGCGAGGCGGGACGCTGTCCCCCGTGCCGGGCCTCCTCTGGCGGGACACGGTGGTCTGCAGGTAGACCACTTTGAACTTCTCACGCTCAAGTGCCTTCTGGAGACGTCTCAGGTTGGCCTTGCAGGCGTCCAGCTCCGCCTCGATGTCTTCCACCGTCCGCAGCTCCATGAGCGGAATCTCGCCATCACAGCCGAACTCAGACCTCCAGTGTCGGCTGAACTCCTCCTGGTCCCACATCTTAGCCCGGGTTGGGCTCCTCGCGGACCCGCTGCGACGACCGCGCGCCTCCAGCCACAGAGTCCGGACCGAACCTGAAGAAGGACGGACCGTGGATAAACCTTTTATAAACCTTGGATAAACCGTGGACGGACCGCAGACCAGGTTCAGATGAGTCCGGATGGATCCGCAACAAACTTTGTGACTTCCTGGATCGAGGTGCGTTCAAAGACTGTCGGATCAAAGAAAGTCTGTGAATCGTAGTGAATCTGTAGTACTTCACCCAGGCCCAGTACAGAGTTGAAGTACAAATACTTGATATGTATACTCTAGTCTGTACTTAGACAGTTGACTATCCGGTACCGGAATGTACGTGTCTATCTTTCCGTCAAATAATAATCAGTTATAAAACACGTGAAGTTTGAAATAAATGACACAGACATAGAGCGGGATGAACTGAGTCACAGTTTAATTAATGGGCCTGAGTTAATTCGTCTTATTTATATCTAGTCTTATATCATGAAAACAATATTGATCTTTCATATATAAATACGAAAGATCATTGTTGTTATCAGTTGTCCTGTTACTGATATATGTCCTGTTGAAATCAGTAAAAATAGATTCCACTCAATCGCCATGTTTTAAAGGATCTTTTAGTAATTAGATATGGGTTTATTTTAGTTTGACGTTAGTCAGATTAATTAATACATTTATGTGGATTCATCACAGGTGTTAATGAACTGACCTAATGATATTTCGGGTTAAAGGTCAATATTTTAAGGTATAATCTACTTAAATGTTTCCTCAGTGTTTGTCATGTTTGATTTATTGTGATGTGTGATGATTTAAAGGTTTAAATGATATTATTATTATTATTATTATTATTATTATTATTATTATTATTATTATTATTATTATTATTGTTGTTGTTGTTACAACAGCTGTTTGAACTTGGACATATTGATGATGTAAATATACCTAAATACTGACTCTTTTCTTCTGTTTCAGATTCTGCGGTTTTCATCACCTTCATAAACCCATGATAAAGCTGTCGATTAACTTTTTTATCAAGTCCATTTAATGAACTCTATCTGCAACATGTTCAAAGATGAATGAAATCACTTCTGCTTTAAACCCATCGAAGCACATGAGGAAACTAAATTGTTCCTCATTGTGGCCACATTGAAACCACCAGTACCGAGACAAAAGCAGCTGCTGTCAGTTGAGAATATAGTCTGTGTTAGGGTCCTGCCCGTTATTCACTCACTTTATTTATTTATTTATATATATATATATATATATATATATATATATATATATATATATATATATATATATATATGCTGTGTGTATGAAGTTCTACTAATCTCCAGTGCACTCTTGGACTAAAGAAATTTATTTACAACAGTGATATTTGATGTTCCTGGGCTTTTAGGGACATCTGTTGGACCTCACTTTAAGAATTTAACACGTCCATTTTTTCCCCCAGAATGCATGTCAAATGTCAAATGTGCATGCTGCAAACATTTTTTTTGCAGCATGCACAGGTGGAGTGCTAGTAACTCCTCTGCTGCCCCCTTGTGTCTGTCTCACATTCAGAACAAACCACTTCAGACTCAACTACCAAGGTTTTATGGTTTTTATTTAGATTTTTGTTTGTTCCACAGGACATCTACGGCAGCAGGTTTGGACTAAGGACAGAAAATTGTGCGTTTAAATTATAATGTCTGATTAACACGTGAACATGACAGTGATTTAAGACAAACATTAGAACAAACGTATTTCATGATATCAAAGTCACATCAAACTCACAGACTTTATCAAAACAGACACAAATATATTATTAATAAAAACATGTTTCACAGCGATTCAAGGGTCTCATCAAAATATTACCTGTTGTTCCACAAATTCCACCTTAAATGTGCAATTTCCAGTGTGTGTTTGTGATAAGGCAACGGGAGGAGAGAGAGCACCAGACTGAACATCCAAGGCCACGGAGGGTTCACACTCAACAACATACAGTTTAGGGTCAAAGGGTCAGAGGTTGTGACCTTATTCATCTGTCCTGAGCAACTACTGTTGATCAAATAATCCAGATGAGTGGAATGTTTTCATAGTCCCTTTTCCATTGTTCATCTGCACTACACTTTACTCATATTTACTAAATGTCATGAAAACACAAGTGTATAATGTAGGTTTTTCTGTTCTGTCCCAAATGAGCTTATTAGTTGCTTGTAATGATAGACTGATATATCGGCCTGATTTATGGGCCGATATCTTTCCTTTCTTTTTTTTCTTGTATCAGTATCAGCCTGTTGCATTGGCCGCTATATTCTTTTTTTCCCTGCTGTGATTGACTGACGGGCAAATGACACGGACAAGAAATAGAGGGGAGAAAACTGAAGGGATTAAACATAAATCTCTGTAGATTTAAATCTAAATTCTCCTTCAAACTTCTGTCTACAATTAAACTCATAAATGCTGTGGTTTCCTGAGTGTCCACACACACACACACACACACATACGCACACATTTGGGTTCATGTCTTCTTCTCTTCTTTGAACATCATCAACATCTTGTTTTTGTTCTTATAACTCCATTGCAGTTTTGTGTGACAAACAAGTTTAACTATGAAAAAACAACTCTAACAAAAGCAAAAACTTTTAATTGAAAAATGAGAGTTTGAGGATCAATGGAAAAGAAACTAGTCACTTCAGTAAACAAAAAAACAATCAAGTCAGGGGGATTGATTTAAAACTGATCAAATCAGGGGATTGATTAAAAAGTGATTAAATCAGTGGATGATTAAAAAACTGATTAAATCAGTGGATGATTAAAAGCTGATAAAAAATAGTGGCTTGATTAAAAGCTGATCAAATCACTCATTAAAACCAATCAAATCAGTGGACTGATTAAAATCAATCAAATTACAGGAAGATTGATTAAAAACCTATCAAATCAGTGGATTGATTAAAACCAAATCAGTCCACAGACTTAAAACCCTCTCAGGTGTTCTTTGCATAGTTAATGGGTTCTCAGGTGGTAGAACTGTCTAAAGTAACTCATGTGTGTGTGACGGTTGGTTCTACCAGTGACTGAACACCACCCACTGTTTCATGCCTTCTGCACAGCGTTGGCGACCAGAGTCTCTCGTCTAGTGGCGAGAAAAGCCTGTTGTTTCTCATAATAGGCTGCCTCATTAATGAAGGTGGGATAGATGGTTCCAGAGCCCTGGTACCGGATGGTCTTCCCGTCAAAGGTTAGGAACATTGGGTCACCGGGGTTAAGGGGCTCCCAGTCGCAGTCCTACAATGACACAGCACAGCCACCAGGGGGCGCTATTACACCACACACACACACCAACAACAGGAACAGGCAGTGTACACGTAAGGGTGAGGTTAGATCAAGAGTGTTTCCAGGAGGTGTTATGGCGGTATGTTGTTTGCATCATTAGTTTCATTATGTCCCGTGTTTATGTAATGGTGCTGTCGTACTATACTAAGAACTTCTATTTCTGAACAAATTAAGATGTTATTACCCTATAGGCATGTTCGAAGAAGATTTTAACAAAAAATATACTTAAAAACCCTCAGATATTTTGAAATCCGGGGTTTTTCAAAATACTGAGCTCATAAAATATTAATATGGTTCATTTTATTTCCATATTTTCAAGATCATATTTCAGAATAAGAGCTAGTCATTGTAATTATCAAAACACTACATCCATTATGAATAATAAAAATTCTTAGTTGAAATTGGAAAAGAATATATACACACACACAGGTAAAAAATACATATGAATTTTATCCTCCTGGAAACACTCTTGATCTAACCTCACCCGTACACGCAAACCACACAACATTCAACAGTTAAAACGCTAAAAAAAAAAAAGAAAACACCAGGGGGCACTGTTCAACCATATGAATAAAACAGACAGTCCAGAGCACAGGTGTCAAACTCAGTCCTCTGGGTTGGTGTCTTGCATGTTTTAGATCAGGGGTGCTCAATCCTGGTCCTTGAGAGCTATTATCCTGCATGTTTTAGATGTATTCCTCTTCCAACACACCTGACGGTCATTATCAGTCTTCTGCAGAGCTGAATGAGAGGCTTATCATTTGAATCAAGTGTGCTGGAAGGGGGAAAGATTTAAAACATGTAGGATAGTAGCTCTCGAAAACCAGGATTAAGCACCCATGTTTTAGATATTTTGCTCTTCCACATGATTCAGTTTAACCCTTTAATTCCAAAGACTTTAGCAGTTCCACAGTAAAAAAATTAATTTTAAATAAATAACAAAATGAACAAAATCGGCCAAAGTAATCGATAAAATGAACAAAAATTAATAATAAACTAACAAAACACTTAGTAACATGAACAAAGTGAGACACAAATGGAGCAAATTTAAATAAAAAAAAATACTAAAGTGAAAAACAAAATGGAGAAAAGGAAACAAAATAAACAAAAAAACTAATAAATATTTACAAAATTCTAAATAACATGGGACATTTTGTAAAAAAAAAAAATTAGTCCCAGTAGTTTTAATTTAGCCTTTTTCTAAATTAGTTGCCTTTTGACACCTATTCTCAGTAAAATCACAGTAAAAAAAAAAAAAGAAAACGAAAAGGGTAAAATTTTTCAGAATATTTAAATCATCCATTCAGAATGCATCAGCACTGACGCTTAATTATCAGCTGCTCATCAGTTCTGCAGAAGACTGATAATGATGCAATGATTTCAAAGGTTTAAAAAAATGTGCAGGACACCACCCCTGGACCAGAGGAACCAACCGGACCTTCACATGAAGTTTCACTGTTTGGTTCCATTATTGGTCTAATATTTATATATATTTACTCCACCAAAGAATGGCAGATGTTATGTTTGTCTGCTTGTTTGTTTGTTTGTTGCAACATAACTCAAAAAGCTATGGATGGACTTCCAGGAAATGGAGGGGGGCACATGTGTGGGATTTGGAGCACGATAACTCAAAAATGTTGATACTGGCACAAGAAACAAGTGATAAAAGTTTAGTGGTGATTAGTGGAGGAGGGGCACACGCATGTCTTTCAGGAGGGAGGGGCTGATCTGCCTTGGCTGAGTCTGTGCTCTCTGAGAGCTTTTCTAGTGGATCATGTTATTTGAGTCATCTATATGTTTGAATGACAAACCTGGAACCATTGAAATGACTCCAGAATACAAACACCAAGACACACCTGAACCACAGCATTGATGACATCATCAACACCAGAAATGAACCACAGCGCTCGTGATGTCATTGACACTGCGGTTCAGGTGTTGGTGACATCATCAACATCTGAACCTTAGCATTGATGACATCATCAATACATGAACCACAGCGTCGATGACATCAGCAACACAAGAACGACAGAGCCGATGACATCATCAATACATGAACCACAGCATCGATGACATCATCACCTCCAACAACTGGATGGAAATAATGAAACAATGAGGTCAAAACTGAACCCCGTCCATTAAACCCTCATAGTGGACCTGGACCAGGTGTCTCTGATCCACGTTCAGCAGGTACGTTGGTGTTATGAACAGGTTGTCGCTGGCGATGATAGCAGTGGTGGTGACAAATGTTTACCTGCAGGTTGGGATGGACCATGGCGATGATGTTCCCGTTGGCATCTCTGGGGTAGTCAACACGCTCTGACACCCGGAACACTTGCACCGAACACGGCGGAAACTCCACCCCTGAGTCACAAACACACATACACATAGACTAATGAACACAAGCACAAGTACACACACAGTAAGTACACAGGCCTCGCACACACAGAGGATGCTGGGAAACATCCACGTGGAGAGTTCAGCCCAGGAGGCACCCAATCTCTCCTTCGGTCAGAGCTTTTGTTCACAGTGTCAACACGTCCATGGTTACGTAAGACGTCCCCATTCTGTGTCCTGGACAGAAAGAAGACGGCCTCTGAGGCTCCAACCAACCGAAAACAGTCCAGTCTGTGAACGCCACGTGACTTGGAGAGGGTGAAATTAAATGAACAGCGGAGAAACAGGGGCATGAGAACAGAACAGAACGGAACAGAACACCCTGAGCCTCATTCCCAAACATACAACTGTAACCAAGCCAACTCAGAGTCAATGGTTTTGGAGACACTTTGAGGCTGTGTTCAACACACATACACACACAGACACACACACACACACTCAATTTGTGCAAGTTTGATCCAGGCGTTAATTCAGGTCACAGTCAAGGAACAACAGGGAACAGGCAACAATAGAAATGGGTGACAAAAGGAAACAGGCAACATAAATGGGCATCAACAGGAAACAGGCAACATCAGGAAACAAGCAACAACAGGAAACAAGCAATATAAATGGACAACAACAGGAAATGGGTGAACGTAAGTTGAAGTAACAGATGAAGGAAAAACTGATGCTGAAGATGCAACAGCTCCTGGTTCTGGATCAGGTCTGAGGAGACCACATGAATCTGGGATGATTCACAGTCAAAACACTGTTACCGAAACCAAACGACAACAACCAAGAATCGTCTGAACACAAAGACACTAGTGTCGACCAGTTAAAACATGTAGACGTATGTGTTTCCCAGTGGAACCATGTGACCAACCTCACCTTTGTTGAACAGTTCAATGAAGTCCAGGGCATGTTTCAGGATCTCCTTCATGGACTCAAAGATGTTACTCCTGAGGACCCCCTGAGGCTGAGGCCCAACCTCCAGACCTGGAATAGAACCGGAACCAGAACCATAGGGGTAAACCACAGGGGTGGGTACCTGTGCCAGTAAATGTGGGTGTCAGATCAGATGAGGGTGGACTCACCGACAGGATGTTTGGCCACAGAACGAGATGTTGAATATTTGAGAAGTGGATGTTCATTGAGCAGAACCAAACATGAAGCCGGAGCCAGAGCTTTCTGAAAGAACATTAACAAAATAAGATCATCAAACACCAGAATGGGTCAAGAAACCAGGAGCAAGTCCATGTTAAGGTGCTGCTCAACTGAACCAATCCATGGACCTGATCCTGAACCACCCAGCGTTCATGGTCTTTTAGAACCAAAACCAAGTAAACATTAACAGAACCTGTTTGTATTTAATGAAGGTGAATAGCAGAAGTTTTCCCACTAAAATCATAAACTCTACTTTTGTACATGTGACCACAAGTACCTGAGCTCAGCGTGGTTTTATTTGGCTTTATTTTCTTTGTCTAATGCACATCTACTACATTACTCCATGTTCCTCTTTTGCTAGGGATACGATAGTACCCATCATACCATTGTACCACTTAGTACACCCATCACGGGTCGGTGCGAGCACATATTGTGGTACGGCTTATTTGTCATTTTCAAATTACTTTTCTGTACAATTGGTGTTTGTATCAGTGCTTTACAAGACACCTAGCATACAGAATTCTACCATCATTGGTTGGAGGGAACATGGCTAAGCCCATCTAGACCCATGTAGAGCCAGTCTAGACCCATCTAAACCCTTCTAGACCCATATAGACCCATCTAGAACCCCTCTAGACTCTTCTAGCGCCCATCTAGAGCTATCTAAAAGCCCGCTTCAACACTCAGTTAATATTCTTCAGCTTTTGCAAAGACATTTTAGTTGATGATTGACAAAGACCCATGGTGGGAGACCAGACCAGACTGACCTGGGTGGACTGAGTCTCACCTGGATGTAGTTCATCATCTGCAGGTTGAAGTGGTCTTTGGAGCTCTCAAGGATCAATGTGCAGCCCATGTTGGATGTGGTGTTGTGGAGGTCGAAGATCACATCATAGGCATCAGGACTTCCTTTAGGTCCGAACATGCGGTTGATCTCCTGGGCTCTGAGGACCTCATAGGGCAGATCGCTGTCTGTGGGGGCACTGCTGAGAAAACTCACAGCATCAGAAACACTCAGAAGAAGAGGTCAGGGATCAAAGATCAGAACCACAACAGACCAGGCTCTAACAACAGCAGATGAACAATGGCGCGTCCAATGTCTGGACTTGGTTCTGAAGTCAGAACATCAGGATGTTCCACTAGATGTGACCACAGACCTGGCCCTGGTTCTTTGGTCTTGGGTTTTGCCTGGTTCAGGATCTACATGATCCACATCATCCTCACAGTTGATGAACTGTTGAGGGTTGAAATAAATCACATGTTTCATACACGGGTTCATGTAGGACTGTCATTGTTTTTAGACCTGTAAGTCTGTCTCCTTTATGTGTCATATTTGTTTATTTCTCCCTGATATGTGTTAATGTGTTGTCTCTGTCTGAAACGTATTGTTTGCTGCCATTTTGACCAGGACTCCCTGGAAGAAGAGACACTTGGTCTCAATGGGACAATCCTGGATAAATAAAGGATGAATAAAAATAAATAAATGCAGTCACTTGACTTCAGGTCTTTAAAGTTTAGACCTGGATCTGAACATGCACCAGGTCTGAACAGAACATAAACATGTCAGAGTACATTTATAAACCTGAATTCTGACTTTGGTCAATGACTGACATGTCATTGTATGGAATCATTTGATTAAATATTAATGAAGAAAAAGCTGGAGGTTAAAGGTGAAATGAAGGGAACTGAATGGTATTGAACAGCACTGGGTGATAGTACATACAAATATAAAGATAATTTATCATTGGCACCCCTTTCACCAATTCCGGAATCTTGGAGACAATCGAAATTTTATATTTCCTGCCAGGAAATACCACCAATTTCTGTTGGTAAATGCAATGAACTGAAGAAACGTAGTGAAAAAAGGACTGATATGGTGGAAGATGACAATTATCATCCATCAGGAACTACAGTTAACAGATAACATCCTTCCCACTTCTATGCTGAAGGATGTACTTAGCTCTGTTGGCCCCAGTCTAGTCTCCATCATCAATACATCCTTAGCCTCTGGTTCCGTCCCTACCTATTTTAAGGAGGCGGTCGTCCAGCCCCTCCTCAAAAAGCCAAACCTGGACCCATCCATCCATAACAACTATAGACCCATCTCTAAGCTGCCCTTCATCTCAAAACTACTGGAGAAAGTGGTTGCCAACCAGCTCACCTCCCATATGACACAACACAACATATACGACAAATTTCAATCTGGTTTCCGCAAACACCACTCCACTGAAACCGCTCTGCTTAGAGTGTCGAATGACATAATGATGTCCAGCGACTCTGGCGAGTGCTCTGTCCTGGTCCTGTTGGACCTGAGCGCGGCGTTCGACACGGTCAGCCACAGCATCCTCTTAAAGAGGCTCAGGGAGTGGGTGGGCATCACTGGAAGTGCTCTGGACTGGTTCACCTCCTACCTGAGTGAGAGACGTTTCTCTGTGGCAGTGGGCCCTTTTAAATCTGACCCTGCACCCCTCACCTATGGCGTACCGCAGGGCTCTGTACTTGCGCCACTCCTCTTCGCCATCTATCTACTTCCCCTAGGTCACATCATCAACAAATTCACCAGCATAAAATATCACTGCTACGCTGATGACATTCAGATCCACTGCTCCTTTAAACCCAATAACCTTACCATTTTAAACACCCTCCAGGAGTGTCTGCTCTCCATCGACAGCTGGCTGGGGAGCAACCTCCTGCAGCTTAACACGAGCAAAACGGAGGTGCTGATCATTGCGGCCGACAACACTGCCAACAAAGTGGCCTCTTTCATGGGGTCACTAAAAACAAACATCCGGCCACACCTACGCAATTTAGGTGTGATTTTTGATAAATCCATGCTCCTAGACAACCATGTCAAATCTCTCACCCGTACCTGTTTCTTTCACCTCAGAAACATCGCTAAACTCCGGTCCATCATTTCACGCTCCGAATTAGAATTATCCGTACATGCATTCATATCCTCTAGATTAGATTACTGTAACTCCCTCTTCACCTGCTTAAATAAATCATCCATTGATAAACTGCAATTAGTCCATAACGCCGCTGCCAGGCTACTCACCAGATCAAAAAAGTCCTGCCACATCACTCCCATTCTAGCTTCACTTCACTGGCTCCCGGTACAATACAGGATTCACTTCAAAATACTCACTTTCACATTCAAAGCACTCCATAATCAGGCTCCAACATACATCACAGAACTCATACAACCATACCACAACACCCGCTCACTCAGGTCCGCAGATCAGCACCTCCTCGTGGTCCCTAGGACCAGGCTCAAAACAAAGGGCGATCGAGCCTTTGAGGTGACGGCCCCTAGGCTGTGGAACGCACTTCCACTGTCCTTGAGGGCCGCCACCTCTGAGGTCTCTTTTAAAAAACACTTAAAAACACACCTGTTTAGACAAGCCTTTGGTCATCCATAACCACTGGACTGTTGTGTCTTTTATACTGTTTTTTATATTGTCCTTGACTGTTTTTTTTATTGTCCTTGACTGTTTCTTGTACTGTTCCATAATGTGTTTTTACTGTTTGTATACTGTCTTTTACATGCTGTGTTTTTTACTGTATTGACTGTGGACTATTGCAGTCCTTATTGTAGTCCCTATTTTGTTTTATCCTGTTTTATTCTCTTTCTTTGCTGATGTAAAGCACTCTGTGCACTCGTGCTGAGAAGGGTGCTATATAAATAAAGGTCATTCATTCATTCATTCATTCATAATGAGACATCCTAAAGACTCATAATTCTGTATTCAATAAGCAGCTCTCCTCCCCATCACTGTTGGTCTGATCAGTCAGATGCTTCTCTCAGTCTCTTCTTGTTCACCTAACAGTCCTGCATCCTTCTCTTTCTCGTCACTGATCCTGAATGTCTCTTCATTTTCAAAACTCTGGTTTTCTTGATTGCTGGTACTACTGTTGTATTGCCTGCTATTGTTTTTGTGCTAAGGCTCACATTCATGATGTCATGCAGTGTTGTCTGCATTACTTCTGGTTTGTTTGGCACTGCCACCCAGAGCTTGGCCATCGCATGGCCTAAAAATTTATTTTGCGTGTTGAAAAATAGAATAGTAATAAGGAATTAATCTGCTATTCTACTTTTGCAGAAAAATGTGGGTTTGGTTCACCTTTGAAGTCCGAACTTCATATGATGGAACAAAAATAAAGGATCATTCCTATGTTCTGTGTTTTATCTAAGATGCTGTCTTAGGTTTGGCCTCGGGTTGGGTTGTCTTGGGCTTGGTTTGGGGTTGGGTCCTGGTTTGGCCCATCATCATTACCTACATCATGATCATCACTGCCTGCCTCATCACCACCACCACCATCATCACCATCATCACCATCATCACCATCATCATAATCATCATCATCTTCTTCTTCATCATTCTTTAGATGCACCCATCAGTCTGTGTCCATTTAAGTAAATAAACATAACTTATGCTCATAAAAATATGAATCAATGAATAAACACAAGTAATTTCTATAAAATATGATAAACTATTATCCCTATGACAATCCAACACACACACAGTCTGCACCATCCTTTGCGTAAGACTCATTTTCTGCTTAAATGCACATGGATGATCTGCAGCCCAGTCACGTTTGGATCACGTTTTGAGTCTCAGTGGGAGTTTTGGAGTGAGGGTGGGGGGTTTCTATAAGCAGGGAGGAGGGTGCCTGGAGGAGGGGGTGTGCTGCTCTACTCTGATTGGCAGAGATGAGGGTCTGTGGGAACAACGAGTCTGAGGACAAATCAACGTGACTGTGGACGTTCACCAACAAAACCACACAACAGACTCACACAGAGGAACCGGGTTGGTCCAGACCCGGGTGTGATCCAGTCCAAACCCATGTGGTCCTGTCAAACGGAGTCAGTACATGACCCAGCAGATGAAAACATGACAATGACAACATGGCCATGTGTTGGCATCCTATTGATTATATGTTTATGTATTTATTATATGTTTAGTTTATATTGATCAGGTTTATGTCTTTATTATATGTTTATGTCTGTATTATATGCTTATGTTAATAATATGTCTGTGTTTATGTTATATATTTATATGTTTCTCATATCTGTATATGTGTATTACATATAATATAATGTGTGTGTGTGTGTGTGTGTGTGTGTTTATTATGTTTATATTTTTCATTATATTCATGTTTCTGTGTTTATTATATGTTAAATATGTGTTTATCATGTTGTTGTTCTCTGGGGGCGGGGCTTTGTAACAGACAAGTGTGCAAAACGGGTTTACTCCTGTTTCTATTGGTTCGTGTGTCATAGAATTAGATACAATAGATCTGCTGTTGTTTTCATACAGAGTGTGTGTCAACAAAACAACCAATGACAGAAGAGACACAAGGAAGGACGCACAGTCCACATGAGCTTTAACCCGATTTAACCAGCGGGTTAAAGCTACGGTGAGCAAGATTTAGTAAACGGTAGATCCGGATCAGATCTGGACAGGTTACTGTTGTTGTTAACGCCCTCAGACCCTGAATGTCCGGTACCCCTTCAGGCCCTAAAAGTCCAGTGCCCCCACCCCCCAGGACCCTGAATGTCCGGTACCCTCAACAGACCCTGTAGATCCAGTATTCCCCCTCAGACCCTATGGTTCCAGCCCCCCACCCCCCTCCGGGTCCGTGTTTACCTGAGGTTCTCCGGAGTGAAGGCTCGGTTCAGGTCCGTATCCACGTATCTGCTGCACTTCTCCACGGCCCGGGGATTGGTGATAAAGGGTCGGGTCTCCACCCCCCTCCTTTGGATCTCGGTTCCGTTCTTCATCCACAGGTTGACCAGAGTTACACCTGACATCTCGTTCCCGTGAGTTCCGCCAAAAATCGCCACTCTCCGTGCCTCGCGTAAACTCTGACAGCTGCTGACGGTCGACATGTCTGGACCGGGTCCGGGTCCGGGTCCGATCTCAGGTCTTCGGGCGTGGAGACACCGGGCGGAGGAAAACTTGTCTGTGGACTCTGTGACTTTGACTGTAAGGATCCCTCTGAGTCTGCGCTTACGTAACGGCTCCAGACCAACCGTCACTGTACGTAACAGGCGTAGAACGGCGCGTCACTGTGCGTAAAAGGTGCGGAATGGAGCAGAGTGGACCTCTGTGTGTCCAGTAACTGATGCGTCCTGGTGTCACATATCTGACCCATCACCAGAAAAAGACAGAGCATGTGGTGTGCCTTAGTATGTATCCCCACTCACAAGTATTTCCCCTGACCTCAGAAGCAGAATTTTGACTTTTTTTTTTAATCTCATAATTATAATTCATGTTATAATTAGGCCCTTATTTCAGAAGTCTAACGTTTTAATCTCATAATTTTGTTTTTTTTTAAATAACAATTGTAACTTCATAATTATCTCCGCCAAGGAGGTAATAAATTCGAGTCAGTTTGTTTGTTTGTCAACAGGATTACGCAAAAAATTCTGAACGGATTTTGATGAAACTTTCGGGAGTGATAGATGAGATTTTAAGCAATGAAGGTCAAAGGTCAAGGTCACCAGCTAAAACACACAAGTGGTAATTTCTCAGGATTCAGACAAGATATAGAATCTCGCGGTTTTTTGCATTCACATCATCTCACCTTCGGACATCAGATGGGTCAACACCTATGGCTCGATCACATCACGTTTTGATAAATCAAGCCTTGGCGGAGGTCTGCCGTCTCTGACTGCCTTATTATGATTTTTTAATGCCATAATTTCTATTTTTTTTTTTAATTTCATAATTATGATTTGTTATGTCACAACTATGGATTTTGTTTCCAGGGGAAACAGTTCTGAGCAGGGATACAAACCTTGGGAAAGGATGGTGAAAAAACACAAATATATTTAGTAAAACCTGGTTTAGATTCTGAACTTGGTACAGGACCTGGTTCTGAATCAGTTGAGATTCATTCTGATTGGACCCTTAAATACAGGTCACAGGCTGAGCAGATTGAGTTTTTTATCTCTTCCTTTTTTAAAAAAAAATCACAACAAAACAAACACTATGACATGTATACTACTCCAATGTACATTTTGCAAAAAAATGGGTCCGTTTTGATTTTAGGATGAATGGATCTGATTAATGGGAGGATTTGTACTCAGACCCCAGAGAACCATACCAGACCACGAACAAGGCTCATGCCTGTTCTATGATATCTGGTTCTATAGCAGGGGTGTCAAACGGTGATCCTCGAGGGCCGATGTCCTGCATGTTTTAGATGTTTCCCACTTCCATTACACCTGGAGGCCATTGCATCATTATCAGTCTGATGAAGAGCTGATTATTAACTCTTTAAGTGTCAGCGCTGATGCATTCTGAATGGATGATTTTGTTTAAATATTCAGAAAAATTCAACAGTTTTACTTTATTTTGTGCATGGAAAAGGTGCTAAAGAGCAAGAAGTGTTTTTTTATTATTATTTTATTTCACCATTTTTTAATTTTTTAACCAATTTTTTTTAACCAAATGTCAATACTAGTTTTCTTCTTTCGTAATTTTTCCCCCAAAATGTTCCACATTATTTGTCATTTTGTAAATATTTATTAGTTTTTGTTAATTTTTCTACATTTTGGTTCTTTTAATTTTTCTTAGATTTTCTACCATGTGTGTCTTACTTTGCTCATATTACCAGTTACTTTGTTAGTTCTCAGGAGTTAAAGGTTTAAACTGAATCACATGGAAGAGGGAAATATCTAAAACATACAGGACACTGGCCCTCGAGGACTGGAGTTTGACACCTGTGTTCTATAGCATGTGTAAATGGGCTAATGCAGGCATGTCCAAACTATTCCACAAAGGGCCGGTGTGGCTGCAGGTTTTTGTTCCAACCAACCTAGAGTACGCTGTTTGACCAATCGACTCTCTGAAGACTGAGATCAATTAATTAATTAATTAATTGAACCCGGTCTGGTGTGCTAAACCCTGCAGCCACACCGGCCCTTTGTGGAATAGTTTGGACATGCTTTTGCTAAAGTATGAAATGAACCAATCTCAGGAGAAAATGGCATTAACATCAACAACAATTGAAGCAGAAACTGGTTTCAACACGAGGAGGATTTAAATGTTTATTTTTATAAAAATGTCTTTTATCAAAACTTCAGTATTTACATATGAAACAGAAAAACTAACAGAAGAAATAACTTCAGGCCGGCTGTGGCTCAGTTGGCTATGACTGAAGGCTCTGGCTGTCGACATGCAGGAGTGTCCTCGGGCAAGACACTGAACCCTGACTTAGTCTCCCAGTAGGTGTAGCAGAACCAGAGAAACTTACTGGTGAATGTGAGACTAATGTAAAGCGCTTTGAGCACCATGAAGGTGGAAAAGCGCTATATAAGTGCATTCCATTTACCTCTGACCTGTAGCCATTCAACCATTTAACTTAGGTTTATTAATGATTTGCAGATGCTGGAATAAACAGTGACTGATCCAGACTCAGTGTTTACAGTCCAACCAGGACCATCTGGATCTACTGTTGGACCTGGGTCACACATTTACCAGGGGAGATACAAGCCATGTCTGGATGTCTGTGGGGCTGGAGGTCTGTGGGTTTGGTGCCCTGGTAGATCTGGTCTGGGTTTTCAGGGTGAGCCTAACAGGAAGTTGTTGTTGATGTTGTACAGTTTACGTCTGACTTTGACTTGACCGTTTTGAATGTTTCCTGACATGGTGACTGTGGCGTCTACATCCTTCTTCTCCTTCTTGTCAGTTTGACCTGATGCTGGATTAACAGACCCTGATGAAGACTCCCACTCCCTATCCTCCTGGTATATGATGACATCACATCCTGTGGGTGTGTCCTTGTCCTGTTTCCTCCGTTTTTTCTTCTGTGTGTAGGTGTTGGGTTCAGATGTTTGCTCTGTGGGCCAATGCTCCTCCTCCTCACATTTCTTCTTCTTTGGTGGTGCCTTTTCCTCATGTTCAGCTCTTTGCTCTTCATTGTTCCTCCTCTGCCTCTGTTCCTTTCCTGGCGCTCCTCCTGACTCAGTGTTTTCAGTTCTCAGAAGGCTTTCTTTTGGTTCCTCCTTCTTTTTCTTCCTCCTCTTCCTCTTCCTCTTCCTTTTGCAGACTATGTTTCCTTCAGCTGTGTTGACATTTGCTGCAGGTCCAGACTCATTCTGAGGAGGCTTTTCCACTGGCTCAGACACGAGGAGGGACGCCTTGCTCCTCCTCCTGTTCTCCTCCTGTCCAGACACTGACTCCTCAGTTTCCATTCTTTCTCTCTGATTCTCCTCAGTCTCAGCAGGTTTCAGTCCATCACATATTTCCTGACCCACAGGAGCATTACACACCTCCTCCTCCATCACCTCCTTCCTCTTCTTCTTCACTTCCATCACCTCCTCTTCCACAGCCTTCACCTCCTCCCTCCTCTTCTCCTCCTCCCTCCTACTTTTCTGTTCCTCCTCCTCCCTCTTCCTCCCCTTCTCCTCCTTCCTTTTCTTCTTCTCCTCCCTCCTCTTCTGCAACTCTACCTCCTCCATCCTCTTCTGCTCCTCCTCATCCTTCTTCCTCCTCTTCTCCTCCTTCCTTTTCTTCTTCTCCTCCCTCCTCTTCTGCAACTCTACCTCCTCCCCCCTCTTCTGCTCCTCCTCATCCCTCTTCCTCTTCTCCTCCTTCCTTCTCTTCTTCTCCTCCCTCCTCTTCTGCTCCTCTTCCTCCTCCCTCCTCTTCTGCTCCTCCTCCTCCCTCTTCCTCCTCTTCTCCTCCTTCCTTTTCTTCTTCTCCTCCCTCCCCTTCTGCAACTCTTCCTCCTCCCTCCTCTTCTGCTCCTCCTCCTGCCTCTTCTCCTCCTTCCTTTTCTTCTTCTCCTCCTTCCTCTTCTGCAACTCCTCCTCCTCACCCCTCTTCTTCTCCTCTTCCTCCCTTTTTCTTCTCTTTTTCTCTTCCCTCTTCCTTTTCTTTTCTACCTCCCTCGTCCTTTGTTGCTCCTCCTCCCTCCTCTTCTCCCCCTCCTTCCATTTTTGCTCCTCCTCCCTGCTTTCTTGCTCCTCGTCCTCCCTCCTCTTCTCCTCCTCCATCCTTTTTTGCGCCTCGTCTTCCCTCCTCTTCTCCTCCCCCCTCCTTTTTTGCTCCTCATCCTCCCTCCTCTTCTCCTCCCCCCTCCTTTTTTGCTCCTCCTCCTCCTTTTTTTGTTCATCCTGGACCCACCTCTTCCTCTCCTCCTCCTCTTCCTCACCTTCTAACCAACTTTTTCCATTTACTTCATTATCTGGAAATGATTCTTCGGAACACCTCCTGCTCCTCCTTCTGGGCTCTTCTTCTTCTGTTGTTTCTTTAGCCTCTGTCATTGACCTCCTCTTGCTCCTCCTTCTGGGCTCTTCTTCTTCCGTTGTTTCTTTAGCCTCTGTCATTGACCTCCTCTTGCTCCTCCTTCTGGGCTCTTCTTCTTCTGTTGTTTCTTTAGCCTCTGTCATTGACCTCCTCCTGCTCCTCCTTCTGGGCTCTTCTTCTTCCGTTGTTTCTTTAGCCTCTGTCATTGACCTCCTCCTTCTCCTCCTTCTCCTCCTTCTCAGACTAAGACTGCCTTTTGGAGTCTCCTTGGGTCGTTTGTTGTCATTGTCGAACCACCGTCGTGTTTGTGGTCGCTTCAGTTTCAAGGCGACAGCGAAAAGTTTATTTTCCTGTGAAACAACACAAAAATGCTTTAATTTTCATTCTGTAATATTTATGAAGCATGGAGCAGAAGTTATGAACTTTAATCACTTACCACTACTTTAATGTGATCATGATCTTCTGTGGACATGTCTTCTTCTCTGGAACAGATGGATGGAGGTTAACATGGATGTTTGAGATGCTAATGAACGGCTAATATCAAGCTAACACAAATTTAAATATGATTTATTTGATGTTTTCACCATCATCATGTTACATCTTCTCATTCTTTCTCTTTTTCCCTTTTAACCCCCCCCCCCCCCCCCCCCCCCCCACACACACACACAAAAATAAATAAATAAATAAATAAAGGCAAGGGCTATTATTTCTGGTTCAGTTGTTTTGTTTGTCCATTTGTTTCTTTGTGTGTTTCTTTACGCAAAAACTACTGGACTGATTGTCACAACATTTTCAGGAAAGGTGCTACATGGTCCAGAATAGATCCCATTGAAGTCTGGTCAATGTAGGTGAAAGGTCAAGGTCACCAAGTGTGTTTTCACAATGTATACTCAGTTTTGCGTATAATTTCCTTTTGCTCTCAAAGTTGATGTGCAATGACATCATAACTTTGGAGGACACATGTGAAAACTCTAGGTCAAAGGTCACAATAAAGGTAAAAAATCGAATTTTGGATAAAACCTTTGAACTATTCATCTTACAGACGTCCAATGTGCACCAAAATGCTGGTCTTTCAATTCTATATTTTTTGTGTATAGATTTTGACCTATTGTTGAACAAAGAAGTCAAGGGTCACTCATTCATATATCTAAAGAACTAAACTGGACTATAAGGGAAAAAACCAGTGGTGATAGAGATTTAGTTACTATTATTGATAGATATGAAACCTGGCATGGGCTTCAAAATTATGTCATGATCTTTGACTCTGACTGACCTTAAAAGGTCAAAATCAAGGTCACATGATTTTAATGGTTGTAACTTCAAAACGAGTGGTGATAAATACTAAGTTACTAATATTGACAGATAGTAAACTACATGTAAGCTCCAAACTAGCATCATGACCTTTGAACTTGAGAGGTCAAACCCATAGTCCATTATGAGCTAAAATATGTGCTGTTCCTCCATTTTCTCATAATGTTATATCTTCATGACCTCCTTAAACACGTCTATTACAGACTCAAATCTCAAAAACTGAATCCAACACTTTTTACATCATGTTGACAAAAAACAGCCCCCAGTTTATGTCAGACACCCACCTCCCCCTTTGTAGCTTGGGTGTGTCTGACAGCCGAGGGTTAGAACCTTTAAGGTGGACTCACTCTGACAGGGGAGACACAGTGTCCTTGTCGTCAGTCAATTTCTCATCTTCCATCCTGAAGTGTTCACTTGTCTCTCTGGTGCTTCTCAAAAAGCCTCCCATGGACGCATACTGTCAGCAAGGAGAAGGTGTTAAGACACAGATGGACATGTGCAGGTCTGAGGTGGACTTGGGTGCAGATACTCACCAGGAGGTCCAGGTTTTGCTGTGGTGTCAGTGCCATCCTGTGGGAGGGTTTCCTGTTCTGCAGGAAGGGGAAGCTGTACCTAGGGACTTGGCACCTGCTCCACATCTTCAGATTTTTCTTACTCTGAATCACAAAGTCACGTCCATCACTGTCATGTTCTGTGTCCAGGTCTAGGTTCGGGTCTGGGGATGATGCCGGTCCTGGTACCTGAGTGAAGAAGAAACTGTCTCTGGAGTCACTGCAGAGACGTGGAGACAACGGACCGGATCAGACCACAGCAGCGGACCAGGCTACTTCAGACCAGACTAGATCAGCATGTTAAAGGGATTATCTGGAGTAAAATTTACTTTATCTCAATTTTTAGATGATTAGGAGTACATACGTATAGTTGACATCAAAATCACAGCATTCGGATGTACATTGAGAAATTTTGATTTTGCTGTTTTAAGCCAAACTGTGTCAGCATGGAAGTGATAAAGGCATGTCTTTTCACCAACATGAAACACTACTGTTAGACCTCTTCTAAAGTTCTAAACAACATCACACTTATGTGGTAGTAAGTAGAGGGTCCCTAAAGGCAAACCAAAGTGTTCCGGGGTCTTCATATCATTGGATAGTGTGTCCAGAGTCACTTATGTCAAGCCAGTACCTTTCCAGATGCAGGAGCCATTTTTAGGAGGAAGCCCGAAAAAGTCGATCACCGAGTACAGAGTTAGACACTCTGGAAATGAATGATTTCGTTACATTCTTTTTTGAAAACAACAACCTGCTAGTAGGCTAACCTTTACTGTTACGCACAGCTTTATTTCAATGTCAAATGAAATACTGGACTAAAAAATGCAGTGAAATCGTGTATTTTCTGAGCATGTAACTCTGCACTGCAATCGACTATTTCGAGCTTCATAATAAAGACGGCTTCTGTATCCGGGAAAGTACTGACTTGAGATAAGTAACTCTGGACACAGTATCCAATGACATGAAGACCTGGGGACACTTCGGTTTGCCTTTAGGGACCCTATAAATATATATATATATATATATATATATATATATATATATATATATATATATATATATATATATATATATATATATACACATATATATAAGTTCCTGTGAAATGGCTCAGAAGTTCCAACAGTGGAAACACACTTAATATAATATAATATATCCATCCATCTATCATCCATGTTCTCCTTTCCACAGACAAACAAAACTATTGAGTGATCTAAACTGTTTAACACCTGTTTATCCATTTATTCTATTAAAAGATTTAAATAATTGATGGAAAATACGGATATTCATCTTTTCATGGTCAACATATATACCCCATTTATTTATATACTCATCAAGCCAGGCTTCCTCTTCCTGCATTAGATGATGATGATAATAATGATTATTATTATTATTGTTGTTGTTAACACCAGCGTTTTTCAAACTTTGGAGCTGGAATGTTTTTGATGTTTTTTTCTTCAAGCGGAACTAATGTTTTCTGTTTGGAACACCTCGGACTCATTTAAGGGACGTACACTAAACCAAACCCATCTACTGCCATGATGATCTTAACAGACAAGACACAAAAAGTGTTTAATAAATTCTCCATACCTGTCCATCTCCGTCGAGGCTCCAGGTCCTGAGCCGGAACTCTGGTACCAGGACACTTGATCCGGAACGCGGGGACAGGATCCCAGTGAACCGGGTCCATCCGAACCGTGCTGCTTTGAACTGTTCATCTTTTCATCAAATATTCTCTAAACTTCTAAACTGATGCTACTGCGGTGTTTGACACTTCTGCTTCCGGACACAAACAAAACGGAAACATTCACTAAAACTCCATATTTCTAACCTCAAACTGCGTTTCTGTTACTCAAAACAAAAAAACCACCGAGACAAAACACGTGAAGGGCTCCCGCTAAACAGGAACTGAGTGACGTCATGGTCACGTGTTTCCCGTGTTTATTAAAGAATATTAACATATTACAGACAAGAAAATGTTCCAGAAATGTAAAACAGAAATACATGAGATGGAATTATGAAACAGAACTATTGAACACACCTGAAACAAATAAAAAGATTTAAGACATTTGAAGAGTAATGAAAATAGATAAATATATAAATACAAAAATAAATACACACTCTGACTGAAATAGTAGAGACTTAAATAAACTAGAACGAAGTATTTTTTTAAATTATTATTATTTTTTACATATTTACAATATACTGTAGATCTATTTATAGATTATGTGAAGCCCAAAAAATACCTCTAAATACGGAGGATGAATTGGATCCCTTCTGGGGGCGGAGCTTCACTTTGCTCCCAGTGGGATGGCTGGCAATAGCTTTCATTACCGATGTGGCTTCTTTCTTTGAGGATGACCTGTAGCTTGATGGGAAAAAAACACACCAGACCAACAGGTAGCCTGCGCACGCACGCACGCACGCACACACACACACACACACACACACATGTACACACACACGCACATATACATAAATGCTCGTTTCCATGTCGCACGAGGACCAAGTTTGTTGTCATCACTTGTCGGTAAAGTAGCCATTGGGTAGTGAGCATAAACACGTCTTTAAATTTTATTTTATTTTTTTATAAAATAATAAAAAAAAATAATACTAATAATACTAATGTAAAAGTGTCAAATAAATAAATAAATAAATAAATAGACAAATAAAAATAAAAATTCAAAAATAATAATAGTAATAATAACTATTCAGCACATCTCCAAATCTAGAAAATACATGTTTCACTTTCATGTTTCTGAAAAAATAAAATAGTGTATTCTTCACACAGATTTATATTTTACTAGTGGAGACCTACATTTATATTTAACCATCATGGGGACCTGAATTTTGGTCCCCATAGTGTCACAGGTCCTCGTGGGGTGACTGTGTAAACATCCCCATCAAGATAGGAATACAAATACACACACACGCAGATACACATACTCAAATGTTTGACAGGATCTACTGGTTCTAGTTCAACCGGGAATATGTTGTTTGGTACTTGTTGGTTTGACTGGTGTGTGTTTATCAAAGAAAATATTATATAATACAGTAATGTACAAGAGAACAGAATAAAATAGAAGAGAAAAGAAAAGACCAGAGTAAAATAGAATAGAACAGAATAGAAAAGAACAGAAAAAATATAAAATAATTGAATAGAAGAACAAAGAATACAACTGAATAGAATCTAATAGAATATTTTTTGTCATTGTAAAATAAAAGTGTACATTACAAGTCAATTTGTTTTGAGGTTCTGTGAAATATTCAGAGTAAAATACAAAGAATATGAATTTAAAAATCACTAAAACACAAAAATGAGTCCAGTGTGACTAAAATGTGTTGGATGTACAGTGTATATTCAACACAGTGTACGGTGTAACAACTATATATATCAAATATTATATGAAATGAAGTTCACTTCCTCCATCACATTTTTATGTTGTACTTTTGGATTTGATTCTTACATGTGAAGATTCTTTTTATTTGTTGTAGTTGTGCAGGGTCACCATGTTCTCAGATGTGTGTAAAAAAAGGTTTATTGTAGGGAAAAGTCAACAGTGATCCATTAGCTGCACACAAAGAGGCTGTGATAAGGAGCTGATGAGCATCTGCAGGAGAACCACACCTTCTGAAGGAGCTGATGAGCATCTGGAGGAAAACCACACCTTCTGTAGGAGCTGATGAGCATCTGGAGGAAAACCACACCTTCTGTACGAGCTGATGAGCATCTGCAGGAGAAACACACCTTCTGTACGAGCTGATGAGCATCTGCAGGAGAAACACACCTTCTGTACGAGCTGATGAGCATCTGCAGGAGAAACACACCGTCTGTCGGAGCTGATGAGCATCTACAGGAGAGCCACACCTTCTGAAGGAGCTGATGAGCATCTGGAGGAGAACCACACCTTCTGAAGGAGCTGATGAGCATCTGGAGGAGAACCACACCTTCTGAAGGAGCTGATGAGCATCTGCAGGAGAAACACACCGTCTGTCGGAGCTGATGAGCATCTGCAGGAGAATGGAGGGTTACTTGCATAATCCCTGGTTGTTTGATAACAGAGTGTGGTGTTTCACTGGGAATGGCTCCAGCGTGACCATAAACTACAGAAGCTCCACTGACATCACATGTTAGTGAGAGACAGGTTGAGCCATGCTAGGGCACCCTCCCTCTCTCCTTACCACAGTCGACCCCTTCCTCCTGAATCATTCTAAGCAGGTTTCTTTTGAGCCTGCAAGGAGCGAAGTGTTGGTGAAACACTTAACTCTATCAAACTCTATCAAAGAATCAGGGATTACACAAGTAACCTTCCATTCTTTCTCTAACTTTGCTCGGTGTTTCACTATGGGAGATATAGCTCACTCCCAGAATGCATCACTCCGTGATGCCATGACACTAAACAACTTCCAGAGAAATGTTATACCAGATTGTCAGTACCTGCCTCCAGCACTGCTTGAGATGGTGACAGATGTACAACATCTAGCCTAGGTAGCACAAACATGAGGCGTGCTGTACAAATGCCCTGAACTGACAGTCCTCTAAATAAGGCCCACAATGTGGCCATGTTTCCGGTAGAGTGGGCTCTCACTTCCAGAGACGACTGAGATCCAGTACACCTTTAAGCAAGAGACGGACGTGGCCTCCACAATCCAGTGTGACAGCCTTTGATGGAACAGAAGCCTGCCTTTTATGAGGGGTGGCCCAGGAAAGAAAAGCTGATCAGTTCTCTCTCTCTCTTTCTCTCTCTCTCTCTCTCTCTCTCTCTCTCTCTCTCTCTCTCTCTCTCTCTCTCTCTCTCTCTCTCTCTCTCTCTCTCTATATATATATATATATATATATATATATATATATATATATAAATATATAATGCATTTATTTTTAAATTGTGGCTTAGGTTATAGGCAATAATATGGCTTATATTATTAGGTGACTGCACATTTAAATTTTGACAATGAGAATCAAAAATTAATTTTTTATTCTATTGTAACTATATACATCTAGTCCATTGCTATTATTATGTTTGATTTAATAAAAAAATATGGGAAAAAAACCTGAATGCACTAAATCTCTTACTGTCATGTGCAAATAGTTTGATTTTCAATCAAACCTTAACAACAAACAAAACTTAGAACAGATAGACTTTTTTTCTTGTCCTTGTTAATTCTGCAGAAATCTTCTGGTTCTTATTATATAATTGTACAACCACGTCCTGAAATCAGAACAAGATACTTTGGTTTCCACTCAGTATTTTGCTGATGTTTTATTCCCTGGTGTCAGAGGACAAAGACTAAAGATAATCACATATCACACCCTGTTTTATGGCTCAGGATCAGAACGTGCACATATAAGGTCAGCTTTAATCAGCTGCTTCTTTACAGACACAAACTGTCCTGCACATGTCCACAGCTCTGCACTTTTATAAGTATAGTTTGTACAGATCACAGGTCATCTGCTGTGCATTCACCCTGGACTAAAATTAGTCAAAGACGGTAACAGCTGTGTTAGTTGCTCTATACATTTAGTATATTTTCATTGTAACATGAGGTTGTCATTGTTGTTTTTCATTACTGTCATTTTTGTCTGATTTATTTATGTCTTGTTTCTCTGTCCATAATATCTTGTTAACTATCATTAATTATTTAAAATGAATGTTTTTCTTCTGTTTTCCAGGTCTGGCAGAAATAACGTTGTCAGAGTAAGTAATTTTTCATGTGGTTATTTTCACATGTCAGTCTGTGTTTAAGATGGTTTTATTTGATTTTTTTAATTGAACCTTTATTTAATCAGGACACAGTTATTTACAGATGTGTCTTGGCCTTTACTGCAAGTTACACTTAAAAGGATTATGACTGACCGGCTCATATTAGTACTGAAAGTTAAAAAAAATATATATATATATGAATGTGTTTTTGAATGTATTCAGTCTGCCATGACTTTTGGAAGGACATACTCGTCAAGACTTTGAGCCTGAGATAAAGTTCTGCTGCAGACACAGTAAATACTAGTGTTATAGCCATTACAGGTGGAATTGTGCATTTAATACACAATAAATATTTAAGGAGCAGGTTTTTGGTCCCATGTGGTAAAAATGTATTAACCCATAAAGACCCAGTACCTGTCACAAGTTTGATTCAGACTCAAATACAAATTCCAGGCATTAGAATTAGTTCACAAATGTTTTATTGAAGATACATTACACAGGAGGAGGAACAACAGGGAGCAGATGAAGAGCACCCTATAATGTAATAATGTTACCCTATACTATTACAGTGGGCTACATGCATCAACAGGCATTAAACAGTTTAGATCAGTAGATGGTTGGGGGTTCCAGTGGGTGTTTGGGTCTTTATGGGTTAAATTCTGCATTGTTAGTACTCCTTTACTGTCTTCTCTGATATGTCTGTCATTTATAAAAGTCCAAATATGTCATTTTGTGAAGGAAGTTCACCTTTAATCCAAAGGAGGGGATCGATAACCCAGTAATGGTCACCACAGATGAAACTGGTAAAAGATCATATACTGATCCTCTGTCACATCAAACCAACTGGGATTCAACACCTCATTCCTTCTCTTTTTTCTGTTTTTCATCAGACTTTAAACTCTGCCCTCGTCTGTGCGTCCTTAAACGAGACGAGTATGAGTCTTATGGGTTCCACCTGCGACTGGAGAAGGGACATAAAGGCCACATCCTCAGGAACATTGTCCCTGATGGGATCGCAGACCGTGGTGGTCTACAGGATGGAGACAGGATCCTGGAAATCAACACCTGCTTCGTGGATAATATTTCCCACTCTGAAGTGAGAAGAAAATTAGTCATATTCTCCTAAGCATAACTGGGCAATATACACTGACCCTGAATGACACAGGCAAATTAAAAATAGAAAAGACCCATCGACATTAACCCACAAGGACCCAGTAGGACTTTTGGATCAGTTCCCAAATGAATTTTTGTCTGTTTAACCATTCCTAATTTATTTATCACCATTTATTAGAATATTATCCCATGGATTTTGCATGCTTTGCAGATAAAATAATATATTTTCCTATGTTAGATAGATAGATAGATAGATAGATAGATAGATAGATAGATAGATAGATAGATAGATAGATAGATAGATAGATAGATAGATAGATAGATAGATAGATAGATAGATAGATAGATAGATAGATAGATAGATAGATAGATAGATAGATAGATAGATAGATAGATAGTAGACAAAAGAGTGGAAATAGCCGAGTTGATATGGACACTTGAATACCGAATGCTACTCAGATGGTTGTGTGAGCGTAGCGTAACGCGGCCAGATAACGTAAGTCAGGTTAATACGTTTGACCCTCCACTTTGTGTACTTGCTTCCTTCAGGTCTCCAAGAAGATAAAGTTAAGTGGAAACCAGCTGTGTCTGTTAGTGTTGGGTGGAGCTGAATATGAACAGGCTGTGAGTGGAGGTCACGACCTTCAGAATCTGTCCAGAACCAAACACCTGCATGGGGCCAAACCCCCCCGGCTCTGCCACATCACCAGGGACCCGGCCTCAGGTCTGGGCATCACGTTCACACCTGTGGAAGGTAACGCTGCTCCGTCACACTGCACATTCACAGGCTGCCGTGGTGCTGATCAGCTGATCCTCCTGGTTCTGGTTCTGTTCCCTGACAGGTCACAGGGGTCACTTCACTGTCAGTCTGGTGGAAGGAGGCGCTGCCCAAAAGGCAGGGATTTGGAAAGGAGATCGTCTGGTGTGGATGGATGGAGCGGCAGTGTCCGACCTGTCGCACTCTGCGCTCAGCAAGATGGTAAGTTACAGAGGGGAAATATGGGAAAATACAGGAAAATATGGGAAAATACAGAAAAATATGGGAAAATACAGAAAAATATGGGAAAATACGGCATAGTAAGTTACAGAGGGGAAATATAGGAAAATACAGGAAAATACAGAAAAAATATGGGAAAATACAGGAAAATATTGGAAAATACAGAAAAATATGGGAAAATACAGGAAAATATTGGAAAATACAGAAAAATATGGGAAAATACAGGATAGTAAGTTACAGAGAGGAAAATACGGGAAAATACAGGAAAATACAGTAAAATACGGGATAGTAAGTTACAGAGGGGAAAATACAGAAAAATATGGGAAAATACAGGATAGTAAGTTACAGAGGGGAAAATATGGGAAAATACGGGATAGTAAGTTACAGAGGGGAAAATATGGGAAAATTCAGGATAGTAAGTTACAGAGGGGAAAATATGGGAAAATTCAGGATAGTAAGTTACAGAGGGGGAAATAAGTGTCATGATCACTCTTTCTGTCCTCCTGTTTCATATTTGTTCATCAGCTCACACTATTTAAGTTATTTTCTTTCCTTCTCCCCTTGTTGGCTTATTTCACTCTCCACCTTGTTCCCTCCAGGACAGCCATAGTCCTTCCAGTCGTCCAGATACTTGCTAACTCTGGTTACCACTTGAAACTCTTGTAGTCCAGTGTTTAGTCAGACTTTTGCTCAGTCTTTAATCCAGTCTTGAGTCCAGTCTCCAGAACTAAATCTACTTTCTGAAATCTTACAATTATTATTAAAATCCTTTAATGATAATGACTGGTTTGTTTTGTGTGGTTTGTTTTTGTTTTTTCCTCAGGTGAGAAAATGTAAGGATCACATCACCGTTCTGGTCATCGACAGTGAAAGTGAGCAGATCTACGAGCAGCAGAACATTCCCATCCTGCCCAGCATGGCCGTTCCACACAACCTTCCCCACCGGGCCAGGAGGCTCCTCCTACTCTGCGACAGCAACAAGTACGGCTTCCTGCTGCGGTTGGAGAAGATCACGCCCAAAGACATTGGTGAGGAGAACCAGAACCCACATTCAGGCCCTGGACCCATCCAGCAGGTCCATGTGGGCTCCACAAGGGTCCCATTTGGGCTACAGATAAAGTTCCCATGTGGGTTTGTCCACCCTTTCCATGGTGACACCACATGCAGGCTCTCGACCTCTGTGGTTTACTGACTGACTCCACCTTCTCTCGTCCTAGTCCACATTGTGCGTGACATCGAACCCGGCGGTCCGGCAGAGAGGGCGGGGATGTGTGATGGTGAGCTGCTATTGCAGGTGAATGAAGAGTGGGTGGAGTCACTGGAACATGAGGAGGTGGTGAAGAAAGTGAGAGAGAGCGGGTCAGAGGTCAGCCTCACCACCATCACCTTCCAGGGTCTGGTCTTCTACAAGAAGGTCAGTCCTCCAAAGGTTATGGACAGTGAATCTGACCAGCAAAATATCATCATAATAACCTGCAAATAACGACAACTTTTTCTCTTTGTTTTAGTGTGAAAAATGTATAAAAGTTTACATTTACAAACTACCCTTTCACCATAAAATGAGAATAATATGAACAATCAGAAGAATAACTGGAATTTTATCAATATTCTGCCTCACACAGATATGTGTCGATCTATTAACACACAAAACATTTAGTAACGGGCAGAATATTAGACAGACAGACACTTTATTTATTTACATATATCCAATTATAAACTGACTAAGCGATTATGTAATAAATTATTAATCATGTGTGAGGTTTTTTTTCAGCTAAAACCAACAGTATTTTATTTTATTAAGTCTAAATGTTTCTGAATGATTTGGATGACAATCAGTGAAACTTCTTTTTTTTTTTGTCTTTTTCTTTAACTTTGCCTTTTTCATTTTTCTTTGTCTTTTTCTGTTCCACAGTTGGGTCTATCACCTCTTCTCTTCTGTGAAGACGCCGTCATTAAAGATCAACAGAACAGTACAGAAGGTCAAAGCAGACCCAAACCCAGACTATGTTTGGTCCAAAAAGGATCACTGGGTTTTGGTTTTGACCTAGGATCATCTCCACGGGGTTCTGGAACCTTCATCAGCCTGGTGAGACTGAAAGAACCCAAACAGAAAAAAAATTAAACAACCTTATTACCTCCGCCATGGGTGTCGCAGCCGTGGGGGATGGGGGTGTTGCAACACCCCCACTTCTCCAACCAGATGTTTTCATACCCCCCACTTTTTCCTGAGTTTATATATTGTATCGTTACTGAATCCAGGAAAAGGATGGATAGTTGGTCTCACCTACTTCTTATTTTAGGATAAACTGTTACTGTCAGTCGCAAAACAGTCAAACAAACAGTAATAACATTGCGGGGCTGTTACAATATGTATGGTTTAAACTGTTTACCCGCCCGGGCGGCACAACGACATAATAGCGCACCTCAGTTCACTGGGCGAAATGTAAACAGTTCTTCGCGGTGTTAGCAAACAGTCAACCAGTAAGTAATGACAAATGTTGTCGTTGTTAAACTAAGTTAACTAAACTATGTCGTGTTCTGTGACATATACCCTAAGACAGTGGTTCTCAAACTTGGACCATATTTTTAGTCTCTCCCCTGACATGGACAAAACATTTTTGTAAGAAAAAAGAGGAACAGTGTCTGTAAAATCAGTGTCTGATTTTTAAATCCTTTTTTATCTCATAATTTTGACTTTCTATCTCATAATTTTGACTTATGAATTGAATACATGTTTAATTGAGGAAAAACACATTTTTGATATTATTTTCGGCTATATATTACGATTTTAATATAAAAAATTGAATCATTAATGGATAATTGTTTGTTAATTTTCCAATGATAGACTCAGAAAATTTTGCTCATGTGCCACAACCTAGACCACCGCCATATTTTAAATGGATGTGACGCCCTTGACCTCCGCCAAGGAGTTTATGTTTTTGCCAGCATTTATCTGTTTGTCTGTGTTCAAGATAACTCGAAAACTTATGGACGGATTTTGATGAAATTTTCAGGATATGTTGGAAATGTGAACAGGAAGAAGTGATTTCATTTTGGTGGTGATCCGGGGTGGGGTGGGGGGTGTCTACCTTGGTGGAGATCTGTGCTCTCAGAGTGGTTTTCTAGTTTATCTAATGAAATGATTCCAGAAATGTGAGCATGTTCCCTTTGAAAGATTAATACAATGTTTTAAAGTATTAAATGTGGATGTTTGGCTCTTTAAGGGTTAAAGTTTTGACATTTGGATCTTTAAGGGTTAAAGTTTAGGTCTTTAAGGGTAAAGTTAAGGTTTTTTCCTGCAAGTATTTGAAAGCGGATATTTGAGGGCTTAAGGATAACATTAAGGGCTTTTTTCCTGTGGGTGTGTGAAGGTGGATATTTGGGTGTTTAAGGTTAAAGTTTAGCTCTTTAAGGGTAAAGTTAAGGGCTTTTCCCTTCAGATATGTGAAGGCAGATGTAAGTTAAGGGTTTTTTCCTTCAGGTATGTGAAGGCAGATGTTTGGGTGTTTAAGGGTAAAGTTAAGGGTTTTTTCCTGCAGGTGTGTGAAGGTGGTCCAGGGCAGAAGGCAGGTTTGCTCATCGGGGACACTTTAGTAGAAGTGAATGGACAAAACGTGGAGGAAAAAACCCTGGAGGATGTGATCATGTTGATGAAGGAAGAAGGAAAAAACCTGTCTTTACTGGTGAAAGAGAAGAAGAACGAGGACAAGATGCAGCCTGAGACGTCATCGAGTCCAAATGCCTCTGACTGTGAGGTACAAACACACACATATGGTTTTACAGTATGTTCTGTTTCAAAGGTGTTTGAATCTGAGCAGATGTTTGTGTCTTTGCAGGATGACGACTCTCATCAGATTTCATATCTGTGAGCATCAGTGTCATGACTGCACTGGAAAAAATATGAATCTAAATAAGTATGTTTTTCTCAGTTCTAGTGAAAATATTTCTTCACATTTAAAATGAGACAGAATCACCTAAAGGGGAACTTTTCAGTCAGATATAAGAACTGATTTATAGACAATAGATCTGGAAAATTATCTTGATCAGATTTCTTAAAATCGGATTTTTAGGATCTATTGTCTATAAATCAGTTCTTATATCTGACTGAAAGGTTCCTCTGTACGTGATTCTGTCTGATTTTAAGTGATGAGTTGTTTGAACTAGAAATGAGACAAATACACTTGGTCAGATTTAGATTTTTACAGTATGGTTCTGAAAGCTTCATTCCATATCAGGCACACTGACAAGAATTCCACTGTTTCAATAAAACTCCACTGAACATTATTTAAGTTGTGTATCTCAAACAGGAAACTGAAAACACTCAGAGAAAATGTCATTTAAATGTGTTTAAATGTGTTCTGTAATGTATGAATCCATTTTTCTTCAGTTTTGGACATGGACCTTCCTCTTGTGTTTGGGTCAGTGTTGACCCATTTTAGCTTTTAAATTCAAAAATGAACCACACAAAATGTGTTTATTACATCGAGGCTCTTTGACTTTTCAGTAACCTCTTTTTCAACAAAATAATAATTATAAATATTTTTGTTTATGTTAGGTGATTTCACATCTGCCCCCTTTACTGTATACAATGGAGTTAGGCAGGGGAGTATTTTATCTCCATTTCTTTTTAATATTTATATGGATGAGTTATCAAGCCGACTGAACAGTTGCAAAACAGGCTGTGTGATTGGGGATGCTATTGTGAACCACCTGATGTACGCAGATGATCTGGTTGTCCTGTGTCCATACAGTGCTGGCCTCCAGCAGCTACTCACAATATGCTCTCAATATGGCTCTGACTTTGACATTAAATTTAATGGCAAAAAGAGTAACATCATGAAGCAAGGAAGACAGTAAACTATCTTTTCCTGTCTTCTCTCTTTCTGGGACTGTCCTCAAAACTTGTAAAGAAGTTAAATATCTAGGACATTATTTGAGTGATGACCTGTCTGATGATAGGGATATTCAAAGACAGTGCCATGTGATGTATGCACAGGCTAACATGCTGAAGAGAAAATTTAGTATGTGCTCTTTGCATGTTAAGATAACTCTTTTTAAAACTTTCTGCTCCCCAATGTATACTGCCCATTTGTGGCGGCACTACAAAAGCAGCTCCATGCAGAGACTCAAGGTGGCATATAATAATGGCCTGAGAATGCTGCTTAACGTGCCGAGAGGGAGCAGTGCGAGCCAAATGTTTGTGAGTGCTGGTGTTTCTACATGTCCTGCAGTCGTCAGGAACCTTATGTACAGCTGTATGTGCAGAATGTCTAAATCGACAAACGACATTATTTCAAGACTGGTAAATCCTGCCCTGAGTACAGTTAGGTTCACCTCAAGGCTCTGGAGGCATTGGCGTTTTAGCCTGTATGTAATTATACGATATTGGAAAATTTATTTGTTCTGTGTATATGTGTATGTGTGTCCATGTATCCTGTTTTTTTTTTTTTAAGGACCGCTGCTGTGTCCGAAATAAAAAATTGAATTGAATTGAATTAGGGTTGCACTGGAAAAATGCCCCAGTAAAAACAAGTTTAAAAAATGTATACAAGATGTTTTGGCTTTAATTAATTAATTACTTTTTCTCTTAATTCAAGATTGTTTTCTTTGCTTAAATCACAGCAATCTTGAATTAGGTAAAAAAAAAAAATTTAAATAAAATGTTGAATTAAGCACCCCAAAAAATCTGCCATTCTTATTGTAGGTGTAAAATATTTATTTTGGGGCAATGATGAATATATCTTATATCTGCAAATGTTCCAGGACCATGAACTGTTAGAAACAATGATTAAGTGTTTTTATTTAAATTATATTTTTATCTGTAACCAGTGCTTTGTTGTCCTGTAATGTTAAGTTAAATACATTAATTAAAAAAATCCTTATTTTGATGTAAATGGTCAATGGTGTGTGTGTTCCATGATTATGCAGGTTCAGTAGAAAATAATTGAGGTTGTAAATCTGACAGAAAAGGCATCTGGACAGTGGGGGGGGGGGGGGGGGGGGGGCATAATTTGAAGTCACCCTGGATACGTGTGTATGTGTGGCAAAACAAGCATTGTAAAAATATCCAAGCACCTTGTATTGTAGCTACACACTACCGATTAGCGCCGATTTTTTTTTCAAGAAACACGTGACAGCGCAAAGAAAAAAAGGAAAGGTGGACACAAGCGAGAGTTGGAAAGAAAAAAGAAGGTTGGTCAAGGAGGAGGAGGTGAAATGTAAAAAATGAACTAAGTTGTTTTTTAAACCCAGCAACAGCCAGGCTGGTACTGCTGTTAGCTCCACTGTTAGCTCTACTGTTACCTCTGCTGTTAGCTCTGCTGTTAACTCTACTGTTAGCTCCGCTGTTAGCTCTGCTGTTAGCTCTACTGTTACCTCTGCTGTTAGCTCCACTGTTAGCTCTGCTGTTAGCTCCACTGTTAGCTCTACTGTTACCTCTGCTGTTAGCTCTGCTGTTAACTCTACTGTTAGCTCCGCTGTTAGCTCTACTGTTAGCTCTACTGTTACTTCTGCTGTTAGCTCTACTGTAAGCTCTACTGTTAGCTTTGCTGTTAGCTCTACTGTTACCTCTGCTGTTAGCTCAACTGTTAGCTCTGCTGTTAGCTCTGCTGTTAGCTCTACTGTTAGCTCTACTGTTGGCTCCACTGTTAGCTCTGCTGTTAGCGCTACTGTTAGCTCCGCTGTTAGCTCTGCTGTTAGCTCTGCTGTTAGTTCCGCTGTTAGCTCTACTGTTACCTCTGCTGTTAGCTCTGCTGTTAGCTCTACTGTTAGCTCTGCTGTTAGCTCTACTGTTAGCCCTACTGTTAGCTTTGCTGCACAACAGCATTGCATGTATTTAGGATTTGGTTTATTTATGATATATATTTAGAATTTAGATCACAGCACTTTATTTTTTGGGTCAAAATAGCTAGTTGTATTTCTTGTGAATGTTGGATTTATATTGTGCTTTTATTGTTCCTTTTTTTTGCTATTTAGCATTATTTAAATTTTTGCTTAGTTTAGCTATGTTTGGCTAAAATGTGCCAACTGCTGATCTTTTTAGGAAGTTTTTTTTTTAATTGATCCCATATTTTGATCACGGCAGTGCTTTTGGACTTTATTTTATGTTAATTTAATTATAATTGCATTTGTGATAATTGTAGAGTTGTATGATTGTGTGTGTGTGAATTGTTTAACTTTTTCTCACTCAAGATTAGTGTGAGTTGACCCACCTTGACTGTTTTATTTGATCAATATTACAATATGTTGGGAAACTGAAAAACAGAATAGTATATATGAACATATATTAATAAATGTAATGATAATTTTAATGCAACAGTATATAGTAGGTCAGGGTAAAACTCCACAGGTGGGCTGCAGGAAGCCTGGAAGATATTTAGACTTCAGTTATAGGATAGACTGTTGGCCTTTTCACTTTAACATTGAATATTAGTGTTTATTAGCTATACTAAGAAGGCATCTAAAAGGTTTGCTGACAAAATAATTCAAAACCTGTTCTTAATAACACATATCATGTAATTAAACTTAGACAAAAGTAAATATTGTGAGGGCAAGGAGAGGATGAGAGAAAAGTACTGTACTTTGCTGAGCTGTTGTCATGCATTAGTTTAATAGTGTGGTGTTGTGTCACAGCCACTGGAATAGTATTGTATAGTACTATACAATAGTAATAGTATTTTATTCATACTATAAGGAAATTACAAAAGCCCCCCCCCAAAAAAAGGTGTGTTTTTTGGAGGGGATTTTGTTTTTCTGCCTCTGTGGTGCTAGAATTGGCCTGGATGCTGCGGGATATTCCCGGCCTGAAATCCTGATCCTGTCCTGCCCTGGGTGGGGGGCCAACTTCACGCAGGTCGTCCAACGTGGTCCATATGTAGACGTCAAATAGACGTCCATCGTGGAATATAATTCAACCCAATCTTTAAACAGCTTTATCTGTGATGTATGTGTATGTGGCGTTGTTTTATTGCATCTCATATTTCACACAATTAATCAATTGAAAAATATACATTGAGACTTTTAGATAGTTGCAAAAGCACTCAGGTGATTCAGATAAGTTTTTTTGTATTTGATTGACACTAAACATTAGACGTCGTATGGACGTGCAGATCATGTCTAAATTGCCTCGGTCGCTCCAAGACCATTCTGGACTACTAAACAACGTGTAAATTCTGTCCACTTTTTGGATGTCATAGGGACGTCTAACACAGCTGCATGAAAATTACATTATACTTTAAGAAAAACTCATGACATGACTCATCACCTTTATTGTTATCATTAATCTGTGATTAAACATTTATTAATTATTTGAATACATGATTATTTGTTATCTGTTTAATTAACTAATTTAGGTATTTCTGTTTATTTATTTGGAAATGCACTTTGGGGAAAATTGTAGCCTGCAAAAATTGTTATCATTCTATGGACCTACTTATGGATTCAACCAGTCAACACTACTCTGATTGGCTGAGGCAATATAACCAACCAGTAAACGCCAAATTGATTGGCGCTTTCTTACCCAGTGACAGTTGCTTTTTCTTAATCTCTACTGGATAATTAAATGGCCACATATTTCTGCCCAGCACACGTGTTCAGTAAATTGAAGGTAAGATGATTCTTTTATCCCTCTGCTGCAACAATAATGAGTATTAATTTGAATTGATTTTATTTTAGTTTGTTAGTTTTTATAAATGTAATTCTAAATGTGAAAGCCAATTGTTGCACGGCCTTTCCAGAATAAACATAGAGCATTTGCTGAAAAATATAAGGATGGAGAGAGGGGAAAACCGTTTTAGAAGTGATCCGGAAGGCTGAGGGAAAAAAACACTCCAAGAAGTGAATGAAGCCTATAAACCCAGCTAAGTATGCTAATGCTAGCTTTGTAGCCGCTCAGGAAATAGTCGGGCCAGGAAGTGCGCAGATATCACAAGCAAAATGTGTCACATTTACGCCTGTGCTTAACTCGTTAAAACTGACATTTTATCTGTAAAAAACGGGCGTTTTTCCAAGAGGAAGCGTGTGGCATCAAAGAACACCCATTAGTAATTTCAGAAAAGTTTCAGATTATGTGGAGTAGGGATGCAAGTTATCAATTAATTCATTAATTGTTAGTTGATTGACCTTATTGATCATTACAATTAATTGATAAGCTATGTTTTTTTTTCACAAATACCAATGTTTCCCTCGAAAGGAAGCTAATTTTAAATTAAAAAAATCAAAATTAAATGAGATAAAATGCTGAATTTAAATTATTTTTTATTCATATTCTTCAATCAAAATCCGACAAAATCTCAAGTCTCACAATTCCTCATGACCACTTCATGTTTCAAACTGGGTGTCTCTCCCCAGTTGCTCTGGCGATTATTGCAATTAATAATATTTGTGTGATTAACGCTTTCATCGAATACAGTTGATTAATTGTTTAGTTGTTGACATCCCTAAGTAATTATGGGGATTTCTTCAATCAGCATTGAATGACCACACTATTATTAATGTATGGTCTGTGATAGATTTGTAGTTTTTCTCTCAACATGCAATTGTATGGCTATGCTCTTTTCCAAATTAGCCTCAGCTGCCAGGCCTGGGCTCCCAGGCCATATCACCTTCACCCCCCCCTGAATCTTGCTGGGCTCACTCACCATCTGTGTTGTGGTCACCTGCGACAGTTCATCGCCTGTATCCTCCCAGGCTCAATCGCCACTACCTGCGCTGGTTGCCTCCCAACCTCTATCACCTGGGAACTTTGATCATATGTACAGTTTAACGTCAATGTCCTCCCAGGCTTCATCACTGATGCCATCCCACATTTCACCAGTGCCGTGCCAAACTTCACCAGGGCCATCCCACATTTCATGCCCAATGCTGTCCTACCCTTCCCCACCTGTGTCATCCCACACTCCATCACCAAGTCACTCATCACTGCCCTCCCATACTACACTCTCTGCACCCACATCTTCCACATCCACTTCCAGTGGAGATTTCTTTACTCATTTCTTACCTCAGACTTCTGCCTTCTTCTTTGTAGCCAAGGAAGACTGGCATAGTCTGAGAAAAACCCAGGTTGGGAGACATTTTTTGACCCTTAACTGGACCAATGTTATAGCACAAAATATAAAGGAGTTTAATCCATACTGCCGCTTTGGGTTCAAACGGCACTGGGTGAAAACCATAGTGTCCAGGAGGACACAAGTGGTTTTTGTAGATTCGATGACTGTCCTATTGGAGCAGACATATGCATTGATGATGACAACTTGAAGGTCTAGGTGACCTTCAGGGGTGATTGCATAAGGCACAGCAAGCATCAGCTGGTTTATCGGCCGGTGCGGGGAGAGGAGCGGGACAAATTGGCACAGAACCTGAAACAACTGCCCAGAACTCTGCACTTGGACAGTCTATGTGCCCTGGACCTAAAAGGTAATTGAGTCTGGATACCGGGATGGTGTGCCTACATCTGGAACACTTAAAACCTTGTGTTCAGCACAGAGGGCAAAGGCACGCCATCACGATGATGACATAATCAGTTTGAAAATGATGGCAGATGGAGTGATTCAACAGATCTCGGCACAATCAAAATCTGTTATGCTTACGTAGCAATTTATTTTCAACACTGCAAGGAAGACATTATTTATATAGATGCCACAGGCAGCATTCTGCTCAGAGACCGAGGAGATCTAAAGTTTATATATATTTATGAAATTTTTGTTCGGCATCTGAACAAGGGATACTCTCCCCCTCCCAGTGGCCACATATGCTACAAATGACCACATGACTCCATCCGTGTCTCATTTTGTTGGGGCATTTTTCAACAATGTAGCATGACTCCATGGCCTGTTTGCCCGAAGAAGGCCAGTGATGGTCATGTGTGATGGCTCTATTGTGCTACTGCAAGCACTTGCATTTAATTTTTCTGGGATGTCCCTCGCAGAGCTCCTGATGAGGTATTGTTACCAGAGCAAAAGAAAGCAAATACACACAATCAGCGTTCTCAGAAAAACACAACCACCACCACTTACACCTAATAAAAAATATAATTTTCTTGTCTTGAAAAGTTCAAAATAAAGTGAAGATGAACCACACACCTTGAACCAGTTTTATTTTTTTGACATTACGTACACATTTCGTGTACTCTGCTGAGTCTTGCTAAAGGTTCCAAGATGGGAAAGTGCCAGTGCTCTGTTTGTCATTGCGAATTTGCCCACATTTCAGGCTCTTATAAGGAACCTCATGTAAATGTATGTGTTGGTGAATAGAATCATGAAATTTTGTCATATTGTGTATGTCTAATATATTCAATTCTTACATGTAGAAACATTGGAAAAGCCAAATGTATGTTTTTCTAATTTGATTCTTTTAATATAGCCCTAAATATAAAAGGGAGCTCATCTCCGTGCAGTTCATCTTTCTTTACTTTGACATTTATATTTTGAACCTACAGCCGGCTGAAAATGGATGTGCTTGAGATTTTACTGTGATTTGTCTTGAAATCTTCACAAAATCCTCCTCCTGTAGGTATCATAGCATAGTGATTGGAGAAGGTCAGGAGGAAGACTCTACCTTACCCATTCTTCATCGCTGCTTGAGCCATATCATGAAAAACTCAAAGAGCCTCGGCAAGAAGTAGTGAGTATCACTCTGTGTATATATATATATATATATATATATGAACACAGGACATCAAATATTAGCGCAAATATGTACATATATCTGTTCTGAACTATTTGTATCAAGCAAATGAACCTGAAGCAAAACTAATTACAACATTTTTCTGTTTGTTCTGTGACTGTTTGTGCAGTATTCAAAGTATGGCAACACTCAAAGTGCTAAAGTTCTTAGAAATAATACATTTTTACTCAGCTTTGGTGGATATATATATATATATATATATATATATATATATATATATATATATATATATATATATATATATATATATATATATCCCCAGTGAATTTGGCCGGTAGTGGTTTGGTGGGGGAAGTTCATGGCACAGAGCTTTAGCACCTTAGCCGTACGTACTAATTTAATATTTTTTGTCTTCACAGTGCACCAAGGCACTACCATCTTGCCTTGCATATTATGGGCACCATGACACAGACGCAGGCCATGTAGGAGCTCGAGCAGCTCTTCACAAGTGCAGCCATGGTATTTTCAAGCCCCTTTACTGGTCCAAGTGTGGACCACTTTAATAACCTACAGGTGCTACTGCAGGGGCATGACATTGAGGAGTTCAGTAATGGGGTATGTATTCTTTGTGTTATACCCAGGTTGAGATAGTGCCTATGTTTTGCCACATTTTGATATTTATTTTAAGTGTCTTGTCAAACTTGTCTTCCATTTAGCACTACATTTCTGACAGCCACATGATCTGTTGTAATTAATCAATCAATTAATAAACATATTTATATGCCATTGAATCCCAACTATATATTTGATTCATAGTGCTTGGCAGTCACATATACACTATCGCACATTCACACAGGGCTGTGGAAGCTGCCTTTGAACGGTGCTAATTGTTCGGTGAGAAGTGTTTGCCACAATGACTATATCTATCAATAACTAATAATAACAAAATATTTTGACAATTTCAAAACAATAAATTATACACATTACTTGGTTGCAGTGAAGCTATTTGCTTATTGTAGACAGATCACCTTACTTGAGGTGAAGTTTGGATCGCTTAATACAAACCTTAAATTGTACATTTAATTTGCTTCTATCTCACATTGTTGTTGTTTTCATTTATTCCTGTCACAACCTGCCACAACCTTTCCCCTAGATCCTTACCTCTCCTGTCACCTCTCCCCTAGATTCACAGCATTTACACCTGGCCCGCACCGCGCAGCTGCTAGTCACTGCTGATCTGCAGCTATTTAAGCAGTGAGGCTTGCAGTTGCTGGTACGGGACCATTCAGTTTGTCACTTCCATAACCCAGACACTCTGCCATTTCCCTTGTCTCCATAACCTGGACATTCCATTCACCACCATGGAGTCTGGCTGATCATTCCCCAGGTTTTTGTTTTCTGTCTATGTTGTGTTTTTGCTTCTGTTTTTATTAAATCTGTTCTCCCTTCAGCACCAGGTATCTGAATCTTTTCCTTCCAGCTCATTCCTCATAACAATTCCCGAGTTATTCTGGGAACTTCCCCATTCTCCCAGCACATTAGTAACTTGTTGACTGCACTTAAGTCACAGTTGGAAAGAGAAGGACCCCAAAATATTTACTACTCCCCAAATTTCATTGGGAAAATGTTAACTAACCTCCTACCTCAGGCTCCACTGTGGACTGCTCTGTTCATATGTAGATTTTAAGTGAAATCTAGACCCACGGTTCTCAAACTGGGGTCCGCGGACCCCTAGGGGGACGTGGCGCATGTCCAGGGGGTACGCGAAATTATTAACAGTTTTGTTTTGTTTTGGTTTTTTTTTGCTGTTTTATTTTGAAATGCGGAAGTTTTATTTTGTAGCGAGCGGGCGGAAGTAACAGCGCTGTTTGACGCCAGCTTGACTAAATTGAGACGCGAGTCACAGGCTATTTTTAGCCACCCTGCAGCGAACATGGATTGATTTTTGTGTCTACCAAGTTCCTCAAAAAGTGGTAAAGGAAATGACAATGACAAAAACAAACGCCCTAACCCTAAAAAGAGAAAGTACATTGATAGTTATATTGAGTTTGGCTTCATTGAGAACAATGATGGGAGACCAAAATGCATCCTGTGTCTGAAGTGCCTTGCAATGGAGGCTATGAAGCCAGCCAACCTTAAGAGACACTTGCAAAGCAGGCACAAAGATATTATAATACCTGAAAATTTCGCTGGTTTGCACAAAAGCACTATTAAAAAAGGTTATCATTGTTTCATAATAATCATTGTTGAAGTGGTTTTTTATCATTTTCAGTATCGCGAGGATGAGGGGGGAGATGGAAAAATTTCACCCCTCCAAGGGGGACCTGGGCCAAAAAAGTTTGAGAACCCCTGATCTAGACAGTTGTATAACCATTTCATGTCACATATATAGACTTACGAACCATTTAAATTCATTGGGGACCCCATTCCCTATGCTTAGGTGATCTGGGACGGCATGGGACAGGACCGATGTACACAAAGCTGTCCAAGAGATGCCTGAAGGCAGCAGGCACCCCTAGACAGGTACAGTGTATTTATTTCATAAGATGTATTATTGTAATATGTGGGCTATATCTCAACTTATGCTGTTACTCTGGAGTCATTCAAATTTGGGTTTGTGTTCAATTGACTTTGAAATGTACTCATGATTTGGCCTACATGAGAAACTCAAAACATTTTTTTTCATTTAATCCCAATTGTTCTGCTTCAATTTAGAATTACACGGCCGATAATCAGACCCAAGGCATAATGGAAAAAAGCCAGTGGGATTTGAAGAAGTTGCGGCTGCAGCAGAGGCAATTCGCACAATTTGATAACTTTGTTGCAATAAATAAAGTCAGCCTCACTGCATTGAAGTTGAAGTATGCCGATGCAGTGAGGAGCAGGAAGCAGAAGGTAACAAGTGCTCAGTTGCTCACACAAGATCCAGAAGGGCTTGAGGTTTATATTGATTCTGTGGATGAACGCAATGTAATAATAATAATAATTAATAATAATAATAATGTTAGGGTTCGTCATTAGTATGTGTCATTACTTTTAAGTTATTATTTAATTTATTATTTCTTTCTTTATCATTAATAATACTTGTTACACTGTTATCAGTCCTGTCTTGCGCTTCAAAGTATGTCAGAGTTCTGAGTATGTCTATGTCTTTGCATGGGATAGAGAAAAACACGATTTCAATTTCCTTGTAGGAAATTGACTTTGATCTATTTGTAAATTCCTAGCTCTCCTTCATTTTCCAAGACCAGAATGCTCTTTTCTTACTTACTTGAAAGTTATTGTCTAAAGCACCATCATTTCATATAAAATTGTTAAAAAAAAAGACTTTGCTTTTACGAATTTTCAACAAATGCATGTGGTGGAGACAGAGAAATGGAAGAAGATGGACAAAAGGAGACATGGGGCATATGTGGCTCTGAGGCAAAATCCCATTAATATACATGTAATACTCTGTACACATGCCAATTAACACACATTGTTGAAGCAGGAATAATGATGTGGTGTGATAACTAAAATGCCTGACTACGACATGTCACATACAGAGATGAATGAGAAAATGAATGATTTCATAGTTGTACTTGACCTTTTCAATAACCTACATCTTAACCCTCTGAGAGTCACTCATCTTCACCCCATAGCCCCACTGATTTTCCTTTTTCAAAGAAGTAGTAAATGTTCTGCCTTTTCCTGGTGTCCATTTGAAAATTGCCTGTCTACCCACACACATCCTCATGAGTAAGAGTGCTGCAGTCATTCCCTTATTGTCCCAAATGTATTTGTAGTGATTACTTGCGGTACATGTGTGAAAGAGAGTGCAGTGCATTGATTGTTTTCATGCGTTTCTATAATAACCTCTAAGACCAGACATGCTTTTACAATGACAACATATCCATCCATCCATATCACACACACACTCTGTACAGTGGTTTTTTTTTTTTGTATTTGGGATATTTTGCTTTGAGTTAGTTATCATGGTAACATTCTCTAATAAAATAGTATGTAAATATCCACTGAACTGTTTTTGTTATTGTCATGTTATTTACAGTGTGATAATATCCATGATAAATACTAGAAATGACAAGGTCTAAATATCCTCTCAAGTATTATTTAACATGCTACTGTTTACATTGTGGTAATATCCTCGATAAATATGCAAAATGGAAAGGTCTAAATCCTCTAAACGACGCCATTTCTTTTTAAACTGGTTTTATTAAGTGCACTTTACTACTTGAAGATGGTGAAGTTGAGTTGTAGAGGCTGCAAATTTTGAAAATCTGACTTTCTGTTGTGTAATTATTTTTAAAGTCTGGTAAATTGATTTTTTTTTTATTTTAAAATGGTTCCCTTTCTTTTCTTGTTTTTGAACATACCTTTTTTATAAAGATATCCTTGACTATTGTAGATTATACAATTTTGAAATAATGTAAATAGGTCTACAACATTGCATGGACATCGGGTTCCCACTTTTAAGAAGGGGGACCAGACTTGGGAACGCCTCGGGATTCCCCTGGAGAAGCTGGCTGAGGTAGCTGGGGTGAGGGAACTCTGGGCTACTCTGCTGAGGCTGCTGCCCCCGCGACCCGGACCCAGATGAAGCGGGAGACGACGAGTACGAGTAAATAGGGTGGAATTGGTTATTGCAGAGTCAAAATATTCCTCAACTATGAATGTTGTTCACTACCTTACACCATTATGTATTATATACTAGCTAGGTACAGGGCAAAGATTTCTGTAATGTGGTGCTCTCTACTGGATTGAAGTGGCATTACATTTTTTGCAATTTGCAGAGAGAGAAAGAAATAAGGTCAATAATTCCTATAATAATGACTATCTATTAATGCACCAGTTGAATGAGTCACCTCAGACATTATCAGATAATTTTCCCCTCCTGTGAACATCTATGAGCTGCCAATGACCATCAGGCAACATGCATTTTCTAAGAACAGGCAAAGAGAAGTGGGAATTACCACACCTGATTCATTTTTTTCATTACAGAGTGTGCAGCAAAAATAATCCCTCGGCCTACCTGTGGATGACAAGATTAGCAAAACAATTTAATCTATCCTTGATTTAAAAATAAATAAATAAATCTATCCCGTTGATATGCATGGTTCTTGGACATGAAAAGTACTTTTAATTACTGTTCAGTAGCTAAATAGAATATTTATACTATTTCTTTTCATCAGCTACAGGCATTGTGGGAGAGACAAGCCACTGAAGTCGTGATAGCTGTAATACCATCACAGCGGAGTGGTCACAGTTTTACCATTCACCACATGGAGGTAGCTGAGGTGAGAGAAGTCTGGGCTGCTTTGCTGAGGCTGCTGCCCCTGTGACCAAGACCCTGATAAAAGCGGGAGACAACGAGTATGAGTACAGTGATTTGAAAATTGTGCCCAAGGCAGTTGCTAGTGGGCAAAATAAGTAGTTGATGTTATGTTTATCTTAAAACCAGCGCAAATTATGGCAGGGTTTCCAGCCGACCTTTCATTAGTCAAGGTGGTGGAGTGTTAGCCAGTATATCATGTGACTATCATTATTGGAAAGGCTAAGTTGGCTAAATTGAAATGTGACATGAAATTACATTCACTACCCCAAAAAATCATGTTATCAGGGGAGGTAATCAAGGTTGGACAGGTGATTGTTATCACTAGCCTATAACATGCTGGGGAAACCCTGCATGGATATGTAATTGAGCTGTGAACTATATTTCAGTCAAAGAATAACAACATTTTAGCCACTCCCATGTCTATAGGTCATTGAGTCACTGATGCATCATAAGGTGCATGAACTCCACCTCGCAGATAAAATCTGTGATGAGTCACTACACAGCAGGTGTAATTCTCCATGGCCAAAGGGAGGAATTATGATGGCAGGCTTTGCAAATGGTAGGATGTGGGAATTTGTTGTTTTTATTTATACAAATGCAGAGAAAGTAATTTAGGAAGTTATTGTGCATATGCCAGTGCTTTCTAAATCATCACACACATAAGTCACCACTAACTTATGAAGTTAGCGAAAACTAAAAGACAAATTCTCAGCCTTGACATCATTGGTAATGAAACTGCTCTCTTTTTGCAAGTCCCTCATAACTTCTCACACACACCAACAGTAAAGAACTGATGCCGAGCTTTTCAAATGTATGACTGTTTTGATTAAGTGCTTATTTACTACAGACCTATGGTTTAATCATAGAAGCATACTGTTAAAAAGTTGAGGCTATGCCTTTAGAACGGTGTTACTAGACCGTTCAACCGTACTAGACCAAGCACACCTTTCAAGCAGGTGTGCTTGCTGGCGATCCTACTATTTTACTGAAAAGGGTCAAGTATATCACATCGGTTATTCCATTACAAGAAGTCGTTGGTAACAGAATACATCATGTGTATTACCAGACATTGTATTACCGGACAATGGAAAAATATCCCATTTGTCATGAATGAAAAATGCAATTTTCCTAGTCATAATGACTACATAAAATTGGATGGTGGTTTTCATGAAGTTTTCATGAAAAAGGTAACATTTGTGAATGGGCATCATGAATTGTGGAAATAAACTACAAAAAATATTACACACTGCATCTTTAAGGAATAGTTATTGCTGTCTTTGGGTGCACGTCCAATAAATGTAATCAGCGTTACAAAAGACCACACTCCCTTACGTTAAGAAGTACAAGTTTAATGTACCAGGACCACCATGGTTGGACAGACATGGCCCAACCTTTTGTCTGTCTCAATTCAACACAATTTTTTTACAGGTGAATTTCAAGACCTATGATGCTGTGGTGTCAAAATCACATGATCAGTTATAACTCAGGAACAGAGGGTCACAGAACTTTCAGATTGGGACCAAACTATACGGAATGAAGATTTATCCAATTATCATAATTAGTGTTATCACCTATGACCAATAGTTTTGGAGAAGTCTGGAGATCAAAGGTGACATGTCTCAAAATAAATTTCTGTAACACCGGTTGTGTGTGTCAAGCATAGACATATCACGCTATAACTTAATCAATACTGGATATATTATCATAACATTACATGCACTGATGCATATATACATATAATGAAATTAGCAATATTGCAAAAGGTCAAGGTTGCATTTAGCAGAAAGTTCAAAATCACATTATTGGCTTTGATTCAAAAACATATTGTCATAGAAACTTGAGATTGGCACAAAATAGGGGCGAGATTAGGCATTCTCTCAATACTTGTTCGGTAAATGTACTTGAAAGACTAGGCAGCATCAATGATGGTGAATGAATTTACATATACAGTGGTACCTCTACTTACAAAAGCCCCAGGTAACAAAAAATCCTAGTTAAGAAAAACCTTTACCTCAATTTTTCGTCTCTGAATACGAAAGAAAACTCGATTCATGAAAGGAAACTGAAACATAAATACAGTACATTACTATGTGTAACAACGTAATTTACATAAATATGTCATGTACGTAGCATCCTATTGGCTGAGGGAGCTACCCATGATGCTTTTCGTTACTAGCCTAGGATCTAGACTCTCCCCAGTGGCCGCAAATGGTATTTGCTATGGGGAGAGTCTAGAAAGTCTAGGCGAATTTGTGGGCGGGATAACCGCTGTCTGTCAAATTTTCTCTTTACACAACGCCACGCTATTGGATGGGTAACCAGTCAGAGCCAACCAGTCAGAGCCAACCAATCAGAGCGATGAACATGGAGCAGGTCTAACCATTCCCGGTTCAGCCAGGATTCTGGACTCCCGTACACTATTTGGCACCGGCCGCTTCGGATCTCCTCCGGGTCACCTTTGCCGAGTTGTGCTGCTCGTATTCCCAGTTTTTCGGCCTCTTGCAACTGGTCATCCATTAGGGCTAAAAGGGGTGACACAACGATCACCAGCGGGTTGTGCAGACCCATGCGTCGTCCCACTAGCGGAGCCAGCTGATATATCAAACTTTTGCCATACCCGGTGGGCAAAACTCCGACAACGTCCCTTTTTTCTAAAAACAGCTTAAGTGCCGTTTTCTGCTCCTCTCGCAGGGAAAACTGTAATTTTAAATCCCCTAGCGTTGCTGCCAAAGCCAGCTTGAATGGTTGTTCCTGGTGATGAGCCATGTTGTCTAGCAGCTAGCAACTGGTGTTACTATGTGTGCAATGTGTGCTAGCTGCTACGTCTCTGCGACTACAACATTACGTGCCGTATTTGTGTCGTGATGAGGTAGGGCGGGCTCCAATCCCGCCCCTCGCGATTTGATTGGCCCGGTACATTTTGGATTTTCAGATCCGAGGCTGTCTAGTCTGTCTCCCGTAGCAAATACCATTTGCGGCCACTGGGGACAGACTAGATCCTAGGCTATTTTGTTACCCTTTAATCCTCATTCATCACGGAACAGTGCCCTGTTTTTGGCTGCGGCTACTGGTAACACAGCCACTTTAACAGCAATTTCTACACATAGACCAGTGCAAGAAGAGTATATGACCAACAGACTATCATCGGCTTAAGGAAAATTGTTAAAAACTTGGACTTTCTCCAGAACCTCGGTCTGCTGCACCTTTCAGATCCAGCGTTCTACAGTGGAATCTCTCCGCTACGGGCTAAAATCTAAATCTACATTTTCTTTTAACACATTTGACACAAAATTGGTAAATTTGTAAAGGGTTTGAGGGGTAGTATTGGGGGCTTTGGAACAAATTGGACCTTTTACATGTAAAATGCAACTATTTACGAAAAATTCACAGTACAAAAACACTTCTGGAACAAATTAATTTTGTAAGTAGAGGTACGACCCTATTTGTTTTTATAAGATAAAAACAGTATGTTGGTTATCACAAAACATAACTTGGGGCAGAACCACAATTTTAAGCTTCAATGAAGTGTAACACATTGCATGTTTCAGATATGGCAACTTGCTCAATAAAAGGTCCACGACATGGAGGCTGTACACAGTGAAGGTTGAAAAAGACTACAGCTACATCCCAGAGCTTCAGAGCACCAACCTGCACCAGAGACTTGCTGCCCCAAGAGGTATGGCTGAGAGCAGACCCTCAAGGCCAGATGACCCAAGAAGACTTGGAGTCCTATCAGGCGTCTCTGCCCCAACAACCCAGGAGTTGTTGTGGAAGCAAGTCAGCAGAGGGCTTGGTACGTTTCATAGAAGGTTACTCACATTTTAACAGATTTCCATAAAGTGGAACTAGTCTTACACATGTTTTACACCGCATTATGTAAGAACACCACATTCTGTAATAATGTTATAAATTTTCACTTTTTGAGGTAATAACGCCGCATTTTGTAATAAAGATCTTGAACGTAATATGTAATAAACTTTGCCCCATTTTGTAATAAGTTATTACATATTGCATCCGTTACTACACATTGTGGCTGTCACCCTTTTTTTTTATAAACAAAATGTAATAATGTGGAGCATTATGTAATAAACCACCAAAATAGATGTCTATACCATCAATCAGCTAGTTGTTAATGCAGGCTGAAGCCTTCTGAGTGGACAGGGAAAAACAACAGCAGGGCTCAAACATAAAACCTGCAGGAGCTGTTTTCACTGGCAGATTGTTTAGGTTCCTCTACTCTGTGTCAGGCTTAAGCAGGCACCTTAGCTGTGTTTTAAACACAATGTATGAAGGTTCTGAAGTGAGCTATTGCTTCTATAAAACATCTGCAAATTGCGGCAAAATGTTACCTGTATGTATGTAATGTAATATTACAAAATGCAGCAAAATTGATTACAGCACAGACCCCTCCAACCACACACTAGACTCTTCAGAGTTGCTGCATATCCAAATTTCATGTTTTATCTAGTCTTATATTTTAAAATTTGCCATTAAATATTTGTGTTGACCCAATTTGTCTGTGTAGGTTTCTCAATTGTTCTCTGGACTGAAAGTGGTGGAAACATAAATTGTATGAAATAGTGACTTGTGGGGCCAGTCTTATGTACACACACACACACATTATATATATATATATATATATATATATATATATATATAGTCAAACAGTGAAGACCAAAAAAATATTGACACAGCCTTGAGGTTAATTTGATCTGGCAATAAATGGCCCCAATGGAACATTGTCAAATCACGTGTTGTTTTATTTATTAATTTCATTTCTTATTTAGTTAATATCCTACAAGTAAAATTAAAGTGTGTGTAATACCATAAATATTTTCTAAATCTTCACAAAGGTTATCGAAGAAAGCAATTTTATTTTTTCATGTTAACCCTTTTTCTGTTTTGAAATTACCATAAACAACACAATATTCAACTTGCATGATTGACCCAGAAGCAAAATGTACTCGCATACATTTAGAAATGTTTTATGTGGATATATATCCAAAAACATGTGTAAATTAGATGTGTCCAATAACCCAGTTGTACAGGAAAGATATGGATTGCTGCGCCCTCTGGTGGTTGTTTACAAAAGTGTAGGTTGTGTAAGTGATGACTTCAGCTTCATTCATCTCATTTGTTTTGAGCAGATGAAACATTAAGGACGTTTTGTGTACAAGAAACTAATAGCAGTGCAGATACATTAATTTAAAAAAACGATCATCGTCAGCCTTGTAAATACAAGCTAGACTGACTACATATCCTGACCAAGAAAAAATGTATTTTCCCTTTGTGCAGTAATAATCTACAACTAATTTTCCTGCCTCTGTCCACAATAATATACATTATATAAATTAATGTCCTCTAAAATTTACATTTATTTGCAACATAATATAGCATTTTTTTTAAATTAATAGTTGTGAATGCCTCGGGTCACCACAGGTTTATGATGTTAAAATGGGGGCGTGAACTAAAAAAGGTTGGGAACCACTGTTTTTATGAGATAATGTGATATGTTTGGGAAAAACTATAAAAATACAAGTCACCCCCCCCACACACACACACACAAATACTGATAGATATATTGACTGTATGCTGTATGGCATATTAAAGTTATGACTTTTACCTAAAGCAGAGTAGCGTTAGTGTGTGCATGTGTATTATAATTCTAATTATTATTGTTGTTGTTGTTATTGTTGTTGTTCGCAGTGTGTTTGTGTGCAGGCAAACACTTGGTCAGCTCCACTGCTGCTGGGGTCCTTCCGCTGGGGTAGACGCTTGATTGGATTGGATAGATTGGATCAACCGGACGGACAGGGGACGGGGCGGTGCTCAGGATGTTCAACGTGATTTCAACACTGAGGTAGTTGAAAGAGGATCGTAAACATTGTAAATTGTTCAAGTAATTTAACATTTATGAAAGATGACGGCACTGTTGAAAGAAGAAGATCTCGCAAAATATATACAGACCACCGAGGACGACTCTAAGTTTATTGTTTTGGCAGTAGACAGCCACTTCAATGACAAAGGTAAAGATGAATGTAATGTACAACTGTATATATTCAACTGTACTGTTCTTGTTTCAAAAATCACCATCAATGACATTCTTGACTTTTTTTGTTGTTGTCATTTTTGTGAACTGTTCTCCCACCACTTAAGTGCTGAGGGCAAAGCCCACAGCTCCTGTCTGTGAATTACTATATATTACAGTGTTTCCCACAGACCAAGTGGAAGTGTGTGGAGCTCGGGAGCAAACCCCCACCCCCCATACACACACACCCCATGCATACACACACACACACACACACACACACACACACAATCTGTGCTAACTTTTCGTTCTTTATTATTCTATGTATGGGTTCCACTGTATTGTGAAGTACTGAATATTACTATACACTGTGTAGGCCTATGAAGTACTTGAATGACATACTATCAGTGACATTTTTGTCAACACAGAATGGTCACCCTGCCACACCAACAGGGTGCATTGGGAGTGGGCAGGGGGGTCAGGGATGCCCTCTATCCCTTACACAGGGACCCCGTTCATATTCATCGGAGGTAAAAGGCTGGTCTGCCATCAGGGGAAAGACAAGGCCAGTGCCCAGAAACTGAAGTACAAAGAAAAGAAGGCCAAACAAATGGTAGGCACGGAGTATGGATTAGATTTAAATGAGTCTGCCTGGTAACACAAAGTGTCTATTGGCTACAAACATTATATAGAATATAAACCATGGCATATGTTGGTCTATACATAAAATGACTCATACACAGCAAAGATGAACATGGTTTTAATCTGTATTCCATTCACATTACCCTCACATTGCAGATGATGGACCACAGCTTTAGTAACCAGAGGCGTCTCCAGCAACATAGCAAAAAAGTGGGGTGCCCAGCTGCCTTCTGCATCACAAAGATAGCTGCGTTCCCTAAATTTGAGGTTGGTTTTCAATTAACTGCTCTCCCACCACTTAAGTGCCCAGGACACCTATCCCCCACATTGCAACCAGGGGCTGATGATTCCTGATACCTGAGTGTGTGGGACAAGCAATCCTGTCTGCACACCAAGAACCTAATTAGTCATATATCCTTATCATAATCAGAAGCTGATCTTGCATTGATGTTGTAATCTAATTTTATAATAACTTTTGTTTTAAATAAATAGTCATTGGATAGGTTGATTCTAGAAGTAAATGTTAAAGTTGAAAATGGATAATGTTGATTTAATGGAGATCTATAAATATCTAAATAAATAAGTTACATAATGAAAACTCAAGAGAGGGAGTAGGTTGGTGAATCTGATATCAAACTTTGCATGTTTTATATCTAACAAGTTCTTTTATAGGCTAGGTCAAAAGGAGAGACAGGCAGCCTGTTCCTCTGTATGTGTGTGTGTGTGTGTGTGTGTGTTGATATGCAAGTATGTGTACTGTACGTAACAGATTATTTGTTTACTTCACAGAAAGATGATGCCACAATACACTTGCTGTACTAGACAAAGTGACATGGAGATTAGTTAATTGCTACATCAGGATTGTAGGCCTGAACCAGGCAAATATGCTGCCATAATGAATCTCCTAAAAATTCTGTAATTACCCCTTCAGTTTAAGAGGCCAGGTGGCCAATGGAAAGGAAACCCATTTAAGGAGTAGTGGTCTGTCCATGCCAGTTCTAAATGTATGATCTTAAACACTTGTCTCCAGAAACAGGGTTATGGAACGACCTGGAGATGGAGGCGTGTGGCCTGAGTCATGGGCATTCTGTGTGCGTCAGTAAATGTATGTGAATGTGTTTAGGTATAGCTGACACTGGATAATGGGGAAGAGGAGTCAGCACTGTGTTGTGTGGATGAGTGAGTGTGTAAACCTAACCTATAACTAACAGATAACAGATACGGAACATGGAAACAAGGGGAGACAATGCAGATGAAGACCACAGGGCAGGACAAGATGGACGTTCTGGCGAATTGCATACACAAACAAATATTTGCTTAGCTTTGAAAAACAATGTGGGTCTAAAAACCATGGGTTCAGGTGTCAGGTACAGTAGTTGTTGAGTTGTGTTGCTGGTTAAGGCAAGACGATTGAACCCATAGCTCTGTTATGCTTTATTTACTTTAGATGATTCTTGTATTAGATTAATACATGTATTTTGATGGAGAAAAGGTCTTCCTCCCTAGGCTTCCATTCTTCCAAACCTTGCACACTGGAACCAGTTAACACATTGACAAAGGAGGTAAAATAACTAGGATCCAGCAGGACTGTAACCAATATCCTGTATATGAATTACTAGAATACATTAATCAGCCAGTGTAATGATGTCACACTACACACATATTATATTATATTATATTGGAAAGACACATACACAAATTATGCACACTATGTTTATAAAATGTCATTAACTTTTCACTGTATGTGTTAGGTGGCTGAAAATAGGGAAAGGGCCAAAAAGGCAGCTTCCAAACTACTCCGCCAAGCCCTGGAGAGAGATCCGGTCATATGGGAAACATGGTATGCTGTCACACAACCAAGTCAACATGCTGGCCATACAGTGAGGCAAAGTGAGAAGCAAAGGCAAGGAAAACATCCTACATCAACATTTATGCACTTACACATTTGAAAATTCCTACTATCACTGTTTACACATTCGTTACAACTGTGAATGTTAGCATGCTTATGCCACTATGACATGTGACCCAACACAGCAGAAACTCTACCACCTTTTGTAATTATTTTATTGTATTACTTCATTGATGAGGAAAAAAATAAGGTGTCAAGTAGTCTACACATAATGTACATGTGTGCAGACCACTACTTTCTGTATTTATTTTTTCTAGATATTTTTTAGAGATGGGTTACTGTTTTTAGGGACAGTTCTCTCATGACTCCGGTCAATACAAACAATGGCATAGAAAGACATAATGAAACTTATAAACACAAATACCTAGAAGGGTATAAAGAGAGCACCCTGTCTGAAATGCTGGACATTGTTGTAAACATGTATGTCCCAGAGCTTCACAGAAAGTATGTTAAATTTACAATGATACATGCAACATTGCTGCATGTTACCTATTATACATTTTTACTGTTGAAAGATGGTTTGTTGTTGCTGTGTATGGTGAGCCTTATGCATATGCAATAATATCTCTCAAGTGCGTGGAATGTAATGTGAGGGCCTCATTCTCATACAGGAGGTACAGTACCATCGTCCCCACTGTCCTCAGAGACAGGCCGAAGCATGTGGTGAAGCATGTAATGCAGCGCATGGAGAACACACTCACAGAAAAACATGTGAGGGTAATTCGGGAGGGCTTGTTTTCTGTGGAGAGTGAGTCAGAACCAGGCAACACGTATCAGGTGAGCAATTCCTTCAAGGTAGTTCACATAGGCAAGTAAGGTGCAGTCAAAAACACAAAATTTACTGTGGTTTTGTACAATTCTCTATTTTGAATGGCGTTTCCTTAATGTGTGCAACACCGAGTTAAAATGACGGTCTGGAATTTTGGACGTTGGAACTAATTTGCAATTTGTAAATATGTGTTGATAGAGTGATTTAGGAGTTAAACCAAACTTGCATTTGTTTGATCACTAACAACAATTCATACTTCCTGTTTGAAAGCTTGGCTGTTGCAGATTGATATCGCCTAGCACCAATCCTACTGGCTCTAATACTCTAATAGTTTGATAACACGCAACTGTCATAGGTACGTGAGCACACGGAGCCTGGTCAATGTATGGCAATGTTTAGTGAACCCCATTGTTTTGATGAGGAGGAGCAATTGCATTTTTCCAACGAACCATACCTGTACGAGCCAGAGTATACATCCGAAGAATTGAGAGAGATGGATTTACAAAGAGTCGAACCACAGAGAAAATAGTGAAAACTTTTCAGTACCCATCCACAGTTTTTATTGTTGCAATTGGTATATTCACATTGATTTACCATGTTGCTGTGTCATTGGCTTTTAATCCGTTATTCCAAAGGTAGCATTAGGTGCATAAGATACATTAGCTACATCTCTCGATTCACTGTTGAAGTGGGCTGGTCGCATCACAACTGACGAGAGCGAAGTAAAATTCCGCTGCTGCTGAGAAATTAGTTCCTGAACATGCTACAACTTGTGTGATGCAAGGTCAGTTTAATATCAAAAAATTTTCTATCACCACAAACATTTATATCCACAGCCTGGCACAATACCTGATTTGCTTTGGGTGCTTTAAGAATTGGGTATGCCTGTTTTAGTGGCTTGTTTTGTCATAAAGGACATTCACTTTCACTAGCCTAGCAACAGCCACCTCTAATTTTACAAAGACTGTGTGAAATAATAATAATAATAATAATTGAAAAAACCTTCTCTACACATGTGCTACAATCTGGCTTACTCGGAAATCAGGTCCGATGTCCAAAATTCTGTAGCGTCACTTTAAATACTTATACACATCCATAACACTGGAATTGCTCAGGTGTCTTTTGGGGCGGAGGACCGTCTGCCATCATGTCAGTGTGAAGACTGGAGACGACACAAGCTGCCGTGCAAGCACTTTTGTGCCATCTTCAAGTGGGTTCCTGGTTGGACATGGCAACAGCTGCCTGAAACATACAAAGGCCACCCACTCCTTAACCTAGATGCAGCACACCTGACGGCAGAAAAAAGGTTCGACTGGAGTGAAAGCCCTTTTGAGGGTAAGTTGACTGACAACCTCAATCATGTGTACAGGGGTAGTAATAAGTATTTGAAGAAAGTGCCATAGAATGACATGAGAGGAGCTTGGCCATGGTCTCAAGGCAGCTGGGAACTCAATCACTGAAAAAGATGTTCATTTGATCATGTAATAAATGTATGCTTATTTTATACATTTGCAGAAATGGACCCACAACGGGACACATTGCCTTTGCCTTCTCAATGTCGGGCCAGAAAAACTGCCCTCAGGACACAGTGCATCAGTCTCACGAAGCAATTCATGGATAAACTGTGCCTGATTGAAGATGAAGAGGCCTTGAAAATCTTGGCAATAAAAATGGAAAGCCTTGTGAAGGAGGCGACACAGGTTGTAAAGATGGACAGTGGGATGCCAGTACATTTTCCAAAAAAAAAGGTCAGGCTATCCACACCCATTCCTCATGACCTCCCAAAAAGGACTGGCACTGGCAGGCCAAAGAGTACACTAACTGGCTGAGTGGGTGAACGTGCTGAATGAGGGGAACTCACAAAAAATTTCTAGGTAAGAGCAATGGTGTGTGTGTGTTCTGAGTGGTGGTTAGTCCATGTTATGTTTATCACACTTTGGGTGATGAAACTGGGCGGAGGCAGAGAAGAGCTGTACAGAACAGGTTGAGGGTTGAGTAACCTTACTTATTGTGTTGACAATTTGCTTATTGTTGACATTTTCAAATAATAAATATGTATGTATGATCTCCCAACAGCTATCTCTCAGGGTAATTGTCTTCATGGCTCATGGTTCTGTAGACCTTGCAGTTGCCTCGTACCCCTGTCCAGCAGCAGTTGGAATGAATAAAACAGATGAACAAGCAAACATAAGGCATAAACAAAAACAGTGTGTGCAATACTCATGGAATCAAAAGTATTTACCATTTATTTGTTTGTGTATAAATGACTGTATAATATAATTCAACAGAGGTTCTTAAATATAACTGACTGAACATTGTGAAACATACCTGACTTGTTAAAATAAACTTGCTGCAAGTCAATGAAGTCTTATTTCACTTGCATCACAAATGGTAGTAAAGGTTTTAGCAAATAATAATGCAAGACAGTCAGCCAATAATCTATAATTAGCATTTTATTATTTTAATGTCACTTTGCATCATCATGCCTTCCTCTCTGTCTAGTTTTGGTGGTGTACAGGAAACTGAGTAAGAAAAAAAAACATTTGAATGAGTCAGTACTCTAATCATGTTCAGGCGAATATAATAAATAAAAAAAACTATATTCCAACCTAATGGTGCTTAGGTTTGCCAAAGCACTCCACGTGAATGAATGAATAAATAAACAAACAAATAAATAAATAGATAAAAATTACACAAGGTTGCACGTTACTGCCCTAGGTGAGCTTCAGGTATATACTCAGCTACAAATGCCTGCTGTTTGTTTTCAAGTAGCAAATTAGGCAGCATAAAAGTGACATATTAATAAAGCGACAGATTACCTTGGTTGATTTCTCCTTCCATGGAAGGTCACGAAGGTATGTGTCTAAAGAAATGCACCCCGATTCAGCTTTTCTTTGATTTACGCTACATCTGAGTGCCATAGCAACGCAATCGGCAGCTGCGCAGAACGTCTGGGCCCTAGTCCCGCCCACTGTCCGTCCGGTTGATCCAACCTAGCATCTGCCTTCTGCTGGAGGTGACATTCAGTGGGCTACACAGAACCAGAAGACCGGGCAAATCCTTCAGCATGGCCCAAGCAGTGCAGAAACTGGTGGCCAAAGTCCCGACCCTGGTCGGAGGTAAGTCCATGAGTGCAAACATTTATGTAAAAACAGTGACATTTAGTGTAAATGACGCTCTTTAAATCCGCACTGAAGGATGTGAGCTCTGCTAACGACGGGAGTGAACAACTGCCGACATTTGGTCTGAAAGAGAACATCCAGACGGTGATGCTTTAATAAAGTGGTTTATCAGTTATTGGTCTGTTTCTAAATGATAGAACACGCCTGACTGTGTTTTGTGACTCGTATTGTTTGCCAATTGAGTTTGTATGCTAACGTGCTAATGCTATCATGCTAATGTTAGTAGCCTGTGTGCAGTTTTTAGCTAATGCTAACTTTTCTGCCCCTGAAATAACTGTGGTTTCTGTTCCAGCCGCTGTCACCTACTCCAAACCCCGGTTAGCGACATTCTGGTACTACGCCCGCGTGGAGCTGGTCCCCCCTTCCCCCGCCGAGATCCCTAAAGCCATCGAGGGGGGCCGCGGGTGTGCTGAAGGCCTTCCAGTCCGGACGCTTGGGTCAGACCACAGTCAGGGTACGTAAGGGTCACACATACCTGGGTCAGACCACAGACCCTGGGTCATGCAGGTATGGGCCAGCCCATAGTCAGGGTCCATAAGGGTCAGACAGACTTGGATCACACAAACCTGGATTAGACCATAGCCAGGGTACATAAAGGTCACACAGACCTGATTAGGGTACTAAGGGTCTCTCAGACCTGGAGCTAAAAAATTTTGTGCCACATTCTGCTGATATATTTGTGTATTATAGTCTTTTATTCCACACAGATGTCGTTGCACACTCAAGGCAGTTTTCTCTGTTGAAAAAATAGTTGCAGGTCAAAGTTGTTTGTGGATCAGGGTTATGTTAAAGAACCTGAGCAGGATGAAGCCCATAAACCAGACTAAACCCTGTTAGTCTGCTGGGTTTTTGTGACAACCATCATCTTGAAATATCACAGTTGTATAAAAAACATGTTAAACTTCATTAAGCTTTGTTATGTTTTCAATTACCATGACAAGTCTCCCATCCCAGCAGTACATCAGATTTGTGTTCAGTAGTTTTGGAAGTTCTTTCTTTTACATTTCAACTAGTGATTGACATTTTTTATTTTTTTTTTTTAACATAAGCGATACATAACCAGCATAACCAGTCGCTGATATTTCTAAGCCATTTGGAGCAGATACCAACTTTTATTTTTGTTTATTCTCTCTCTCTCTCTAGGTCTGTCAAATGAAAACAAATGTCAGAATATCTTCTTTAACTCCAATTAGAAATTATAGTGACGGTTAAACTAATAAATATGACCAAAGTAATTTTTTTCCCCCTGTTCTTTTTCCATTTTTGCTCTCGTTTGTTTTCTCTGCTGTTCTGTCTTTTTCCCCCTCTTTTTCCTTCACCTCTCAGTATATTATGGAATCAGGAAAAAGAGCATATCGGCCAATGCTACAGGGTAATTCGAATACAGAATAAAACCTCTATAGGCCCAATATATCAGCTGGCGGATATATCTGTATTAATTTCAACTTCTAAAATGAAGTGAAATGTATGCGTATGCTATTTCTTCTACCAAGAAAATGAGAAATGAGATGTTTTACTTCCATCATGTCCTGCATAGTTCTAATATTCAAATGTTAAATGTAAAAATTTTCCTACAGTTTTTCCATCCACTTAAATTTGAAGCCAAAAACCAATCTTAACACTATTGATTATTGATCTCTTCATTACAGGATGCTCTCAGGAACGGTCTGGTGGCCACTGAAGTCCTCATGTGGTTCTACATTGGCGAGTGCATCGGCAAAGGAGGGATTATTGGTTACGACGTTTGAGTTTTGGACTGTCACATTAGGTTTTTTTTTCCCCTGTTGAGCGTTGAGTGCTCACTTTCCTGTTACAAACCTGGGAATCAATAAATGGGTATTTGTTGTTTAACGTACATGGTTTGGTTTTTCCTGGTTTCTGTGTGTCTCTAAATGCTTCATCACTGGTGTTTGGTATATTTGTATTTTGAGAATCTGAGAATGTGATATACACTGGATTTGAAACAGAATGATTAATGGGTTAAAATGTGCATAGTTTAGGAGGCAGAGCCATAATTTAGAACTGTGGACTGAAAATGTATGTGTGTGTATATGTGTATATATATATATATATATATATATATATATATATATATACTGTATATGACATTGTCTGTCAAGTTTTATGTGATCAGTTTTAAAAAAGGAAAAGACCCACCTTAAAAGATAACAAATCCCCGATAATTTAATAAGGTATTACATTATTGGTTAGAATGTTATTACAATATCAGTAAGGATATTTTATTACAGTATTGGTACAATTACAGTATTGGATTTAATACATTTTCAATTAAGTACCAATTTTATTATATTTTCAGGACATGATTACATTATAGGGTGCTATGTGCATTCTTTTGTTAATCTTTTTTTATTTTACTTATGTGCAACATGCAAAGAAACAGAGTGGCAAAACATTTGAATAAACGGAATCTATCTTCAAGTATGTATGAGTGTGATGTACATGGTCCAAAAACAGTAGGCAGAAAGTGTACAACCACACAGGTGCTTCTCTACACATTTATCACTTACTACTTTAATATAAAAATCAAATGATAGATTATAATAATAATGTATAAATAATCTTAACACATTCTTGTTAAAGCAAACATTTTAAACCCAAACTGACTCGGCTGCTACAAACTGACTACTTAATGTAATAATTTCATTTCAATTGTACTTTAACTGTGTTTTAATATTTTTAACTCTTTTAATTGTTTTGCACTATAAAGCAGTTTGTGTCCTTGTCTTTAAAAAGTTCTCTACAAATAAAAATAAATTGTTGCATAACTATTCCATTTTCCTAATATAATTGAATGGGGATTTGTCAGAATCCCAGCCCTCATCCTTTCATCTTCTACAGTTTAACTTTACACTCGATTAGCATCAATCTGGGTGGAAATCACCTACACACATGTGGGACCAAAAGTTATCAGTTACATTTTGATCACATATTGGACGTGGCCGTGATGATTTAAATCTTGGGTCAAAATGTGAAATTCTTAGAATTAACAAGAGAACAGGTTTTACTCCAAATGAATATTGGTCTCAGATCTACCAGCTCTACTTCAAAACTCTCAGTACGTTTACATGCCCTTAGAAATGACTGAGTGAGGTATGTTGAATTCCTAGACACTAGGTGGTGCTACACACCCTTTCGCATTAGCATCCTTCCAGTTGCTGTCATAGAAGAAGAGCACTATCTAAATAAAAGCAGAAGATTTGAAGTAGGACAACAACCATGCACCAGCTCAGTATATTTCGAACGTACTGTTCACTCTGATTTATTACACGTAACGCGTATGTTGTCATGGTTACTGTGGTCACTTCCTGAAGGGGGCGTGTCCAGGTCAGTCTTAATCGAATTAAGGTTAAGTGGCATTTATATGCTCTGATAAATTCAATTAAAATCACATTTTCTGACTTGGTTTCTCCGACTTCCCAAACTCCAGTTCGATTCAATTCTACTATGATTGTGTTTACATGTATGGAGCTAAATCCAATTCTTTTTTCAAATTAGCAAAACATTTGGCCTGGATTTAGCTCCATATACATGGCTTTGAAAACTTCGATTTTAATCGAAGTAAGGCAATTGAAATTTCTCTAAAAACATGTAAATGAGTTTCTACACATTACGATACATTCACTTTACAGCTTCTTTCTAGTGGAATATTCCATTGTATACATGTACATAAACCAATATATATATGGAATAACACACCATCATATATATTAAAAACATGAAATAACCAACACTAAAGTCATTTGTTTTTTATTCGTCTTATTAAACTATGTAAAATTGAGCACATTTAATATCTGAAGCAGATACTTTCTAAAAAAAATTGTAGAGCAGTGGTATTGGCTGATACTAATATCGATACGATACAAATAATATACTTGTTTCTCACTGGTCAAAAAACTGCTAAAAATAGTTTTTAGGTGGCAGTGACAACACCAGACCCACATTAACTCACAAGTTTATGTGATGTTTTATATTAGATTAAATATATTTCCTTATGCTTTGCAGTATCTAGTAAACATAATCTGAGATGTATGTTAGATGTATGTTTTTTTTTTTTTTTTTTTTTTTTACAACTGATAGTGATAATTGACAACTTCCTACTCGTAATCGATATAACAAACAATAGTAGTACCCACTCTTCAAATTCTTTTATTGTTATTTTGAGTCAATACTTCCAATTTTTCAAAAATATTTTATTATATCCAATCAATAGTTCTCATTTTTTAAATTCGTTTATTACTTCCAGTCAACAGTTCTATTTTTCCGTGGTGGTGAAAAATCACCTACACACATGTGAGATGAAAAGTTATCAAGTTAATTTTTGATGAAATATCAGGCGTAGCTGTGACGAGTTTTGTAACAAAGTGGTCATTTTCAGACGTACAGGAGTGTATGTGTCTCACAGAATGTCGCTGTCAGATGGTCACGTGGGGAGAAAAGGGCCTATAATACTGCTGCGGTTTTACTAGTTTCATTTTGTTTGTAATGCTTTCATGTTTCCACCAGGGGGAGCACTGCTCACATGTCAACCTCTTCCACAATGATGCTGGTCTGTTGTTTTATATATATATATATATATATATATATATATATATATATATATATATATATATATATATATATATATATATATATATATATATATATATATATATATATATATATATATATATATATATATATACTGCACCCACACTATTTGACATTTTACAGCAAAAAAAGAAAAAGTTAAAATACGTGCACTGGAGATTTTTTTGTAATTGTACACAGATACTAAAACTACATTATTATATTTACACAAAACAATATTTTTGGACTTTTATTATGTATATCTCTTTAACTGCTGTATTATATTGATAATGTATTGTATAGTATAGTGTTTCTCAAAAATGGGGTAATTGAAATGTTTATACATACATGAATATATTAAATAGGTCATCATGTACAGAATACAATATAAATAATGAATATTAATGCTGAAAATTCAAACCTGTTGTTCAAAATATCATAAAATGAATCCAATGTGTGATTGTAAACTAAACTGATCTGTATCCAGTGTGTGAAACTAAACTGAACTGAACTGAACTAAACTAAACTAAACTAAACTAAGCTAAACTAAACTAAACTAAACTAAACTAAACTAAACTAAACTAAACTAAACTAAACTAAACTAAACTAAACTAAACTGTATCCAGTGTGTGAAAGTAAACTAAACTAAACTAAACTAAACTGTATCCAGTGTGTGAAAGTGCACTAAACTAAATGAAAGTTTTGAAAGTGCACTAATGTAAACTACACTAAACTAAACCTTGAAACTGCACTAAACTAAACTAACGTGCACACACCAGTTTAATTTCCTGGTTTCAAAGCTTTTCCCTCAGGCTGCACTTTTATAAACTAAACTCACTGTGTTCCAGCAGCATCACAGAAGAACAATAGGAAACACAACAGACGACTGATAGTGAAGTTATTGGGATCAGCTGATGCAAAAGGCTTTATTTAGACCGGAAATCTAGGGCAATGTTTGAGAAAACTGTAAAAAATACACTTTAAATGTTATATAGAGGTGAAAACAAACAGACATAATGAAAACAGAATAATACAGTTCAGTTTATTATGGGGGTGTTTGTGTAAAAACTTAAGAATGAACCTCCAGTCACTGTTTGGACATTACAGGTACTACTCGAAAAATTTGAATATCCTGAAAAACTGCATTCATTTCTGTAACACAACTTTAAAGGTGAAATGTACATATTAGCAGAGGGGTCAAAAGTACTAACATTCTATATTTAAGTAGAAGTACGGCTAATTGTGTGAAAAAAATACTGTAGGAAAAGTAGAAGTACTGATTCAATTCCTTTATTTAATTAAAAGTAAAAACATACAACTTCTCAATTAACAAATTATTTATTTATTTTTAATAAAGTAAAAAAATATATATATAGCTGCAATTTTTGGCCATGGATGAAATAATATTTATTTAACCAGGAAAAATCTGAAAAGTTTCAAAATTATCCAAAAATAAAGCCCTTCAAAATAAGTAACATGTCAATAATGTGTTTGAGTGAGTCACGGTACACAGTGTTGTAGGTATGGGCAGGAAATTATGGGGGAAAAAGTCGCAATTCAGATAAAAAAATCCTAATTAAAAAAAAAAGAAAAAAATTTGTGAGATTAAAAGTCAAAATTGCAAGATAAAAAGCCTAAATCATGTGATATTAATAAATATAACATTGCTTTTTTGCATAATTATGAGAAAAGGAGCTGAAATTATGAAATAAAGTCAAAATTATTACATAAAATGATACAAGTTTAGCTCTTAATGGACACCTCCCTGTTATAGATTTGAGCTTTCAAAGTTGCTCATGGTCAAAGGTCATGACACTGTTTTGGAGCCTACATGTAGCTTCCTATCTGTCATCAGTCTTTTTGGAGTTCCAACCATTTACTGTAAAATCATGTGACCTTGTTCTGATCTTGTAAAGGCACTTAATGTCAAAGGTCATGACAGAACTTTGAAGCCCACGCCAGGTTTCCCATCTGTCAATAATAGTAACTAAGTCTCTACCTCCACTGGTTTTTCTGTTATAGTCCATTTGAGGTTTTTTAGGTATTGACTGAGTGACCTTTGACCTCTTGGGTCAACAATAGGTCAAAATCTATACACACAAGATGACCAACATTTTGCTGCTCATTGGAAGTCTCTAAGATGAATAGTTCAAAAGTTATATCCAACATTGGATTTTGACCTTTATTCTGACCTTTACCTTTGACCTTAGGGTCTTCAAATGTGTCCTTCAAGGTTCTGATGTCAATGCACATCAACAGTGAGAGCAAAAAGAAGCTATATGTAAAACTGAGTATACAAGTATGAAAATGCAATTCCTGATTTATCCTCTATTTGATCATTGTGAAAATGCATTTTTGGTGATGTTGACCTTTGACCTACATTCACCAAATTTTAATGGGATCTATTTTGGATCATCACACACCTTTTCTGAAAATTTCATGCAAATTGGTCCAGTAGTTTTTGTGTAAAGTTGCTGACAATAAAACAAGACTCCAGACTTTGAATTATTGTTTCATTTCTTATCTTCAAAGTGCATTAAACTCAGAGTAAACTCAGGAGGCTCCGCCCCTTCTCGGTCACCCGTCACCTCGTCCGACCTCCGACCACAACCAGCACAGCTTTTCTGCTTCACTGACTCGGCTCCGTCCGTCAGAGGTTCAGTTTTATTCTTCACAGTTGGATCATAAACAGATAACAGTGAGAGGGGAAAAAAGCTTCCTTCACATTTTGGTTTGTTATTAAATGTTTATTGGTGAAAATAAGCACATTATAAAAGTGAATATGATCACATGAGTCATTATCAAATAGAGCTTGAATTAATTTAGAGGATAATTTACATGTTCATTTACTTCATTCACCTGATTTCACATTTTAAACATAAAACAACCCCTCATACTGATATAAAAAAATAATTCACTCCTTCATATAATACTATAATATTTTGTTCTATATCCACATTAAATATGAATCACATAAAGTTTTTTGAATCCCTTTAATCCAGGGGCATCAGGTTCAATATGAACTGGCAAAATAATATCATAACCAATAAATAATATCAACTTTAAACTATGATTAAAAAAAAATTTTTTGTTTTAGAGAAAAAAGTAAAATTACATTAAAAAAAGTGAATATAATGAACAACCTGAAATTTCTTCATATAAATCCAAGCATTTTTTTTTAATCAATATTCAGCCCCAGTTTTATCATTTCCACATGTTCATTCTAAAGTACAGATACAGTGGATCTAAATAATAGTACAATTACACTTAACACTTTTAAGGTTGTTCAGTTTATTCCCATTTTTTGTGAAAGGATAGTTTCTAAATGTAAACATTTTCATGCAATTTTCCTTTTTTTAAACAAAGGACAACAATACAATAACAAAACAAATTATTTATAGGTTACTTTGATAGTATTTTACTGGTTGAACCCACTTAAGTTTTGGCTGCATGAGACCCCTGAACTAAAGTGATGTTAACATCACTGATTGTTATTATCTTCTATGTAATACTTACATTTTAACTTAATTCATCCCATAGTGGCCATTGTTTTACCAAGGTACGTATCTTTGCTCAGAATTGTTTCCCCTGGCTGCAGGAGCATCATTTTTCATACATAAAAGCTTTCCATACAAAGGATTAGGAAAGCTCATTTTCACCACGGGATAAAAATATCCCCATTATAAGACATAATTGTCAGATACAACATCAAAATGATGAGATAAGTGGAAATTGTAAGATATAAAAAAAATGCAAAATTCTGAAGTAAAATGTCACATTTGGGAGATAGAAAGTCATAATTATGAGATAAAAAGGTGAAATTATAAGATACAATGTCAAAATTATGAGATGAATTGATATTATTAGATAAAAAATGAGGTACAATGTTATATTTGTGAAATAAAATGACATAATTATGAGATAAAAAGTATTAATTATGAGATTAAAAAAAGTCTTGATTATGAGATAAAATCTCTTAGTGATGAGATTAAAAATAAAAGTTAATTGTACTACCACACCCAGTGGAAAAAGTTGTGAGTGGGGATGCGTACCTTGGCACTAAAGCGTTCTTAGTTTTTTTTCTGTGGGTGGTACATATGCCCCCTCCCCTGGTCTACAGCTGGGGTCTTATGTTCTGCTGTTTTCCTGCAGAAGCTTCAGCAGTAAAGCAGAAGAACATGTGAAGCTGAGGCTCGATCACAGTTGAATGATGGTGACGGCAGACTCGTACCAGACCCAGAACCCTGGGTAGACCGGCTCACTGAAGGAGGCCTTGAAGCGGTGGATCAGGGACATGGACTCCCCTACGGTGTAGAAAGACAGGGTCCCCCCCGCATGGTCTAGGAACACCCCAATCCTGGATGAGTAGGGGGCGCTGACCTCCAGCTGGTCCTTGTTGTGTCGGGCGGAGTAGCTGGAGTCGGAGCAGAACAGGCTCCAGGACTTGCGGTTGTACCCGATGCGGCCCCCGTCACCGTAGCCAGTCCTCTTGATGCCCTTGTAGGTGACCCCGACGGCAGCCCCCTCCCCACTCCAGTCCACCTCCCAGTAGAAGGCGCCTCCGGACAGAGCTTCTTTACACAGGACCTGGGGCAGGGAGTCGAAGCGGGCGGGGCTGTCGGGGTAGTTCTGGGGGTCTCTCTTCAGGGTGGCTTTTCGGTTTCCTCTGGACAAGTACAGCTGTCTGTAGGCTGTGTTCTGGTCCAGAGTCAGCTGACAGGCATCTGTGGACCAACACACAATAGAGGGGACAGTTACCCACTAGGGGATGTGTGTGTGTGTGTGTGTGTGGAGGGGGGTGGGTGGTGGGGTCCAACAGAGGCCACATTCTGATAAACTGGACCTCAAAGGGACCAGATCAGTAAAATAAACACATTTATACTTTATAAATGTATGTTTATACTTTTTTTTTTTTTTTTGGTCTTCTATAGACTCTAAATAAAGACACTGTGGTGTTAAATGTGTGGATCCTACTAGTTTTTTTTTTTAATTTTAAATTCACACACGTGGGTTTTTCATCAGTCTACTTCTCATTCCAGGTTTGTGCTGGAACCCATGGTGTTCACTGGAAGTACCTGCAGAACCTGTCCAGTTACACACTCATAAATTGTGAAGGATTTTCCAACAGCAGTCATTTTTGTGAAACACTTTGCCTTGAATAATTGGTTCCATTCCCAAAAATGCAGATATTCAAAATAATAATAGTGTGTATTGTTGGTGTCCTTTTAGCTGCGTTACATGTAGATTTGTGTACTGAATATAATGTACAATAATATAAAAAAGGGTTTTATCTAAAAAATAATTTGTCTTTTATCTGAGTCAAATCGACCCAAAGTTCTTCCAAACATTCATCCCATACTATAATATACTGTATGTATATGTATATGTATATGTATATATATATATATATATATATATATATATTATTTTTTTTTAAATTTTTTTATAAATTTTTAATTTTTTGTTGAAGATCCTAACACTTCAACTCCCAGCAGCCCCATCACCATCTAATTCCAAGTCCCCACAGTTAGAATGTGATTAGTAGATAAAGGTCTGTTAGATATTTAACTAAAAGTGGAGACCCTCTGGCTGCACACAAAGGAAACAGAGTAACGTCAGGGGTTAAAGGTCACCTGCCTGCCTGGAGTCTGCAGGTCACAGTTGGTGGGACACCCGGCGGACTCGGCCAGACCGGCTCGGTCTATCATCTGGAATGCCAGAGTGTGTCCACAAACAGAAGTCAGTCTTTTACAGGGGCTCCAACACATTCACCTCTGAATCATATGAGTTTTACACCAAACCAGCTGAACAGTCATGTATATACGCAAAATACTGACTCATTCTGAATTTTGTATTTTTTAATTAATGTACATATTTATTTATTAGTAATTAATTTATTTATTGAAACAAATAGTAGGTATGACCGAAAGTTTATAATAGGTACTATTGTACTCATCTAATTTGCATATTATGTGGTGGCGGCCATATTGGCCACATCTTATTCTTTGTAACTCTGGCCAATACACACTGTCCTGTAACTAAATAAGTAAATTAAATTAAATGAAATACAACTTTTTGCTAATACTGGCTTCGTAGAAATATTCATTCATGTGCCCTGTCCCTGTTAAGTAAACAAAGAAATAAATAAATTATGGTCTGTTTCATGTAGTTATTTTAAAACTTTGGCATTTAAAGGGTTAACCATTCACATTTTGCATCATATATGTACCAGAAGAGTCCTGGTTTTAGTCCAGCTCACTCTATTTATTGTCCTGCAGGTTTGTTAAATCCTTTGTTTTATTTATTAAATGTTAAATCATCATAAAACATCACTGAAGATAGTTAATTTTTTAAAAGTTTTATCACAGGACGTCCTGCTATAAAACCTGCACATTTTTATTCTTTGCTGAACTTCTGGTTGGAGACCCCTGATCTTCTTATATTGTTCTTAAAATTTAGGGGTTTTTTTGCTTAATAAAGCTGCACCAGATGTTACAATTTCAAGTAAATGTACAAAGATAAAACAAGTCAATCATTCTCAACATTTGAGGGAGTGAATCAGCTGTTAAACATTTTGTGTTCAGCCAAAGGGTCTGACAGAGAAACTCATAAACATCTAATTCAACTGAGGAGCTACAAAAAAAAAAGAAAAAAAAGAAAAGAAGCTAAAACAAACTCAGACTCACATTTGAGGAAGTCGTCTCTGTACTGCGGTTCCTGCACCGGGACGGCCTTGTACATGGGAGCGTCATGAGCCGCGTCCGCTGTGGAAATAAATATGAGTAGATCAGATGAAACACACAGATGTTTGAAGGAACTACAGACCCACCTATTAGTCTGTCATTAATAAAAAACACAAGAATGTTGAATGCTGCTGTTGTCACAAAGCAATTTCCCATTTGTGGGATTAATAAAGTACTTCTATTGTATTGTATTCTATTGTATTCTATCAGGCATTAATAAACACAGTATTACAACAAGTATAGTATGTACAAGGAAATAAAATATTTAATTATGGATTATCTTGATAAGATAAGATAACATAACACTAGAAAACACTAGAGAGTGCAAACCTCCGCCAAGGCAGACCCTCCAAATGAAGAGAGGTCCACCAAGGAGGTTGTTTTTGCTGCAGTTTGTTTGTCTGTTAGTTAGCAAGATATCTCAAAAAGTTATGGATGGATCTTGATGAAAATTCCATGACATATTGGGAGTGTCACAACGAACAAATGATTAGATTTTGGTGATGATCTGGAAGAGAGCCTGGTTTCTGGATCACTTTGAAATTTTACATTGCGGTAAATGGAGAATAAATTTCAAAGTGATCCAGAATCCAGGCTCTCTTCCGGATCATCACCAAAATCTAATCATTTGTTAGTTGTGACACTCCCAATATGTCATGGAATTTTCATCAAGATATATCTATACCTCTTTGAGTTATCTTGCTAACTAACAGAAAGACAGACAAACCCCGGCAAAAACAACCTCCTTGGCGGAGGAAATAACATAACGTAATGCAACGTAACGCAACGCAACGTAACGCAACGCAACGTAACGCAACGTAACGTAACGTAACGCAACGTAACGTAACGTAACGTAACGTAACGTAACGTAACGCAACGTAATGTAACGTAACGTAACGTAACGTAACGTAACATAACGTAACGTAACGTAACGTAATGTAGCGAAAATAAAATGAGATGAGTTAGAATAAGGCTAGATAAGATCAGATAAGGTAAGATTAGTTAAAATAGGATAAGGTAAGATAACATAAGGTAAAATCAGATAAGACAACATTTATTCATTCATTCATTTTCTGAACCCACTTTATCCTCTCACTAGGGTCACATGGGGCTTATCCCAGCCTAATGCAGGTGAAGGCGGGGTACACCCTGTATGAGTCTCCAGTTCATCACAGGGTTGAACATATACAGACAAACAATCACTCTCACATTCACACCTATGGACAATTTAAATTAACAGATTAACCTATCAGTGCATGTGTTTGGATGGTGGGAGGAAACTGGAGTACCTGGAGAAAACCCACACAGACACGAGGAGAACATGCAAACTCCACACAGAAAGGTCTAGTGACTGGTGTTGAAATTGGACGCAGGAGCTTCTTGTTGTGAGGCACGAGTACTAACCACTGCACCAAGACAATATTTAATTGAAATTAATATAATAAAACAGATCATACCTTTTCATAATTACAGAATTCATAAATATCCTTCATCTTCTTATTATGATTATGTTTAAGTTTTGAACGTAATGAAACGTTTCTGTGTCTTTTCAAACTTTAGTTTTTTCATACATATGTTATTCTTTAGGGAAAAAGGTTTATTAACACCTCACCTAGTCTTTAAGTCTCTCTTTTTAAGTCTTGTTTTACATTAAAGTCTGTGTGGAATGTGTTAGTGTAAACGCTCCAATAGTTTGACTTTAAAATCCCAGTAAACACTTAACCCTGTTTGACCTCAGAACAGCCTCATTCCTGGGCCTCAGCCAAGCATTAGACACAGCCCCACTCAGGACAAAGGAAACTGTAAATCTGCGCGACCCTTCCTGTTCCAGTTACGCACAATGTTAACACACTGTTCACAGGTTTTACGCACAACGATAACACATTGTTCACAGGTTTTACGCACAATGATAACACAATAATCAAACACTGATCACAGGTTTTATGGACGTGGAGACAGACGAACGTGTACGGAGCGACTCACCTTTGACTGACCGCCTCTTCTTGGACTCGTCCAGTTCACAGAAGGTCATTTTGTTCACTGCAAAAACACAGAATGGGTGTGATCACAGAGGTCAGGGGTCATGTTTGCCTTTCCTGGAGCTGGTTGCCACTCACCTGCCTTGGCAACCTTCACCAGCTCGTCGTTGCCGAAGTCATTGAGATGCTGCTTCATCTCGGATACGGCTTTGGTGACAGGGCCAAAGGAGAAGTAGGGGTTAACGCTGACAGTAGGAAGCTCCTCAGCCTCGGTCTGAGCGATCAGCATGTGGTAACTCTGAAGACCGACAAGAACACAGTGTTAGCATGGAGTCACCTGGTCCAGTCTAACAGCTGGAGTAGAAGGACTTCATCACATCATAATCAGATTTGAACTAAATTATTGGGTGTTTTCTCTCTGTCATATATACATATACATATACATATACATATACATATACATATACATATACATATACATATACATATACATATACATATACATATACATATACGTATACGTATACATATACATATACATATACATATACATATACATATACATATACATATACATATACATATACATATACATATACAGTACATTGGTGAAAATAATGACTTTATACCAGCATTGAAAAGGCAACTTTCCACACAAAACTTTCCATAAACAACTCCAGCTGATACTAATCATGATCAAGCAAAACACGTACACGAAACCTGCTGACAATTTTTGGGGGTGAGTGTAGAATGTCAGCAGGCTACATGGTGGTGTTGGTGGGGGTGGGTCGTCCAGTGCGCCTCCTTGCTCTGAATTTTATATATATATAAAATCACATGATTTCAGACTTAACCATTTATTATGTGACGATCAGTGATTAGAAATACTATCTGTATTTAAAACTAACTGGCTGCCATTGACATCTATAGGTGTCAATCATGTTTTTAATGGGAGGGGCTGAGGGGCAGAGAAAGGAATGAAATCGAAAAAGCTGTATGTATGTCAATGCAGTTCTGAGAAAGAGAGTGTTGGATCAGTGAAAGAGACCAAGACTCTGATCAAAGGAGGAGCTTCATAAAACCAGCCATATAGAATCAAAGTGGGTCGAGCGCTGGTCATGGTTTGTAGGGTTCTGGTTCACCTGACCCAGGTTTATCTGACCCAGGTTTGTCAGATGAGCTGGGCTGTGACACTTATTGCTCAGATCAGAACTGATGAATAAAAATAAGGTGAATAAAATACTGTTTTCTTTATTTTTGTACTATATAGTATGTGCCTGCTGCCATGTGAAGCTGCCAAACTGATTTTCACAGTAAATAATGTGGAACATGTTTGAAGGGACAATAAAGATTCTGATTCTGATGATTCTGATAAAACAAAGGATGTGTTTAGTCGCTGTCCATTTTTAAAAATGTATTATAGAAGGATCAGATTGGGTCTTGGTGTCGGCTGATCACTCAAAATCAAAGGAAAAAATCATGTCTAATATGTATATATTTTAATTTAGTTTAGTTTTAAGATGGCCCACCTTAATGCTGTTTTATTTGCTTCATCTTTTATTCTTGATATAGGTGTTTTTTAAAAAAATTTGACTCTTTTTCTGTCCATTTGGACAGTATCTGCTGTTTGACCTTAAATGGACTTTGATATGCTGGAGGTCAGAGGTCACCTGTATGAAGTGGATGTGGTCCTCAGTGCGGGACAGCTGGGTGATCTCCTGGTCCCGCCTCTTCAGATCTGCGATCTCGTGGCTCAGACGCTCCATGTGACCTTCAGCGTTGTTCAGCGCTGCTCTCTTATTGGACGAAATCAGCTTGGCCATTTCCTGTTGCATCCTCTCGATGGAGCGCATCATGTCTCCAAACATCTTCTCACATTCCTGCAGAGCTCTCTGGGCCGAGTTCTGGGTCAGATCAAACCAAAATGAACATTCACTGTGAAAAATTTTACTTCTCAAATAGGCTACATTTTTTAAACGTAAGAACTCTATTTTACCAAAGTGTTTAGAAACTTTTCCAACCAGCGGCCCTCAGGTTACAACAGATGTGTGTTCATCCAAACTGATCATTCCCACATCTCAGATTTATTCATACATGTATAAACACAGTTCAATTATTGAGTTTGAACACAGACCCTGTTATGAATGTCCAACAATTCATGACTGGATACGTATAGTCGAAGACACTTACAGTATGGATAGATTAACATTGTCCTTGAGACACGACATTAAATACTGGAAGAAACGGAGACGCTACTTAACTCAGACGCAACTCAAAAACCAAATGTTGAGTGGACGAATGTTTATAGTCCTTTTTTTTATCTTCAAAACTGCATCTGTTCTTTAATCAACATGGAGATGTTGGAATTGTTTAATGTATTTTATTTTGTATATTTCCTTTCTCATATTTATTTTGCTTCTTTGTTAGGGACATTAAAAAACTATATCCCATGTGAAGAACTTTATACTTGCTGTAACTGTATTGATGGAACACGCTCTTTTGGATATTTTTTTTAATGTTAATGTAGCTTCTATCAAAAACGAAACAGAAACTGTCACTTGTCAATGTGTCATCACCTGATCAGGCCCTTCTGCTCAGAAAAATGAAGGCGTGTCATTAACTAGTGCGTGTCACTATTTTTTTTACGACAGCCTGTCATGACCACAGCATGAAGGAATGTGGTTTGAGTAGACGGTTGACTCTGCATTCGAGTCTTGCATTCGAGTGGTACAAACCTTGAGCGCATCCACTGCCTGTTTCAGCTCCTCCATCTGCTTGAGTCGGTCATGGATCTTCTCCTGGATCTCGGCCTGGGTGGCGCCCAGTCGTTGCTAGGAGACAGAACAACAAGTGTTAGGTTTGCCAGTGGGTGCAGCAGCAGGTGAAAGGTGACAGCGGTGGGAGTGGCCACAGGTAACAGGTGTACTCTAATGGGCGTGGCTCACACAGTACTCCAGGCTCCGCTTTAGTTTATTGACAGCCGCTCCTTTATGGATTACCTGGTGCTTTATCTGGACTCCAACAGACCATAATATGTTCATGCATTCGAATAAATTACACTGATCTATAAGTAAAATGTTTCTGGAATAAAAATAGTAAATTTTTCCTAAATGTGTGTTACTGATGAAGTCTTAAATGCTGGTTGGCTTAAGTTTCCAACACAAGTCTTGGGTCAAAATGTGAAATTGTAAGAAATAACAAGAGAATAGGTTTTAGTCCAAAGGAATATTGGTCTCAGATCTATCAGATCTACTTCAAAACACTGTCTGCACATTATGATCCATTCATTTTACAGGTTCTTTCTAGTGGAATATTTACTAATCCATTGTATACATGTACATAAACCACCATATATGTGGAATAACACACCATCATATATATTAAAAACATGAACTAACCAGCACTAAAGTCATTTGTTTTCTGATTCATCTTATTAAAGTATGTAAGATTTAACACATTTAATGTCTGAAATAGATACTTTCTAAAGAAATGTAGACCAGTACTATATTGACAAAATGAAACAGTATATTCATGACTGCAGCAGCATTCAATCTGTATTTCTGTTCCTGGTAAACCATACAGGCCAATAAGATCTAATGGGGATCTGACCAGCAAAATACCATCATAATAACCTGCAAATAATGACAACTACAACTTTTTCTCTTTGTTTTAGTGTGAAATAAGTATAAAAGTTTATATATATATATATATATATATATATATATATATATATATATATTAGTTTTTTTAGGGGAACATTTCAATTCACATTTTACTGTGAAAGAAAATGTATATATTTATATAGAAAATGTATATACAAGTTATTGTGTTATTATTTTACTGGTCTGACCCACTGGAGACCAGATGGACTGTATGTGGCCACTGAAGTAAAATAATGGGTCACATTGGACCCTATGGTGTGCAGTTTTTGAACTGGGGAGGTTCATATGTTTGACACCCATGGTTTACATCGACATTTTTCCTGGAACCAATTCACAGAAATCAGAAAATCAGTAAATGACTGTATCTTCTCGTTCCTGTTTAAGCTGAACTTCCATCAGCTCAAACATGTGTCTAATGCAGGTGTTTCGAACATACGGCCTGTGGACCCCCCCCCCCCACCACCACCACCACCACCACCCCCCACCCACCCAAAAGAAGGTCTGCAAGATATTAGCACCATGATAACATGCAGATACTACTAGAAAAATGAGAATATTCTGAAAAAGTGCATGCAGTTATTCTGTACATATTATATTGTCAAATAAGTACAATTAAAATTAGTAAATCTTTAGTTTAATAAAATCTTTCCTTTAATACAATTAATCAGAAAACAAATTAATTATCTGAATAAAACTACTTTTACACAATATCATTTTTTGAGTAGTATCTATCTATCTATCTAACTCTCTCTCTCTCTCTCTCTCTCTCTCTCTCTCTCTCTCTCTCTCTCTCTATATATATATATATATATATATATATATATATATATATATATATATATATATATATACTATATTATTTATATATTGCTCAAATAAGTAAAATTACAGTATGAAAATATTTACAGTTTGCACAATAAAATGTGAATAACCTGAACAAATATGAACAACCTGATACTTCTGCAGAAAAATGTTCACAAAATTCTGCCAGTTGTTAAATGTTTTGTGCGTTTGTTGATCTACAATGATCAACTTATTTTAATAATAAGATGATATTCAATATTGCTGAAATTACACTTATTTTCTGAATTAATTTCAGGTTCATACATGATTGTTCATTCAGGTTACTTATAATGCCATTTCACACTAAAACAGTAGTTATTTATAGGTTATTGTGTTAATCATGTTCCTGGTCAGGTTCCTATATGTGACCCCTGAACCCCTGTGGACTGAAGTGACCCTAAACCTTCAGAGTTTCTCCAGTGTTTCCTACCTGTTCTTCTGCTCGCTCCTGCTCGGCCGACACCATGTCATGACCTTTGTGTTCCTTGACCGTACACAACACACAGATGCACATCTGGTCGGTGCGACAGAACAGTTCCAGACCCTTCTGATGCTGAGGACAGATCTGTCGGTCCAGGTGTCCTATCTCATCCACTAGCTTGTGCCTTTTAAAGGTGGCTGACTCATAGTGGGGCTTCAGGTGCTTCTCGCAGTAGGACGCCAGACACATCAGGCAGGTCTTTATGGCTTTGTGCTTCTTTCCAACGCAGATGTCGCAGCCCACGTCCTGGGGTCCGGCGTAGTTGTAGTCAGGGGATGGAGGCGGCGGTGGGAAAGACTCAGAACTGCGCTGGAGTGTGGAGTACCTGGACCCGGCCGCCTTCCTGGGAGTGGGCCTCTTGTTGTAAGTGACCCTGCACTGGGGGCACAGGTAGGAACCCGTATGGTCTGCATGATCCCAGTAGGTCTTCAGACAAATGGAACAGAATGTGTGACCACAGGGGATGGACACAGCATCCCTCAGGTATTCCTTACACAGGTAGCAGCCATCTGGGTCTGAGGACATGATGAGTAGTATTCCTGAACAGAGACACGAGCGCTGTCAGCACAGAGGCAAAGTGATCCCACAGGAAGTATGAGCACAACTTTTATAGAGTAAACACAGAGGGACGTCAAACTGGTTAAGCCGAAACCAGTAAAACAAGGGCGGGCGGGGCAATAAAAGGCCATAGTCAACACCTTCATCAGTTACAGACGGGAAAGGGAATGAATGAAATGTGTGATTACAAAACAGAAGGGCTTGGCCTCAGACTGCCACTGGAAGTGGACTTAAGACAAGTAGTCCACTTCTACTGCTAGAGTTAAGACAGGTAGTCCACTTCTACTGCTAGAGTTAAGACAGGTAGTCCACTTCTACTGCTAGAGTTAAGACAGGTAGTCCACTTCTATTGTCAGAGTTAAGACAGGTAGTCCACTTCTACTGCTAGAGTTAAGACAGGTAGTCCACTTCTACTGCTAGAATTAAGACAGGTAGTCCACTTCTACTGCTAGAGTTTAGGACAGGTAGAATACAATAGCCACTTTATTGTCACAAACATCCACCATAGTGCACATTCAATGAAATTTCGATGCAGAAGCTCACCATCAGACATAAGAATCAATCATAAAATCAGAATTAAAAATAAAAACAGTCCAATAAAAAATAAAACTATCCAATAAAAAATAAAAAACAGTCCAATAAATACTTAAAAACAATAATAAAACTATAATATGTACACCTCTCTACCACCACACACATTTAAATACATACACACCCACTCTGCAGACATACATCAAAGAATTTACTTTGAATTTGAATTACTTTGAATACTTCGAATTTGAATTTGAATTACTTTGAATATTGGTAGTCCACTTCTACCGTTAGAGTTTAGGACAGGTAGTCCACTTCTACCGTTAGAGTTTAGGACAGGTAGTCCACTTCTACCGTTAGAGTTTAGGACAGGTAGTCCACTTCTACCGTTAGAGTTTAGGACAGGTAGTCCACTTCTACCGTTAGAGTTTAGGACAGGTAGTCCACTTCTACCGTTAGAGTTTAGGACAGGTAGTCCACTTCTACCGTTAGAGTTTAGGACAGGTAGTCCACTTCTATCATTATAGTTTAGGACAGGTAGTCCACTTCTACCGTTAGAGTTTAGGACAGGTAGTCCACTTCTACCATTAGAGTTTAGGACAGGTAGTCCACTTCTACTGTTACAGTTTAGGACAGGTAGTCCACTTCTACTGGTAGAGTTGAGGACAGGTAGTCCACTTCTACCGTTAGAGTTTAAGACAGGTAGTCCACTTCTACCATTATAGTTGAGGACAGGTAGTCCACTTCTACCGTTAGAGTTTAGGACAGGTAGTCCACTTCTATCATTAGAGTTTAGGACAGGTAGTCCACTTCTACCATTAGAGTTTAGGACAGGTAGTCCACTTCTACTGTTACAGTTTAGGACAGGTAGTCCACTTCTACTGTTACAGTTTAGGACAGGTAGTCCACTTCTAACTTTAGAGTTTAGGACAGGTAGTCCACTTCTCCCGTTATAGTTTAGGACAGGTAGTCCACTTCTACTGTTACAGTTTAGGACAGGTAGTCCACTTCTACCATTAGAGTTTAGGACAGGTAGTCCACTTCTACTGTTACAGTTTAGGACAGGTAGTCCACTTCCACTGGTAGAGTTTCAGACAGGTAGTCCACTTCTACTGTTACAGTTTAGGACAGGTAGTCCACTACTACTGTGACAGTTTAGGACAGGTAGTCCACTTCTACCGTTATAGTTTAGGACAGGTAGTCCACTTCTACTGTTACAGTTTAGGACAGGTAGTCCACTTCTACTGTGACAGTTTAGGACAGGTAGTCCACTTCTACCGTTATAGTTTAGGACAGGTAGTCCACTTCTACTGTTACAGTTTAGGACAGGTAGTCCACTACTACTGTGACAGTTTAGGACAGGTAGTCCACTTCTACCGTTATAGTTTAGGACAGGTAGTCCACTTCTACTGTGACAGTTTAGGACAGGTAGTCCACTACTACTGTGACAGTTTAGGACAGGTAGTCCACTTCTACCGTTATAGTTTAGGACAGGTAGTCCACTTCTACCGTTATAGTTTAGGACAGGTAGTCCACTTCTACTGTTACAGTTTAGGACAGGTAGTCCACTTCTACTGTGACAGTTTAGGACAGGTAGTCCACTTCTACCGTTATAGTTTAGGACAGGTAGTCCACTTCTACCATTATAGTTGAGGACAGGTAGTCCACTTCTACTGTTACAGTTTAGGACAGGTAGTCCACTTCTACTGTGACAGTTTAGGACAGGTAGTCCACTTCTCCCGTTATAGTTTAGGACAGGTAGTCCACTTCCACATTAATGTTGCTGTTACTTCTTCTACAAACAGCTGACTCATTAAAAACTTCAAACCATCCCATCATCACACACAGGACTGTCCCCAGATGTTAGCATAAGGCTGCACCACCTTCTTGCCACAGTTATTGTTAAATTCCTCAGTTTTTCAACCCTCTGGTGTCATTTTCCTTCTGTGAACATTGTTCTAACAGGTACCCTGCGAGTCTCGCAAATATTTCAATTTGTGAGACTAGCATGTCATTGGCCAGTTAAGTATGATGTTAAGAAATAAAGTGCTGTCATTGGTGAACATTCTAGATAAGACTTAAGTTTGAGGTTGCAGGAAATGGCCTCAATTTGTGTCTGAAACTGTCAAAATGTAAAGGCTTTCTTGCTCAGAATTTCTTGGGAGCCATGATATATGTTTATAGAACAGCGAGTTTATCGTCTTTTACTCATATATTTAATCTTCGTGGTGTTTGTTCCAGAGCCGAGGAAAACACGTTCCATCAGGACAGATCTGTGACACACAGAACAATCTGTCCTCTGAGTGGGTTCACACACTCTAACTAATAATAACTCACTCTGTAACATCTTCATCATCATCATCATCATCATCATCATCATCATCAGAACACACGCCTTTCATCACTGCAGGGTTTGAGTTGATGAAGTTCAGCTCGATCTGCTGTGAATCAAACACTGACTTTTCAACACATGTTCATTCAGATGGATGTTCACTTCTTTCTTAGTTTTCACATATTTTACTCATTCTATTGTTATTTTTGTGAGTTTTTATGTATTTTATCCTATGAATAATTGAAGTAAAACTGTATTTATACCAGTGATTAACATGTATTGATAGAATTAATGGATCAACAGGTATTCAACAGTTTAGCTTCTGGTTGTTTAGGGTTGATTTACTAAATATTCAATGTGAAGGATTTCTTCCCTTTTATGCCATGTTTTAAGGTTTTTTGGTCCAATGTTTCCTTATTTTTCAAGAATTTTGCCATTTTTTCCCTTCAATTTAGAAGGATTTCTACATTTTCATGCCATATTTGAAGTTTTTTTGGTCCAATGTTTCCTTATTTTTCAAGTATTTCACCATTTTTTTCTTCAATTTAGAAGGACTTTTTCTTTTTCACACCATATTTCAAGGCTTTTTGGTTCAATGTTTCCTTATTTTTCAAGTATTTTACCATTTTCCCCCTCAATTTTGAAGCATTTCTTCTGTTTTATGTCATATTTCACGGTTTATTGGCTTAATATTTCCTTATTTTTTCAAATATTTTGCCATTTTTTCCCTCTAATTTAAGAGGATTTATTTCGCTTTTTCTTGTTCAATGTTTCCTTATTTTTCAAGTATTTTAAAAACACTTCAGATCAGTGGACCTTTTTTGACGTTTGGATCTGTATCGTTTACGTAAATATGGTAGTTTTCCTTCCAGTGAAGTATTTTCAGTGTCATTTTAGTTTTGTTTAATAAAAGGATCTAAATCCTTCTTGTATGTGGAGCTAGTTAATCATCCATTCTGTTTTGCTTTGTGTTTCTTTTCCCACCTGTGCTTTTACTGCTCTGTAACCCAACCCCCTCCAGAAGCATGTGAAATATTCCCAGACCAAATCAATTACCTGAATGTTTCCTCTTCTGATTTCAGAAGTGGCCAGTGTATATTTTATCTACCACTGCACACACCTCCGAGCTCAGATGGAGTTTCAGGTCTGTTGAAACGCACATAGGAATGCAACTACACTTGATAGCCCAGATAATAGGAGGCCGAGTGAGCCCGCTTCAAAGATTCCATTGTGTGGGAGCCAGCGGGGCCCGAGCCCAGCGCCAGGCGCCGTCCAGGGCCTGAGCTCCGGCAAACACAGGGACTGCAGCTGAACGGACATAAAAAAAAAGACACTGACACACGCAGGTTTGATTGACTGATCAATGTTTAACCCTTAAAGGTGCAAACATCCACTAATGAGCAGAACCATCTAATAATCTAAACTGTTTAACATCTGCTGAGCCACTAATCAAAATCAAATATCCTTCTAAACTGAAGAAAAAAATAGCAAAATATTTGAAAAATAAGGAAATGTTAAACCAAAAACACCTTCAAACATGGCATAAAGGAGAAGAAATCCTTCTAATTTGAGGAGCAAAAAATAAAGAAACTTTGAGCCGTTCTAATCATTCTAAATTTAGGAAAAAATTGGCAAAATACTGGAAAAATTTGGAAATATTGAATGAAAAACCTTGAAATATTGCATTAAAAGAGAGGAAATCCTTCTAAAATATGGAAAAAAAAAATTAAATACTTGGAAAAATAAGGAAACAGTGAGCCAATAAACCTTGAAATATGGTACTATATAACACAGAACAAATCCTTCTGAATTGAGGAAATAAGTGGCAAATTACTTGAAAAATAAGGAAACATTGAACCAAAAATCCTTGAAATATTACATTAAAAGGGAGGAAATTGTTCTTAATGGAAGAGAAAAACGGCAAAATATGTCAAAAACAAGGAAACACTAAGCCAAAAATCTTTGAACTGTATAGAACAAAAGAAATCCATCAAAATTGAGGAAATAAATTGGCAAAATACATTTAAAAAAATAAGCAAATGTTGAGCCAAAAAACATTTAAATAAAGGAAAAGAGGATAAATTGATAAATTGGGGGATAAAGGCAAAATACTTGAAAAAAAGAAAAGAAAACCCTGAAATATTGCATAAAAGACGAGAAATTATTTTAAATTAAGGAACAATGGTAAAATTACTTGAAAAATAAGGAAACAACTATAACACATTAAGCTTATTGTACACAGTAAATTTTGCAGTGTTAAATCAACACTTAGAGAGTTAATTTGGAGACAATGGGACCAAATACACACTAGAAGAAGTTAAATAAACTCTCTAAGTGTTGATTTAACACTGCAAAATTTACTGTGTATGAATCATGTGTGCGTTTCTTTGCTGCAATTTTCAAAACATGCATTTTATTGATTTCATGTATTATTGTGTTTCAATATTTTATGTATTTGATCAGTTTTGTGTTTACATGTACATTCTAAATAAAATAAACTGAATCTGAACCATTCTGCTGTTCTTCATTCATTTTCTTTGACATATTTCAGTTTGAAGCCTTCACACATTTCATTATGTGTGGCTTCCTGTTTGACGCAGGTTCATTCATCATGTTGATACAGGACGTGGACAGTTCTCTAAAGTTACCAACAGCTGCTGAATCTGCAGTTTGTATGAAACCTGATCCTGACAGGACACAGACACTTCAAATATGATCAGATATTATCATAACAGGGGGAGTTTAGACATTTAAAAAAAAAAAGAAGATATCCACTTTGTCTGCGTCGATAAAGTTTGGAAAAAAGTATATTTGTGCAAAGAAAGGGAACAGATTTTGCACTGGTTAGATAGAAGTAAAAATGGTTTAAACAGTTTTTTTTCCCCCATCGAACAAGATGAATATTTACAGCCTGTGAAACCTGTTGCATGTTGGCACTGATTTATGAAACTCTGTAATTAGTCCTGTATATGTTTTATTAGACCAGGCTATAAAGGCAGTTTAAGTCTGTTGTGGACTTTGGACCTGAACTTTCCTTCCTTAAACACAACTATTTTATGGAGAAGAAGAAAAAGAAGAAGAAGAAGAAGAGGAAGAAGAAGAAGAAGAAGAAGAGACCCAGTGTTTTAAAATCTGGTTGTTTTTTCCTCAGTTTAGCTGCAAATATGATTAAATAACTTGTCAAATGATTACACATTTTAATCAGAATAATCACAGGGTTCCTGTAGATTAATGTTGATTAATCACAATTAAATCAGGGTTATTTAAATCAAGTTAAATTCAAGACTTTTTGAAATTAAATTTAAGACCAAGTCGACAATGAACCAAAAAAGAAAAAGGGAAAAAAAAAACAGATGAATTACCTGGGGGCAGTTTTACCAACTGTTCATTTTAATTAGAACATGACTTTTTGGTCCAGTTGATGCTACATTCATGAACCATTTGCATCAAGAAGCATAACTTTGATATTTTTAATATATAACACACACGCACACACACACAAGGAATACTACCCTCACAGAATGATGTGCCCTCATTTTTTACTCACCCTAAATTATTTTTGTAAGATAAAAAGCCTAATTATTACCAACTACTTTTTATTCCAAACTAACATAAATCTTAATTACGTTTCCAATTTTTTAAGACTTTTCAAAATTGTATTTAAGACATTTTAATAACAATTAAGGCCTTATTATTTTTTTTTACAATGAATTCAATGCCTTTGAAGACTTTTTAAGGAATATTTTGGATTATAGGATTATATTGCTGTGTTCGCCATTGTTATTGAATGCATTGTAAAAAATTATGCTTTATTTCCACAGAGAGCACATGATTGAGTTTGCGCTGCGATTTTTTTCAAGTTTGTGTAGTGACTGTGGCGCCATCTTCTCTTGTAGATGCTGATGCTACTTCAGATTTGCTGCAATAGGTTACGGCAGGGGAGAGTGTTACCATGTGGGCTTAACTTCACGTGGGTGACGCCCATGTCCACATTACGTATTGTGGATGTATTGTAGAAAGGAGCGACTCCTCATCAAAAATGATGAGTGGCTCCTTTCTCTGTGTTGTTTTCTACTCGGGGTGACCCATCAGATTCCAAAAGGGGTGTAGAAAAGTGGTTTTCAGCAGAATGACACCTTTAAGTGGATTCACCAAATAATATTGTTGTTCCACTATAATTTTTTCAGCAAATTCTACATTTTACTGCTATGTCTGGAGTTTATAAACCTTGCAAATGTTGGGACTCATCTTTTATTATGACTCCTGCAGATTTTTCGTCACTTCTCAGATTACATTTGTCTCCTTGATGTCAGTGACACCTAACGTGCAGCATTTTCAAACACACTGTTCAGATTCGACGCCGGCGTCTGACCATTGTTTCCCCAGAACATGTTCACATGTGGCATCTTCCTGTTTTTATTCCTCACACTCAGTGAAACAGGCCCTTGTTTCCGTTGATCAAATGCTGGTTTCTTCTCTCCTCTGCTTGCGCGACCGAACAACCTCTTAAACGTTCACTGCACCTTAATGAAGTTTGACCTTTGACCCTGAACTTGGACTGTGGAGTTTCTGTCTGTTTTATCAAAGGACACATTATTGAATCTCATTCCCGTCTTCTGTGTCCTAAACATTCTGGTGCTTCATGGTGACTTTCTCAGATAATTACAGTGTTGATCCTTCACCTCATATTTCTCTGGAGGCTGAAAACGTGTTTTAGAGTGTTTTTCCAAAGTGCAGTTATGACCAAGTGGACTCCAATAACAGGTAGTTAATCTGTAAAAGCACAGAGCGCTCTCCAAACCCTGCAGGAAGGAAGGAAAACTGGCTTATCAGAAACTGGACCAAATATGGAGAGGTGAAACTACCTCATGTATGAAGTAATACACCATAGGAGGAGGAAGATGATGAGGAGGAGGAGCTAATGCACTTTTACAGCATTCAAATGAGGTGATTTTGCTGCAACACTGTTTGGATTTTAGAAAAAAAAAGTGAGAGAAAATTTTTTTAGTTAATATTTATATATGAAAAGAAATATCAAATTTAACTTAAAAAATGTACTGTGCCTTTTGTTTTTCATGAGCAAACACACTCAAGACAGAGGGGAACAGCTGTAGCAAACTACTTTCATCAGTTGTTCGGAAGTGTTTGACTGCTACAGTACGTACAGGCCTACAGCTGTTAGCAGTGACAACTCGCATTGATCACTATTGAGAGAAAGTAGCTCAAAGCAATTACGAGGTGTGAGTTCACATTTACATTACCTTTTGGTGGTGATATGGAAGAGATCCTGGATTCTGGATCACTTTGAAATGTATTCTCCATTTACCGCAATGTAAAATTTCAAAGTGATGCAGAATCCAGGATCTCTTCCGGACAATCAACCAAAACGTAATCATTGGTTCCTTGTGACACTCCAAACACATCCTGAAAATGTCATCAAAATCCATCCATAAGTTTTTTTTAGTTATCTTGACCCCCCCCCCCCCATCCCCTCACCTCCCCGATCACCACCAAAATCAAATCATTTCTAGATCTCCCCATTACCAACCCAGTAAATTTCAGCACAATCTGTCCATAGCTTTTTGAGTTATCTTGCTAACTAACAGACAAACAGACAGACAGACAAACTCTGGCAAAAAGTAAATAATAGTAATAATAAAAAAAATAATAAAGTAATAATAAAATAAAATAACCAAAATACATATAAAAATGTGGTAGGACGCTCCTCATTCTGTGTTTTGATTGATAGACGTTTACATGAACAAAAAACAAAAAAAAATGAGTCAAAATAAAAACAGCAAATAAATGCAACATGTTCAAAAAGGAGTGAGAAGAAGTTAAAACTTATCTAATCCCTTCTCCTGTACGAGTTTTTAAATATTCACTTTCCCAAGTTGCTACTCGTACTACTACTACAATAATAATAATAATAATAATAATAATAATATTAATATTAACTACAAAAGCACTCTGAGAGCGCAGACCTCTGCCAAGGTAGATCCCCCCCACCCCGATCACCCCCAAAATGAAATCAGTTCTTCCTGTTCACATTTCCAACATATCCTGAAAATTTCATCAAAATCCGTCCATAAGTTTTTGAGTTATATTGAACACAGACAAACAAACAGATAAATGCCGACAAAAACATAACCTCCTTGGCAGAGGTAATAATAATGGTGGTGCAGTAGTTAGCACTCGTGCCTCACAGCAAGAAGGACCCTGGTTCGATTCCCACACCAGACTTTTCTTCCCTGTGTCTGCGTGGGTTTTCTCCTGATACTCTGGTTTCCTCCCACCATTCAAACACATGCACTGATAGATCAATTGGTTAATCTAAAATCACCCATAGGTGTGAATGTAAGAGTGATTGTTTGTCTATATATGTTCAGCCCTGAGATGAACTGGTGACTCATACAGGGTGTACCCCACCTTCACCCATTGTAGCTGGATTAGGCCCCCAGTGACCCTAGTGACGATAGAGTGGGTTCAGATGGCAAAAGAGAGAGAGAGAGACAGAGAGCAAGAGAGAGATAATAATACATATGTACATTTGAATTTTTGCCTTTAATATAATTTGTACGACCATAAACAAAAACATGCAAATGCTGCAAAAGCAGACCCCCTGTAATGATGCAGGACCTCTGGTTTAAAAAAGACATATGGGCAAGATGGAGATTAAAATAAGTGATGTAAATGACCTCTATAAAATTGTTATTACTGAAATGTAAAACTGTTACGTGAGGGATAGGATTTTTATAAGTTCTCTGAACTTCAGCCTACTCCTTTGACTCAAAAATTGTGTGGTGGTGACTCTGAAATCCTTATTTTGTTTTGTTTTGTTCCTTTTGATCTGTACTGTTTTTAGATGAACTGCTCAAATAAAATAACTGAATGAATGTGTGGGTTTTTACAGAATGAAGGGCCCCATGTCTATATCTTGCCTAGGTCCCCAAAATGACTACATCCGCCCCTGCCCATAGCATTAATGTAATTTTTTATTCCCTCACTGTTCTTCTAATGTAGTCTGCACGGATCCTTCTCTGAACAAAACATTTATTACTTGTCATGTTACATATCATTATGTCACTACTATCATCAGTCTGAACACACATGTACACAAAACATGGATTCATGCTTGGTATGAGAAAACTAAATATTTTGGAGTATGTTGACTTCTGGAAGATGCATGGTGTAAACTAGCGAATACTGCTGAGGTACTTGTCAGGCCCCATGGGCTTCAAATGTGACAACATGGGAAAATGCAGACTGTCCTTATTTGGTTGTTGTCACTTTTTGTCCCATGGTCGGTATTATGTAGGTACTGCTGAACTTTGATGCAGTATGACCTTATATGGACATGAATTGTCAGAAGAGAACGCTTCCAGCTATGTGCCACGTAGATATTAGTGTGTCACTAGTTTGTCAAATTGTGACTCATTAAATCCTAAGACAAATTGTTTTTATTCTGCAAATTTCAAGTTATTATTATAATTATTATTAATACTACTACTACTACTACTACTACTACTATTAATAATAATACATTTTATTTGTATAGTGCTTTTCATGGAACTCAAAGACACTCAAACATGAAGTGAAATTGTACAGTAAGAGCCAAATACACAATAAAAGTTAACTACAATAAAAACAAAGCAATCACACATTAAAACAGACAGAATAAAAGTAACCAAACATTAAAAGCAATCTTAAATAAATGACTTTTTAAAAGAGATTTAAAAAGTGTTGAGGTTGGAACAGTGACGGATGGTTGGGGGAGTGAGTTCCAGAGATTTGGGTCGGCAACGAAAAAAGGTTCTGTCGCCTCATTAAATTTGGCTGCTGCAGTCATGAAAATATTTCTGCAAGGTATTTACAACACTTATTAGCCGCAATGCTGGCAGAATCCCTGACTAATGTACACTTCACATTAATGTGACATTAATAAACATTTAGGTGAAAAGAAAACTCCATTCTTCAGAGTGGTGGACGGACGTTCCAGACTGTTTTGGATGCACATTTTGCAGAGTAGGACTTTTTGGACAAATCACATTTTCAAAAACAAACACCATAAATGTATGTTTATTGGCATATAATTTTATTATTCACTCGAACACATATTAAAAATATATACAATATAATCAAATTAAAGTATCGAAATTATACAAATTCCATTGCAAGTATATAACCTCACATTATTTGAAAGAGTCTATAAGAATTTTACACATGATCACACATTACAAATGTATAAAATACACTCATATTGTTAGGGTTAGGGTTATTAAAAAATATGATTTGTCCAAAAACTCCTACTCTGCAAAAAGTGCAGTCTGAAACATCCTAGTCCAAAACGTCCTACATTCCTGCAGAGTATATCTAATTTTTTAACCAGTCGACTGTTCCATCTTGGGGTTTTTTTTTTACTCAAATGTCATGCTGTTTAGCATTTACCATCTTCCCATCTGTACATTTCCATATGTACAATGCTAACTACTGCGACAAACTGCCTGAAATGTGTCGGCAGAGATGTTCAGAGTCATTCTGCTGCAGATAATGGTTTAAATGTGTTAACATTTATAATCACATTAATCATGATGATGGATTAATCCTTGTTAATTTTAACAGCCTTAATTAAAATAAATCCAAACAGATAGAAGGGCAGGATGTGTCCTTTACAACAGGAATTCCAACTGAAACTGAGCAGAAGCGTGACAGAGACATACAGTGAAAAGAGCATTAGGAGTGAATAGAAATGCTAATGAGATGCCATGATGCCAGCAGAAACTTCATGCTGCAAAGAGTGAAGAGGACAGAGCCTTTTAATACCACCTATGTGTTCTTACTTATGTGTTTAAAAGCTTTTTAAAGTGTTTTTTTTATTATTATTTTTATTATAAGGAATGAAATTACTCCCACTCTTTTAAATCAACTTGTATTAATTATATTTATTGCATTTATTGCGTTTGAAAGGGTGTAATGTTTGGATTGAATGTAATATTCAACTGTAATTTTGTTGATTATAAAACTTTGTAATAAGAGTTATTTTGTGATTTTATGTGAAGGCAGCAAATGTGTGCCACAGTTGTCCAAAAATAATTTCCCATGAGGGACAATAAAGTTGACCCTGACCTTGATTCTGAGCTAAGTGTTGAGCCTCCGCCTGCTTTCAACCGCCGCAGGTGAGAAACGTAAAATAAAAACTAAAGCCGCAGAATCACGAGTCAAACATCTGAAAAATGCATCGGAACAATGCATGTGGAATGTTGTCCTGGACACGTTTGCATGTGTGTGTGTTTCTGTTTCCAACCTGAATATTTCCTCTGAGCTGCACAAACATACGGTATCTACGATCTACAGTTACAGAAGGAACTGCAGAAGTGGATGCACTGGTCTGACTGGTCACATGGTAAATACTACACTCAGACCAAACACTGACAGCAATCACATGTTCAGGTCAGAAGAGTTGGGAGCAGTATTCGTTTCAGAGGTAATAAAAGTACTGCCATTATGTATTGAAGTAGAAGTAGTCACATTATGTACTTTAGAAGTACAGATACTTGTGTGAAATCATACTCTGATAAAAATAGAAGTACTGATTTGTGTCCTTTACTGAACTAAAAGTAAAAAGGCACAACTTCTCAATTATAATAACTTACAAAAGTTAAAAAGTACAAATTTTAAATTTACACTACTTATTGAACCAGAATTATTTTTTTTTAAGTTTTATAATTCTACAGTGAATGGTACTGATTAGAGTTCTGCATTGGGTCTGGTACCTGACAGGTAACATTCAAAAACATGTGGAAATGGGTTAAAGGAGACCTATTAAGCTATGGGTGGCTGTGGCTCAGTTGGTAGAGTGGGTCGCCCAATGACCGAGAGGTTGGAGGTTCGTGTGTCTGTCCACATGTCGAAGTGTCCTTGGGCAAGACACTGAACCCTGACTTAGGTACCCAGTAGGACTGACAGAACCATAGAAACCTACTGGTGTGTGAATGGGCGAATGTGAAGCGCTTTGAGCACCATGAAGGTAGAAAAGCACTCTATAAGTGGACACCATTTATTATGTCGATTCATGTTTTTCTACACACATACAATGTTATAATGTCGAACCTCAGCAAAGTTACAAAACATGAGCTATAGTGTTTATGACGTAATCCTGCAGCATGGTTTCCTGCCACTCTAAACAGCTCATTGAGAGATGTTTACAAAATCTGACGTCAGGTTGACGCGTCCAATTGGGACAAATGCTCCAACAGGGTGGAACCGGCCCCAAAACATGCCCACCCGACATAATTCAAACTTTCCTGGGAGTTAACGTTTCCAACCTGAAGAAGAGACAAGTTGCCTTCCAGAACAGTCCGTTGTTTTTTCAACTGAAGGAAAATACAGTGACTTGCAAAAGTATTCACCCCCCCCTCGACGTTTTTCATGTTTTGATGCCTCACAACCTTAAATTAAAATGGATTGTTTGAGGGTTTGCACCACTTAACTTACAGTACCTGCCCACAACTTTGAAGATAAATAAGACAAAATAACAGAAAACATCATTGTGCATAAGTATTCACCCCCCCCCCCCCCCCCCCCCACCACCACCACCAATATTAGTACTTTGTAGAGCCACTTTTTGTAGCAATCACAGCTGCAAGTCATTTTTGATAAGTCTATGACTTTACCACATCTTACCACTGGGATTTTCGTCCATTCTTCAAGGGAGAACTGCTCCAACTACTTCAGGTTTGATGGTTTGTACTTGTGAACAGCAACAACCCGGCTGCTGAAAAACATGCCCACAACATGATGCTGCCACCACCATGTTTCACTGTGGGGATGGTGATGATGGGGTGCTAAGATGCATGTGCACCAGACATAGCATTTCCTTGATGGCCAAAAAGTTCAATTTTAGTCTCATCTGACCAGAGAACCTTCCTCCATACATTTTGAGAGTCTCCCACATGCCTTTGTGCAAATGTTGTGTTGTTCTTATTTTTAGCTGAAAGTACTGGCTTTCTTCTGGCCACTCTTCCATAAAGCCCCGCTCTGTGGAGTGTGCGGCTAATTGTGGTCTTATGGGCAGACACTCCACCTCTGCTGGTGAACTCTGCAGCTCCTCCAGGGTTACCTTTGGTCTCAGTGCTGCCGTCCTTGCCCGGTCTGTGAGTTTTGGTGGGCTGCCCTCTCTTGGCAGGTTTGTTGTGGTGCCATGGTCTTTCCATTTGATGATGATGGATTTGATGGTGCTCCTGGAGATCATCAAAGATTTGGATTTTTTTTTCATAACTCAACCCAGACTTGCATTTCTTAACAACTTTGTCTCTGACTTATTTGGAGTGTTCTTTGTTCTTCATAGTGGTGTTTGGCTAGCGGTGCCTCTTCTTTAGGTGTTGTAGCCTCTGGGGCCTTTCAAAACAGGTGTATATATACTGACAGATCATGTGACACTTAGATTGTACACAGGTGGACTTTGTTTCACTAATTATGTGAATTCTGAAGGTAATTGGTTGAACCAGAGCCTTTTAGGGGCTTCATGACAAAGCCGGTGAATACATATACAAATGGAAATTTTCTGTTTTTTAATTTTTAAAATGTATTTTCATACATATATATATATATATTTCTCATTTCACTTCAAATATTTGACCATTTTGTGCAGACCCAGACAATAAAATTCTGATTTCAAAAATCTTTTAAATTAGAGGTGGTAATGTATCAACTCTTTTCCTTTCCCAAAAATGTCCCAACCATAAAACTGTAAGAAGCCAACAGCACAGCAAAATGTATTTATTTGTGCTCGCCACTTAAGTGATGACTGCTTTCATAACAAGGCTCAGTATAACGCTGGTTTATACTGCGTTATAAACGCAGTATAAATGTAAGTGTCCACCAATGCACTGAGCCACAAGCTGTAAGTACTAATATCATTGTAACATTATATATTGTTTTTACACTAAGCTACCATGTTAGAGACCTTATACTTTATAGCACTGTAACATAACCTAACGCGCACCACAGAAATTTATATTAAGACCGAAAAGTGTGATTTGATAGCTCTGTGTACAGTAGCCTATATTAGCTTACCCCTCCCCAGAAGCCTCCAATGAGCTGGCCAATCAGAGAACAGTGACACTGGCCAGAAGCCAAAATAGAGCATTTCAGGTTCAGGCAGAAATCGTCTTGGATCGGGACTTTTGTGAACGCCAGTGTGATATAACTATGGAGTTTTTTTGAACTGGAAATCATGCAAAGTTACTCTATAGGTGCTCAAACCTCACATAATGATCATTAAAACTGAGTATAGGTCAACTTATTTACGTAGGCCTACTGTCACATCTGTTAAGTAAAAAAATTAACAAGTCTATTCTGAGAAGGTATGGAGTATAAAGTACACATAGTATTTATGAACAAATGGAGCGAGGAAAAGTAAAAAGTTGCCAGAAAAAGTAGTACAAATACCTAAAAAAATAACTTAAGTACAGTAACTGAGTACTTCTACTTAGTTACTTCCCACCTCTGGTTTGTTTGAAGTTCTATTGAAACTGTGCATGCTTGTGTGTGTGTGTGTGTCTGTTTGTTTATTGGGTGGTCCCTTAAATTCCTACAGAACCTTAGGCTGCATTTGTGTTTGTTGGACTATAACCGGTTTAAGACAATGGTGATTCTGTCGATAACAATAGGTGGAAATACAGCTGCGAAAGTGTGTGCGCAAGACGTGCACAGATGAGCCACAAGAGGGATGAAAAAAATAAAAGGAGGGAGTGAGGAAAAGGCAGTTGTTATGTTTGAACATTTCATTCATCAAAATGCGCTCTATATACAGTATATATATTATAAATAAGTAAATAAATAAATAAGTAAATAAGAGGCCAGATTGAACAAAACAGAACTGAAATGAAAGTACTGGAGATTAAACTATTGTGGAAATAAGAGAAAAATAAGACGTCTTTCTTTTTTGTTCTAAAGCATGTTTAACAATCTTTTTAAAGGGAAATATTACTTTAAAAACAGTCATCTATGTCTTGTTTTTGTAAATAAACCAAACTTGTATGGAAAGGCTAAAAACATCTCTGTTCAACTGTGCATAACACTCTATTTACACTCTGACCTTTTATTGTATTTTAATTGATTGATATTAATGTTGTATTGAGTGTTTTAACTGCAGTTGTGTGCTTTAACTTGTCTATTTTTTGACTTTTGAAAAGCGCTGTCGATTGCCTTGTGTTTGAATTGTGCAATACAAATAAACCTTGCTTACTTTTTTTTTTTTAATTTTGTTTTGTTTTATAGACGTGGCATACAAATGTTCCAAGTTCCCTGTTGTAAAGTGTCTTTCAATAAAACATTAATAAAATTATGTTGTAAAGTGTCTTTCCAAATAAAAACAATCCATAAAATTATCAAAAAAAACCCAACATTTCATTCATTCTGCTGGTATCTCTCTCTCTCTCTCTCTCTCTCTCTCTCTCTCTGTGTGCTCAACCTGCTTATCTGAACTGAACTGGGCGGGGCTAGATCTACTGGCAGCACAAGGGGAGGGCCTTGCCTGCTTTCAATCAATAACCTCTGGAATTCAGAAATACAAGTAGGTCCAGTCTGTGGCAGGCTGTACCACACTGCAGAGGGCGGGAGCACAGGAACAGGAACACACAGAAACACAACTACACCAGCAGATCTGCTCCAGGACAAACTCACACTCAGCTCTCTGTACTCGTCTGCTTTCATACAGGTCTGTCTGAGCTCAATGTCCTTCTGTTTTCTACAGGTCTTAGCTCCATTTTCATTTGTTTTTTTCCCCAGGTCTGACTCAGCTCCATGTCCTCATAAAGGTCTGTCTTAGCTCCACAGGTCTTAGTTGTGTGTCCTCTGGTATTTCAACAGGTCTGTCTTAGCTCCATGTCCTCTGATGTTTCCACAGGTCTGAGCTTCATGTCCTCTGGTTTTTCAACAGGTCTTAGCTCCATTTTCTCTGGTATTTCAACAGGTCTGTCTTAGCTCCATGTCCTCTGATGTTTCCACAGGTCTGAGCTTCATGTCCTCTGTTTTTTCAACAGGTCTTAGCTCCATTTTCTCTAGTATTTCAACAGGTCTGTCTTAGCTCCATGTCCTCTGATGTTTCCACAGGTCTGAGCTTCATATCCTCTGGTTTTTCAACAGGTCTGAGCTTCATATCCTCTGGTTTTTCAACAGGTCTGAGCTTCATGTCCTCTGTTTTTTCAACAGGTCTTAGCTCCATTTTATCTGGTATTTCAACAGGTCTGTCTTAGCTCCATGTCCTCTGATGTTTCTACAGGTCTGAGCTTCATGTCCTCTGGTTTTTCAACAGGTCTGAGATTCATGTCCTCTGTTTTTTCAACAGGTCTTAGCTCCATTTTCTCTGGTTTTTCAACAGGTATGTCTTAGCTCCATGTCCTCTGGTTTTTCAATAGATCTGTCTTAGCTCCCTATTCTCTGGTTTTTCCACAGGTCTGAGCTCCACATCCTCTGGTTTTTCAACAGGTCTGAGCTCCAAGTCCTCTGGCTTTTCGCCAGGTCTGTCTTAGCTCCATGTCCTCTGATTTTTCCACATGTCTTAGCTCCATGATCTGTGGTTTTTCAACAGGTCTGAGCTTCATGTCCCCTGTTTTTTCAACAGGTCTTAGCTCTATTCTCTCAGGGTTTTCAACAGGTCTGTCTTAGCTCCATGTTCTCTGGATTTTCAACAGGTCTGTCTTAGTTCCATGTCCTCTGATTTTTCAACAGATTTGTCTTAGTTCCATATTCTCAGTTTTTTCCACAGGTCTGAGCTCCACATCCTCTGGTTTTTCCACAGATCTGAGCATCATGTCTTCTGTTTTTTTCAACAAGTCTTAGCTCCATGTCCTCTGTTTTTCCCACAGGTCTGTCTTAGCATCGTGTCCATCCCCATGGCTGACCACACTTCTTCTCCAGACTACTTCAGCTGCACCCTGTGCCAGAGCCTCCTCCGGGACCCCGTGGCCATCCCCTGCGGACACAGTTTTTGCATGGACTGCATCAGCGGCTACTGGAACGAGGCCGACTACACAGGAATTTACATTTGCCCTCAGTGTAAGATCACATTCACCCAGAGGCCCGTCCTGCGGCCTAATGCCACCCTGAGCATGGTGGCCGAGAAGATCAAGAAGAGCGGTCTGAACCTCAACATCCACACGTCCCTGGGGAACAACACCTTCGCCGGACCCACCGACGTCCCCTGTGATTTCTGCTCCGGGAAGAAACTCAAAGCTGTCAAGTCGTGTCTGAACTGTCTGGCATCCTACTGCGAGAAGCACTTGAAGCCCCACTATGAGTCGGCCACGTTCAAAAGGCACAAACTGGTGGACGAGCTGGGGAACCTGGACCGGAAGATCTGCCCTCAGCACCAGAAGAGCCTGGAGTTGTTCTGTCGCACCGACCAGATGTGCATCTGCGCTCTGTGCACCGTCAGCGAACACCGAGGCCATGACATCGTGTCCGCAGAGGCCGAGAGAGGAGAGAAGCAGGTATGGATGGTTCTGCTGGTACATTGGTAGCCTTAGCACACGACCGATAAAGGACGCCCATATCTATACGTCCATACTGATGGTATTTCTGTCAAATGAAAACAAATGTTGGAAAATCTTCTTTAATTAGAATTAGAAAATATAAATTGTGAGTTAAAGTAATATATATAAGCAAACAGTCACCTTCACCTTTTTCTTATTTTTTTCCCGTTTTTTGGGTTAATTTCCTCCATTTTAACCTTTTTTTCTCCTTTTTTGTTTTCTACCCTTCCCTTTTTCACTTCTTTTTTCCTTTTTTCTTCTCTTTTTGTTTTGTTTTTCACATTTTTGTCTTTTTTCCCCTCTTTTTTTTTTTTTACTTTCCCCTGTTATTCTTTTTCTCTTATTTTTTAATTTTTCTCTACTTTTTTTATTTTGTTTTTCTCTCATTTTTCATATTTTTTGTCTTCTTATTTCTCTTTTTTCCTAGTTTCTTCTTTTCAGTTTCCCTCTTTTTTCTCTCAGTTCCTTGTTCCTGTTTTTACGCATTATCTCTTCTTCCTTTTTTCTTTTCCTATTTTTTTTTACTTCCCCTTTTAATTCTTTTCTCTTATTTCTCCATTTCTCTTATTCCTTTTTTGTTTTCTTTTTCCCTTCTATATTTCTCTTGGTTTTTTTTTCCTTTCTTTTTACTTCACCTGTCAGTAAATTATAGCAGGAAAAAAAAGAGCATATCAACCAATGTAACAGGCTAATACTGATACAAGAAAAAAAATCTGTGAATATCAGCCTGATATATCGGTCTATTATTAGGGAGTTCAGATTTAAACTCGGCAGGAAAGAACAGGGCACTAGTTGGGGAGGGGGTCACTTGAAATCAGTTGGAGTGAAAATGGAAGCGTCTGCATTATGTCAACGTGTTCTAGAAAGATAAGATGTGGATTCAGCTGTGAGGGAGTAACTCCTGTGTGTCCGTGTAAGTCAGCTCAGATGGGTTTTACTCAAACTTTTCAAAGAGTGGAAAAACAATAATAATCAGAGTGGAAGCAGTGGGTTTTCCAGAACTTTTGTCCAAGCAGTGTTTGTACTTTGACCGGTTTCAGTGCTGCTATCAGACGCCCGGGCAGCTTTCACCGCCAAAACAAATGCTGCCTTCTGATTAGCCGTATGGAAGCGGGGGGCGTGGCTTACTTATCACCTTTGAAAGCTGCTTTTCAGAGAATGCGGTGTTCCAGCTGTGGGTTGATACACAGAAACTAGACGCCCCCCCCCCCTCACTGGTTCCCACCTGTGGGAGTGGGTCCGGAATGACACTGGAATGCCAGAGAGTCAAGGCCGTCGAATCATGAACCAGTCACTAAAGCGGCCTTGTAAATCCTGCTCACAATGACTCACAAACAACACAGTCTATTAAACACAACTAGATAACAGTGTCAGTGGGATAAATCTGCAAAGTTTGGTGATTTACAACATCTGTGGATGAATAACTAGGAGGATGTTTTTATGACAAATGTGGGCCAAAGGTTTTTTTAAGGCACAATGAAACAATAATTCATCCCAATAGTTACTTTTCCATTGGATATATTTGCAACAATATAATAGTGAGTGAGTGAGTGAGTGAGTGAGTGAGTGAGTGAGTGAGTGAGTGAGTGAGTGAGTGAGTGAGTGAGTGAGTGAGTGAGTGAGTGAGTCAGTGAGTCAGTGAGTGTGTGAGTGAGTGTGTGAGTGTTCACTTTTTCATTGGATATATTTGCAACAATATAATAGTGAGTGAGTGAGTGAGTGAGTGAGTGAGTGAGTGAGTGAGTGAGTGAGTGAGTGAGTGAGTGAGTGAGTGAGTGAGTGAGTGAGTGAGTGAGTGTGTGAGTGTGTGAGTGTTCACTTTTTCATTGGATATACAGTCATACCTCAACTTACGAAAGACCCAGCTAACAAATAATGCAAGTTACGAAAAACCTTTACATACATTTTTGACGCTGAATACGAAAAAAAAAGAAATTCAGTTCACGAAACGAAACCCAGAGACATAAATACAGTACTGTACGTACTGTACGTAGCATCCCATTGGCTATGCGGGAACTACCCATTACGCTTTTCGTGAGCCTTTCACCCTCATTCATCACAGAGTTCTAACGCGTGTGTAGAACAGAGTTACTGCTGTTTCGTGACTTTTTCCCAGTGTGCTCATTGAAACTTTATTACAGTACGTATTCGTTATGTCATGAGCCCAAAGAAAGTGATTCCCGCTGTGAGTGAGAAGGAGAAGTGGGCTGCGTTATCAATAGAAGTGAAACAGGAGATGATGAAAAAAGGAGGCAGCCATCATTTCATCAGCACAAATAAAAGACATGCTCGACACATTTCAGAAACTTTCCGAATTTATGGGAAAAAAAAAAACATCCAGAAAAAATGTTCACGAGTCGCCTTGTGCATTTTAGGAAGATTATGAAAAGTCGTCAAAGGCAATCATCTTTGGATCAATATTTCACTAAACGTCTGTCAACAAACATTGTTGAAGGCTAAAGTGACAATTTAAAAAAACACAATAGAATTAAAATGATTTGCATGTCTGGTTCATTTTAATGGTTTAATGGTCAGTGGGGAAAAACAAATTTCCCCATTGAGACCAATAAATTAAATCTCTTTTACTTTTAACACATATTTCATACAAAATGTGTATACTTTTATAATTTTTAACGGGTTTGAGGGACAGTATTGGGCAGCCTCAGAACGAGTCAGGCCTTTTACATGTAAAATGCGACTATTTATGAAAAATTAACGATAAGAAACCACTTCTGGAACGAATTAATTTTGTAAGTTGAGGTACCACTGTATATGCAAAAATATAGTGAGTGCGTGAGTAGTCGCTTTTCCATTGGATATATACCATACACAAAGCTTTACTGATATTTACTAAATGTCGAAAAAACACAAGTGTGTAATGTTGGTTTTTCCATTAAATCACAAATGTGATGATTTTTTAAGTTTATTATCGTAAGATGACAGAAGAAATCATTCCATAAACATGGTGACGAATGTTGTTTTACAGATAGATTCATTATTATTATTCTTTACTCCTCTTCCATCTCCTACGAAATTAAAAATGATGTGGTTTCCTGGTGTGTCCACACATACCACACCATGTTTTTGTTAAAACTCTTCTTCTTTTCTTGTTGTAATATCCTTCAATATCTGGATAACTCACCCTTCCTACCATAAAAACAAAAATAATAAGAAAAAACTAAATTCCCTCCTTCCTGCACTTTGTAAATGTTTTGAAATCTGCTCTATTATCTCATATTTTATGCTTTGTCTTTTACTCTTTGTTGTACAGTGTCCCTGCGTTACCTGAAAGGTGCTTATAAATAAAATGTATTTCTATTATTATAATCCTTTTTTTTTCTTTTAAATTCACCTGACTATAGTTGTGAAAAAAGATCCTTCGGTAACACTTTATAATACCTACACAAAATTCACTATGTATTAACCATCTTTTACCTATTTGTTAATGGTTTGTTCATCCACAATTTATCATAAGCAAAGTCGTTTGTTCTCCTTTTCTATGAACAAACCATTTATAGCCATGTGAACAAATGCTTTATGATTAATTGTGTATAAGCAATACATGAATAAACCATTTACACATGGATAACAAATGGTTAATACATAATGGAATGTATGTAGGTATTATAAAGTGTTACCGATCTGTTTATTACAGTTTTGCATAATATACCATTTGAGCTACACCCGAAAAGCCACCTGTTGCCAGTGAAACAACTTTGAATGGATAAAAATAGGGTTTTTGTTGAAATGTTCATTTTTCCATTAGACAAATTTTTATGTACAAATTATATTTGCCATAGTTGAAGATCAATGGAAAAGCAACTAATGTTTTCTTTCTTACTTTGCGAGTCTGGTTTCTCTCATCCGCAGATTTACAACCTGAGTCTCACATATCTCATTTCGTCTCCCGCTCACTCCCCTCCCCCCACTCATGCCCCCCCACCCCTCCCCCTCCCCTCCCTCCCTAGATTCCCCACATTCCTCAAGCTTATCTTGAAGAATGGGTTGGTGGGCTTGAGTAAAAGCTGAATTAGGAGCCCTCTGTTCTGTATGTCAGCGCTCTGTGCACCTTGAAACATCTCTTTAAAAGTCAGACAGCGGTAGATTCACATTCCTGACGTGACCAGGATTCCGTTAGAGATTTTTTTTTTACCCCCCCTGCTCCTGAGATAAAAGCTTTTCATATTAAGAAGATTCTTTTTGAGGGGTTTATTGGACATGGCAAAGGCCTCCTGGATGTTCTTTAATGAGAAAGAATGCAGCTCTTTCTGCCTCCAAACTCAGACAAAGTAGGAAAACATGCCCATGCAAAACAGCTGCACCTGCTCAGAGTCACCAGCTGAGTTTACAGTTCAGTTATTACCAAAATAAAAGCTGTTTTTGTTTTTAAAAAATATATTTATTTTTTATTAGGGCTGTCAAATTATTAAAAATGTTTAATCAGATTAATCGCAGCGTTGCTTTGGATTCATTTTGATTAATCAAGATTAAATCTTTTTTTTTAAAATGTATATTAATTGCATTTCATTTTGCATGAGTAAATAATAAAGAAGGGGATATATCTGTGCTGTATGTGTTTGTCCAAGCTAGATGATGCATTAGCCTAGTGCTAGCAGAATCACTGACTAATATGCCTTGGGTTAATGTGATATTAAATAGATATAAAACTCCAGCAAAAACAAAAAAAATATGAATATATATGCATTCAAGGCAGTCAGAGACAGCAGACCTCCACCAAGGCTTGATATAGCATCATATGACGTCAAAACGTGACATGATAGAGCCATAGGTGTTGACCCATCTGATGCCTGAAGGTGAAAAGATGTGAATGTAAAAAATCCTGATATTACCACTTATGTTAAAGTTAGTATTTTCTTTTATCTCAGACATATGTGTACATACCTACACATATGTCTGAGATAAAAGAAAATACTAACTTAATTTAACAGAAAGACATAATGAACATTCTACAGTTATTACCACTGATGTGTTTTAGCTGTTGACCTTTAGTGTGACCTTTACCTTTGACCTTCATTTCTCAAAATCTAATGGGTTCTTCCCTGGCCTAGTATCTATTATTCCTGAAAGTTTAATCAAAATCTGTTCTGAACTTTTTGCATAATCCTGCTGACAGTCAGACAAACAAACAGACAAACAAACTCAAATTGAATATCTCCTTGGTGGAGGTAATTAAGATGTGCAGCATGGTGGTGCAGTAGATAGCACTAGTGCCTCACAACAACAAAGCCCTAGGTTTGATTCCACCAGCGGTCAGTGGGACCTCTCCATGTGGAATTTGTATGTTCTCCCTGTGTCTGTGCGGGTTCTCCCCGGGTACTCCAACCTCCTCCCACCATCCAAACACATGCACTGAAAGGTTATTTGGTTATTCTAAAATCACCCATAGGTGTGATTGTTTGTCTCTATATGTTCAGCCCTGAGGTAAACTGGAGACATGTGAACCACACTTTTGCTTTTAAATAACTGGGATAGGCTCCATGTGACCCCTGTGACCTTAGTGAGGATCAAATGGGTTCAGAAAATGGATAGATGGATATAATTAAAATGTTTATTCAACAGTTTCAACAAATCAACTGGAAACAACTGTTCCATTTAACTGCATTAAACATTTGAATCAGAGGTGGTCAAAGAATTCACATTCTGTACTTAAGTAGAAGTACTTTTACCAGTACTCTGGTAAAAGTAGAGGTACTGATTCAACTCCTTTACTGAAGTTGAAGTTAAAAAGTAAAAGTCTGCATTTTTTGGATGAAATAATACTTATTTAACCAGGAAAAAACAGAAAAATATCCAAAAAATAAAGCCTTTAAAATTGAGTTACTGTGTAGATGTGTTTTATTGAGTCATGGTACTCAATTTAGTGGGTATGGGCAGGACATTTAGGAAAAGTCATAAATAGGAGATTAAAAGAAAAAAAAAAAAAAAAAGCATAATTATGAGGAAAAAAAAAACTAAATCGTAAGAGAAAAAGTCAAAATGATGAGAAAAAAGTCTTAATTATGATATAGTAAAATCACAATTTCTGATTTACGATTTATTTTTCATACTGTCACATTTGTCTAGTTTGAAAAAGTAATGAGTCTATTCTGAGAATGTAAAGAATATAAAGTACAGATATTTATACAAAAATGTAGGGATTAAAAGTAAAAAGTTGCTAGAAAAATAAATACTGAAGTACGGGTACCTCAAAAATGTACTTTAGTTAAAGACAGCTCTACTTTTTATTGAATTCAAGGTGAAAGGAAGCTGGAGTCGTATAAGAAAAGACAATGTTTTGGGGTTTTCTACAAAACAAAGGAGTTTATTTTTTTACACAGACCAATGTATCTGTTCTAATGTTGCATTTAACTCCTATAAAAAACATGACTGTCTCCTTTAAATGTGTCAGATCTGTGGGAAACACTGCGATGATCTGATCTGTAACAGGATGAGGTTTAATCTCATCATTCACCTTCGACTCTGAGCTCAGAGACTTCAAACTTGGAGGAACGTCTGACTAAACTGGACTGATGTTGAGTTAAACTAGGCTGGGTTAACCCTTTGATGCATGAATTATAACATTTGTCAAGATTGTTTTCCTAAGTGTTTTTAATCCTCTTTAGGAGTCAAAAAAAAGCAGTGTGCTTGAAATCTTTTTAATGAACCTATTTTTTATGGAGTTACAAAAATGTCCACTCAGCTGGACAACATGTGTTTAAGCTTTAAAGCAAAGAAGCGTGGATTCGGTACGCAATATCAGAACACTATGAAAAAAAAAATTCTTTGAATGCAGTTTTTGTTTAAAGCTGTCATTCCATGGTTATTTCATTAATATCACTGTTCTCCATTGTTGTTGAATACATTGTGTGTTGTTTCTATTTTGCTTTGTTCCCAGCTGTTTTTTCTGAGTAATATTTGTGTAGCGATTCCTCATATGTCATGTTTAAAATGAACATGGGGTTCAGATTTTGGTCAACTTATTGGAAGTTTAGATCCTCTGTACACTTTATTCTATGTTTTCTGATTCCAGAGGGGAAAGAAAGTTGGTTTTAACTTGTTCATATGCGAGTGGCTTAGATTTGGCTCTATTGACATTTTAAAAAAAAAAGATTTTGACAGAAAATTGTTATTAAACAGTTAATTTATATGTACTTTTTTACCATCATAAGGGACCACTGGCCTCTGATAATCTCCACATTATCAGCTCTGGCCCTCTAAAACAAAGTTTGGACACTTCTTATACAGGTAATTTAATCAGGCTAACGTGGTTCAAGCAAATCACAGCGCTAATCTGACTTAAAACCTAACGTTACATTACTTATTTCTGCATAACACTGAACCATACAAGTATTATGAGAATCCTCAAATGCATAGATCCAAACACGCAGGAGGACAAAAACAGACATGAACTTAAAAAGTATTTATTTTTCCAGCGTATCAAACAAAGAGGCAGCTCCGTGGCCCACCCAACAAAAATACAAGACACTAAACAACAAAGATAAAAGGTCTAAAAAGGTGGAAAACAAAAAGGGAGCTCCTTGGCCTGCTGAACTAAAAGACTAGAATACAAACCAAACACTTTCTCTGACAAATAACTATTCCAATACAACACTCACATACTTCAGGGTGACAAGACTTGACCGGTACAACACACAAAGGGAAAGAGGAGAATATATAGAGTGAGAGGGGATTACAATCAGGTGTGGGGGATCAACATGAGGACACCAGGTGCAGACCATGAAGGAATCAGGGAAGACACAGACAAGTCAGACAAAACACACAAAAGGAAGACAAACCCCTTCCCCAAAATAAAATGGGACATGAACAGACCAAACTAAAACAGACTCAACGTAATTGACAATGCATTACAACAAGTGACTGCAGAAACTTTGGGCCAATGTGTATCTGTTTCTTATTATACATGTATGTGTTGGTTAAGATGCTTTAGTACAAGAAATGGTGCAGTGTTTCCTCCTGAATACATACATTACATTCATTAATTAAAAAAATACTCTAGGCATCACATAATGCATGGAAACATTACAATTAGAATTTAGCCTGGCAAGCCCGACTATGATATGAATTCATAGTTTGGATACGATCCATAGACTGAGCTTAACACGTATGGATGGGATCAAGAGCTGTCTTTTAAACTGCTCTGCACATAATAGGCCAGCATTATGACCAATCAGAGCAACGAAAACAAGTCTAAACTACCGCCTATCTCATTTTAACATCCTATAGGCTAGGCTAATTAACGTTAACACACCGGTAACAGCGGAGGAAAAATATCCAATCAGATCTGTTTACATGCTGCTTATCCGACCATAGACTGTATACGAGTTCATACTTCTTCAACACTGTCGCCATTGTGCTACACAAATGGAGCGTTGTGATTGGACCAGTAAAATTTAACCAGTCGTGGCTGAGGCTTTATGAACTGTCGCTCGACCAATGATTCAGGCGAAAATATAATTTGCTACTAGAGGCGGGCAAGTTTATGAGGCTAATTATAATTAGGAACAAATAGAAAAGGGAAATCAGGCTTTTCATGAAACAAACACCTGTTTGCTCAACTAAAATTAATAAAGATTAACAGGGTTCATACACACTATAAACAATACTTTTCCATGACTTTTCTGCAAATTTCCATGACTACGTACTCCTAAAAATCCAAGTCGACTTTAAACAATAAAAATAAAAAGTTAAAAGTGTTGAAGTGCTGTGTTAAAGTTTACCCTTGGGTTTAACAAAATTAATGACAATATGTCGTTCAAGGTTAAATTAACATTTATGTACACGTCCTAGTGAAGCCAGACATTGTTAAATTAACACTTTCCTGGCATTTTAATTTAATTTGGGTTACATTTTAGTCCATACTGACTTCACCACATGCGGCATGCTACATCTGCATGTGATCTGCACCTATTCACCGAATAGAATGTTAAGGTGACGTGAAATAAATTTTTTAATTCACTAAATCAAACAATTTTTTAAATTATTAATCACACATTATTGTGCTGTGTAAAAATAAATAAATTCATGACTTTTCCAAAAACCTTTGGGGTAATTTTACTGTTCCACAACCTTTCCAGGCCTGGAATTTGTATTTTTCAGGTTTTTTCAAAATGTACGAACCCTGGAATAAATAAATATTAAGATAAGTTTTTCCATAACAAATTACAATATTATATGCTGTAGATCAGTGTTCACCACTGTCCTAAATATTTTAGATGTTTCCCTGTTCCAGCACACCTGATTCAAATGATTAGCTGGTCATCAAGCTCTGCTGAAGCCTGATAACGATCCATTGCTTTGAATCAGATATGTTGGAGCAGAGTGACATCTAAAACATGCAAGAAATTGGGTCTCGAGGACCAGGGTTAAAGGCCACTGACTTAACTACTCTGGCACAATTCTGCATATTTGTGTACCTGTGTTCCACCATGTGTTGATTCCAGCTGCTGATGGGATCACTCATGTTCAAGTCCAACATAGAAGTCATGAAAGTCTTGTACCATCAGGAACATAGAATGTATCACCTTCAAGTGAATCTTTAAAAGATAAAGAGGAACAGATTTAGAACACTGAATTAAATATTGACATCTGTCAATAGTGTTGATAAAACTCTGCATCCCTTGCTGTGGCAAACCTTCCTCATCACTGCTGCTGAGCCTCCTCGACTTTATTTTACTTTTGCACATAGTTCCTCTAAAGTTAAAGATATTTCTATTCTAAAAAGGAGAAAAATGGTTTACACAACAGACATTACATGTCTATGAATACATCTGGGTCAGTAATATAATGTAAACAACACAATAAACCGGTATTAAGTTAGTTTTATATTGGACATTCACGTTTGATATTCGAAATAAAGCTATTATTCTCTTTGATCATGTGACTTAATGTTGTCAAACCTACTGTGTAAAATAAAGACTGGTATTCCTCACATGCCACAAGACTTCTTTTTGAAATATATACTTTGTACAATTTTTTATTAATTTTTAATTGGTAAAAAACCCATATAAAGCTATTATTAGCATATAAAGCTATTATTCTCTTTGACCATGTGACTTAATGTTGTCAAACCTACTGTGTAAAATAAAGACTGGTATTCCTCACATGCCACAAGACTTCTTTTTAAAATATATACTTTGTACAATTTTTTATTAATTTTTAAAAATTTGACTCAACATAAATAATATCCTATAAGTGGAGGACATCAAGAATTTTATATTTTTTGTCTATCAACAGGCTCCAGGACATAAGATAATAAGGATCCCCAAAAATAAAGATTTGGAGTGTTGTGGAGTGTGCAAAATTTTTAAAGGGCAGGGGTGGGGAAAAATGCAACTACAGCTCATTTTTGCCACGGAAGTCAGCACATTAGTTCAGTGTGTTTTCAAGGGCACTTCAGACATGTTCATATGTTATAGAAATGGCACATTACATAGCCTTAAAATAGACCAATTGTACAAAGTATATATTTCAAAAAGAAGTCTTGTGGCATGTGAGGAATACCAGTCTTTATTTTATAAAGAAGGTTTGACAACATTAAGTCACATGGTCAAGGAGAATAATAGCTTTATGTGCGTTTTTTACCAATTAAAAATTAATTAAAAAATGTACAAAGTATATATTTCAAAAAGAAGTCTTGTGGCATGTGAGGAATACCTGTCTTTACTTTATAAAGAAGGTTTGACATCAGTAAGTCACATGATCGAAGAGAATAATAGCTTTATTTCGAATATCAAACGTGAATGTCCAATATAAAACTAACTTAATACCGGTACACAATAATGGTTATAAAAAGTTTTTTGATCTAAATGTTTTGATAATTAAATTGAAGGACAACAAGATTAGTTTAGTGTTAGAATAAGTCTGCCAAGTGCTGACGATAGATATACAGTCTGTATATAGACATGACAAATCATCTGATACACAAGTAATATTAGCAACAAAACTAAGTTTGGATTGAAACATAATTATCAGTATCAACATAATGCTAGCTATTGTTAGCTAATGTTAGCAAATCTAATCATCATTGTTCTGTCGTAAGGTCCTACCATAGGATGAAATGACACATAATCTGCCAATCTGTGTTACTTTTTCAGAAAATCCTGGTGCGTACTTCCATTTTTTTCGTCATCACTGTCGTTTTCTCCAAGTACGACATTCAAACACTGAAAATTACCTAATCGGTGTGCGCAAGCGCAGTGAGGCTTGATTGGAACTCGATGGGTAAAAAGATTTATCACCTGCCGCGGTTAGCTAGCGGTTATCCCTCGTTAGTTGTACAGAACGAAAGCATGTGAACCACAAATGACAATTGTGAATGACTGTTAACTACTGGAAAACATTAACACAATTGTCAAACAATAGATTTATGGTTATACTCTACCTTGCTGATGAACAATACTGAAAATAAATGAATAAAATAAGTGAATGAATAAAAAAAATAAAAATAAAATAAAATAAAAAAATAAGAAAAAATTGCAGACAAATTAGAAAAGGGAAAAAGCAAAAAAGGAAGAAAAAAGAAAGGGAAAAGAAGAAGGAAGGAAAAAAAGAAAACAAACAAACAAACAAAAACTATTTGTTACCTACTGCTAATTTGTTTTGTTTTTTTGTATATATGTATATGTTTAGTACTTCAGTTATTTATTATTGGTATTGTTATTATTGTTATTGTTATTATTTTTATTATTATCATCATTTTTGTACTATGCACTATATTGCTATAAGATGAATTAAGGTTATTGGGGAAATGAAGAAGGGGTAGGATTAAATAAATTTATGCTTCATCCTACTCCTTTTCGGACATGTCATTGTTATTATTATTATTGTTGTATTGATTATTGTTGCACTTTGCACATTGTCGAAATAAATCATTCAAATCAAATCAAATCAAATCAACCAACTCAGTTATGACTTCCACCGACGATACAGAGAAGACGGGGCTAAGGGGTTAGACGCATTGATGGAGACTTCTAACACCCAATAGAGACATGTGTCATATATATATATATGACGTAATAAAGCATAACAACGTTACTCATTTGGATACCCAAATCTATCTGTAGCTGGGGAGAATGTGAATATTAATTTGACACTAGAAAGCCAATCGTTAAAAATGGACACATGTACGGTGTATCGTATCGCATTGTATTGTACAGTGATGCACTGAAAACATGTTTTATGATACTGTACCATAAAAGAAAAGAAGTGTTTGCAGTAGCTGTGTAGGAGTGTATGTTGGACAAATATGTGTTGGGAATAGGTGGATTAATACTCCTTTATTTCACAGAAACTGTTGGGAGTCTCCCAGGCTGAGATTAGACAGAAATGCCAGGAAAGGGTGAAGGAGTTGGAGGAGCTGAAAACCGCCGTGGATTCACTCAAAGTAAGAAGCCCATTTTCCCAGTGTGCTCCCATCTCATGTTCGTATCATCTGAAGAGGAAAGAGCACTGCTGTGTCAGATGTTTAACAGGATTATGTAACGGATTTGTCTGTAAAACACTGACTTCCTGAGTTTCCTGTCCAGAACTCAGCCCAGAGAGCCATGGTGGAAAGCCAGAAAATGTTTGAGGACATGATCCGCTCTATTGAGAGGATGAGGTCAGAGGTCACCAAGCTGATCGGCATCAACGAGAAGGCAGCGTTTAACCAGGCCGAGGCTTTGATCGAGCGTCTGGAGCAGGAGATTGATGAGCTGAAGAAGAAGGAGTCTGGCCTCAAGCAGCTGTACAGCACTGAAGACCACATCCACTTCCTGCAGGTAACAAAGATCACACCCACTTCCTGTGGGTAATCAAGGCCACACCCACTTCCTGCAACCCTGGGTTCCCATGCAAAGGGACAGAACCAAAGTCCCCCTCACACTGCAAAAATCTAACTCTGGCCAAGTGTATTTTTTTTTTATTATTATTTCTAGTCCAAATGTCTCATCACACTGAAATGAGACATAATCACCTAAAGAGGAACTTTTCAGTGGAAAAATAAGAACAGATTTATAGATAATAAAACCGGAAAATCCGATATATGAAATCTGACCAAGATCAGTTTTATTTGTTCCTCATTGGCAGTTTTTTTAAAAAGTTTTGATTTAATTTAATTCAAGGTTATAACTATTTGATTAATTCAAGATCTTTTTTTTCTTAATTCAAGATTTTTTTTGTTCACTTCAAGATTTTTTATTTTATTTTATTTATCTTAATCCAACTTTTCAGTGAGATATGGGGAGTCACGCCCTTCTACTTCCCGTCCATGATTGCTTAGCTCGCAAAAAATTTTAATGGGAGTGAATGGAGCGAGTCAAGCTAAATTCTGATTCTGTTTGACAAGTGCTCTGAAATTCACATTCGATTGTGGTTAATAACAAATATTTCATGTAGCATAGGCAGACCACCTGTTTTTGATGGGAAGCAAATGTGACGTTAGGTTTTATGTGGGCTTAGTAAGAGACTACAATGTGTCGCGTATGTAACGTCACACTCCGCTCAGCTGTGGTGTGGAGTTTGTGGTGACGTCACATGCGTGCCAGGCGTATAGTCCAGATTATTAACAGGATTTACTTGCCAATTAATCAGCCATTGGTTAACAGAAGCAGTTGAAACACACATCAATAATTATAATTTATTATGAGGTACAACACATGTGTGATTCAGGGCACATGACAAACCAGATACGATTTTAGCATTATATTTCCCATTGAATAGCATTCATTAATTTTCCGATCTCAGGCCCCATGAGCCTCCCGGAAGCTGCGGAGACTTAGGCTCTCCATAAAGAAATTATGTTTAAAGAATAGATCTGGAAAATCCTATTTCCAGAAATCTTATCAAGATAACATTCACTTGTTCCACTGGCAGAATTTTCTTGGCTTAATTCAAGATTATTATTTTTTTTTATTTTATAGGTTTTTTTTGGTTTTGTTTTTTGTTTGCATAATTTAACAAAAAAATATACCAATGGAACAAATGAAAATGATGTTGAGCAGATTTGTTAAATCAGATTTTCCACATCTATTGTTTAGAAATCAGTTCTTATATCTCACTGAAAAGTTCCTCTTTAGGTGATTCTGTCTTTTTGGAAGTGTGATGAGATATTTTCACTAGCAATGTGAAAAATTCATTTGGTCAGATTTAGATTTTTTCTAATGTTGTCATTTTTGGAGTCCACTTTGGAACAGAATTGCAAGTGGTAGGGATTCAAAAATGTAAACCAACACCATGGTTTGAACAATCAAGCAGTGATGAAGTCACTTATATGATGAGGCAGAAGTTTTGGTTATGTTTTCGTTTGCAACAAACTAAGATGTACCATTATATTTGCAAAGGAAATTGGAGCTGTTTGAAATGAAAATGTACATTCGTGAAATTCCTTTCCAGCTACGGTTGCCGTTATTAAAATGGGGACACAGGCCAAAACAGACATGTTTGTAAAGCATTATGGGTGGCAAATTCTTCCCCTCTGTCTCAAGCAAACGTTGTGAGTCTGCATGTGAACCAACTGTCCAAAGGGCAGATGATGGCCTAATGTCCACTCCCCTTCAACACCCCACACTCCCAAACATGACTCCAAACATAGGGATAGGGACCAACTGTAGGGCCAAGGGGGAGGGGCCAAGGGGGAGGCTTTGGTACAGGCCCAAACACTCCTCAGATCTACAGGTGACTGATCACTCACTTCTCCCACTAGAACTTCAACTACCTGTGCACCCCCACCGACGATGGTTTCATACCCAGAGTTACCGTCAACCCGGACTTCTCCTTTGGCGCTGTCCGGAAAGCTGTGGCCGAGATCAAGGAACGTCTGGAGGAATTTGGCCGAGAGGAGCTTTTGAAGATCTCCAAATCAGGTCTGACACCAACGACTAAAACACAAGATGATTGCACAAAAACTCCATGAACATGAATGTAATAAATCTGAACATGTGTGTTTTTGGATGCAGTGAATGAAGTGCCGGTGTACACCACAGAGAGTCGAACACTGGACAGAAGGAGCAGAGGTGGGTGTGGTCACATCCTGCAGGAACACCAACACATCCTGACTTAAAGCTGTAGTGTGGAACTTCTGTCGCCCTGCAGCAGAATTCTGCTTTTTTAAACTGTACTTTTTGAATAAGGCATTGGTGGTAATGGGTTTCAGTGGGTGTAAATGATTTTCCAGTTGAAGTTGTATGGAGGGAGAAAACTTTAGTGAGAAGGTAATTTATCCCTCATTCACTGGGGGTTTAACAGAGAATTTTTAAGCTACATTTTGTCCCACCTCTAATTTGCTCAGTAATTGTTTTTTGTCACATTTCACAAGCATAAAGTTGACTCTTACGTATGATGTATGCCCATGTAGAAATATCACATGTGGATATTTACAAAAAGAGTCCTATTCAAATACTAATTTAAGCTGTATGTTGGTTTCACAGTCAATAAGTAATATCTTTAGTTTTCAAAGCCATAAATATACACCTTATATATATATACATATCCGCCTAAGAACACTCAATTGTTATATTCTCCCCATACTAATGTATGGATGTCAATCATGGAACATCACAATGGTAATGGAAAAACGAATAAATGCAGCTGAGATGTGGTTCCTTCGAAGAATGTTTCGTATATCATACATAGACAGAGTAACAGAGCAAACACAAAGTGAACACTCTTAACCAACATTCAAAAACAACAATCCAGATTATTTGGTCACATGATGAGAAGAGAACACCTAGAACACCTAGTCACAACAGGGAAACTACAAGGAAGTAGAAACAGAGGTAGGCAGAGGTGAAAGATGATAGACGGAATAACATCATGGTTGGAAACAGAAAAGGCAAAAGACACAATCCAGATGGTCAGAGATCGGGATGGCTGGAGAGACATGATCGCCCACGCTGAACGGCATGGCACCTAAATTAATGAATATATATATATATAAAAATGTTCCTCTCGCCCCACGTGGGCGGTGTCTCCTTCAGGCTCGGGTCCTCTACCAGAGGTCTGGGAGCTTGAGGGTTCTGCGCAGGATCTTAGCTGTTCCTAGCAATGCGCTCTTTTGTACAGAGATCTCTGATGTTGTTCCTGGTATCTGCTGGAGCCATTCTCCCAGCTTGGGGGTCACTGCCCCTAGTGCTCCGATCACTACTGGTACCACCGTTGCCTTCACACTCCACATTTTCTCTAACTCCTCTTTCAGCCCTTGGTATTTCTCAAGCTTCTCATGTTCTTTCTTTCTGATGTTGCTATCACTGGGGACTGCTACATCTATCACCACCACTGTCTTCTCATGTTTATCCACAACCACTATGTCAGACTGAATGGCCATCACCATCTTGTCAGTCTGGATCTGGAAGTCCCATAGGATCTTGGCCTGTTTGTTCTCTGTCACCTTTGGGGGGTTCTCCCATCTTGACCCTGGGACCTCCAGTCCATACTCTTTACTGATGTTCCTGTACAGTATGCCCGCTACCTGGTTATGCCTCTCCATGTATGCCTTTCCTGCCAGCATCTTACACCCTGCTGTGATGTGCTGGACTGTTTCAGGGGCTTCTCTACACAGCCTACACCTGGGGTCCTGTCTGATGTGGTAGACCCCGGCCTCTATTGCTCTGGTGTTCAGGGCTTGTTCTTGTGCAGCCATGAGTAGCGCCTCTGTGCTGTCCTTTAGTCCAGCCTTTTCCAGCCACTGGTATGTCTTTTCCATATCAGCCACTTCCTCAATTTGTCGATGGTACACGCCATGCAAGGGTTTGTCCTTCCATGATAGCCCCTCTGGTTCCTCGACCTTACTGGGCTTTTGTTGCCTGAGGCATTCACTTAGCAGTTGGTCATTGGGGGCCATTTTCTTGATGTATTCCGGGAGGTTCGCCGTTTCCTCCTGGACAGGAGTTCTGACACTTACTAGTCCTCGGCCCCCTTCCTTTCGCTTAGTGTACAGCCTCAGGACACTGGACTTGGGGTGGAACCCTCCATGCATGGTAAGGAGTTTCCTTGTCTTGATATCAGTGGCTTGTATCTCTTCCAGTGGCCAGGACATTATCCCAGCTGGGTATCTGATTACTGGCAGGGCATAGGTGTTAATGGCCTGGATCTTATTTTTGCCGTTCAGCTGACTTTTCAGGACCTGCCTTACCCTCTGTAGGTATTTGGCTGTGGCTGACTTCCGAGCTGCCTCCTCATGATTACCATTTGTCTGTGGGATCCCTAGGTATTTGTAACTTTCCTGCACATCTGTGATATTCCCTTCAGGTAGGTCAACCCCTTCAGTTGTGATCACCTTTCCTCTTCTAGATATCATCCACCCACATTTATCAAGTCCGAATGACATCCCAATGTCTTTGCTGTAGATCCAGGTGAGGTGAATTAGGGAATCAATGTCACGCTCATTCTTGGCATACAGCTTGATGTCATCCATGTAGAGGAGGTGGTTGATGGATGTTCCACTTCGGAACTGGTATCCGAAGCCACTCTTTGAGATGATCTGGCTGAGGGGGTTTAGGCCTATGCAGAACAGCAGGGGGGACAGAGCATCTCCTTGGTAAATGCCACATCTGATGCTTACTTGTGCAATTGGCTTTGAGTTGGCCTCCAGAGTTGTCTTCCACAGCCTCATTGAGTTCTGGATGAACTCTCTTGGTGTCCTGTTGATGTTATACAGTTTTAAGCATTCCAGTATCCATGTATGTGGCATTGAGTCATAGGCTTTCTTGTAGTCAATCCAGGCAGTGCACAGGTTGGTGTTCCTCGTCTTGCAATCTCGGGCAATTGCCCTGTCAACCAGTAGCTGGTGTTTGGCTCCCCTGGTGTTGTTGCCTATTCCTTTCTGTGCTCTGCTCATGTATTGCTCCATGTGCCTACTCATCTTAGTCGCTATGATGCCTGATAGAAGCTTCCATGTGGTGCTGAGGCAGGTTATAGGCCGGTAGTTAGATGGTATTGTTCCCTTCTGGGGGTCCTTCATTATGAGGACTGTCCAGCCCTGGGTTAGCCACTCTGGGTGGTTTCCCGATATCAGCAGCTGGTTCATCTGTGCTGCTCGGCGTTCATGGAGTGCTGTCAGTTTCTTAAGCCAGTAGGTATGAATCATGTCGGGCCCTGGTGCTGTCCAGCTCTTCATTTTGGACACTCTGGTTTGGATGTCTGCTAGTGTGATGACTACTGGGTCTTGTTCTGGGAGTTGGCTGTGCTCTGCCTGTAAGTCTGTCAGCCATTGGGCATTGGTGTTATGTGTTGCCTCCTTTTCCCAGATGCTCTTCCAGTATTGCTCAGTCTCAGCCCTAGGTGGGTCCGTTGTCACCTTGCAACCCTGCCATTGAGAGTAGACCTTAGCTGGGTTGGTGGAGAACACCTGGTTTATTCTCCTGGCCTCTACCTCTCTTGTGTATCTCTTTAGGCGGGTAGCTAGTGCTGTGAGCTTAGCAGTCTCCAGTGCCTCAGCTGTGGACAGTTTGTTGTATTTCTTGGGCAGTTCTTTCCTCAGATTCACATCTCTGCTTAGTTCTGTTAAAACACTGACTTCTCTCCGTGCTGCCATGATCTTTGCCTCTAGCCTTCTCCTCCACGGGGCAACCTTCTGGCTGCTCTGGCTGTTCATCTTGTAACCAAGCATCTCTAGGATTACGGTTGCTGCTGCGTACATCAGCTGATTGGTCTCAGTGATGGTAGTGGTAGGGACAGTTTGCAGTGCAGTGTTCAGGTCCTCCAGTAGAGACTGGTCTGGTACTTTGTTCTTTAGCCTTGGCAAGCAGGTAGTTGTGTTCCCCCAGGATTTCATGATTCTTTTTCTCAGGTCAGCTGCCTTTGTGTTTAGTCTTTCTGGGGCTTGGTACCCAATCTCGATATTTGGGGGTGGTGGTGAAACCACCCCCAAGCTGACCTGTTGTCCTGGCTCCCCCTTGCCGTAGCATCTTTGTACCGTGGATGAGGTACAACGCTGTACCTCATCGATCTCTAGCTGTGATAGCAACCTCTTATTGCGGATATTCGAACACTGAGCTAGGAGCTGTTTCTTAGTATATATATATATATATATATATATATATATATATATATACTATATATATATATGAGAGATATACATGATACATGAGAGGCACTACTCATGGCTTCACAAGAACAAGCCCTAAACACAAGAGCAACAGAGGCCGGAGTCTACCACATCAGGCAGGACCCCAGGTGTAGGCTGTGTAGAGAAGCCCCTGAAACAGTCCAGCACATCACAGCAGGGTGTAAGATGCTGGCAGGAAAGGCATACATGGAGAGGCATAACCAGGTAGCAGGTATACTATACAGGAACATCTGTAAAGAGTATGGGCTGGAGGTCCCAGGGTCAAGATGGAAGACCCCCCCAAAGGTGACAGAGAACAAACAGGCCAAGATCCTGTGGGACTTCCAGCCTGGCAAGATGGTGATGGCCAATCAGCCTGATATAGAGGTGGTGGATAAACATGGGAAGACAGTGGTAGTGATAGATGTAGCAGTCCCCAGTGATAGCAACATCAGAAAGAAAGAACATGAGAAGCTTGAGAAATACCAAGGGCTGAAAGAGGAGTTAGAGAAAATGTGGAGAGTGAAGGCAACTGTGGTACCAGTAGTAATCGGAGCACTAGGAACAACATCAAAGATCTCTGTACAAAAGAGCACATTGCTAGGAACAGCTAAGATCCTGCGCAGAACCCTCAGGCTCCCAGGCCTCTGGTAGAGGACCCGAGTCTGAAGGAGACACCACCCAGGTGGGGCGAGAGGAACATTTATATATATATATATATATATATATATATTTATTTATTTATATATTTATATATATATATATATATATATATATATATATATATATATATATATATATATATAAATGAATGTCCAGGGTTTTTCTTTGTGCTGGATCCAGTTCTGAACCATGCCTCAGCTGCTTCTTTATCTCCTCCTCAATGTTCTTTTTCTCTCTTTCCCTTTCTTCCTGCACTCTACCTCCCCTTGTTCTGAAGTAAAAAGCATAATTTCCTGTGTGCAGCACAGGAATGTTGCTGGTTGACAAGTAAAGAAAAAATGATAACTATTGAAAAATACCAGTAGATTTTAAAGGTGCCATTGGGTTTAAATTTGTGTCATCTTCTCCAGTAGTGGTTTTGGTGAAACAAACATTCATGGACATGTAGAAGTTCTGCACTATAGCTTTAAAAGTCTGCAAGATCACATGACAACAGGAGTGAAAGTTCACAGTGGGTTCAGAGAGGTCACATTGACCTAACCTTTTATGTTTTCCAGGTAAAGAGTTGACAGTGGTGGATAACATCCCCACTCCTACTCCAGAACCCAAGAGCAGAGCCGACTTTGTCAAATGTAAGGAACAGCTTTTTTTTTTTTTACCCAGATCTTTCACTACTGTAATAGTGTTATTTATTTATTGTATGTTTTATTTTAAATTATGGTTTGTTGTTGTTGATTTATAATAATAACAATAATAGTTATAACTAGAAAAGCACTCTGAGCAAACCTCCGCCAAGGCAGACCCCCCCTCGAATGAAGAGAGGTCTGTCAAGAAGGTTATGTTTTTGCCAGTTTGTCTGTCTGTCTGATAGTTAGCAAGATAACTCAAAAAGCTATGGACGGATCTTCATGAAATCTTCAGGATGTGTTGGGAGTGTCACAAGGAACAAACTATAACATTTTGATGGTGATCGGAAGAGATCCTGGATTCTGAATCACTTTAAAGTTTATTCTCCATTTACTGCAATGTAAAATTTCAAAGTGATCCAGATTCCAGGATCTCATCTGGATCATCACCAAAATGTAATCATTTGTTCCTAACTAACAGACAAACAGACAGACAAACAAACCTGGACGGAGGTAATTATTATTATTATTATTATTATTATTATTATTATTATTATTATTATTATTATTATTATTATTATTATTATTATTATTAATAATAATAATAATAATAATAATAATAATAATTTAACTGACTTATCACTTATATATATTAATGCTACTTGCTAATGATATTGCCACTTTATTAGAGTTATTTATTAATATTAATATTAATTAATATTATATTTAATATAATATTATATATAATATATATAATAAAAATATAATATTATGAAATGGTGGTGCCGTGGTTAGCACTCGTTCCTCACAGCAAGAAGGACCCTGGTTCAATTCCCACACCAGACCTTTCTGTGTGGAGTTTGCATGTTCTCCCCGTGTCTGTGTGGGTTTCCTCCGTCCGACCACCCAAAGAGATGCCCTGATAGGTTAATTGGTTAATCTAAATTACCTATACATGTGAATCTGAGAGTGATTGTTTGTCTATATATGTTCAGCCCTGAGATGAACTGGTGACTCATACAGGGTGTACCCCGCCTTCGCCCATTGTAGCTGGATTAGGCCCCCCGAGACCCTAGTGAGGATAAAGCAGGTTCAGATGACGATCATACACACATTGTGCATATTACAACACAATTGCTTATTTATTATTATTTATTGTAGCTATTTCTACTATTGTCCACTCCCCCTCTGACTTGAACTTCCTCCTTTTTGGTATTGTTTTGTTTCTGATCAGACTTCTGTCAGCTCAAACTGGATCCAAACACAGCCTACAAGGAGCTGTACATCTCCGACAGCAGCAGGAAGGTCATCCGCACCCGGGACCTGCAGCCCTACACCGAGACGCCTGAGAGGTTTGACAGCTTCGCCCAGGTACTGTGTAGGGAGGCGCTGTCCGGGGGGAGGTTCTACTGGGAGATTGAGTGGAGCGGGGAGTTCTCCATGGGCGTGGCCTACAGGAGCATCAGCCGCAAGGGCAAAGGCTCCCTGTGTCTGCTGGGATACAACGACAAGTCCTGGAGTCTGCTGTGCTCCGACTCCGGCTATTCGGCCTGGCACAACAGGGTGGATAAGCCCGTCCACGGCCCCCACTCCCCCAGGATAGGTGTGTACCTGGACCACACGGCTGGTGTACTCGCCTTCTACAGCATCAGCAGCACCATGACCCTGCTGCACCGGTTCGAGACCTCATTTGTGGAGCCCCTGTACCCAGGCTTTGGAGTTGGAACCTCAGTCAAGATCTGCAACATCAAATGAAATACCCACATCTGAGCCACAACGACCCCCATAACAAGCTGGAAGTGCTCCAAAAACACAGTTTTTTTTATGTACATATATATAAATATATATATATTTAACTCTATATTCATCACTTACCACATATTCACTATTTTACTCTCACAATCATATGTTCAAGACAGTTTTATATTTATGTCTCAAACACAACACCTGATTTTTACATAATCACACAAAATATAAAGACAACTGTTTATACTGAAGTATCTGGAAACAGCTGATGGAAAATGTGACATTAAAGCTAAACATGTCCAACTGTGGCTGATGAAGACTGGCCAATGTGCTTTCTTTGATAAGTTACTGTCGTCTCATTATCGTCATGTTTTCATACTATTCAGATGTTGTTGCTTCATTTTAGGAGTCACAGTTGTTTCCACTTGAACTAACCTTTATTTAATTTGTTTACTTCTTTAATGAACAATAGAATATAATTGTTATTGACATTTTTGTAACAAAATGTTTCATTGATGCTTCTAAATAAAGAGCTAAATGAATTATTTTTGTGATGATGATGTTTTGTTTTCTGTTGAACTTAAAGACCAGAGATCATATTTATAAATTAGTAAAAACTATTGCTCACCCCCCTCCCCAAACAAAACAAAAAAGAAGCTAATATATAAAACATCGCAGAAGGATTTACTTTAATTAATCATCATGTATTATTAATATTAAAATAGTCTGCATTAACAAAAATGATCCTAGGCCTTACATCCTATCATCATCATCATTATCAATGTTTCAGACATAACAAAGATACTATACTACTAATACTACTACTCATAAAGGTATTTGACCTTAGACTTTAGAGACTTTTTTACTTTACATGTTTATCATTTGTTAGTCCTTTTTCAGTTTATGTGCACTAAACTGTATGCATATAAAGAAAAAATACATAATAGTTTTTTCTTAAATCAATCAATCTATCAATCTATCAATCTATCAATCTATCTATCTATCTATCTATCTATCTATCTATCTATCTATCTATCTATCTATCTATCTATCTATCTATCTATCTATCTATCTATCTATCTATCTATCTATCTATCTATCTATCTATCTATCTATCTATCTATCTATCTATCTATCTATCTATCTATCTATCTATCTATCTATCTATCTATCTATCTATCTATCTATCTATCTATCTATCTATCTGCCAATGGAAGAAGTGAAATTGATCTCAGTCAGATTTCTTAACTCAGATTTTCTAGATTTATTAATCAGTTCTTATATTTCACTGAAAAGTTCCTGTTTAAATCCGTATATTTTTTTTTAAGTGTGATGAGATATTTTCACTGGAAATAAAAAAAAAATGATAAGATACAGATTTTTTGCATCGTATTTTTATGTTTATGTTAATTTATGGTTTTCCAAGGTGCTGAATTTATTAAATCCTTATTCACAGCGAAAGACAACATCACTTTTAGAGGAAGAATACACTTTTTGATGGATACTCGGAGCGCCACCTGCTGGTAATTATAGAAACTGAAGGCAACAAATTCCAGTTCGATTTGTCAAAGGAGTTGCCGAGCTGTGTCTGTACTGGCCGGATATGACGTTGTACTTCTGGTTTACAACTCGTGTTTCCACACGGACACATATACATAGTGCGCATTCACAAAGAAGCGCCGCATTCTCACATTTTCGCAAGTGTGTCTGCACAGGTGAGTGCCCTACAATGATTATAATAATATTCAGAGCCTTATTATTCCTTTATTTAATGCGCACTATTCAAAATACATATTGACACCTTTCTGTTACCTGTAGCAGTTCTGGGATCAGTGTAAACTTATTTATCACAAGTTGGGAAACCAATGAATGGCGTTAGCTTTTTGCTAACATAACATTAGCTTGTGTTAGCATCGATTTTGGCTTCACTGTTATTGGAAGACACGCTGCAGTTACAATATCCGTGAGATTTTAATGAAAGTGATTATGTCCATATTTACTGTGTGCGGTGTGTGTTGACAGAAGAACTCGTAAACGCTATTTAAAGTTCCGTAGAGTCGGCGAAGATAAGGCTTTGCTAACGCGAGTCTGTGTTGTGAGATTCATTCAAACTGTCGCTATGACAACCAACGGACCAGGACACATATTAGGGTCAATAAAACAGGAGAAAACCTGTAATTTAATATTATTAACACAGGTGAAGTTATTTTATAGATATGTCTTGTTTTTTTATTTGAGAGAAGCCTTCTAACGGAAGTAGAACTCGGCCTGAAACTCATACCGATCCAAATCTACAAGAAACATGTACCTGAAAAGTGCACTCATCTCTAACATTATTGAACTAAAACAAACTAATCAAATGAATCCTATGTAATAACTATGAACTAATACAACAATTCATCCTAATACTTTAATATCGGAATTAAAATTATAATTCAGACAAAACTGACCTGAACATAACAGCTGGTAACCGAAAGCTAACACAAGAGGGAGGTCAAAGTGAACTTGTCCAAAATAAAGTTTTCCAGATATTCCAAACCGATATTGTTTAAGGACTGAGACAAATCATGTTCGTGGGAAGAGGAATCGAGAACTGGCAACACATTTGACTGCCAACAGAAATGTTTTAATGATGAATAAATAAAGAAAAGGCAGCGATGGTGTGAAATAAGTCAGAAAAATGACTGAAATGTCTGAGGCTGATGACACTGATTTAAAATACAATAACAAATTAAAAGTGTCCTCAAGAAGTCACAGGTTTGAGTCCTGTTGCACTAAACAAAAATGCTAATTTCTTCAGTTTTATGTAGACATTTAGTTCATGATTTCTCAGAGATGTTCTACACTAGGAAGTTGTGTTCTTTTAATCTCTTGTGTGTTGCACTTAGTGAGCATTTTCCTTTAAATGACTTAGACAGACTTTTTCATTCAGATATACAAGTATATACAGAATGAAATGTTGTTACATTCAGGTCGCTTCGGCCTAAAATGACAAGATAAAAGTAGAATATGGATGTTAAAATGTAGAGTAAACTAAATTAAAACATATAAAATATAACTGCATACAAAGTGGAATATAGACCGCACACATGACAAAGAACAGTGCAGTGAGTGCAAAGAAGTTAAAAATATAATAAAATCTGTGGAAATACAAGTTAAAACTGCCAGTCGTGCAGTGAAATTTGACACTGTAAAATAACCTGGGGGGATAAATCGTTACAGAACCTTGTGGTTCTGCATCGGATGCTGTGGAATAAGCAGAACTATAAAACGTTGACACTTGTTAACTTTAGTTTTTTTACATTTTGATGATTTTAAACAGATGGCGGCAACAAAAGTTCCAGAAGTTCGTGACATCACACGAATTGAGAGAATTGGTGAGTATCTTATTTGTGTGTGTGTGTGTATAATTACTTTTATCAATATTAATCTGGGCCTAATGCAGCTCTAAGTGTCACTAATGTTTCTGATTATATTGGAGTGTGTGTGGATTGATGCTGTTTTACATTAACTGTTGGACATCAGTAATATTGTCATTATTAGTAAAATAGCAGGTAATAACGTGTCATGGAATGTGTGTAAGTGTCCTGACTCACTTACTTTGATTATTAACCTGTTTATGACTTTGTGTTAATTTTAGGTGCACATTCTCATATTCGTGGCCTTGGTTTGGACGATGCTTTGGAACCCAGACAGGTCAGTCTTTTTGAATCTGTAAAAAAAAAAAAAATTATGTCTGATGTTTTCACACACACCCCCTTCTTTTTATTATTATTATTATTATTATTATTATTATTATCTTTTTGTCTTCTTTTTTCTCTTGTCATTTTTTCCCTCTTTTTCGTTCTCCTGTCAGTGAATCATTGCAGTCGTTATGGCATTATTTTGTATTATTATTATTGTTTGAATGGTATTATGTCAGTTTCTGTGATATTTGCAAATGTTGCTGAACCACTGAAACTTGATTTGAAGAAAATCATGAACGAAATCAAACTATTAATATCTGCAAGAAAAATCTACATTTTTTCTTAAAATCGTTCAGGCTTAGTGCAACAGCAGTAATTGAGCACAACGTACTGGTAATTTTGAATTTACAAATGCCAAGGCTGACCTTCTCAATAACACCTGAAGGCAGCATGAGTCCACATGCTGCTGTTCCTACACGTGTCTGGTCCTTTAAGATGCTGGACCTGGCTGTGGTCCATCTGCCAACGCTGACTCTGCCTTTTGGGTTCTTGTCCTTTTCGCCTTCAGGTGTCCCAGGGGATGGTGGGCCAGCTGGCCTCCCGTCGGGCAGCCGGCGTCATCCTGGAGATGATTAAAGATGGTCACATCGCTGGCAGAGCCGTTCTGATCGCAGGCCAACCTGGCACAGGAAAAACGGCCATTGCTATGGGTGAGGATGCGTAGTAGAGTGGAATCATATCAGGCTCCTCTAGAGGTGGTGACACTGTTGTGTGGCCAGGGCTGTGTATTTATTTATTTAAACTCAGAAATATTTTTGAGGAATTAACCTCATTTACAATAAAAGTCAAGACAGAACAAAACATTTGAAACATATAATGCACATATCAGAAATGGTACCAAAAAGCAAAAACAGAGACATTGACTGAAGACAAAATAAGTTAGAAGTATGGATTTAAAATATGTTTGAAACGTAAAAAGGTCAAAATGATTCAGATGAACTAAAACAACAGACATCTACTGAGAAAGAGGAGCAGTATTGGCAAAGAATCTGGTGGTACGATGCAAATCACAATACTAGGGTCACGATACAATATATCATGAGATATGATTATATTGTTAAACGGGCATTTTTTTTGTTTGTTTTATTTAAATTATTTCCTGGATAAAGTTAATTAGAAATATGCAGAATTACTAAACAATTTTTATTTTTTTGTCACAGCAGGATCTTAATGCTATATCACAAAATGTTCCTATGTTAAAGGTCTCATTCCAACATCATTTCATTAATATTGCCGTGTTCTCCATTGTTATTGAATGTATTGTGCGTTAGTTCTGTTAAAAAATTGCTTTGTTCCAAGCCGTTTTTGGAGGGTAGAAAAATGACTTGAGGTCGAACAACAAGAGTTTTCCATGATGCAGTGATCAGGCGTCTCTGATTGGCTGAGAGAATGAATGTGTGAAGGAACACTCCCCCCTCCCCTCTCGCTCTGTGTGTTTTTACCATCAAAGAGTAGCATCCAGCTAGTTTTCATGCTGTCACTTGTTTTGAAAACTTGAAGAAAAAAAACGCTTTATTTCCACAGAGAGCACATGGACCAGTTTGCCTCGTCATTTTTTTCCCCCCATGTTTGTGCAGCAACTGTGGCGCTGTCTTCTCTTGTAGATGCTAATGCTACTTCAGATTTGCTACAATGGGGGACTGGCTGTGACCTGCATTCCATGGGCAGGCATGACTCGAAGCACGTGACACCCTTGTGTGCGTGCCATAATGTGGACAGGCTTTTTCTGAGTTGCTCCTGTCTCTGTGTTGTTTTCTATGAATGGGAAATACAGCCAGTGGAGGTGACACAGCACTTTCAAGTGGGGTGACCCATCAGATTCCAAAAGGAGTGTGGAAAAGTGGTTTTCAGCAGAATGACATCTTTAAAACTGAAATTATGTTTTAAAGACACTATAGTTTCAGATACTAATATTCATAGTGTTCATTTGCTATTAGTTCATAACTAACATCTGCCTCTCAGACAATAAAAAGGTGCTTTTAGGGTGCTTCAAATAACCATTATTTAATAACACAGTGTTAAATACGACGAACGATAAAGAAAACGAAAAATGAACCTCTGCACTGTCTGTATTTTGAATAAATACCAATACCGTACTTTTCAATATTGACAAGGTATCACGAGAAGAAATATTGCAGAACAGATATTTTCTAACACCCCTTTGTGTGATGTTGGTGTCATCGGCACAAGTCATGTTTTTGTAAAGCGACAGTTTATGTTTGGACGTGGACTTTCTGTGTAAATGTTAAGTGGAGCCTCTGTTGTGACCCTCATTCAGGGATCGCCCAGTCTCTCGGCCCCGATACTCCCTTTACGGCGCTGGCAGGAAGTGAGATCTTCTCCTTGGAAATGAGCAAGACGGAAGCACTGAGCCAAGCGTTTAGAAAAGCCATCGGTGTGAGGATCAAGTATGTGAGCCAATGGAATGATGGCATTTTTGACTTCCTGTTGTGTGGAGTTAGTGCTTACCCTCTGTGTGTTTGTGTTTTTATAGGGAAGAGACGGAGATTATTGAAGGAGAAGTGGTGGAGATCCAGATTGACAGACCAGCCACTGGAACTGTATGTTTAATTCATTTATCTGGGTTCCCACGGGTCAGGGAATTTCTAGACTGTCAAGGAATTTGAATAAAGGCTGTTCCAGACAGTAAAAGTCAGAATTTCATTATTTTGTATAGAAAATCAGAGATTGTCAGGGAATTTAGTAAAACAATTGTATAGCATTTATCTGTATGTATTGTTTCTCTGTTTCTATTTTTTGCAAAACCTCCCACTCTAAAAAGTGTTAGGTGGGCTGAGGACTTTTTTTTTGCAGCGTGACAAAAAATAAACCTGATTAAAAAAATCAAAAAACAGTGTAAACATGCAGTTAGCTAACTACAGTACGTGCGGGGGGCAAAATCACACCTGAAGTGAAAGTGAGAGAAGACACAGTCTGGGGTGAGCAGCAAACGGAGGAAGTCTGAGCCTAATTATTTAAAATTTGTCTTTTCATGGATTGGTCCTGATGATGCTCCGGCCCCACAGTGTGTTTTTTTTTTTTTTTACAGAGGTGTTAGCTAATGACAGAATGAGACCATCTAAACCTTAGTGTCAGAAAAAAACTGAGCAGCAGGAGTTAGATTAGATAAAGATTTTTTAAAACACACAAAGGTGTTAAAAATGGGGGAAAAGATGTTAAAAACATACACAAATGTGAAAATGTATTTAAAAAATGTGTTTAAAAAAGTTAAACGTTCACAGATGTTAAAATATATTTTTAAAAAGATGTTAAAAACACACAAAGATGTTAAAATGTGTTTTAAAAAGATATTTAAACACATAGAGATGATATTGCAGATTGTTTTAGTTGGATTGTTTTAACTGACAGGTGCAGTGTTTGTTTAGCAGTTATTTTTAATAGACAGTATGAACCTTTAGAAGATGGCAATAAAGATGTTTAAGAAATAATACATTAAAAAATAGACATTAGAAAATGTATTGTTGAAACATTTTTAAGCCTTGGTGGGGTGGGGGGTAACAGTTTGATATTTAAAGAACAGAACCTTAATCAAGACAGAGCAGTTTCATGTGGTTTTTAAGCATTAAAGATGAGCCTTTTTTTGTCATCTTTGTTGTTGTTTGTGTCCGTTACCAGGGCGCCAAAGTGGGTAAACTGACTCTAAAGACGACGGAGATGGAGACGATATACGATTTAGGAAACAAAATGATCGACAGCCTCAGTAAAGAAAAGGTCCAGGCTGGGTGAGTTCACATCCCTTCTACGTGACCTTTCGTCGTCTATTCCAGATCACTTCATCCTGCTCAACATCTGGGTCCGTTCTAATCCCGTCTCCGTGTTTTTACTCAGAGACGTCATCACTATTGACAAAGCCACTGGAAAGATCAGCAAGTTGGGACGTTCCTTCACTAGAGCCAGAGACTATGACGCCATGGGAGCTCAGGTAGGTGTTCTGGTGGGATAGTGACCGAGTGATATGGAGAATGACTGATACAGGCCACTGATATTTATAAACCCAACATTTCCAGGTTCAATATTATGTTATTTATAACCGTGGGTAGGTTTTTTTGTTTTTAATAGCTTTTGGCCTTAATGACAGAAAATATACATTGAACCTGTTCGGCAGCTGTTCCATCATTCGTCAATACAGCAACATGAATAAGTAAAATGATAAAACAAATAAAATAATAATGCAAAAGATCATAAAATCAAATGCATAAAATAGATGCTGTAAAAGTCTGAAGAAAATAAACAGTCTGTGACTAAAAAAAACAAAAAACTAAACAAAACAAAGAATGACAGCCTAAAAAAAGCATAGAAGTCACAATAATAATAAATAGAGCATAGAAACTGGATAAATAACTAAACAACGCACAGACAACAGACCTCCACCAAGGCTTGATATGGGGTCATATAACGTCGAAACGAGACATGATCGAGCGATAGGTGTTGACCCATCTGATGTCTGAAGGTGAGACGATGTGAATGAAAAAAAAACACCAGATTCTATCTTGTCTATCTCACCCTAACCCTAAGATATTAGGCGTGTTTCTGCTATCGGAACTTCCGGGCCATTTTACAGGATCTTCACGATATGCGAGCATTTCCACTGACCGGGCCGTTCCGAAAAGTGGCCCTACCGGAACTTTTACAGGAAATAATGGAGTATCTACCCTGGTGTAGGTACTCCAGAATGGCCTGATAGAGCCACTGGGCAGAAGTCGCACAGATTGGTTGTCCAAAATGACATTATCAGATCATGACAAACAACTCGAGTAGTTTTTTTACTCAAGGGTAGTTGTTGGAGGAAGTTTACGACGCGACAAAGCAGAATGTCTCGCTTTTCCACCTCTCTGATTCATTCATCTCTGTAGAATTCTTCTTCTTCTTCTTCTGCTCTTCTTCTTTCAGTCTCTGATACCATTACAGTGTAAAGCAACAGCAGGAATGCAACAAACATCCCAACTTTGTCCGTGTCCACATTAGGGATGTTATCTGACAGATGAACAAAAAAACCCCAAAAGAGCCTGCATCAGTCATTCCACTTCACAAACTCTTTTGTATTGTAGTGTAGGTTATAAAGTCTAGTCTTGTGATTTCCTGCTCTGCTGCTGCTTTGTTTTGTTGCTTTTTGTTAGTGATGTTACCATAGCAACTGACGTGATATAATGACATCATCGAAAGGTTCCTATAGGACCATTTCTGTATGGAGACACACGCCTGAGAGGACCGGGCTGAACTCATGGCCCGGTCAAAAGTAGTTCCCTCACAAAAGTCTCAGAAGTCCTGATAGTGGAATCATGCCTATTACCACTGATGTGTTGTAACGGTTGACCTTTAGTGCGACCTTGACCTTTGACCTTCATTGTTCAAAATCTAATGGGTTCTTCCTTTTGACCCATTACCTATCATTCCTGAAAGGTTAGTCAAAATCTGTTCAGAACTTTTTGCGTAATCCTGCGGACAGACAGAGACAAACAAACTGACCCAAATTTAGTACCTCCTTGGCGGAGGGAATAAAAAGCAAGTTAAGTGCAGTGTAACTATTTCTTATTGAGCTCAGTGACAGGAATAAAGCTGTTTTTATAACGCTATGAAAAGCCAATATTTGGAGCCGATACAGATTTATCTATCAAATGATAAAAATTTTTTTTCAGAAAATCATCTTTTTTTTTTACAGGACACATTTGTTAAGCTAAAAATATTGTTAAACTGCAAGTAAAACAAGAAAGTTTAAAAGTTTAATTAAAAGCTGCAACAATATGTGTCTTTCTTTCCATGGTGAGGGTGTGTGCACTTTTGTGTGTCATGTGTTTTGCGTTACGTGCGCTAAAAACTAGTGTCTCCTTTGCATTGGTCTCTTCTCTCATCCTGCTGGACATTGCACAGTTACTACTGACATTTTTTTGTATTTTGGAAGACTGCTGTGTCATTTGATAGTGTATATTGTATGTATTTTATATTTCTTTTGTATAAGATTTGTTATTTACAAATATATATATTTTGGGTTTTTTAAAATATTTTTTAAAATCAAGATTGGCTGTGGTTGAGACAGAAACAGGATGTTAAATCTTCTGTATGTCCATGTGAATGTGAAGAATTGACACTAAAGAATCGTTGAATCTTCTATCTGATTTTTACACTTCCAGTTCGAGCACCCCCTCCTCCCCTGAGGGCTGTTAGCCCTGAAAAATACATACATTGGCTGCATTTTTCAAAGCCGTTTGGTACAAAGCATGGGGGAAAAGAGCAATTTTTAGTTTAAAACCCGCGATACCCTCAACTCTGATTGTGTTTGTGGATCGATATAGTCAGATGTTTTCCATTTGTTTTATTTTGTTTTTTGTTTCAGACGCAGTTTGTCCAGTGTCCAGAAGGGGAGCTGCAGAAGAGAAAAGAGGTGGTTCACACCGTGTCCCTCCATGAGATCGATGTCATCAACAGTCGGACACAGGGCTTCCTGGCCCTTTTCTCTGGAGACACCGGTGAGATTAAGTCTGAAGTCCGCGAGCAGATCAACGCCAAGGTGTGCGAGTGGAGAGAAGAGGGAAAGGCCGAGATCATCCCAGGGGTAGGTTCTCTGGGTTAGGTGTCTCCGTCTGGTTCTCCTCTTGGTTCTGATTCTAAGTCTGTTCTGCTTCTGCCTCCAGGTTTTATTTATTGATGAGGTCCACATGCTGGACATCGAGTGCTTCTCCTTCCTGAACCGGGCCCTGGAGAGCGACCTGTCCCCGGTTCTGATCATGGCCACCAACAGAGGCATCACTCGGTACTGTTTGTATCTGCACTTTCCTCTGTTACACCATCACATTAGTCTATGAATAAAATGCTTCCAGAATAAAAATGGAATATACACACACACACACACGCACACGGTGTTCCTTCAGAAACTGATCAGTCACATGTCGTTTCCATAGCATCCGTGGAACCAACTACCAGAGTCCCCATGGAATCCCCATCGACCTCCTGGACCGCCTCCTCATCATCGCCACCTCGCCCTACAATGAAAAGGAGACGCGGCAGATCCTCAAGATCCGGTGAGGACTCGCCCTCATCACGTTGAACTGTTTTTTCCTTCCACCAGAGTTTTTATTAACCTGAAGCCACGTCATTTCAGGTGCGAAGAGGAGGATGTGGAGCTGACAGAGGAGGCGCAGACCATCCTGACACGCATCGCCTTGGAGACATCGCTGCGTTATGCCATTCAGCTCATCAGCACTGCCGCCCTGGTGTGTCGCAAACGCAAGGTGAGAATCTGCTCCTCCACGGTTAACTCTTTATCCCCTGATTTAAAGGTTAAAATATTAACCCTTTAACATCTATTCAATTCAATTCAATTTTATTTATAAAGCCCTAAATCACAACAAAGTCGTCTCAGAGGGCTTTACAAAAACATAATCAACTACAGAAATACATGAAAAGTCCCAGGCATCCCCTGTCGTTAGACCCTCCTTCTCGGCAAGAAAAAACTTCCAAACCCAGTGGGAAAAAGAAGAAATCTTGAGGAGAACCACATTGAAGGAGAGATCCACTCCCATGGACGGACAGGCTATAGATGAACGTCCATGTATAAATGCAGGAAGGGGGGCTGGTCCAGACAGGCAGGGGCGGTGGTCCGGGGTCACAGGTCAGCACAGGCGAGATACTCCAGATCCTGTCGTCCATGGCTCCCGTGCAGGCACTGTCAGGAGAGCCACCACTCCCCCCAGGGGGGGAGGGGGGAAAGGGGACACCAGGTGACTAGTCATGAATAGACTTGGTATGAAAGATATGTTATAAAAATTACAGAAACAGATGTGAGGAAGAAAAAGAGAAGAAAGAACTCAGTGTCTGTACTTCCCCCAGCATTCTAACTCCTAGGGCAGCCTAGACTGAACTGTGACTCATACATCATGTATACATGATATATGAGTCACATAATTTTTTAACTAACCTGACCATAGGCTTTCTCAAACAGGAATGTTTTAAGCCTAATTTTAAATGTAGAGACTGTTTCGGCGTTTTTAATATTAAAGGGAAGCTGATTCCATAAGACAGGTGCCTGATAACTAAAGGCTCTAGCTCCTACTGTACTTTTAGAAACCCTAGGAACTTTCAGTAAACCTGCATTCTGAGAACGAAGGGTTCTATTGGGTTGGTACGGAACCAGATCATCTTTGAGATAAGAGCGGCCCATACCATTAATGGTTTTATATGTAAGGAGGAGGATTTTAAATTTAATTCTAGACTCAACTGGAAGCCAGTGAAGGGTTTGGAGCACAGGCGTGATGTGTTCTCTTCTATTTGATCCTGTTAATAATCTTGCTGCTGCATTTTGAACCAGTTGCAAGCTTTTGAGGGAATATTTAGGACATGCTACAAGTAAGGAGTTACAATAATCTAATCGTGATGTAACAAATGCATGAATTAATTTTTCTGCAGTCGTTTTAGACAGAATATTCCTAATTTTGGCTATGTTGCGCAGGTGAAAGAAGGCTGTTCTGCAAGTTTGTTTGATATGCATTTTGAATGAAAGATCTGGATCAAATAAAACTCCTAAATTTTTAACTGTGGCACTGGGTGTTACACTTAAGTTGTCCAGAGTAACTATCTGGTCAGTTATGGAGTCTCTCGCATCTTTAGGACCAATTATAACGACTTCAGTTTTTTCAGGGTTAAGTAAAAGATAATTGGCACTCATCCAAATTTTTATGTCTTGTACACAAGTACTTAGTTTATCTATTTGCCTGGTCTGATCAGGTTTAATCGATAAATATAGCTGTGTGTCATCCGCGTAACAATGAAAATTAATGCCATGATTTGTAATGATGTTACCTAAAGGGAGCATATATAGTGTAAACAAAATAGGCCCAAGGACTGACCCTTGAGGAACGCCATAATTAACTCTGGAGGACTGCGATGATTGTTTGTTGATGTGAACAAATTGGTAGCGATTAGATAAATATGATTTAAACCAGCAGAGGGCTGCTCCTCTAATACCTATATCATATTCTAATCTGTGCACTAAGATACTGTGGTCAATGGTGTCAAAGGCTGCACTAAGGTCTAATAACACCAGGACCGATATTAATCCGATGTCAGCGGCTAATAATAAGTCATTAGTAACTTTAACTAACGCCGTTTCAGTGCTATGATGGGCACGAAAGCCAGACTGAAACTGTTCAAATAAACTATTATCTTGCAGGAATTGGCACAGCTGTTTAACTATTACTCGTTCTAAAACCTTTGACAGGAAGGGCAAATTGGATATGGGCCTATAATTGGCTAAAATGTCAGGATCTAGGGTAGGCTTTTTCAGAATTGGTTTAATAACAGCATATTTAAATGACTGTGGCACATATCCAGTAATTAATGAAGTGTTAATTATATTTAGGACAGTTTTAATAATTAGGGGCAGAATCTCTTTAAAGAGTTTTGTTGGGATTGGTCTACATCTGTCTTCCTGTTTTCTTCAGGGGACGGAGGTTCACGTGGACGACATAAAGAAAGTATATGCTCTGTTCCTGGACGAGGCCCGTTCCTCCCAGTACATGAAGGAGTACCAGGACTCGTTCCTGTTCAACGAAACACGTGAGTTCCATTTGTCGACTCCATTTCCATTGCATCATCTCACACTCGTACATAATTTTGACAAAACTTTTCCATTTGTAAATGATTTTGACCTGGAAGTAAATCCCTCTTGAACTGGCAATAAAAAAAATTTGATTTGCAAAAGATGTAAAGGTGCAAGACGTCTGGACTCTGCAAACAAACCTTTTAAAATTATAAAACATTTAGTTTGAATCCCAGTTAAATTCTTGGCCCCCCTTCATGTGTTCACGGGAAGGGGTAGTGTTGTCCCATTTAGACAGAGGGGAGGGGCTAAGGCGAAGGGCTGTACAGGCCTTGAAACGGAGACAAACCAGGACCACGCTACAAACGGAGGGAGGATATTTCCCATGATTCAGTTTAAATCATAGATCAACTGGAGGAAACTACAATAAAAAAGTGCAGCAGTGACGAAAGAAACACATGTACTGATTTACTTCATAAACAATTTAAATTGTATGATTAAATAATCATTTGACTGTTTTTAATGTGTAAATAGATCAGATTAAAGTTGATGGTCGTATAAAGACGACCAAAGCCTGAGTGGGCGTGGTCATACTGGTGTGGGTGTGGTCAATACTGAAGGAAACTAAGTTTAAGCATCTGTTAATAGTGGCATTTATTACTGTTTACGCTACATGGAAGCACCTTGGATCAGGTACCAGGTCCTATTCCTGGTGACAGTTTCCATTCCAGATTAGTACTGATGTTACACTACCTGGTCGCCATAGCGATGCGGCACATTTTTTCTGTATCGTCTGCCCAGAGTTACTGATAAACTCCCTCATTTTGTGTTGTCTTATCTGAATTTTTACATCTGCCACTAAAGGCTGAACCTCCTGGACCGGCCATGGTGTAGTATTATGGGCTGTCGTCGTGAGGATCAACCTATATTTAGTGCCAACTGTCACATCTGCTTTTTTTTTTTTTCTCCCCACGGTGGCTCGCAGAGACAACTGATGATGTGTGGAAGTGTTGTCCCATTTCTTTAGGGGCAGATTTCAATCTCTACCCCATGCAAGTCATTCTCTAGGGGTACGGGTGAGGGGGACTGAGCCTTAGTCCTGCAGCAGAAGTTTCAGATTTGAAATGAAACAGAATGAGAACGCAATCGATTCTGTTCAGCTTAAAAATGTTGAAAACTTAATTTTACTTGAAATAAAAAAAAATATTTTCTTTTTGTTTGCATTTTTGTCTCTTTGCTTAAATAATAAAGTCACAAAATAATATTAATCTGTCCGTCAGTGGTTTCACACACACACTATAGTTGATTTTTTTATCCATGTGTTAAAATAAATGGCGTTGTTTTTTTTGTTTCAGAATCGACTTCCATGGACACCTCATAATGACGTGTCTTCTCTGAAACCTTCTTATCGGTGACGGTTCCCTGGATCCTCCCTCCACTCAGAACCGGGCTCTTCTTAAATTGGAATTAGAATGAATTCCACTGATTTCTCACATTTTTATGTGTTTCTTTTCTTCACATGTTTAATTCTAGTCTTCAGATTGGATCTGTAAATGTCTGAATTAAATTCTGTGCAGCGTTGTGGCCTTCCTGCAGGAACATCCATTCCCTCAGTGTGTTTTTGTTGACTTATCTTTTATTTTTGTGAAAATAATTAAACAGGTTTTTCTACTTGGGCTGTTCTCATCTTTATTTCTACAGAAACTATTTTATGGAAAATGAAGAACATTGAAAACATGAGTAGTTTATATTTTTAAGTTTCATTTGTGTTCCATGAGTTTCCTTAGGTTTAAATCATTGAACAACTTCAGGCATAACAAGCCCCGCCCCCTTGGATACACTGTACCTTATTTTACACTCTTTAACGTTCATAAAGTTGAAAAAGTAAATGATCAGTATATTTATTTTATTTATATTATTTCCAAGTCAGACTTTGCCCTTCAGCCCCAGAGGTGAACATTTAATCTACACCAAGTTTATTTCCTTATCATTTATTAAAACTTTTTTTTTTTAATTTTACAAAATTAATTATTTGCATTTAAATCAGATTATTTTTGCTTTTTTTTACTTTTTGAATTTTTTTGACAATTAAAAGCCTTCAGGAATCGCTTCATCGTAGTTTGACAAATGAGAGGTCCCCAAACAGCATTTTACTTTGGGCCCCAATGAAGCTAGAAACAGCCCTGTGTGTGTGTATATATATATATATATATATATATGTATATATATATATATATATGTATATATATATATATATATATATATATATATATATATATATATATATATATATATATATATATATATATATATATATATATATATATATACATACATACATACATACAAACACAAGCATATATATATTATATATATATGTGTGTGTGTGTGTAATTCTCATTTACTTATTTCATTTTTTTGAATTTATATTAATTTTTTAATATATTAATTTATTTGGTCTTTTTTTAAATTTATGTATTTATTTCTATTTTAATGTATTATTTAAACATTTTTGTAGTTTCACTTTTTGCCACCAGGTGTCGCTCAGAGTCCTGTCATAATCGCATCAGTTGTTTGTAAATGTGAGTCCAGACTTGGATCAGGGAGTTGAGCACATACTTAACAGTCTGCACATACCCACATGTTTCCTCATAGACTTCACCAAAGCCTCGTCACTGTTCAGGGTGTGAAGTAAACCTGACCACACCTCAACTTCAACACAAACAACTCGACTTTTACAGGCTGATAATAGTATTTTAAAACAAATATCTATGTATTTTTGTTTCATTATTATCAATTATACATCACTAAATATATTTTAAGGATTACATAACCCAGTATCTTAATTATCCACAAATTATGCAAATTTAGGACAAAACAAAAAGAAGTGTATGTTTAATGAATTTATTTTGCATTTGGAGCAAAAAAACATGGGCTGTAAATAATCTGCTGGTGTTGGAAAGAAATGCGGTCCATGTACTGACTTAAAGGTTATATTTTACTGTTAAATAATGATTTATTTAAGCTGGCGTTTATGAAACAAAACCAAACATTGAACCTGAAAGTAATTTAGAACCAAAAATATTTTCTTATGAATCATTTGTGAAGGTTAATTTATTTTAAATCATGTTCTGAAAACAAGGCCAACATTATAAAATACAGTATACATACATTGTAATTAGCTATTTATTATTATTATTATTATTATTATTATTATTATTATTATTATTATTATTATTATTATTATTATTGTAGTTGTTATTACTACTTTCCCATTTGTTGTTTCTATGACTCTACTTTACAACATGCACATGTCTGTTTTTTCTTCATTCTTTTTCTTTTTTTTATAGTTATTGTTTTATTTCTTGCAGTGTTGGGAAAGATACTTGTAAAGTATAGTGAGCTAAGCTATCAGTTACTCAACAAAAAATTCAGCTTCACTACACAAAAGCTACCACCTACAGAAATATATCAAGCTAAGTTACACAAATGTGGTAAAAGTAGTTCACTACATCAGAAGCTGCTTAATGTTGTACCAATTTAATGTCAGATTAATTGAAAATGACAGTCAGGTACACTGTTTAAGACATTTATTAAAAAATATCTAGGACCTACTGCCATTTGGCTAGCTTCCCTCTGCTAGCTAGCTGGGTTAATGTTCGTTATGATGCTATTATTTTGTTTTTTTTCTCATTTCTAATATTTAATTAAAATGAGTTGGCTTTTATACAAAGACACGTCACTACAGCAGGATGGAAATGAATGATTCACATGACTGTGGGTTCTTAGGTTGGTGTTAGAGGACTTGGATGTTGACAACAGTTTGGTTTTGGGGTTCAAAGCACACATCTGAACACGTACTTTTTCTCTGATGAGTTGACAAGTGTCATATTTTTACGGATAAGGCCACGATGTTAGGTCAGTTGACTGGCGTTCATGGTCTCCTTCTGTCTCCTCCATCGTGTGTGTGTGTGTGTGTGTGTGTCAGTCTGGGTTGTTCTAATTCCACTGTCGTACGCATATACATTCTCATTACTTACTGGTTGATGACTGTTTGCTAACACTGCAAAGAAGAGCTGTTTACATTTGGCCTGGGAACTGAGGTGCGCTTCATTTCTTTTTGTTGGTACACTGTCACAGTGGGTAAACAGTTTAAACCAGATATTATAACGACCCTGCAATGTTATTACTGAATTTGTAGCTTTTGTGGATGCTATGTCGCTACTTGATAAAAAAAAAAAAAAAAAAAAAAAAAAGATATACAGGAAAGTTAAGCTACTGAAAAGTGAAACTGCCCGTCACTCATTTCTTGGCTATATTTGATGTTTGTGCTGCTGTTGGAACCTCATTTTCCTGAAGGATTTGTCCAAAGGGTCAACAAAGTTCAAGTTTAATCTAATCTAATCTAATCTAATCTAATCTAATCTAATCTAATCTAATCTAATCTAATCTAATCTAATCTAATCTAATCTAATCTAATCTAATCTAAATATGTTAATTTTAACCCTGGTTTTCTTCCTTCTATTTCTATTAAAGTTGTTGAAGGTTTATAGTTCAGGTTAGATGTGAGTCCTACTGTGGCACCGTTCTGACATTAATTAATAAAATATGCTCTCATTAAGGACCAGAGGGAGAATGTGTTTTTGTTTTTACACCATAATTTATGCAGGAACAAGCATCATTATCACATCCTGATGAAGAGTTGTATCATCATCATCATCTGGAGGATTGAGTTCATACCATCCGACAAAATATTAATTTTAAACCCCAATCCCTGTTCTACCCATGTTCTACCCATGTTCTACCCCTGTTCTACCCATGTTCTACCTCTGTTCTACCCATGTTCTACCCCTGTTCTACCCCTGTTCTACCCATATTCTACCCATGTTCTACCCCTGTTCTACCCATGTTCTACCCCTGTTCTACCCATGTTCTACCCCTGTTCTACCCATGTTCTACCTCTGTTCTACCCATGTTCCTACCCCTGTTCTACCCATGTTCTACCCCTGTTCTACCCATGTTCTACCTCTGTTCTACCCATGTTCCTACCCCTGTTCTACCCCTGTTCTACCCATGTTCTACCCCTGTTCTACCCATGTTCTACCCATGTTCTACCCCTGTTCTACCCATGTTCTACCCCTGTTCTACCCCTGTTCTACCCCTGTTCTACCCATGTTCTACCTCTGTTCTACCCATGTTCCTACCCCTGTTCTACCCATGTTCTACCTCTGTTCTACTCCTGTTCTACCTATTTTCTACCCATGTTTTTACCCATAACTCTATGAAAGTATCTCATATATGTACATGAATATTTCATGTTTGCTGTCAGTAGGAGACACTTGTGCATGGACTATCCCACTGTTACCCATAAACCTCTCTGTTACCCATACATCCCTCTGTTACCCATGAGGCTTTCACCAAATCAGATGGAGTTGACGGTGGGATTTAAGGTGGAATAAAGTGTGCGGATGTTAAAGGGATAGTTCACTATTTTTCACATAAATTTATATGGGATCACCCTCTTTACTCTGGTGCACCCTCAGTGACTGAGCCCAGTTCTGGTCCGGTTTTGGTCAAAGCGAAAGTAGTCCCGGCAGGTTTCGTGGGGTCAACAAAATATAACATGTTTCTTCTCAAAACAATATGTGTTTAAATGAGTGATTTACTTGCATAACAGAACCATCACGGAACAAAAACTCACACCTCATGATTGCTTGGAGCTACTTTTTCTCAATAGCGATCAATACTCGTTGTCACTGCTAACAGCTGGGCACCTACACGTAGCAGCTGCAAACACACACACAAACAAATTTGTGTGTGTGTGTGTGAGTATGTGTGTGTTAACAGAATAAATCCAGGGTTCTGGCTGGTGTGTTTATATAATTTTTCCCAATTTTTTCAAGTATTTTTTCTATTTCTCTTCAATTTAGAAGGATTTTTTCCCCCAGTTTTTTTTCTGTGTTTCAGCGTTATTTTGGTGCATGTTTGCGTCTTCATCATTCTTGACGCCAACACATGTTCCAGTCGTGCTCTTCCTCCTCCTCCTCTTCACTGTCAGTCCATGTGAGGTGATGCTGAGCTGAAAGACGTCAACATGTGAATGCTGATACTAAGACCGTCTCTCTGTGACATGTCATGATCCTCCAGCATCTTCAAATGATGCTGCTCATCTCCCATCAGGCCTTGGGGCATTGGCTTTGTCTCAGACCCTCATGCCAAGTGGGATTTGCACGTTCACTAGTAAGGATGGGATGTAAGTGGACAGTGGACTAGAGTTGGGTTTAGAGTCAGAGTTAGAGCTAGGGTTAGTCATTGGACAAGGGTTAGTATTAGGGTTAGTGTTGGGTTAGTATTAGGGTTAGTGTTGGGGTTAGTGTTGGGGTCAGTATTAGGGTTAGTGTTGGGGTTAGTATTAGGGTTAGTGTTGGGTTAATGTTGGATTAGGGTTAGTATTAGGGTTAGGGTTAGTGTTGGGGTTAGGGTTAGTGTTGGGTTAGTATTAGGGTTAGTGTTGGGTTAATGTTGGATTAGGGTTAGTATTAGGGTTAGGGTTAGTGTTGGGGTTAGGGTTAGTGTTGGGGTTAGTGTTGGGTTAGTGTTGGATTAGGGTTAGTGTTAGGGTTAGGGTTAGTGTTGGGGTTAGGGTTAGTGTTGGGTTAGTATTAGGGTTAAGGTTAAGGTCTCCACAGTGTATGTTATGAACACCACACTTGTGTGAATTAAATATGAGTTTGTGCTTGACTTGCTTTAGACTGAAGGATGCTGTTTGTCTTTCGTTGCTGTTTTTAGCTCGCATGTTTCCATTTTTAGAACTAATGTTTCCGCTGCAGTGTACACTCGTCTAAGGGCATTTTTTTTGCATGTCTGTGTGCGCACGACAGCATCTGCATTCATGTATATGTTCGGGTTCTGGGGTTATTCATGTATGGACACGTGGAACACAGAGCTTTGTGAATGACTTCTGTGTGTGTGGAGGAGGTGAATGGAGCCACTCTGCATGAATGAAGCACATTTACACACTATGTATGTGGACATATGTATTAGTGATTAGCACTGGTGTTGGTTTCTCTGGAGATACTCTCAATTTGTATTTATTTTTTTAGTAGTCCACCGTTTTGGAAACATTGACATACAAGACTATTCATTTAAGTTTAGACCAAAAAATCCATCAGTGGTATTTACTCACTATTATAAAATGATTAAGACACCAGAAGAAAAGAAAATATACTAAATAAATAAGAAAAAACTGAAGGAAATGTAAGTGGAAAACAACACAGAAATGCATGCAGGGCTAAAAATTAAGGAAGAAAAAATAGAAATACAGAGAAAAAAGTCAGCATTTATTTTCTCAATATGGTACAGTTGGTCCTCCGTACTGGTCATTTAGTAGTGATTTAGGTAAACTCTGTAAACTACTGTATACATTTAATACATCTTGATGTTTTAGTGTGTTTTTAACAGATTTCAAATATATTTTCACATCTGTGTATGTTTTTAACATTTTTTTAACCCTATTTTTAACACCTTTTTGGGTTTTAAAACATCTACAGTTCATTAATCTTCCCATCCTAAGGCTCAGTCTTCAGACTTTGGTTCTTAGGTCCTGTTTACACAAACCCGATTATTTTTCAAACATATAACCCCATTAAAAAAAAACTTTAAATGCTGCTGTGTGCTGTGTAAATACGCTGTCAAGAGCTGTTAAACCACACCAAGTCTGTTGGTTGCAGTGGTCAACAGAAGCCTCATCGAGAATCACAGATACTCCTGCTTCCTGTTCCCTTCACGAAATTTTCCTACCAGACAACAGTCTGTCCAGGTCAGACCCAAAATCGCTGATGTTGGTGGTATGGGCACGGTCTTTGATTGGTCACAAGAAGATGCGTAATTGCTGCCCTCTGAACCCTGGTGCTTCTCTGCTGGTCTATGAATTGGATCAGCTTTATTTTAAAAGGCAAACTTGTGAATAGAACTCTTAATAAAAGAAATGCTGTTATTCAGAGTGTAACCATGCTTAACAGACGTAAGATGCTGCTCTCTGGTGTGAAATGAACCTAAAACACTGTTTAAGTTTTCCAAAATCTTCACTTTTGCCAGAGTTTTTATAAATGCATTTTCACAGGAAAAAAACTCAGTTTGTGTATAAACTAAAGGCACAAATGAAGGAAAATGTCTGTGTTTTCAAAAATACCCAGGTTTGTGTAAACAGGCCCTTAGATTCAATCTGATGCTGGAATGTACATGGTCTTATACGGTCATTAGCTAACACCTCTGTAAATAACCCTAATCCTAACCTCTGTAAATAGCATCATCAGGACCAATCCATGAAAAGACAAACTTTAAATTATCACGTTCAGACTTCCTTAACTTCCTGTTCACCCCAGACTCTGTATCCTCTCTCACTTTCACTTCATGTCTGATTTTGCTCCTGTACTTAAATAACATGCACTGTCGTTGGCTGTATGTACTGTACTTAACTAACCATATGTACTATAGTTAGCTAACTACAGTACATGTAGTTAGCTAACATGTACTGTAATTCGCTAACATGTACTGTAATTAGCTAACGGCATGTATTGTTCTTAGCGAACAACATGTACTGTAGTTAGCTAACCACATGTACTGTGGTTAGCTAACATATACTGCAATTAGCTAAAGGCATGTACTGTTCTTAGCTAACAACATGTACAGTAGTTAGATAACAACATGCACTGTAGTTAGCTAACCACATGTACTGTAGTTAGCTAACATGTACTGTAATTAGCTAACTGCATGTACTGTTCTTAGCTAACACCATGTACAGTAGTTAGCTAACCGCATGCACTATAGTTAGCTAACCACATGTACTGTAGTTAGCTAACATGTACTGTAATTAGCTAACTCCATGTACTGTTCTTAGCTAACACCATGTACAGTAGTTAGCTAACCGCATGCACTATAGTTGTCTAGCCACATGTACTGTACTTAGCCCACATGGTTACACTGTCCCCCCCCCCCCCCCCACACACACACACACATACACAGGCCCACCTCCCACTTTGAAAACCACTATCTTATAGTGTTTAATTAATTGGTTGTAATCAGGGCGTGTCGGGCATTTTAAGGAATCTAGTAAAAAATGTTGAAGGAAAACATCTGGCAGTCCACCTTTAACAGATTATTTATGAGGACCTGAGAGCAGAATGTGCCACTAATCCTCCAGAAAACACGCACTGGTCAGATTTATGTTTCTAAAACAGTTGATAAACTGAGAAAAGTCTTCAGTCAAAGCAGGAGCAGGAGGTGGAAGTGACCCCAGGAGTGAAAATACAAATATTCAAACTGCAATTCAGAAGCGTTTACATTCCACGAGCTCATTTATTTCAACTCATCACATTATTCAGACACTTTTCAGAACGGTGTCAAATACGACGTTCCCTCACATGTTGTGCACTTCCACTGACCTCGCTCACACTTGGTCTGGTTGGAAAAGAACCAGGACGACGGTTTATTTGTTCTGGAAAAACCTCAGGAAATGGACACAGACGCCGTCACTGTGGAGCAGAAGCTTCTAAAAGGAGCTGAAGTCCCGTAGATTCACAAAGAAAACAGAAAATAGGAAGAAATATGTTCAACCTACCCAATGATTTGTGCTATTTTCACTGTTAAGACCCAACGCTATTTTTATGTCAGTTTCCAAGTGACATTTCCTCAATATTTAACCTTTTTTTAAGCGATTTCTGCCCATTTATTTGTAATTTTATCTTGTGTATTTTGTATTTTATCAGATAAAAATAAAATCAACTGGAAAATCTAAATCTGACCAAGTGTGTGTTTCATTTCTAGTGCAAATGATTCGCACACACACACACACACACACACACACACACACACACACGCACACACACTCATTTACAAGTCTTGTGCATTTGTAATCAAGTTGCCATTGGGTAGTAAGTGTAGTAAGTATTTTTTTCATAAAATAAAATAAATAATAAAATGTTAAAAATAATAATGAATAAATGAACATAAAAAAATAATAAAAATTACAAAACAATAAATACTTTTTTGTTTTTAAAATAAACACATCTTCAAACATTTGAAAATTACATGTTTCATTTTACATCTGGTTCCCTCATGCTTTATGGGGACTTCTGGAAAAAAATCTAATTAATGTATTTATAGGGTCACATCATTTCTATTTTACTAGTGGGGACCTTTATTCATATTTAACCCTCATGGGGACCTGAAAAAATCTATATATATTTCGTAAATTATATATTTTGTAAAGTTGATTTTTCATACATTTTTGTATTATTTAATTTATTTTTGTCCATTTTGTTGATTATTTAATTCTTTTTGTTGATTATTTTGTTAATTTTGCAAATTAATTTGTCCACTTTTATCCATTTTTTGGATAAAATTCATTCACTTTCTGATTATTTTACAAATTTTTGTCCATTTCATTGATTAATTAATTCACTTTTTAAAATTATTTTGTTCATTTTTGTCCATTTTGTTGATTAATTCATTAATTTTTGTTGATTATTTCATAGGCTGTTATATGACCCTGACCTCTGACCCTGAGCCCAGGTCAGCTGTGGGTTCTTCTTCTGGGAACTTTTCAAACCTTCATGTCTTTCAGTTTCTCATGAACTTGGTCCTTCCACATGAAGTGGAAATTCCACCGTGTTTTTGTGAACGGCTGCCGTTTCCTGTCGACGCCCCACTGTTTCCTGCCGCTGCACAACTAGGTGTGTGGACCTTTGGACGCCAGCGTCTGAGTTCAGGGTGTGTGGGGTGGGGTGGGGGGTGATGGGTAATGGAGGGGGCACTGGTCCGACTGTGGGAACAAGGGTTGAGTCCCCGGTTTGTCTGTGAAACAAATACAGATACTACACTTGTCCTCTGTTCAAACCTATGGAATGTTTGTGTTTTAAAGATTCAGTTAAGATTTAAAAAAAAAAACAAATTAGAGCTAATTAAAAAAAAAATCACGTGAATTGGTCCTGGTCAGATTTCATTAATCATATTTTCCAGATCTATTGTCTATAAATCAGTTCTTATATCTGACTGAAAAGTTCCTCTTTAGATGATTCTGACGAGTGATGAGATATTTGGACCAGAAATGAGTGTGTGTGTGTGTGTGTGCTTGTATTTCAATGTTTATGGGAACATTGATCTGTTTACACAGTCACATCATGGGGACCTCTGACACCAAGGGGACCAAAATTCAGGTCCCCATGAGGGTTAAATATAAATGTAGGTCCCCACTAGTAAAATATAAATCTGTGTGAAGTGTGCAAATGTGTGCAAATGCATAAATACATTCACTTGTTTTAAAGCATGGGTGAAACAGGTGCAAAGCAGAACATGTATTTTTCAAAGGTTTGAAGATGTGTTTGCTTTTAAAAAAATATTTATTTTTTATAATTTTATTGTATTTATATTTAAATTTTATTTTTTTTTTTAGAGTTTTGTAACATTTTTTTTTTACGTTCATTCATTTATTTATTATTTTTTACTCTCTCCATATTACCAGTTTTCTACTGTCTTGATGTTTAACAGGAAGTTTGGAAATTCTGCCGTTACATATTTCCGCTGATTGTGAAAAAGTTCTATGAGCATAAGGGCTGGTCCACTGACATGATGATGATTTTTATCCATCCCAAATAAATACATTCTGCATCCTTTATCATTATTAAGGAAGAATTGTGCAAAACAAAAGACCTGTCACTGCCGCAGAGACTGAAAGTTGTTGTACACTTGTATGTACTGACATTTAAAATCATATAATTATAAATATATTGATACTGGAAGTTCAGCAGCAGGTTGATGTCATGGACGGGTCCTTTGGTTCCTTGTATTTTTTCCTTGTACCGTGTCTTGTTGGTTGGCATCAGTGTTAGCCAGTATGGTTCACTGTTGTTTTCATTAACCCAAAACATTGTCGGTGTTAATTTTTGCCTTTTAATGAATTTACGAAGCGTATCAACGGGCGCCATGTTGGATTCTGTTACTTCTGTCCCGATTCCGTATATGATCTAGTGCCGACCATAACAGTAGAATGTTAGTCTGGCTCCTTTTGCTGCTAAATGTCATCATTAACTTTGCCAAGAGTCACTTCATACCCTGTATGAGGCTCAGCTTGGTTTAATACTGACTGTTTTATGGGTTTTAATTAAACCACATTTCGATGCCAGGGTGAAAGAGATCTTTGTCTGATCCACAGAGAACAGAACCTGAACCTCACACATTGAGCTTCATCTGATCCACATCATTCAGGGACATGAAATTGTTTTCCTGAACTTTTGAGGGTCGCCTACATCGGCAGGAACATCCTCACTCCAGTTTGTCCATTTCAGTGTTTGTGAAACCAGTATAGAAATGATCATTAAAAGTACAAGTTACAAATGAACCCTTTAACTCCTGATGCATCAGCGCTGACGCGTTCTGAATGTATGGTTTAGTTAAAAAAAAAATGTTTGTGTAATTTTACTGATAATTTTTTTGATGGAACTGATGTACAGGTGTCGAAAAGCAACTGATTTAGAAAAAGAAAAAGCCCAAATTTAAACTACTGGAACCAAATTACTTGCCATTTATTTATTTATTTTACTTCATTTTAGGTTGTTTTTCTTTTTTGCATTTTTTTGGGTTATTTGTTATTTTGTGAATATTTATTAGTTTCTGTTGATGTTATTGCTTATTTTTGTTAATTTTTTGTACATTTTGCTTATTTATTTTATTACTTTTCTTCAGTTATGTTCTGTTAGTGTCTTATTTTGTTAATGTTAAATATTTTTTTTGTTAGTTTAATATTCATTTTTTGTTCATTTTACTGATCACTTTGGTAGTTTTTGTTCATTTTGTTGCTTATTTTATCTCATTTTATGTATTTATTTTTTACTGTGGAATTACTTAAGTCTCTGGATTCACAGTTCAGTCCATTTCCAAACACAGAATTATTATTCATTCTCCTAGATACAGACAATGTTCATTTGTTTGTTACAGAGAAATTAAACAAACAGATAAACAATTTAAATCCTCTTCATTTTCTCTTGGATTAGGATGAACGTTTTTACCCCTTAACACCTGAATTGAAATACAAGTATGTAAAAAAAAAAGCTAAATTAAGTACCGATAATTAATTTGACTACAGCACATAGAATAGATAGATGTTTGGGTGTGTTGCATATTTGTGACAGTAAGCATAAGGGGTTAAAGTGTGTCAGAATAAAGACAAACAGAGTCAGGGTGGAGGTATGAAGTGATTAAATAGGTTTATTTGATTTTTACAGACATGTACATATTCTCTCAATGTACATATTCTCTCAAGCGTCACAGTTCATTTCTAGAATAATTTCCTTTGATTTCTCACACACGTCTCATGTATGGACTTCCTCTAAAAATAAAAATAACTTCTGTTTTCTGCATCAACATCAGAAATAGGTTCATTTATACATGATTCTTGTATGACAAGAAATAGCACATTCTCATTAAATCACTTCAGTGATTATTAACATAGTCTTAATACGACGGACATCTAATCTCCTAACATATGCTAAATCAACAAAATTTGGCAAAAAGTGATACTGAATTCATGACCCATGTGACCAGAGCTAACATCCATGCAGCTCCTATAATGTAATAATGTCTGAACATTTAATAAAAATTACACTTGACTCCATCGAAAATCTAATAAAACCCAATAAACTAAGAATTGCACCAATAACACTGCACAACAAATATTTTTTTACACACCATGTGACACATGTATCTGAACCAGAATTTGATGGGTATTTAAAATATGCTGTTATTTTTATCCTTATACAGATATATTTAGAGAGAATTTGTACATTTTATGTATTTGATCTATGTTATTGGTATTGATCTTGTATTCTTTATAAACCAATAAACATCTTTTCTATAGTTGCATTCTATACCTCTAACCAAATAATTTTTCTTCCAGATTTATAGCTGTGACATCTTCATCTCATCGCGGCTGTAATGACTCCGCCCCCTGAAGGCGGGGTCAATTTTTTGTTTGTTCGATTTTCATAAACTTTACACAAAATCTATTGGACCAATTTTCATGAAATTTTCAGGAAAGGTGTGAAGTGGTCCAGAATAGACCCCATTACATTTTGGTGAATGTAGGTCAAAGGTCACAGTCACCAAAAATGTGTTTTCACAATGATCAGAGATAGAACAAATCAGGAATTTCCTTTTCATTCCTTTATACTCAGTTTTACATATAACTTATTTTTGCTCTCACTGTTGATGTGCATTGACATCAGAACCATGAAGGATGAATTTGAAGACTCAGGGGCAAAGGTCAAGGTCACAATAAAGGTCATTTTTTTAAACTATTCAACTAACAGACTTCCAATGGACATTATATATTTTTTGACCTATTGTTGACCCAAGAGGTCAGGGTTAACTATAAACAAATAGAGATAGAGACTTAGTTATTATGATTGACAGAATGGAAACCTGGCATGGGCTTCAAAATGGCATCATGACTTTTGACCTTGAGTGACCTTGAAAAGTCAAAATCAAGGTCAGTGGTAATAAGTACTGAGTTACTATTGTTGACAGATATGAAACTACATGTAGGTTCTAAAATGGCATCATGACCTTTGACCTTGAGTGACCTTGAAAGGTTAAATCTATAGTCTCAGGCTTTGAGAGGGAGATGTCCATTAAAAAATAAGAAACATGGTCCCATAAATAGTCATGTAAATTATTATTTTGAGGGTTAAAGTGACAAAATTGGGCACCACAGTACTAGATATGCAGCAGATATGTATTGTCTTATGTAATGTAACAGATTTTTGTAGTTATTTTTTTTTTAAAGTCCACATATTGAATCTTAAAATAGATATCAAATTTGAATTTGACACACTAGAATTTACTAAAACAGATTTTTATTTTATTTTTTCTACAAAATTTAGTTGTACAGTGTAATGTAATAAAATATCCTGATATTGTAATAATATTTTTGGCAATACTGTAATACCTTCTTACATTATTGGGTTTTATTACATATTTAGGCGTATTACATTATAAGATGCTACAATCCTTTCTGATGATAAAAAAACGTCAGCACTTCCTGTTGAGCATGAAGTGGAAGAGGCTGCAAATAAATCCCTGAACATTAAATGTGCAAATGGTTTGATCAGTTATTCTTCAAAAAATAACAAAAAAACAAACAAACAAACAAAAAATCATGCATGAGACCTTCAGAAAAAAAATGAACCCAACAGCAAAACAGACCAACATGTTGTGGCAGAACTCTCACATTTGAGTCAGTATTTGTGTCTAATATTTGAAAAAAAAACAAACAAAAAACATCAAACAAATGAACGTTTGTGATGTAAAAATGTGTTTGTGTTCTTTCATTGTGATATAAACCAATAAACAGGCCTTTTTCTAAACTTCCCTTTACAGATTATTCTTCATTATAACAAACAAATAAATACATTTGCATCAAAGCCATCATTTACAATATATTAAAGTGGCTGCATGATATATCTATATATATATCTATATATATCTCTCTATTGTTATTTAAAAAAAACTCATTTGGTAACAAAAAAACCATAAAGTAACTCGACAAATGAAAGACAGAAGCTTCGTTTGTTCAGATGTTGGTGTAAAAACACACCAGGTCGGACAGAATCACACTCAGAGCTCCGCCCACTCACAGGGAAGCTAAAGCTAATGATGTGGCAACGACGCTGCCGCCCACGCCCACGCGATCCTTGTATAATATGTCTTATTTGTTCTGTTTATTTATTTCAATGTATTAGTTATTTTTTTCTATCTTTTTTTGACCAGTTCTTCTTCTGGTTGTTGTTCATATTGATGTTCTCTTGTGAAGGTTTTTGTCACGTTGAAATTATAAAAAATAATCAACAAAATGAAAAATACAGAGCATAACATTCGAATAAATGATGAGGAATCATTTTTCAAATTCATTCATTCATTTGAAATTCATAAATTCTTTTTTTATTCATTATTTTGTCCATTTTGATTCTTTTTTCATTTTATTTGTTTTGTTGATTTTTTTTTGCTTATTATTTCATTAATTTTTTTTCATTTTGTTGATTATTTCCTGCATTTTTGTCCATATATTACGTTATTTTATAATCTAAAAATAATGTAATATACTGTATAATAATAATAATCAACATATCTGTAAAACAACATGATATATACGTTCGTCTCCATGTTTATTGCATAACTTCTCATGCCATCTCGTGTTAATAAATAAACAATTTTGTTCAGTTTGTTGATTATTTCATTCATATTGTCAATTTTGATGATTATTTCATTCATTTATGTCAATTTGGATGATTATTTCCTTTATTTTCATCCATATATTACATTACTTTTAGATTATAAAACAATGTAATATATAATAATAATGAACATGTCTGTAAAACAACATGATATTTACGTTTGTCTCCATTTTTCTAGCATAACTTCTGATGTCATCTCGTGTTTCTAAATAAAAAAAATCATTGAAATGAATTTTAAATGAAAAACAGACATTATGCACTTCTGTGTTTCGGTTATTTTTGCGCATATATCCAACGGCAAAACGACTAGACTGAGCTAGAGGAGGATGGAATAACACTGCGTTCCAGAGTCCTGGGGGGTCGAACAGATCAGACCCAGCTCAGAGTAGAGCAGCTGATCCACATTGAAGCTAAAACAAACATGGCAGATGTAAGCTGCTGTTGGCTTCGTTTGGACCATGGACAGAACCAGATCAACAAACTGAAGAAACTAAAGCTCTATTAACACTTTTAGTGTTGGCTCATTATTGCAAATATAGTTTTTTTTCTGTTAATTGAATACTGAATAAATGTATATCATGCATGAAAGAGTTAAAACGATCAAAAAGTTGCTCTAAACTATCAATAATGTTTAGAATAAAGAACTGAGACGCTCTGTTACAAACGTCCACATGTTGGACTTCCAAACAGTGACCACTAGAGGCAGTAAAGAGTCTCTGTGGCCTTGAGTCTGTCCGACTCCCAGTGCATTGACAATTAACGGCAAGAGATTTCTGACCAAAGTATCAGAATGTGGGGAGTTAAGGATGAGAACTAGAAAAAAAAACAGCTAAAATTTAAAAAAATAATAAAGAAGTAATAAAAATAGAAGAATTTTCACTGGAGACAAAACGGCAGCATTTGTTTGGGGTGAACGGGTTTGATGACGGTATAAAGTTATTATGTTTTTAAGTTGAAAACTGAGGTTATTTGTGGTTGTTTTGCAGAGCTAAGCTAACAGAGCTCAGCTAACAGTTAGCATGAGTTGGTTGGTGAGTTTGTGGTGGTGGTTCAGGAGTTTTGGAATCACTTTAAGGTGGATTCTTGCTTAATCTGTACTGGATCTGCACCAGTCTGAGACCCCCCCCCCCCCATATGGGATTTGGATTTCCACGTCTAATAAAGTGACGACTAACTCCTGCTCTTCTCAAAGGACCTTTTTCTTCTACATGCGGAATGAGATATGTCCAGTTGTGAGGCTGAAGGTCTGTGTGGACAAAGGCCGTTATTGTAACCAGGACTAACTGGACCGGAACGAACCAGACCGGACCGTGACTCTGTCTCTGTGTGGGTGTCGTGTCCAGAAACCCAAAACCATCCATCAGAGAGCATCCATTAAAGGGCAGCAGCTCACTGATAAGGCAGAGTGGGCGAAAAAAGAAAAGAATAATAATAATAAAGTCGGTTTCCTCTTAAAAAATGATAACTTCCTGTATTGCTTCTCATTTACATAAAACACGTGTTCCTTAAAACGTCTAAAGTAGCATTTCATTAACTTATAAAAGCATATACGGTTATAAATTATAAAACATAAAATCCAGTGTCCGGTTCAAATCACAAACCTCAAATTTCACACACATACACACACACACACGTCACACACACACACAAATACATACACACACACACAGAGTAAATAATGTGCATAAAAGTCTCATCTGTCTGCTTCGGTGGCACTGAATTAAGTGCTAAAAGCTCCAACTGAAAACACACAGGAGGTTATGTTAGGACGGTGCAGACGTGAACATGTTAAGGCTGATTCACTGACGTTTACACACAAACACTTTTTGGTTCCATTCACCGCTATGTTTACATGCACGGTAATGCAAAGACAAGAATACTGATGATAAACACTGGGTTCGGCGTTCAGAATGGTACCAGTACATGGTACCAGTAAACGGTACTGTACTGGACGAACACTTGAGTTAACAATGACAGAAACATGTCACTATCGACAGCAAACGTCTGTTCAGGGTCAAAGGAAGTTTGTATTAATTAATAAAAACAGTCATTCTATCCATGTCTGTTGTAGGTTTATTTATGTTTTTATTTTTAAATTGTTTGTGTTTGTGTTATTACGCAGCATGAGAAAAAACAGAATGATTCCTATTGGTTGTGGTCTCAAATGTTAGCTGATGCAGGAGCTTTTATATGTGTATAACACTAAGTTTAATATTATTTTTAGTTCAATAAATGTTTCCCTTAAAAAAAGGAAAATATTTAATGATTTTTTATTTTTTTTTGTATTTGACAGAGAAAAACCATCTGCCCCGAAAAAACCAATACTGGTTGATCACAAAGTAAAATGCCATATATATATATATATATATATATATATATATATATATATATATATATATATATATATATATATATATATTAAGTAAATTAAATTAAATAGATTAAGTAAATGTTTAATTTGCTGCTGTTTCAGGTCGTTGAAATAGCAAAAATATGAACATGTCTGCGTTTTACACTTACAAACTGTGTCAAATGGATGTTTTTTTATGTTTATGTTTATGTATGAAACCCAAATACAATGATCCATCCATCATTTATGTGTAGGGCGTTCCTGTTGGTTGTTCTATTCATGGCTACAGACGTGCATGTAAACATAGTCAGTGATGAAGAAGTCATGAGGGTCGTTGGTGGTCAGTGCAAAGTCTGAAGGAATGTCATGATGCGATGGCACTTGGTGCAGATCGACAGCTGATTCAACAGACAGACGGACGGACGGACACACACACACACACATACACACACACACACACACACACACACACACACACACACAGGTGGACAGGGCAGGTTCAGGGCCAGCATTCAGTAGTATGGCATCAGGACTTGGAGGGTGACGGTGGAGGCGGGGGGCGGGGTTTGCTGCCCCTGCCCCGCCTCCTCTGTGGAAGGTTCAGTGGATCATTGGCCGCTGCTGCCTTTACACCGACCTGTGAGCGAGGGGAGGGGCAAGACGCTCCCTCCACGGGCCATTAGAATAAAGGAGCAGCAGGATCCGAAAAGGACGAGGACGGTCATGAGGACGGGGGGGGTTATAAGGCAGAGAAGCTGGTTATAAGGCAGAGAAGCTGCCCCACCTTTTCTTTTATTCTGTGTCCTTTTCAGAGGCTCCGCCCTCACATCTGTCCCACCTGAAACACACAGACAGAAACAGGCATTAATGTAGTGGTCAACTGCTCCAGGACCATCTGTCCCTCCTTCCTGTGACCTACATACATATACATACAGACCCCCCCCCCCCCCCCACCCCCATCTGTCCCACAGCATCATATCATCCAGATGTGCAGATTTACATGTTCAATACTGAGCCAATGAATCCAAAAGCTGTTAGTTGTCAGATAATTTAAATAATTGGATCTGATGTGTTTAACTGCACAAAGAAAAAAAGCTTTATATGGTTTAGTCTATTATCAAAGGTCAAAGGTCAATTATTTGTCCTTTCTTCAGACAGGTACAAATGAAAGGAAATAGTGTCGTCCTAGGTTAAAAGCAGCATCAAACAGGGCATTATAGATGAATAAGAAACACATACTTATCACTTACAATAAGATAAAATACATTAAAATAGTAAAAGCAGCTCTTTTGAAAAAGTAAAAAAAAAAAGGTTTATATGTTTGGGTCGTATCTTTACAATATCTTTACAATAAGGAAAATAAAGACATTTTATTCTAAACAGGTACTAAAATTAAACAGCACTTTTCCACCTTCATGATGTTCAAAGCACTTTACACAGGTCTCACATTCACCCATTCACACACACTCATACAGCAGTAGGCGGCTGTCAGACCTACTGGGAGACATTTTGGGTTCAGTGCCTTGCTCACGGACACTTTGACATGTGGACAGTTATGGAGAGCGATTTTTGGGACACAAATAAGTATATTCACAGGAAACTAATCTGTGCATATTTGGGATATGCATGCATCTTTGGTTGTAGTTGAGCATGAAGTAAATATTTGCAAACTCAAAAAGCAGGTCACAGCCAATCACCAAAGGTTCAGTGGTTCAAATCCCCGGCACAGACTGTCTATGGAATGATTTTTAGGACACAAATAAATATATTCACAGGAAACTAATCCGTGCATATTTGGGATATGCATGCATCTTTGGTTGTAGTTGAGCATGAAGTAAATATTTGCAAACTCCAAAAATGAGTTCATTTGTGTTGATAATGTGTTTGATGTTTGTCAGAATACGAATCCAAAAGTTACAAAAATGACATTTATGAAATGAAAAGTTATGAGTACACTGTACACAGTAACAATATGAATTTCTCAGATGGAAGAAAATGGTCAAAAATATGTCATCGCTTACGTCATCATGTCACAGGCATCACACAGAAAACAGATGGAATTCAAACCATCAACAGCAACTTCACTCCTAGAAGTTCTAGAACGTCTTTGACTGGTCAAAAATCTGAAAATTTGAGGGGATGGGGGATGGGGGGGGGGGGGGTCTTAATTCTTAGATTAAATTTAGAAATTTCAAAGGAAAAAAGTCTGAATTCGGAAGAAATAAAATATAAATTTTTAGTTGGGGGGGGGGGGGGGGTCTGAATTCAATTCTGAATTCTGACAAAGACAGATTTCTGAGTTTAAAATCAGAATTGAGAGAAAAACCAGAATGAATGAAAAATCTACGGAAAGAACAGGGTCAATTATTTTAGTGTTTTCTGGGGGTTAAAGGGTTAATATTGGGAATAAAAAGTGGAACATGGGTGTGGGTGTGAATGGGGGGGGGGCGCACGATTGGTCAATTCATTAACTCCAGAGGTGGTGAAAGTACTCGCCTTCTGTACTTAAGTAGAAATACATCTACTGCTGTGAAAAATACTCTGGTAAAAGTAGAAGTACTGATTCAACTCCTTTGCTGAAGTAAAAAAAAAAAAGTACAACTTCTCACGGAAAAAAATTGATTTAATTTGTGATCACAAGCAGTCACGTAACCGATGATGTATTTCTTCCGTATGAGAAATTCATATTATTACTGAAGACAGTGTACTCATGTGTACTCATGTGTACTCATGTGTACTCATGTGTACTCATGTGTACTCATGACTTTTCATTTCATAAATGTCATTTTCGATGTCGTAACTTTTGGATTCTTATTCTGACAAACACACGTATCACACATGCATGTCCCAACTATGCAGACATTACTTTCATGTGAATACGCTTATTTGTGTCCTAAAAATCATTCCATAGACAGTCTGTGACAGGATTTAAACTGAACCTTTGGTGATTGGCTGTGACCACATGTCAAAATAAACCTGAAAGTTTCTGTTGCTTCACTGAGCTGCTGAACTGAGAATAAAACAGGTGAAGAACAGAAGAATGAAAGTATCTGAAGAATAAAGTCTGTCACAGTGCTGTGGCTGGGATGTGTTTGGATGGTGGGGGGTAGGGGGGGATGGGGGGTTTAGGGTGGAGTCACTGTTGCTTCAACAGGATTAGTGAGTGATGGTCCATGGCTCAGCTCACTGTTAATGCTCTGCTCTTTTTATTCTTTATTATAAACTTGTGTTTATGTGGTTGTGTTTGATGTATTTGATAAATATGATGATAATTATTATTGTTTTATTTTTTTAAGTAATTATTCTAATTTTAATAGTTTCAATTAAAATAAATAAATCCATACATTTTAAAATTAAAATCTTTAATTATAAGTGTTCAGGCCTTGCTCAAACCCTGTTCTATTGTATTCAGTTTTTTTTTTAATTATATAATATTCATTCAATGCTGGACACCCAGACCTGAGTAACTGTTTTTTTCCCATCACATCTAATGATGCTCCTCAACAATTTTTTTTTAGAAAGTACTTGCTTCAAACATTAAATGTGTTAAATCTTACATACTTTAATAAGATGAATCAGAACACAAATGACTTTAGTGTTGGTTAGTTCATGTTTTTAATATATATGATGGTGTGTTATTCCACATATATGCTGGTTTATGTACATGTATACAATGGATTAGTAAATATTCTACTAGAAAGAACCTGTAAAGTGAATGGATCATAATGTGCAGACAGTGTTTGGAAGTAGATCTGAGACCAATATTCCTTTGGACTAAAACCTATTCTATTGTTCATTCTAAGAATTTCACATTTTAACCACATACTTATCTTGGAAACTTGATCCAACCAGCATTTAAGACTTGAGTTTTCTTTATCAGTAACACACATGTGGGAACATTTCATTAGTTTTATTCTGGAAGCATTTTATTTGTAGACCAGTGTTAAAAGTGTTCAGGCCTTCCCCAAACCCTATTCTATTCTATATAATGTTTTTTTTTAATATATATAATATTCATTCCTGCTGCACACCCAGACCTTGAGTAATATAATATAATATAATATAATATAATATAATATAATATAATATAATATAATATAATATAATATAATATAATATAATTAAATATAATATAATATAATATAATAGAATAGAATAGAATAGAATAGAATAGAATAGAATAGAGTAGAATAGAATAGAAGTACTTTATTAATTCCATAACTGGGAAAGTGCTGCGTGACAACAGCAGTATTAAACATATAAGTAAAAGAGACAAACATTGAGGTACAAAAAAGGTAAGGTGCAATGTTATATTAACGTGTCAATATAGAATAACTGAGTCGTGCAAGTAATTACAGTAATTACAGTAATTATTTGTTATTTACAGAAAGTGCATATTGAAAAGCAGAAATGAGATGTGATTATGATTTATTGAAGAGTGCGATGAGTTATGGAAGGAAAACCTGTGCTTTTCTCATCACGTCTAATGAGAATAAAGTCTGAGAAATTATGTAATTTTGAAGATTTTCTGCTGTTTTTTTTTTTTTTTTTTTTTTAAGAATACAATAGAATGCTCTTTATTGTCATTGTACATTGAATGTATAATTAAATTGGAGCATCTTGCCATTTCAATGCAAGTTTAAAATATAACTACAAGAAATACAATACACAAAAAAAGTATAAAAAATACATTTTCCAAGTGAGTATAATTTGTACACGAGTCTCTGCATCTGTGTCAAACCACAACGCTTCATAATTTCAACGACACTTTGGTTGAATTACAAACATCTGCAGGAAAATAACATCGCACAGAGATGTCAATAGGCTCAAATTTGGAGATTCTGTGTATTTTCCTTCACATGTGTTTGTATTGTAGCGGCACAGCTCCAGTTCTCTGTAGGACGGAACCTTCGCATTTATTAGACTCTGCTGTAAACTGTGATTTGTTTATGAGCCAAACATGAAATTAAAGTGTTGAAATGCCAGTGTGACTTTGAGATAATTAGAGCTGTGTTTGTGCGCTGATATGGGAGGAACCATCGCTTTGGCAACGGGCTCCATCCAATCAAACCCATGTGTGAGGTTTGGCTCAGAGAATAAAACTTGACTTCAGGCTGGAAATACAGTTAAATACTATCAAACATGTCAGTAATTGGTGTAAAATGCAGGTTTTTAGTATAAAAACTTAAAAAGTGAGAATAACATATGTAAAAAAAACCAAAAACCAAAAACAAATAAAGGAAGGAAGGAATTTAAATCTATACTTTACCATCCAGACCTTGTATTTACTCTGTTAACCCTCAAAAACCAAACACATCTAATATAAAATATTTAATAACTATTGACCCATTAATCCACTCAATACATGGACATAATTGGTGAAAAAAAACCCAAACAAACCCAGTTTTACCTCAATTACTCATCGGTTAAAATGTATAAAAACTTGTGAGACTAAAATGAGCAAAATATGTGAAAAATAAAGAAGAAAGTAATCTAAAAAAATCCCTGAAACATGGAAACAGTGAAGGAAATCCATCAAATAACTGTCATTGATTCAGCTGATGACTAGAAATGGTAAATTGTCCAAAATCAAATCAGTTCTTCCTCTGACTGATATGGAAAAATATGATAATTCTTATATTTATTCTTTTTTTTTTCATTTTCTTTTTATATTTTTTCTTTTTATTTTATGGAATTTCTAAACCCAATAATTTTCAAGTTATTGCATTAATACGAAGGATATCTGACATGATATCCCAGAAACTCAGTTTATGGATATAATAATAATAATAATAATAATAATAATAATAATAATAATAATAATAATAATAATAATAATAATAATAATAATAATAATAATAATAATAATAATAATAATAATAATAATATGTGTTTGTTGGCATCTCAAGGGCATCATACAGCAAACAGGAACGTATAAAACAACCAATAAAACAGTAAAAAAGCAAAAAAACAGGTTAAAAATTGACACAGAGAAAATGGTCCTAAACAAATTGGTTTGAGTTTTAATTTTAAGGGAGGGAGTGAAGTGGTGTTTCTGAGCTTTGATGGCAAACAGGGCACTTTTCTGGACTACGTAAAACAAAAAAAGGAAAAGAAAAGTTGCAAAAAAATGAGAATATACCCACTTCTCACACTATTTTTTTTAATAATTTTCTGTTCAACACTAACTGAATGACACAATTTAACCTCAGACTAAGTGTATTTGTCATCTGTCACTGAGAAAACAGTCAGTAATTAATCTACAGTTGTTAATTAAAATGTGATGATTACATCCAGATTTATAGTTGGGGATAAAAATGACATAGTATATATTTTTCCAGTTTGTGTCTTACAATAAAAACACCACTTTGATAGATTTACTGCCTTACTGGAGTGGATGTAATCAGGATTTTTCAGTTTTAAAAACATATTGGCAGAAAAGTCATGAAAAGCTATGAAAGCAGTTGTGTTTGGACGCTAACCCAGACCTGCTTCATGTGTGTGGTCTGTGGTCGTATGAGCTTCAGCTGAATGATAAGAGTTTTTCGCCTGCAGCTGAATAAACACTTTGAATACAGATGGAGGTGGGGTTTGACTTCTACATGTGAGTTTCTCTCTCAAATACGCGGTTGCGGTTTAAGAACATGAGAGTGAAGCTGTTTCTGCAGCGCTAACGTGTACTGTGAAGGGAACCTGGTCAGCGAGGCCCGTCCTCCTGCTGAGGATGTTAATTGGATCTGCACGTATCCCATCTCCATCTGGGAGAGAATGTAATAGAATGTGATGGAGAACAGCTGAGGTGATTTATGCTGCTTTTCATCCTCATTTACACAGAAGCTGTTGGTCCTTTGGCTGTAATTGAACTCTTCTGCTAGGATTTTAATAATAATAATAATAATAATGTTAACAATAATAACTGTATTCATAAAGTCAGTCAAAGTGCTGTACAGCAGGGGTGTCAAACTCAAATTCACACTGGGTATTTGGGGTCTTGGAATGAATCAGGCCTTTTTACATTTAAAATGTGACTATTTACAAAAAAATTCACAGTACAAAACCAAATCTGGAACGAATAATTTTTGTAAGTAGAAGTATAACTGTATTTCTCCTTCTTTGAATTGCCACCAGAAAATTGACCAATGTCTGTTTGACTGAAGTGTGACGTCACATTACAGACACACCCTCTTCCAAATGTTTTCCAACCCCCTTCCCTGCTGTGCGTGTGTCCATGTCCGTTGTGGGTCTGACCCGGGTCGTGGCTCGTCTGGCTGACCTGAGTCCAGACAAACCAGACCTGAACGTGCACCAGCTTCAGATTAGCTGAGACACAAACACAGCTTCCATGTCCACCTGTCCTCAGCTGCATTTCAATCGAGTTCTGATGCAGAAGTTCACATCTCCACCGTGTCCTTTAAGCTGTCACCAGCAGAATTCTCCTCCAAAACAGAGTGTGGTTGGAGGTTTATGTTCAAAGCAGAAATGTTCTGTTCACAGCTGCACTCAACTCTCACCTCCTGCAGATGTAATCGCTGTCCTCTATAATTACCTCGTCTTTGACAGTGGGGACAGGAGTCTGGACTGGTATGAAACCCTCAGGCCCAAACACCTCCAACGTCACAGAAATCTGACACTGTGTGGGAGTCGCTCATGTCACATGTCATCGGCCGGGTGTTTTAACGTCACCGCAGCGACGTTAATGAACGGCCCCAACACAATGACACTATGGCCCGAACACAATGGCACTACGGCCCAAACACAATGACACTACGGCCCAAATACAATGAGACTACAGCCCGAACACAATGACACTACGGCCCAAATACAATGACACTACGGCCCAAACACAATGACACTACAGCTCGAACACAATGACACTACGGCCCAAACACAATGACACTACGGCCCAAATACAATGAGACTACGGCCCGAACACAATGACACTACGGCCCAAATACAATGACACTACGGCCCGAACACAATGACACTACGGCCCAAGTACAATGACACTACGGCCCGAACACAATGACACTACGGCCCAAATACAATGACACTACGGCCCGAACACAATGACACTACGGCCCAAGTACAATGACACTACGGCTCGAACACAATGACACTACGGCTCAAACACAATGACACTACGGCTCAAACACAATTACGCTACGGCCCAAACACAATGACACTACGGCTCGAACACAATGACACTATGGCTCAAACACAATGACACTACGGCCTGAACACAATGACACTACCGCCCAAGTACAATGACACTACGGCCCGAACACAATGGCACTACGGCCCAAACACAATGGCACTACGGCCCAAATACAATGACACTACGGCCCAAACACAATGACACTATGGCCCAAATACAATGACATTACGGCCCGAACACAATGACACTACGGCCCAAACACAATGACACTACGGCCCGAACACAATGACACTACGGCCCAAACACAATGACACTACGGCCCAAATACAATGACACTACAGCCCAAACACAATGACACTACGGCCCGAGTACAATGACACTACGGCCCGAACACAATGACACTACGGCCCAAATACAATGACACTACGGCCCAAGTACAATGACACTACGGCTCGAACACAATGACACTACGGCCCAAATACAATGACACTACGGCCCAAACACAATGACACTACGGCTCGAACACAATGACACTATGGCTCAAACACAATGACACTATGGCCTGAACACAATGACACTACGGCCCAAGTACAATGACACTACGGTCCGAACACAATGACACTGCGGCCCAAACACAATGACACTACGGCCCGAACACAATGGCACTACGGCCCAAACACAATGGCACTACGGCCCAAATACAATGACACTACGGCCCGAACACAATGACACTACGGCCCAAACACAATGACACTACAGCCCGGACACAATGACACTACGGCCCAAATACAATGACACTACAGCCCGAACACAATGACACTACGGCCCGAACACAATGACACTACGGCCCAAATACAATGACACTACAGCCCGAACACAATGACACTACGGCCCGAGTACAATGACACTACGGCCCAAACACAATGACACTACGGCCCAAATACAATGACACTACAGCCCGAACACAATGACACTACGGCCCGAACACAATGACACTACGGCCCAAATACAATGACACTACAGCCCGAACACAATGACACTACGGCCCGAGTACAATGACACTACGGCCCAAACACAATGACACTACGGCCCAAATACAATGACACTACAGCCCGAACACAATGACACTACGGCCCGAACACAATGACACTACGGCCCAAACACAATGACACTACGGCCCAAATACAATGACACTACAGCCCGGACACAATGACACTACGGCCCAAATACAATGACACTACAGCCCGAACACAATGACACTACGGCCCGAACACAATGACACTACGGCCCAAATACAATGACACTACAGCCCGAACACAATGACACTACGGCCCGAGTACAATGACACTACGGCCCAAACACAATGACACTACGGCCCAAATACAATGACACTACAGCCCGAACACAATGACACTACGGCCCGAACACAATGACACTACGGCCCAAACACAATGACACTATGGCCCAAACACAATGACACTACGGCCCGAACACAATGACACTACGGCCCGAACACAATGACACTACGGCCCAAATACAATGACACTACAGCCCGAACACAATGACACTACGGCCCAAACACAATGACACTACGGCCCAAATACAATGACACTACAGCCCGAACACAATGACACTACGGCCCGAACACAATGACACTACGGCCCAAATACAATGACACTACAGCCCGAACACAATGACACTACGGCCCGAGTACAATGACACTACGGCCCAAACACAATGACACTACGGCCCAAATACAATGACACTACAGCCCGAACACAATGACACTACGGCCCGAACACAATGACACTACGGCCCAAACACAATGACACTACGGCCCAAACACAATGACACTACGGCCTGAACACAATGACACTACAGCACTATGCCGCACTATGACACTACCATTTTTTTTTGGCCGTGCTTTTCAAAAATGAATGAAGCAAATCACAGGTACACTTGTCACTGTCTAATACACTGAAACCAAAGTGAAGATTTGACTTTAATACGGTTGGACTCCATTCCATAGATCATTTAATCCATTATTGAGAACATGAGGCTGCTTTAGCTTCACTACTGTAGAATCCTGTTTCCCCTTTTGTTCTGTAGTATTTTAAGATAGCCCTGCAGATCCAGACAATACATGTGACCTCTGATCCCTTACTATGAGGCTTCTTAGATGTGAATGGTGCAGAACTGAAAGCCCAAAGCAACACATGGATTGTGTGGGTGGGAACTGAATTACAAATGGTATGGGAGTTACAGGGATGGAGGCAACTTAGGAATAATTGTCTGATATGGACGTGTTCTTGAGCCTGTGATGTAATAGTATTCAAAATGATTCCAATATCTGGAGACTCCACTGGAGACAAACCACAAGTGAAACCCTGGAGCAGCTTCAGTTCTTCCTCTGCACGAATGTTGCACCTTCCTGATGTTTTTCCACCTCTATCGGCCGCCAGCTGTAAATACTGCAGGTTTGTGCCACTGGCAGAGGATCACACACACACCACTGAACTGAACTCAACTGAACTGAAACCGCTTGCACTTCCTGGTTTTCACTTAACACTGCAATTTTATGCAGGAAAAGTCCAATGACAGCATGTTTCAACGAGCCCATAATCAAAACTTTGCTGACATTTTCTGTCCTAAACTGAGGACGAGGGCTTTTTATTAGGAGGTGGTAATAACTCTTGAAGACCCAAAAGTTCACCTTTGAACTTTAATGACCCAAAAGTTCACCTTTGAACTTTAATGACCTAAACGTTCACCTTTGAACCTTAATGACCCAAACGCCCACCTTGAACCCAAATCTTCTACTAATCTAAACTGTTCATCAACTAATCCTTTCAATACATGTCAATAATTGCTACAAATACAGTTCATCCTTTCATGGTCATCAGATATGACAATATTGGGACGTTCAGAGGCTCCATAGGAAACACTGTGGAAACACTATCATCTTCTACAACATTGATTCAACAGTAGAACCCATGGAGGTGGATCAATGACAGCAGATGGAGACACTGGGGTTATGTTCAGTTTGGTAAAAAATTCCCTGTTTCGAAATCTAATGTGATGCTTTTAATGTCCTTTCTAATGCTACTTTAAACCCATTTAATGCCCATGTCCAACTGCAGATACAGTTTTATATTGAATTAAAATCCACATGTTCTCAATGGTTTCTCCTTCAATCACTTCTGCTCAAACATGCATTTTCCTATTTTTCCCACCTTTGCTCATATTCTCTCTGCCCATAGCATGTTGCTTTCCAAACACCTGGTGTTGTGACGTAGTGCATTGGCCATAAACAGTAATCAATTATAGGATTCCACCGGTCAAATCATCACACTATATTTTCTTTTCTATATAACAATAAAACATTTCAAATGATTTCTAGGGCTGTCAAAATTAATGCAGATTAATCCATCATCATGATAACCTGATTATAAATCTTAAGACATTTAACCCATCATCTGCAGCAGAATGACTCTGAACATCTGAACACATTTCAGGCAGTTTGTCGCAGTAATTAGCATCATACATACGCAATTACGCAGTTGGAAAGATCGAAGATCCTAAACACTTTGAGTACAAAAATCAAGACAGAACAGTTGATTGGCAAAAAGGTATTTAACACATTCTACAGAACAGAGTTTTCTTTTCACCAAAACGCTTACAGTTTAAAATACTGCATTAACACGAAGTGTATTAATGTTAGTCAGGGATTCTGCTAGCACTATGGCTAATGCCTTGCCTGCAACAAAAACATTAAGTGCATATGCTGTTAATTTTGTTCTTTCTTGAGTCAGTTTGCTCATGAAAAAATAAAAACTGCAGAATTAAAGTAGATATGGAAAAGTAGATTTAATTTTTTTCTGATTAAATATGAATGGTATTTAATTATGATCATTTAAAAGTAATCCACAGGAAACCTGTCATTAATCTGATCAAAAACTGTAACCATTTGACAACGCTAAAAATTTCACAAAAGTAGATAAACCTTATGTTTTCCAATAAAGGCTGAAATTTAGTAGCATCTGTATGTATCTGTATGAATGAAATATAAAGAATTAAATGTCAAATACTATATCTCAGCTCATCTCTAAACTGGTTGTAATTCCTAAATATTTAATGTAATATTTTGGAATTAAAGCTTACAATCCACACAGTGAGCATCTCCACATGTTTCACAGACCAGTGGGATGTCAGTTGTGGACCCCCGGGCACTCCCCAGACCTGATTTTGAATAACTGTTCTTAAAGGACAAGCAAACTTAGATAGTGTTACAAACAAAATGATTAGGACGGGGGTCAAACCTTGGCCTTTTGGAACCAGTCGATAACCTTTACAGTGAGTCACAAAAGCTTGGTCGTGTCCGTAATCAGCCAAGGTTTAATCTTGTTATTCCTCCACGCTGCTACTGTACTCCTATTGTCCCACCGTGTTGGGGGGCTGGTGTGCTGCCAATTATTGTGCAGCGTTTTCAGCTCCCCTCGGTTAATAATTAGCAAGAGACGTTTTTGAGCCATGTGTGCGACTCCGATAAAGACAGGAAGGCAGCTTTGTCCTGATAGAATGCCAGATACTTGGTCAAATAACCCACAAATTCCAAGACACTCCCTGAGCACAATGGAGGCAGGAAGTGTACGGTCGATCAGTCCTGGACGCAGCATCGTCAGAGGTGGAAAAAGTCCACACATTCTTTTACTCAAGGAGAATGAAGTTCAGATAAACGTGCAAAGTCACAAGTAGCAGTTGTTTCCACGCAGTCATATTAATACCAGATACTGAACCAGTCTAAATATTATCACTCCTCTTCTGTTTTCCAGTTTCATATTCTGCTTTTATTACTTTATTATTCTTCTTGACTTGATATGTACCAGTAGATCATTTGTTTTGTGTTGTCATCGCATCGATTTAAGCTCAAACCTGTCTAGATGTTGGAAAGATAGAATAGAATAGATTGGCTTTATAGTCGTTGTCTAGTGCAGAACAAGGAGATTTAAAGTGCATTTTTAAGAATAAATTATATAAAACAACACCACCACAACAACAACAGACCAACAAATATAAGAACACTCATAAAAGCATCTAATAAGACAAATAAACCTCCCCCCTAAAATTACAAATATTTATAGAGAGGAAAAGATTCCCGAAAACTCTTCTTAAAGGTGTTCTCTAACTTATTGATGTTCCTGATTCTGACCAGCAGGGGTCAGTCTGATAGTAGAACCACCACGAAATCACAGTCACTGAACAAAGGACATTGTTCATTATTTAGTACATATCTGTATGAGGGTATAATCAGGTTTTCTTCTACAAAATAAAATTCATGGGCCTAATCGCTGCATGCAGCATCAGCTGATAGTTTACATTATAGCTGTGTTAGCATAGCTCTGTTTTTAGAACAAATGAAACAAGGACCTTAAACATAATGTAAATGACCTTTAAATATGATGTAATATAACTTTAACATTAAGTTTAAGGTCCCTGTTTCATCTGTTTTAAAAACAAGGTTAAGCTAACAGATGACATGTGATTTTAAATGGTCGTAACTCCAAAAAGAGTGGTAGTAAGTACTTAGTTAGTATTGCTGACAGATAAGAAACTACATGTATGCTCTAAAATGGCATCATGACCTTTGACCCTGAAAGATTAAACACATAGTCTTATGCTTTGAGAGGGCAATGTCCATGAAGAGCTAAAACTTTTGATAAGGGCCGGCGGGGTTTGTCGTGCCTGGCGCCACCTTTTTTAGGTTATTTTTTTTATTTCTGAAGGTAGAACTCCCGCATACGAATAGACCCTTTAAACATGGTAACAAACCTTTAGTTGTTATTAATTCCCACCTCTGATAATGCGGCTTGTCCTGCTTTATCTCCATAGGTCATTTTAATTAGATCTGAGCACTTCCTAATGAAACCAAGTCAGCACAATACTTTACAGCAAATGAGAAAAGAAGGCTAACGAGGCTAACGGCTATAACTAGCCTCTTTAGGGAAAAAGAAAATTACCTGGTCATACCTTGACAGAGGTGGGGGGTTTGGACAGCTGGCTCAACCTGGGGACAAACAAAAACAAAACATTATGAAGTGAGAGCGCACCACATTAATGAACCCACATTTATTAGCCTCTTCTCCAACACGTCGTCAGCCTGCAGTTCATTGCATTGTGCGCTGGCATTGTCGTGTAACGTGGACGTGTCAACATACAGAAGGGAGGCAACACGGGCTCAAACCCAGCTATTAATAGAAAGCCTGCAGCCAAAAAAAGATGCCAACCTAGAAATAAGAAAGCACAGTTTAAGGCTGGAAATAGACGCACACGCTCCGGCGAGTAAGTCGTTGGACTGTGAGCCTTCCTTTTATAAATAGCACTGAGTATCTGAGGGAACATTCAAAGGAGAAAAAAACTGAAGAGCTGTAGAGTGGGGGGGTTATAAATTGTTGGTTTTATAGTGTGAATGGGATCTATAAATATCGCAGTCACGGAACACCCTCAGTCGTACAAAGTTGTAGATGTTACAGTGTTTCTGGGTCCCTGCGCTGATGTTCGCAGCTTGTTGCATAAGAGTTTTTTCATGAAGTGTTGATTTAATGGTTTCCTTTGTGCTATTTTCTGTGGATAAATGCAGACTGAGAGTTGGACAAAATGGTTCAACTGGGACAATTTTAATGACTTGTAACCTCAACTTGGATTTTTGTTTTATTTTTTTTTTACTTTAAAATGAAATGCATGGATATTTAGTGTAAAATGCACTGATAATCTGGTATATATCTGTTTAACTTTATCAATAATGGTTTACATCAGGAATATTTTCACACAGAAGCTGAATATTAGTGGAAAAGCAGCAGTATGATTTCACAATAAGAGCTTTTGCGCCACTAATAAGACATGTTATTCCACACTAATAAAGATAATGAAGTGAAGGATGTGATGTTACATGAATCAAAAAATATCTATGATGCAAAGTATTTGTGCTCAAATATTTAAAATACAGTGAAAATGCATTGTCAAAATAGATTTTCACCATAAATAAACAACTGAAACAATCACATGTGGGCAACAGATTATTATGTGACAACAATGATGATGTGTAGCTAAAGTACAATGTTCAGTATGAAACATACAAACACTGAAGGATTCCTCATATTTGCATCATTTTATTCATATGTGGGAGCATGAGTTCTATAAATATCTAATAATTAACATTAACATATATTTATGGGTGAATATTTTGTTTCAGTTCAGCCCTATGTGCACTCAAATGAACCAGACCAGTTAAAAAACACTACGATAATGATGAAAAATGTTCTGTTTTCACTTTCTGACAGTCCAGAAAAGAGAAGTTTGGACTGTTTAAAATTAAATAATTGCTGATATTGGAAACATCATGATGCAACTGTTTTTTTAATGTCTATCATGAGTGTGAATTAGGGATGGGAAAATGATCTGATATGCATCGATACACTGACATGTGCACGCACAAGTGAATGAAAGGTTTGGAATGATATCGCAAAGCAACAGTTACTGAATGTTTGTAGTGATGAAATTCAAAGTGTTTTTCTTTAACGAAGTAAAGTTTTTCTTTTCTGTAGACCCATGTTAATGTGCGCTGTGGATCAGTGAAATTGTAAACTGTAGAGGACAGTATGAGTTCTGTGGACGGACTGTGGTACGAGCGCCACGGATGAAAACTGTAAAGAAACTGTAAAGACTGAGTGCTCTCTGTTGTTCTCTCCAAAGCTTTGGAACAAACTGCCGTTGCACATTAGATAGGCTTGTCTGATTTTAAAGCTCTTCTCCTTGGCTTTTTACACCACATAGGATGTTCATTTTATATGCATTAATATTTTATCTGAGGTGGACAGTCTATTCATTACTTAATTTATTGTTTCATTGGCACAGTGGTGCAGTGGTTAGCACTCGTGCCTCACAGCAAGATGCTGGTTCAATTCCCACACCAGACCTTTCTGTGTGGAGTTTGCATGTTCTCCCCGTGTCTGCGTGGGTTTTCTCCGGGTACTCTGGTTTCCTTCCACCATTCAAAGACATTCAAAGACATGCACTGATAGGTTATAGGTTCAGCCCTGTGATGAACTGGCGGCTCAGGCTACATCCAGACGAGTTCGATATGGGTTTAGTTTTGAAACCATGTCAAAAAGATATTACGTAAAAATGGAACTGTTTTCAGTAAAAAAGAATCTGCATCAGCATGGGGGTGAAACGCTTGCTGAAAACGATGCAATTCACATGCCACACCACTATGCATGCTGTAAGCCAGTCTCACCAGATACAAGAGAACAATAGAAGAAGTAGTGCACATGCGCCAACATTCTTCTTTCTACACACACTGGACACAAACAACAACAATAACACTGCTACTCTGTTATTCGCCATTGTTGCTGTCTTGTGACCAGAATGAATGCTACGGGTGCAAGGCTGCTGTTTTTTCCAGTCATGTAGTCATGACATGTTATTCCTGTCATGCGCTCATGACGTGGGTGTGAACACACACGTTTACTCGTCAAGATGGGTGAAGAAACGGCACCGTATCCAGATCTTCCCATTCTGGGACCAGTTTTCCAAATATATCGTTTTGGGGTATCCATGAGACCGGTCCCATTTTGACAAAAGGCCAATCCATTAAGAAAGTATGTCGGTTTCATATGACATCATTTCCGTGCAGATGAGGTCTCATACAGGATGTACCCCACCTTCGCCCACTGAGAAATGCCATTGTGTTTATTTTATTGTACAGCACTTTGAGACCCTTGTTGCTGTCTAAATTTGTGCTCTATAAATGAAAATGAGTTGGATTGTAAAGTTTGTATGTGAGTCTGACATAGAAGGAGGAGAACACGTGGTTTATGAACGTGTACTTTTACTAGATCAGCTGAACTGAATACAGCAGTACATACACAAATACTTCCTTAAATAGTGACATATGTATCCAACAGCACATCCCAGAATACCTTTTCTGTTTTACCTACATTATAAATACATTACATTACACAGTGATTCAATGAAGAAGCAAAAACTTGAGTGGGAAACATGTAGAGAAATGACATTGGAAACCACTTTATTTATTTATTTGACAGGGACATTGCGCAACAAATGTGTTGCACAGATCAGATATAGCTAAAAGCTATTTTTTATCTGTCGGCCCTGGGTGCCAGGACAGTGACAGCAGCTCCACACAGTGAACCTAGGGCTACTGTCAAGTTTTTCACTTGCTATATGTGAGATACATTTTCTGAAACTGAACTAAAGTCACTTTCATGGAATTATTTGATAAATCTATGTAAATTTTTATATATTTATATTTTATATTATTTTATATATTTTTCATAGAATGAATGTGTTGAGTCACAATGGGGTTTAATCGCTCTGTATTGTGATTTGACGGTGAAATGTATCACGAGACGCTGCATACATATCTTTAACATATCGGATCGTCGATGCCATACTGAGATGTGTATCGGCCTTACAACTAAAATTTCCAATTTCTCGAGTGTGAATGGATCCTGGGGCTTGATCAGAGCCTGTGGGGCCCACTTTTGGCCTTCAAACCACATGTTTAACATCCCTGTTCTGAGAGATTTCAGCGTGGGAATGAGTAAAACCCGAGTCATCAGGGTGAAGACAGGCAATGGCGGGCAGACATCAGACTGCCATCCTGTCTAAAAATGTCTCGTCTTCAACAGGAAGGAAGTGATTTGTGAGCGCGGCGGCACCAGGGGAGCGAGTCCCAGTGATAAAAAGAGTCAAAAAGAAACAAGAAGTTATGTCTGACCATCGAAAAGAGGATGTTTGTTTTTGCCTTTTAAGGCGGTGACGCCCACTTCAGCCTCTGTGTTGGACAGAAAATATGAAGGAGCGAGTGTCTGAGCCTGTGACGGTGCGTGCTGCGTTCACTGACTCCAACAAACCCATGTGAAAACAGCTGGTGTCAGCTCTGGAGCACTTCTGCAGACTCAGAGGCATTTCAGAGTCGTGTTGCTGGTGTTGGTGTTGCTGTCGGCGTGGGCACATCAAACCCGACAAGTGTCAAAACGGTCACAGTAAAAGTTCAGCTTTGGTTGTTAACCCCTTCAATCCCACTAGATACAGTCGCCACTTTGTCTTAACCCACACAGACCTAGTGGTACTTTTCAGTTACTTTCTAAATTATTTTTTTCTATTTATTTAACATTTCTTAAGTGATCTTTCACCATGAAATATAAGAAACGTAATTCAAATTACGTAGAATGAGCAGGTTAATACAATAGAATGTTGCTGCTTCGTCATCATAAAACAGTCCTGTTTTTGAAAAATTATTCATAAAATTCAAGAAAATAATGCCTAATATTTAACCATAACCAGATATTCAATTCCAGTGTTGACGTACATGTTTGTTGTTTAGTTCATCCTAATCACTTTTACCTTTTAATAATTCTGATATGTTTCAAATACAGTGCATAACGGCAAGATTTAAAAAGAGGTTTGAGGCACGTTAAATAGGGAATGTGCAATTACTGTGATGTGACACTTCTATGTACATACACAATAATTATTTAAGTGTCTATTTATCTATCTATCATAGTATTTTAGGTCTCTTTTAAATAAGTATTTTCGTATTTATTAATCTGTTTTTAATCATGTTGACTGTGCATCAATATTTTGTTTCTCTAGTGAAACCATGACATTTTGTTTGAAATGACATATAATCCAAATCGACATATAATTATTAACTACCTTTAATATAATGTTTTAAATCCATTCTTATAATTTATTAGAGTCGGTCGCGTTTGTAAGTAGGCTTTTCTGTTTTTGATTTTATGTTTGCCAATTTAGCTTTTTGGTATTTCTTTTATGTGCATTGTATGTTTCAAATGTTTCACTATATTTTATTGTAAATGACGTTACTTCCTTAATATATTTCCAAGTTTCAATAAAGGTAAATAAACAAATAAATACATAAATAAGCAGTAAGAAGCTAAAACTAAAATTTGCAAAACACTTCTGCAGAGGAACAATCTGTTTTTTTAAATAACCATGATTTTATTTTTGGCTGTAATAAGCAGACCTGTCTTACTTCTTGGCTTATTTTCTACTTTTCAATCCCAATTTGGTCTCTCATGCCCAGATTTCCATCTACTCAACTCCATCTGCAGATCAGTTTCCTTCAACATGGGACAGTTTGGTTCTATTTGTGTACATTTGCGACCATCATAGTTGGACATTTGTCCCATTGTGTTCCGCTCAGGTGATGCTTTTAAATTTTTTTGGAGCTTTTACTCCGGACGCCAGCAGGTGACTATGAAATATTTAAAGAGTGAATTACTAAATAATGAATGAAATAATGACGAGCCACTCAAACAAACAGACTCTTAAGTCACTTACTGTTTTTCAGCTTTCTCCCTGTCATCCAGAAAAAACAAGGCGGTCGCCAGGAAAAACATGCCCCCCAGGACGATGATGAAGGGACAAAGCATGAGGGCATAACCCAGACTCAGGAACTTCCACAGCGTTGACGTAGCATAGTTCTGCTGAAGGGCATCGGAGATCTGCATGCCAACACAAACGTACAAAGACAAAGACTTTACCCCAGGCATCGTCATCAATACGTTACAGAATCTGCTGGATCAGGGATAAGAATCAGGTTAAGCGTAAAAACATCCTTGAACGACAAACAGCATCAACTGATCTAAACTGGTTCATACCGGCTGATACATTAATCCTACCAATACATGTCAATAACTAATGTAAAATGCAGTTTTACCTCAGTTATTTGTATAATACAATGTATAAAAACCTATAATTTGAGAATAAAAATGACCAAAATACTTGAAAAATATGGAAACATGGCTTGAAATATGGCTTGAGTTCATCATTTAATCCCACCCAGAACCCAGTATTTGGTCTGTTAATGCTAAAAAACATCGACTGATCTAAAATGTTTCACACCTGCTGATAGATTAATCCTATCAATACATGTCAATAACTAATGTAGAAAGCATTTTTACCTCAATTATTCATAGGATAAAAAGTATAAATATATGTAAAATGAGAATAAAATTAGCAAAATCTTGGAAAAATTTGGAAAATGAACCAGTAAGCCTTGAAATATGGCACTAAGGTGAATAAACACCTCTAAATTAGGAAAAAAGGAATAAAATACTTGAAGAAATAAGTATTCAGAGAATGCCTAATCTCACCCCTATGTTGTGCCAAACTCAAGTTTCTATGACAACCCATTGTTGAATTAGAACCAATAATGTGATTTTGAGCTTTCTGCTAAATGTTACCTTGACCTTTGACCTTTTGCAATATTGATAATTTCATTATATGTGTATATGCGTCAGTGTGTGTAATATTCTGATAATATATCCAGTATTGATTAAGTTATAGCGTGATATGTCTATGCTTGACACACACAGTTAATTTTGCAACATGTCACCTTTGACCTCCTGAGATCTGAAAAACTCTGAGTCATAGGTGATAACACCAATTATGACAATTGTAGAAATCTTCATTTTGGATCGTTTGGTACCAATCTGAAAGTTCTTTGACCCTGTGTTCTTCATTTCTAACCGATTTCAACCTTTTATTTAATTATGACATTGATCTTTGACCTCAAATGGATCATTACATCTGATGCACATTAGCTATATGTATATGCCCATGTAATTTCATGGTGATATCTCAAGTATTCATTGAGTTATAGCATGATGTGTCTCTGCGGACACACACACAGATACAAGGTGATTACAATAATCTCGCCCAATTAATTAGAGATTAAACAGAGTTCATAGTTTCATATAATTTAAAACCATGTATTCAATCTTTTAATGCTAAAAATAAAAAACGTCTACTGATCTAAAGTGTTTAATACCTGTTGATCCACTAATTCTATCAATCCATGTCAATAATTGGTGTAAATACAGTTCTTTATCGTTTCATGGTCATCAGATATGATCATATTTGGACCTTCAGAGGAACTGTAGTTACCATGGAAACACTGTTAAAACCCATGGAGTTGGATCGATGACAGTTGATAAAATGTATAAAAATCTATTTAAAAAAGCTAGAAAATATTGTTTAAAAATGCAAAACATTTACTAAAATAAACTAAAAAAGAATAAAATCCTGAAAGCACTGAAGAAATGGAACCCAAACACATACAGCAACAGGTTTAATGAACCTGAAACATATGAATGTTCATAAATAATGTCTCAGAGTTTGAAGGTTTGATTCCTATCATTGAAGTGAGAACAAAAAGCTGTGAATGAGCTTTTAAACATGATTCTAAACCTGATGAGTTTTATGCCATTACATCCAGTTTCTCCTACCGGGGTTTTTCACTCGCACACTGCATGTGTCATAGGAAAAAACAAACAAACAAATAAAACGGTGCAGAGCGTGGTTTTGCTCAAGTCCGGCTCAGTCAGATTCTATATGAGGCTCCAGTAACTCTGGTAGTCGGCCTGTCGCCCACGGCAACTGAGCATGACAACAGCTGGAGGATAGTGGGTGGGAAGTGACCATTTCTACTTTTGAGCATCAGTCATGACAGTCGTGATGGGAGGAGGAGGAGGAGGGGAAGGAGGAGGAGCAAGAAGAGGAGGAGAAGGAAGATGAAGAGGATGAGGAGGAGAAGGGGGGTCTATTGGTGGATTTTATTTGATAAGTGTAGTTGTGTAGCAGTCTACTAATCTACAGAGCAGGTCTGGGTGCAGCTCTTTGGTGCAGGTCTACGTAGGTCACCCTGGCTGCAGCTCTTCTACTCTATGTCATCGTCAGCACAAACAGCTTCTACAAAGGCAGTGGCAAAGTGCTGACAGGAGGAAACACGCACATCCATACAGGACACGTGCATGTGAGCAAAAAGCATCTATGGAGGGGAGGGGAGTCCAACATATGGTCTGTGGACCACAACTAAACCACCATAGGGTCCAGTTCAGACCAGTCCAAACCATGGGATGAATTTATGAAGTAGAAAAAGTACACTGAAGCTATGGGGATGAGGACGATGAAGATCTGGGGCTGCACGACTAAAGCATTTTAAAATGAAATCTGATTATTGAATTAGGATGATGTTTAGGAAAGAGAAAAAGGTTCAGTGTCACTGGCAGAGACTATTCTATTCTATTCTATTCTATTCTATTCTATTCTATTCTATTCTATTCTATTCTATTCTATTCTATTCTATTCTATGTTGTAATGTGTAAACTGAGGCTTAATCCTGTTAAATTGTTCTTATCTTTCTAAAATGATCATATTATTCACATTTTCTACACACAGTTTGTAGATTTAAACATTTGCATCATATAATGTAATTTTTTTAACTAAAGCATAAAGAAAACTTCACATCTTAAACATAATTTTTAAGTTCTAATGTTATTAGCTCATTCTAACTCATATTGCACTGAATGTGACCCTTGAATTCAGATTAAACCGATGATGTTGATCATGGGGGGCATGGGGGGGGGGGGGGGTCATGTGTATATATTGTGCAAGTGTGTATATAGATTGTTGAGTTTGTTGTGGATGAAAAATAAGAGACTCAAGAAGCTCAGTCCTAAGATGTTTAGAGTACAAAGGAGCTATCTTCAGCTACAGGAGAGAGATGGGGTAGATGGGTGGGGGTGGGGGGTTGCATTAAGTTAGTTATAACACCATTTTAGCTATAACTGATATCAGCATTATGTGGTCAGGTCAGAACGCATTTATTCCTGCAGGTATTCGCTCTGCTGGCACAAAACGCCTGTAACGTGCCCAGAACATCAGGCTAAAAATACAGTGAACTGCTGCTAATTATCCAGCTGCGAGGCAGTTCTGGACAGATCTGCTGACAGATAGTTGGTGGCGTTCCCCTGTGACACACTCTGCCTGTGGCCACTCCCACTTCCACTCTATAGGACAACTCCATTAGGGATCCCAGGGGAGTCCTATGCGACAACTGTCAGCGTCTACGTGACAGAGTGCCATCCTGGATCAGGCTCAGCAGCAACCACTCTGAAAGTTACCAAAGAGTATATGTGCGGTACGTTGGCACAGGAAGCACTGAGGGAACGCACTGAACTGGAGAAACACCAGAGTGGTCTGTAGAGTGGAGGACATTATCTGCAGGTCTGTGGTGGTCTGTAGAGTGGAGGACATTATCTGCAGGTCTGTAGAGTGGAGGGCATTATCTGCAGGTCTGTGGTGGTCTGTAGAGTGGAAGACATTATCTGCAGGTCTGTGGTGGTCTGTAGAGTGGAGGACATTATCTACAGGTCTGTGGTGGTCTGTAGAGTGGAGGACATTATCTGCAGGTCTGTGGTGGTCTGTAGAGTGGAGGACATTATCTGCAGGTCTGTGGTGGTCTGTTGAGTGGAGGACATTATCTACAGGTCTGTGTTAGTCTGTTGAGTGGAGGACATTATCTGCAGGTCTGTGGTGGTCTGTTGAGTGGAGGACATTATCTGCAGGTCTGTAGAGTGGAGGGCATTATCTGCAGGTCTGTGGTGGTCTGTAGAGTGGAAGACATTATCTGCAGGTCTGTGGTGGTCTGTAGAGTGGAGGACATTATCTACAGGTCTGTGGTGGTCTGTAGAGTGGAGGACATTATCTGCAGGTCTGTGGTGGTCTGTAGAGTGGAGGACATTATCTGCAGGTCTGTGGTGGTCTGTTGAGTGGAGGACATTATCTACAGGTCTGTGTTAGTCTGTTGAGTGGAGGACATTATCTGCAGGTCTGTGGTGGTCTGTTGAGTGGAGGACATTATCTGCAGGTCTGTGGTGGTCTGTAGAGTGGAGGACATTATCTGCAGGTCTGTGGTGGTCTGTAGAGTGGAGGACATTATATGCAGGTCTGTGGTGGTCTGTAGTGTGGAGGACATTATCTGCAGGTCTGTGGTGGTCTGTAGAGTGGAGGACATTATCTGCAGGTCTATAGTGGTCTGTAGAGTGGAAGACATTATCTGCAGGTCTGTGGTGGTCTGTAGAGTGGAGGACATTATATGCAGGTCTGTGGTGGTCTGTAGTGTGGAGGACATTATCTGCAGGTCTGTGGTGGTCTGTAGAGTGGAGGACATTATCTGTAGGCTGTGCTCATACTTTAACCCTTTATAAACCACAGCACTGACACCACTCTCTCCTGTGGTTGTTCAGCAATAACCATCAGACATTCTACTTTCCTCAGTGGTGGACTGTTGCCAGGCTGCATGGGTGACTGTAGACCAGCATGAGTGACTGTAGATCTGCACTCTGCCTGCGTCACCACAACTCCATCACACTCTGGTGTTAAACCTCAGCTCAGGAACTTGCACATCGCTCTGTGACGCACATGGAACTGTCTGAGGTTTGTGTTGATGTGAGAAAGTCCTGGACACTAAGTCTCACCCAGAGGACAACCCATGAGACCAGAGAGATGGTCAACGAAGACCTGGAAGCCACCTCTGGGAAAAGGGTTTGGGTCAAGGTTTAGGGGCAAATCTGAGGAACACTAAATAATAAGTGTTCATCATGAAGCTTTTATTATCTGTATATAATGTCCATCATCTACACATAATAATAATTTGTATATTATGTTCATTATCAACAATTATAATACAACAATGATGACAGACTTATTCCTTATACATTGCATCTTTGTCTGTGCATACGAGACTCATAGCTTCGTTCTTGTGCTCAACTGAAAAATATTCCATCTCCCACCTTTTCTGAAATTGCCTGTGGTTGTTGACACCTTTTCTCTTGGTTTTGACAGAGACATGACTGAACTGGGTCATGGCAGATATTTTCTGTCCACTTGTCACTGTAGAATATGTTCCAACTAAGTGTCTAACATTCATACTTCCCCAGGTACTTCGTGGTTGGCTAGCTTGACAACCGTTGACAACAAATGCCACAGGAACCTGTCATGGGACTACGTATGGTAACACATAAGTGATACAAATAAATAAAATAACACTGTGGCAGGACTCAGAAAAAAGGTACATTTGAGAAATACATGTGAACTGCAATAACGTAAACTTCTATGTCAAGTAGAGGGACGCGATTTTGAGACCCCAGCAGAGAACATTAATGTTGTCAAACCCATAAGCGTCCATTCACTCACAGGTTTCCCTCAATGGCTTTATCGAACTTCTTTTCAATTACTTAAGAGCAGAACCTCCTTTTTACGACATGGACCTTACATTCTGCTGCTTCTCCTCTTCGTCCGAATCTATAAACTATTAGAAAATTAAACCTGATGCTGTTTGAAGACTGATTTCCAGTCGTCACAGGTGATCCATGGAGTCCATTCCCATCTGACTGGATCAATAATTACAGCTCTCAGTCTCATATTTAACCACAACCTGTCTGAAAACACATGGGAATGGACAGATTCTGGATCATGGGGGATTTTCTATGACCTGAAAACACAGTCCAGAGAAGGAGGAAGGACTCCCATTTCCACTAAGATGATTCAATTAGAAAAAAAAGGAGGTATGAGATGTTTTTTGCCCAATAACACTAAAACAAACATGAAGGACTGCAGATAGAAAATAATAATCTGAACTTTTGATTGTCCTGACAGCTGTAGTTTTATATTGATGTTTGTAGTTTTACTGTGATTTATGCACAGTTGTAGTCCAGGGTACACAGCTGTATACAGAGTGGATCTACTTATTCGTCAGTCTTCATTGCATATACACATTTCTTAATCCCCCTGATGCACCATTTCAGTAGTATTTGCACAAATGGTGAAGCCATGCCCCGCCCTACTCTACCTCTGATTGGCCAGTACTCACTGCCTTCACTGATTAGATTGGTTAAATTTAGACATGAGGAGTGATGAGCCAAACAGAGGCAGATCATCTTGGGTCATGCCCAAGAAAATATTGTAGAGATGTTGCCAATAGTTAAAATATGTGAGTAGGCTAATGCTATGAAAGGCTAAGATTATGAAGGCTAATATTATGAAGATTACATTATGACAAGCTAATATTATGAAAGGATAACGTTATGAAGGCTAACATTATGAAAGGCTAATGTTATGAAGGCTAATGTTATGAAGGCTAACATTATGAAAGGCTAACGTTATGAAGGCTAATGTTATGAAGGCTAACATTATGACAAGCTAATATTATGAAAGGCTAATGTTATGAAGGCTGACATTATGGATACTAATGTTATGAAGGCTAACATTATGAAAGGCTAACATTATGAAGGCTAACATTATGGAGGTTAACGTTATGAAGGCTAACATTATTAAAGGCTAACGTTATCCTCTGTTGCCTCATTCCATTTTCTTGCAGCTGCTTGTGTGACAAGTCAAACCTACAAAATGTCCCTGAATGTCCCCTACTGATAGAGTAGAATAGTCTGGTATTTTTATGGACTACCTAAACAAATTAAATAAAAACATCTGTAAATATATGTACATTAATATGACACACAATGATATTGTACAATTACCTTCTATTTTACATCTTAAAGCTCAATGTCCACTGGTTGTAATTAACAGCTGAGTAGATTAAAATAGATGTTTGTTAATTTTGTGTGGATATAAAATGGCATAGACACAACTTTGTGGCAACAGTATTTTAAGGCAGTATTTGGTGCATTTCCTGTGTGTGTGTGTGTGGATGGTTTCATATAACACTGGTGTATGTGATGAGACTCTGAGGTTTAGTTTGATGCCATTTCTATTCAGTCTTTTCAGGAACTTGTCAGAACTTGGAGAAAACTTAGTGCTCCTTTTTATCCTGCTCTGACGACAGATTAACATTTTCATTTCAAGAAAAAGCAGGACATTGAAAGCATGTGGACAGCTTTGTGTGTGTGTGTTTGTCAGGCCCTGGCAGAGCATCAGCCAGATCCACTAATCAAAGACTTCCACTGCTTTTGGCTCCAAGCCGCGGTCACACTAACAAAGACGCGACAAAATAACACAATGTAAACACTGACACTGAATACAGACTATTATCTGGGAGATGTTTACTGCCCGAGCAGTTCAGGGAAGTCCGACATTAAAACATTCAGTATGAAAAGAGGTAAATAAAGTTCTACAACAGCACCTTGATGTGCATTTGGCATTTTTCCACTTTTTTTTTTTTTTTTAATTAAATTTTTTCCTTTTAGCTACATGTACAGTTTCTGTGCGTCATCATTTGGGATAATAGCATTATTTTGACATCCTGATGTTCCCACATCCCATTGTTCCAACAGCTCAATGTCCCAAAGCGAGTTCTCTTTATGAAATATAGGACAACAACCATACATTTTTGCCTAAATCATCATTTTCACTGGAGTCTTAGTATAGCCTAATCCTTTGCGTGATAGTTGTCTTACTTTTGCCACTTTTCATATTCTGTATACTGTAAACTGGTCTGCTTTGAAGTACTTTTAAAGAACCCATTTCATTCATTGACAGTGTTTAATATGTATGTTTTTAGCTTGGTGTTTTATAGTTTTATAACCTTGTTTTATGTATGTTTTTAATGTGACTGTATGAATGCCGTCTGTTCAGGACACTCTGGAAAATAAGTTTTATGTCAATGAGTCTTTTTTCCTTTGACGAAAGGTTAATAATCATGTATGTTCAGAAATGCTCCCTGTGTGTGATGGAGAATAAAGGTGGGTGTCGGTGTTTTACATTCCCATGAATAACAAGCAGCTCTTGTCTTGAGTGGTGAGTGGACTGGGTCTGACTAGGGGGCACATGGAGGGTGGGGGGTTGATGTCTGTGACCTTGATGGGTGGAATTGTCCTGTTAAGAGCCCCCCCACCCCATCCCCTCCACTCTCTGCACCTATCACATAGAGTCCATGTGGCCCCTTCTGGGACCTGTGGGTTTACTAGAAGATGAAGCCCTGACAAGCTGAAGAGCGGCGCTGAAATCACAACTGTGTCAAGGCGTTCTCGGGGGAGCCGCGCTAAAAGCTCCTCTTGTACCTCACTTCGCACTGGCCCACTTAAAGCACTGACGAACAGTGTCTGAATGGATCTGGTGTGACTCCAAACTCAGATACCAGATTTATAACATCAGCTACATTGTAAATATGTTCCAGTGAGGATGTATTTATTAGTCCTGTGGACATTAGTAGTTTTAACAGATCTAGACTAATAAAATACTACTTCTGTTTTTTTTAAAGATTATTTATCCTCCTTAACCTATAAAAGACTCAGTGTTGCTTTTGTGGCAGTTCCCAAATACATCTTTTGTCTATTTGACTTTTATCACTGTTTACTACAATATTATATTGTCTATATTTTACATGTTTTACTATAAATCATGTGTTTCCCTAAATTCAGTATCCTATATTTATTTTAAGTGTTGGGGATCATGGAAGGTCCCAAAAATTTACTAATTTGTCCCCAAAAAAGGCTGATAGGGACCCAAAAAAAGTTCTGACCCAGGGCCTAAATAGGTCTGATCTGGTCCCTTACCAAAGGTATATTTTTCCTTCTCCAAATTACTTCAGTTTGTGCTTTATATTGTTCATGTGATTTATAATATTTTGGATTTTTTAAAAAAAATAAACTGTAATTTAAAGTAATTACTCATTACTTTAGTGATTTTTGTTTATTTTGTTTATTTTATCCTTTTTAAACTTTAATTTGGTAAATGTTTAGCCTAATATTTCCACTTTTTTTTTTTATTTTGTAGTTTTTAAAAAAAAATTATCATTCATCTGTGTTCATTTCATCCACTGTCACTGATCCATCTCCTTGGCTTCTACTGGTGAATCAAAGTTGTAGAAGATTACAGTGTTTCCAAGGTAACTACAGAGCCTCTGACCGTCCAAATATGGTCATATCTGAAGACCATGAAAAGATGAAGAACTATATTTACACCAATTGTTGACACGTATCGATAGAATTAGTGGATCGACAAGTATTAAACAGTTTAGATGAGTACATGGTTTTGCTCATCGTCGGTTGTTTAGGTCTTTGAGGGTTAAAGTAACTACAGTATACATGTGTGTATTTTCATACCAGGCCGATCAGGTATGGACTTCCAGCGTCTCCCAGAAGGTGGGAGGTGAAGCTCTGAAAGGCGACGGCTGTTGCTCTCCGAGTGGGGATCACGACAAACTGCAAAAACAGAGGAAGACAGAAGGTGAAAAATTCATGAGATCATATGAAGTAATGAGGACCGAGGTTGAAAGGTTCAGTCAGCCATGTTCAAACACCTTTCGGAGTCTTTAACCCCCCCCCCCCCGGAAGACCTGCCAATCACTGTGGAAACATCACCAACATCACACCACACACTCCAGCCACAAATCAACTCTGTCCACTTTAACGGACGTCCACCCCTACAGCTCTCACCTCACATCATCTTCACTGTTAGACTCCAACGCATTAGCACAAGGGGTCAAACATACGGCCCATGGGCCAAAACTGGACTCAAAGAAGGTCTGATCTGGCCCCCCCAAAAAGTTTGATCCAGCCCCCAAAGAGGGTCTGATCCAGCTCCAAAAAAAAGTCTAATCTGGCTCCAAAAATGGTCTGATCATTAATGAATTTGAGAGTTGTAGACATGTAAAGATTTTCATGATGGAATTAAATTTTTTGCAGTCATTTGAGATTAATTTAGTTTTTGTGCTGCTCTGAAAGATGCTTTAACTTCTATCTTGTTGCATTCTTTTTCTGCAATGACAATAAAGTAGTGAATTTAATTGAATGTGAACTAAAATCAGTTTGACGTCCATGCATTAGATGAAAACGAGTGACACATGAATCAAATCTGGGCACAAACACTAATTATCAGCTCACTCGTGTCCACTCACGCATTTTACAATTGAAAATACAACATTGCACTGAACACGAAAATCTCCAACATGTACAGAGCAGGAATTTCCAGTGACCAAGGACATAAGTATAGGTTTGGAGTACGTACCATTAAGATGTCAGCAGTGATGGCCCAGTTGAGGAACAGCAGCGTTTCTCCGATGAAGATGCAAACCTGAAAAAGAAGACGTGCTTTTAATCAACATTAACGAATCTTCAGTGATGACAAAAGCCAAAGGAGGAGGTTTGTTTTGCAGATAGCGATTCTGTGTGTGTGGGAGAATGGAACGCTGAATAAAGGAGCTTTGGTTCCTGCGGTTCTAAAAACATGTCATTATGCCGTGGCTCCATTATACATAGATGTGCAGGCAGTCATTTTGGTCCCGTTAAGTCGACTTTACTGTTGAGCCCCAGAGCTGAAAAACAGCACAACCATGATAAGGGCAGTTTATTCTGGTCAAAGGCACATTTTAACACTTTACATCCGCTTGAATTTATGTCCTATTTATGACTGGGTGGAGCCCGAACTGTAACCTTTAAATAACATGGAGGAGCCTGAGAGTATACATGTGAGTGTGTATGTGTAAAATTAGCTAAATTTATTGTCACGAAAACACATTTTTGGTGACCTTGTACCCTGACCAAAATTCACTAAAATTTAATGGGATCTATTCTAGACGACCTTGTCCAGTAGTTTTTGCATGAAGTTGCTGACAAATAGACCAACAAACAAACAAATAAATTGAGATATTTATCCCATAATAATCCATGTCATTAGTTTTTCAAACTAAAACCAAAAATAAGACAAAAAAACAACAACTTGTTTCTTCATTATTTGTCCCCAAAACCAAAATGAAAAAAAAAAACAAAAAAAAAACGATAATGATGCGGTTTTTTTTCAGTTTTTCTTTTTGGGTTTCAATGAATAATGATAAAACAGATAACTGCTGTTTTTCATTTTATCCAAATTTGACCTTTCCAATTTATAAAACTGAAGAAAAAAAATGCATCGCAATCCATTTTTTCCATTTTCGTTTTGGAAACAAATTATGAAGAAATTAGTTGTTGTGTCATTGTCTGATTTTTGGTTTTATTTTGAAAAACGAATGATACACAGATTCATAATATAAATGCAATATAATGGCTCTGGAGGGAGAGCAGGTGGTCCAGTAAACGAAGGGTTGGCAGTTCAAATCCCCCTCAGTCCTAGTCTGTCTGTTATGTCCTCCTTACCTCCAGTGCCACTCACACTGGTGTATGAATGCGTTTGAATAAAGGGCTGTTTTGCACGAATTGGCAGCAACGCTTCCGTCAGTCTGCCCCCCACCCCCAAGGGGAGCTGTGGATACAGATCTAGTTCACCACCACCAGAGGGACAATGTGAAAGCAAATGAATAATGAGTCACTAATGTATATCACTTTGGGTACCTTGAATATCTGTATAGAAATCTAATCTATAATTATTATTATGAATAACTCTATTCCGACATGTCCTGTTCCATATCCCAGACCCTGGTGTTCCATTTGTCCATATATCGTGCATGTCTGTCAGCGGCTGAATGTGTGGAATCTGCAGCCAATCCAGACCACAGATGTAGACAGCTCTGTCACAAACATGTGAACCAGACACCGTGACCGACACATCAGCTCCTAGAAGAGAAAAGAGGAACCGGGCTTTTTCCTCCGATTAGCTGTGATTTGACGAGACGACAGCTGCGAGGGATCGACAGGTCTCGACGAAGCCAGAGCGGCCGCTACGACGGCGTCACGCCTTAATACGACACATCTGTCAGTGCTGGGCCACGAAATCTGAGCTGACCGCTTACAACTGCCGCTGTAGCGGAAGACGTTTTCAGATCAGTCTGTTATATCCAGCACTAGAGCAGAGCCACAAACATACGGCCCGCGAAACAAAACAGGCACCAAAGGGTCTGATCCGGTCCGTGTATGACTGAAGATGTGATCATTTTAATTCAGGTTCTACATTCACACCAGTAAAATACTATCAGAAGAAAGAAGTGGTGGCAGGCACAACAAAGGCCACCCCTCACAAACAGTTTAATTATTAATGGACGTCTCCACCTGAAAACCTGAGCCTTTGGGTTTGACCAATGTCGCTCAAGTTCAAAGTTCATAACTCCATTTTGAAGCCTGTGACAACTTTCCTATCTGTCAATAATAGTAACTAAGCCTCTATGTCCACTGGATTTTCTGTTATAGTCCATTTGAGTTTTTTTTAGGTATTGACATAGTGACCCCTGACCTCTTGGGTGAACAAGAGGACAAATTAACACACAAGATACATAAGTGAAAGCGGAACATTTTGTTGCTAATTGAAGTCTGTAAGATGAATAGTTCAAAAGTTATATCCAAAATTCGATTTTGACCTTTATTGTGACCTTGACCTTTGACCTACAGTCTTCAAATTTGTCCTTCAAGGTTCTGATGTCAATGTATATCAACAGTGAGAGCAAAAAGAACCTATATGCAAAACCGAGTATACAGGAATGAAAATTAACTTTCTGATTTGCCCTAACTCTTATCATTTTTGGTGACCTTGACCTTTGACCTACATTCATGAAAATTTTATGTGGATCTATTCTGGACCACCTCACACCTTTCCTGAAACTGTCATGGAAATTAGTCCAGTACGCTTTGTGTAAAGTTGCTGATAGACAAAAAAAAAACGAACCAAAAACAACCTTGACAGGACAAACCCAGTCTCATGATTTGAGAGAGACATGTCCATTAGAGTTAAGACATTTGTGAAGGGTGGGGTTCCGTTGAGGACATGTGAACCCTGAACAATAGTAGTTTGATGTCCCTGTAGTAGGTTTTTACACTAAATCTTCGCTAACCCTAACGTGGCTAATGTTGTGGGCGTCAGTCTCATGTGCGTCCAATCAGTTTTTGCAGATCTGTTGTAGTCTAATTATGGTGCAAACGTTACCTTCAGCTCTAATTGTTCAAGAGCTGATCAACGCCTTCCTTTGACCTGATGGAAATATTAGACATTCTAATTAATCCAATCAAACGACTGCTCAGACTGGAACATGAACACAGTTTGGTTCCAGTGGGATGTTTAACACTTGTATGAATGAAGGGAACTCTTATTGCACAACTCAACCCCCACTCATCTGTTCAAGTGTTTTAAGTGTGTTTTAAGGTTGTATTGACACCTGAGAAAGCTTTTGGTCACTTATTTGATTCGGATTGAATGCAGACTTTATTTTTTTCCTTTGATTTGGATCATATTCTCATTGCACTTTTTGCAATTGGACCTAAATGTGACAAACTATGCCAGTATGGGACAGAAACCTGAACCAGAACCAGAACCTGTGGGGGTTCTACATGCAGTTATCATTTACGGAAAATACAGTCTATTTTTACCAAAACAAATGTAATTAATGTTAACAGTCAAGAACAGCTCATTGAAAGGTAGTTAATTAATGTGAGCGTCTGCGCAAATGTCACTCATTACGTTTACATGCACTTGGAGAAATTTGTCTTATTGCCTTAGTATGGCTAATGTCCTTAGTTTTCAATGACTTATATACGTACATACCATACATACCATACGTACCATATATACACCTTAGTCGGACTGTAGTTGCACCCAAGTGTAGTTTTTGTAATCAGACTAGTGGTGCTAGATAATGTGGTTCTAAGTCCAGGTTTTTTTGGAGACAGTCATTCTAAAATGCAATATTATCAACAGATTATCAATATATTGCACAAATTACTGTTCTGAATTACCGTAATATATTTATAATTTTTATTTTTAAAAAAGCATTAAAAAAGGATGAATATTATGTTTATATATATATATATATATATATATATATATATATACACGTTTTTGTGCAGATTCTGTGCTTTTGGTATTTTGAAGGTCATCTATGGGCAGCAAACCAGAGGACGGTTCCTTTTCAGCCAAACACTGTATGAACCTGAGCAGCTCCTGATGCTACTTTCATCAAACTTACATTTAAATGTATTTATCCTGACGACAAACACACACTCAGCACCTGCTTCTTTCAGCCTTTACTACCATTTCATGCATTACAGAAACTTTTCTACATTCTTTCAGTTCCATTCTCATCATTATCATTGTCATTTAACTCTTGAGACCTGATTCACTGAAGCACGACAAATTAATTAAAGCTAATGTAGACTCATAAACAAACATTCGGACTAAACACCCTCCATCCTCCACAGGAAATGACTCTTACATAAGCTCCGGTGATGCTCTTCTTGGCCACGACGAAGATAAGGCAGATGAAGATGGCCGAGCCCAGCATGCTGACAGCGCACACCAATGGGTCGGCCCGTTTGGTTTTCTGGCGGCAATAGCGTGTGGTGACGGCGCCGATGAGCACGCCCAGAAGCCCAGTGACGCAGGTGATGGCGCCGAAGATCAGGCTGCAACGACAAGACAAATGGTGGATTCAGGTTCTGTCTGTGAACACCAACACCTGCACAACCATTTATTGGCCAAGTGACTGCATTTGGTAATTTCAACAAATATTAAATACGGGTCCAAGAAGTCAGGTCCAGAAGCAGATTGATTTTTATAAAAATAGATTGTGATTCACGTTTATTTTGTGGAAATTTCTTCAGTTTATGACATAATAATTGTTTTACTGCAAGTGTTTGCTTTTTAAAAAAGTGTCTGCTGAAATGTTTTACTGCAAGAGGAGGGAGACTGTTGTCATGGCAACTGAAAACTGGGGTTGAACTTTTGATTCTTAAGTATTTCCATGAGAGCCCTATATTGGAGTAAGCAGCCTCTCAGTCCAATTTCCTACAGATTTGACATTGCTTGAATTAAGTAAAAAAATAAAATAAAATAAAATCTTGGATTAAGCAAAAAAAAAAAAAAAAAAGCTTAAGCAAAAAAATCTTGAAATAAGAAAGCATTTTGAATTCATAATAACAATAATAAGTGGCTGGTTTGATTTCAGTTTTGTATTCAGTTTACAGCATCCTGTGTAGTTTCATTAAAATTCATTATTGATGGAGGTTATGGTTAAATGTTACACAAATGTTTGGATAAAATAACTAAAAAAAATTATTTTACTAGAAGTCATGGATGGTAGATTAACTTTAAAATTTTTTAAATAGATTAGATTTGGAATAAAAACTGTGATTTATATGAAAAAAGAACATTTTATTCCAGTCATATTAAGAAACATTGAAACTGTAGAGGGGTGAATGTCTTGTGTTTTTATGTATTTGTGGTTTTTATTGTATTTCTTTTATCTTATTGATTTTATTTACTCATTTATTTAATTATTTATTTAGTTATTTATTTTCTCTCTCTGATATCTGGGGTATGTTCATACTTGCTCAGTTGATAAAAAAAAGAAATGGTCCTGCAAAGAAACATGACATTTATTTGTATTGATCCTGCATTGATTGGTATAATACAAACCTCAATCAAGAGAATAACAAAGAAAAAAGTGGGAAAATAAGGTTCTACTTTGTATTGTTTTGGCTCTGCATAGAAATATGAACCTCAATAAAGATATTTTTTAAAATCATGTTTGTGATTTAGTTTTATACAAATTGCTGATTTTTCTGCAAATATTCAGAAAGCATGTATATTTCCTTGTGGGTGCTGTTGTATGTTGACAGAAAGATATTCATCTGTTTCCAGTTTTCACATGGCTGCAGCTGATCAAAGGCTCAGATCTTGTTTTTTCATGTGCACCACAGTTTACTCATTTTTATCGCTAACAAAGCAGATGTTATCAGTGTTTGACGAGGCTTCAGATTCTATCGGACTGACACATGTTTCGAAGCCAGGCTCTTTGTTGCCTCTTTAATCCCTCACCTGTCTGTGCTGCTGCAGATTTCTGACTTGGGGCAAACCTCGATCTTCTGGACCTCCTGGGCCCGGATCAGGTATGATGGGATCCAGATACCGAATGCACCGGTGGCGAAGGACACGGCGGCGGATGCCAGCGAAGAGAACATGTAGCTTCGACTTGAGGCGAAGAAACACAAAGGAAAACAATCAGCTGATTATCTGGGCCGACATAATCACAACAAATAAACAATGCGCTGTAATCTGTCACGCAATCGCAAACAACCACCTGTTGAAGCATCACCATCTGCCATTTATCGCAAACAGGGAGGTTTATCAGGTTGGACCAGATTATGATGATGTGAAAGGTGAGAGAACAGGAATGTAAAGCAGCTCTGATCCTGAAAAGTCTTTAACCTCTTACCAGCCTGGAATGTACATGACATTATTTTAATAACAAGTGGTTCCAGGCACAACAAACCCCACCCCTCACAAATGTTTAACTTGATTTGCCCTATCTCTTATCATTGTGAAACATTTTTTTGGTGACCTTGACCTTTGACCTACATTCATTAAAATGTAATGGGATCTATTATGGACCACCTCACACCTTTTCTGACAATTACATGGAAATTGGTCCAGGACATTTTGCGTAAAGCTGCTGAAAAATAGACCAAAAAAAACAAATTAAAAAAACTAAGACAATACACTGGTCTCCCCTTTGTGTGTATTTGGGGAGGGGGGGGCTTTTATGAGCAAAAAGAACAAACAAATTTAGGGTGCTTCCATACTGCACGCACCAGGTATTAAAATAATTCTTCTGTATCATATAGACTCCAGTACGGTCTGCTTTCACACCTACAAACCACAATGGGTCCAAATGACATTTCATTAACTTTTATCGTCCAGTAAAAATAAGCTCCAGTTTGGATTAACTATAGAGAGACATGTTCACACATTAGTACTCACTCTGATCTTTGTAGATTATATTCTTTGTTTTGGCCATTTTTGGCGAACTATGAAGCTGATGGACTGGAGTCGTGTTATTTCAGGCAGAGGAGACACGCAGGATTTGAATCAATTAGCATCCCTACCCATGATGCATTTGGAATAGTTGCTTTGGACCCAATGTCTATGGTTTGGACGTGAGTTCAGGTTCGCACCAGACGTTGGCATTTGGGGTGGAGACACATAGACTCAGACCACCTGTTTGTAGAGGTCTGGCTCTACTTGGTTCAGTGCAGATTTGAATGTGACTGATGATTTTACATCAAGGAAAACAAACTGAACTAACAGCTATGGTTCAAATGGAACATTTTGTGAATGCACCAGGTAATGTTGGTGTTAAAGCTGCCTAAGTCTAGTTATTGCCTGAAATGATGTTACGTTTTATGGGACACTATGTATTTGCACAGAGCAAATGGAACACATGATAATTTCCCCTGGGATTAATAAAGTATTCTGATTCTGATGAACACACAGACAGGGTGAGTGTGTATATGTGTGTTTGTGTGTGTATGCATGTGTGTGTATATATATGTGTGTGTGTGTGTGTGTGTATGCATGTGTGTGTATATATATGTGTATGCGTGTGTATGTGTGTGTGTGTGTGTGTGTGTATGTGTGTGTGTATGTGTGTGTGTATGCGTGTGTGTGTATGTGTGTGTGTGTGTGTGTATGTGTGTGTCTTACTTCTTTGCCAGTGCCTTCATGTCACAGAACCAGGAGGTACGGGTCTTGATGCGTCCTCCCATCTGGTCGGCGCTGCCTCTCTTGGGTTCCGGCACAAACAGCAGGATGAGACTTCCTGCAGTCAGACCCAGAAGTGGGGACACCTACGGAGACAGAGACAGGACATGACTGTGAGACACGTTATCATGTTTCCATGTCACATGCACAGTGGGTTTGTTCTAAGGAAGTATCCAAGCATCCCTCTGCTCTGAGTCTGATATGGATGCGACAGTCAAAGAAAACCTCATCAGCTCCCATTTACGTTTATATCATCTACAACCTTTTGTGTGTACTTGTGTGTACTTTGTGTGTATTTTGTATGTATTGTCGTTGCATGTTTGCACATGCGTCGGTGTGGAGGCGATAGACAAAAGGCAGGAGGGAGTGTGTGGGTGACGCTTTGAGTAACACACATTAGTCATAAATGCAAAAACTATTTCATCTGTCAGGGAGAATGTGTCATATTTTATTGTATAGTTTATGAAAAGTCCATTTAGATGCAGAAATATTGTGTTTATATTAGTGCAGGGGTGTAAACACATTCAGGTCAGGGATTGCATTCAGTCCAAAATGATCTGAATGTGGGTCAGGTCAGACCAAACAACAGCATAAGAATATAAAAATAATGACAAATCTAAGTATTTGTCAGGGTTTTATTGCAAGAAAAATATTAAATAGTGAAAATATTTACATTTACAAATGATCCAAACCAAAAAGATGTGAATATTATTTATGATTTTCATTTAATATTTTCACTCTCGTGGTTTTTCTTTTCTTTTTACCTATACATTGATGTGCTGTAAAGTCTTATCTTACAACCTGAAGAAAATCTCTTCACAAAAATATGTGCAATTTTAACAATATTCTGCCTCAACTTATATTATACACGTACACACATCAGAGTTTCTACAGCTATCAGTAAATGTAAATTTTTGATGTCCTTATTAATGCTTTATTATTATATTTGCTTAATTTGTTTTTGTTTACATGAGACAATTACTTTTTACTTTTTTTAACATTTATGTAGCATCACAATAAGGTTTATCAGATTTTTTTCCATCCATAGTTGCATTCATTTTTAATTATTGATGATGATGATCAGACTTCTGTATCAAATCTTCATCATCCCAAATTAGAGTTTGGACTTTTTGAAGGCTAATTTTTGTGTGAAAATGATGTCTTAATGTTCCCTGAAGTATTCTCTCACAGGTTCTCTCTGTAACTGTGACTCTCTCTACCTTTTTAAGCAGACTCAAGACTCACCTCTTCCAACTAGCATACTCTCCATAATCCAACTTTTCTTTGCTCTTTCCATTTATTTCATCGTGTTTATTTTTTCAGCCACAGCCACCTATTTTTATCCACATACTTTTTGTTTTTAGACCTGTTTATATACTGTTTTTATTCTACAAAAAAGAAAAAATTCCAAGGCACTCTCTTATAAGTAAAAATAAAAAGCCTTTATTAAATTGGCTTGGTTATAAAAACCTATTAAAATCCTATAAAAACCCCAATGCGTTTCGGCATCATAGCCTTTATCAGGGAGTCAGGAGTCTGTTTTTATTCTGTTTGTTAAGTGCCCTGAAAGTTTTGAAAAGCGTTGATAAATACAATTTATTATTATTATTATTATTATTATTATTATTATTATTATTATTATTATTATTATTATTACTATTATTATTATTATTATTATTATTATTATTATTATTATTATTATTATTATTATTATTATAAGTTTGCTGACCCTCATCAATCCTGGTGGTGTCCAATCTGTTAAACATTACAGACATGAGAGGACACTTACTGGATCAGTTAGATTAAATAACTAGTTCCAGCTGAAACATTATTAATCACTGAAGTATTTACCCATGGAAGGATCTGAACTATTAGCTTAGTTAAATTGAGTGTTAGTTTCCTGTAATCAAAACCAAAGGTGATGCAGTGAAATACTGCATGTGTGACTTTTTTTTTTTTTTTTTGACTGGCAGTGTAGGTGTTTCAATAATTTGTATGTGTGATGTGACTCATAATGCTGGGGAAGACATCTACACACACCTGCACACACCTACACACACCATTTCCCTTACACTGTTGTAAGTTTTTTATCCTCTGAGCTTGTGTGAAAGAACAGAATTAGCTTAAAACTGAAGTGCATCCAAAAGGTTTAGCGGCAGATACGGAGGAAAAACAACACAAGACAAAAGGAACAAACGCTGACGCTTTGGCACCTTCACTTCATCTGTCCGCTCATGTTTATTCAGAGGGACCTGTGACCTTTGACCTACACTCCCACGGGGCCCATTACACACTTCCTATATGGCTGCCTGGCAATCAAACTGATTATCCGATGCCCTCCGCTGCTACTCATTTCTATGCATCACCTCATCCATATTTTTCCTCTGAACACGGAAGACCGCGGGGACACGTTGGGCAAAAACACACGGAAGCGCTCCAGTGTTTTTTCCTTCAAACAGGACGCTGGCGCAAAAAGAAGGCGTTTCATGTTTTGGTATTTGTTTTCCTCTGCGTGCCACACTGGTGATTAATTGGCTTTGAGATTGTTTTATAAGAATGTCACCACGGCTGCTGTGAAACAAACACAACCACTTTTGTTTTTTTTGTTTTTTTAATGCTGGATAAAGTTGAAGAAATAGACTTCCTGTTTCCTGGATCTCAGTCCACTAACCTCATCCAACTGAGACAATGTTTAACATGGTCCTTGTCTGTTTGTTTAGAGGGTTTTATAAGTCGACCCTGAACTCAGATCAAGAAGACCTGTTTTGCCTACATTAACCAAAAACACCCCCAATACTTGAATTAGCAAAACATATTTAATTAATATATATAATATATTTAATTAAGCAAAAAAAAAGATCTTTACTTAAAAGCCAAAAAACAGAATTTTTTTTTAAAAAAATTAGAAAGAGAGAGAGCAGAGCCTCCTCAGGTCTCTCATTGGTTCGCTCCATTATCCACCTGTACATCCCACAGGCACACTGAGGGCTTCAGTCTTACAAACTCAGCATAATCCCAATAAAAAAGAGCTTTGACATCAGTGATTTATGCTCCTACTTTAACACCCGTTTAACCACAAAGGAAAACAAAGCAAAACCATCTCAGCAGTTTTCGACAGTAACATTTGGTAGAAATTAGGCTTTAATTAAAACAAATGTAGTGTAGTTGTCCTCTTATTTTCACTGCGGTTTCAGTTCACTTTCATTTATTGTGGCTTGTAGGATGAATTCTGTCATAACAACTGGTGCCAGGTACAATACAAGGACTATTTAATCCAACTGCTCCACCTGCTCCAGATCCTGAATCCAGGTTGGATCCCATGTGAAATAATTTGGAAGATTATTTAAAAAAAAAAGTCAAATATTAAAATAAACCACAGACGGGACCATTATTCCTGCACAGTTCAGACTTTTTACTTTCATTTCCCCTGAACAGCCTGGATACAAATATTTCCCATCTACCTTTCACTTATTGTCCTCCGTGACCTTTCATGTGTGTAACAGCGATCTAATGGTTACTGTTGTGTGTTTGTGTTTAACCACTGACCACCTGAAAGTAGATGGAGGTCCTACTTCCACAGTTTGTCACACATTCCCTTTAAGTCAAACCACAAATCTAAAATATCTGTAGCTGTATTTTGTAGTTCCTGTGCTGAAAAAGACATCCAGTCTAACGGGGGGGGGGGGGCTGACACCATGTTTTTTCATCAGCATTGATCCTGTTTGAGCAGAAGCATCTGTGGGTGAAGTCTTATGAAAGATAAATGTGTTTACAGAGCGAGCTAGCATCAGCCTCCAATCTGAACACAAACTAACCTTCCACTGCTGCAGCCACTCAATCACAACTGCAACGCGTTGTAACAGAAACATGGTGCAGTATGTGTGGACACGGTAAGCAATGGTACAGGGTATCAAAGGTTCAGTCTGTATTGCAGTTGTTGAGTCATGGTTGACAGTTGGATCTGGTTCAGATGCAGAGGCTGGCTGTGCACCAGAACAGCACTGAGAGAAACTAATGGAGAGCCTTAAAAAACGGGCTACGGGATCTTAGAATAATGGCTCAGACAGTTACATTTTGAAAATAGACAATTCAAAAGTCCAAACTACTTTCTTCATTCATTCCCCTTGAAGCCATGTCTCCAGAATAATAGCATGTGCTAATGCTTGTTCCCAACAGTTTACACGTGCTGCACAGCAACATTTCGGTCAGCTCCTTTTCAAGCTCCACTGACGGTCGGGCTCCAGTTACTGTTCGGTCTCAGGCTCCGGCCTGGCTCAGGTTCCTATGCCAACTCCAACAACGGCTTGGCTCCTACTCAAGCTCCAGTCTATGCATACCCCCCCCCCCCCCCCCCCCCACACACACACACACACACACACACACACACACACACACACACGTGCACACACACACACACAACTTTTACAGAACACTCCCAGTTCATACCTGTCTGACTAACATTACATTTACTACTGACTTATATTTTCTGGTGAACTTCACATCCTAATATCGCTATTCATTTATAAATGCACTTTCATCTATAGCCTGTCCTTCAGTGTGGTTCTCCTAAAGATTTCTTCTTCTTCCCACTGGGTTTTGAAGTTTTTTCTTACCGAGAAGGAGGGTCTAAGGACAGGGGATGCTTGGGACTTTTCATATATTTATGTAGATTATTATGTTTCTGTAAAGCCCTGTGAGACAACGTTGTTATGATTTGGGGCTTTATAAATAAAATTGAATTGATTTGAATTGAATTGAATTGAATTAATTGTCTAGCTCTGGCGTCACTTCCTATACTCGTGCTCCAATCCTCTTAGAACAAATTATTCATGCAGGAGGGTTACAAACAGAGGGGGGAGGGACAAATGACAGTTTAATTTAATAGACAAATCACTGTTCAATCATTTGGAGTAGGCGCTCAAAATGATTGGATGGTGCTTTTTCAGTCTTGGTTGTTGCAAAGGTGACTATATATATATATATATATATATATATATATATATATTTTGTGTCAGAGCATTTAATTAATTGGTTGTAATCAAGGTGTGAAGGGGATTTTAAGCAACATAGTAAAAAAGAAGAAGAACAACAAAGTCATGAACAACAAACATGACAATGGTGAAGGAGGTTTTACTAATGTAAAGGATACTAATTAGGGGTGTAAAGATAAACCGATTCGAATAGGTTATTGGTCTGTGTCATATGAGATCTGAGTGAATCGGTCCATGGAGAACTGAATCAGTAAAACTGCCAACAATTTATGGATGTGAATCAGTTTCCTGAGGTCCAGCCACTGATCTGTAATTATGTTCTTTATATCTGTGACCAAGTAGCTTAACAATGTCATAGCATTTATTTTTCAGAAATATACACACATATCACATGTATCTGCGGATTGTTTTTAGGTACGGATAGAAAGGAAATGCAGGTAATTTTCTATGAATCGCCCTGAATAATAGTCTGTGAATCGAGATTTGAATCGGATCACTGTGGGTGAAGGATTCACACCCCTTATACTAATAATAATATTGTTCAGGGTATTTGGATGTAGAAGGGCTGTGGTCCACTCGGGCTGGACTCAGGTTGTCAGAGCATCTGCCTGAAGCTAATACTGTAGCCAGACTCTGTGTCCAATGGGCTCCAACCAATGACAGTAGAATTCCATAAATCAGTCATCTTGCAAAGTTGTAATATAAGTGTGAGTTGTCTGGGAATGTCATATGAAAATGACAAATGAGTTGTAATGCGGCCCATGCTTTTACTGAACCTTAAGGGGTGTACTAAACATTACAATGGTCCGACAAGTGTACTGTTGCACCCCTAATGTGGACACACCAGGAAACCACATCATTTTTAATTTAGTAAGAGACACTGTAGAGGGGGGATATATGATAATAATAATAATAATAATAATAATAATAATAATAATAATAATAATAATAATAATAATAATAATAATAATAATAATAATAATAATAATAATAATGAATATATCCCGTAAAACAACAGCATAATCACGTTTGTCTTCATATTTATGGAATGATTTCTCCTGTCATCTAATGATAATAAATAAAGAAATGATTGCATTTGTGATTTAAAGTAAAAATGGACATTATGCACTTTTGTTTTTTTCGACATTCAGCAAATATCGTGAAAGTTTTGCCCATCAACTGGAGAGAGAGGGAGAGAGAGAGATCGATCCATCTTTGAGTCTTTGGTATAGAGTTTCACTTTTACATTAGACGTATTTTACATATGTATAATATATGATACAATAGAGCAGGACAAATGTGAGTTATTAGGAAGTAGATATAAAGTAAATGAGCCTTCAGTTTTCCTTCTGTGGTGTTTGTTCTGCTTGGGCTGAAAGTGGAACCTGAACTTCAGTCAATGTGACGTCTCTGCTTTAAGGCCTTTGTGGAGCTGATGCTGGCGTGTTTTTGGGGGGCGTCGGCCTCCAGCTCTGCCCTCTGTCACTTCCCTGTAACGTCAGGGCTCGGTCATGTGTGTCCCTCAGCGTTTTGACTGACCCCCCCCCCCCATCCCCCCCGACCCCAGATCCATGACGGCATCACCAACCAGCCCTGCAGGAGGGAGCCTTCCTCTGCTTTTGTGAGGATGTGTGTGTGTGTGTCTTTGATGATGATGATGATGATGATGATGAAGCTGCTCTTACCCTCAACGCCCAGTGCCAGTCTCCCGCTGCCACTTTTGCACTGGCGCCCAGGATGTAACCTAGTCCGCTGCAAAGACACAAACACACTGAGCATTAGCAACAGAAAAGTAACTCTGATGTTGATCTGTAACATCACGACTAAAGCCTCTCAGCTGATGTTTAGACAAATGGATTCAGAAACAGTTTGTGCCCAAGAACTGTTGAACCTGCCAAAAATAATAATAAGAACTATGGTGTTTATGTATGACCACTTCCCTCACACTGGAAAAAATCTGAATCTGACCACATGTATCTCATTAAAATCAGACACAATCAACTAGAGAAGAATGTTTCAGTGAGATATAAGAATGGAATTATAGACGAATTATAGAGATGATCTGCAAAATCTGACCAAGATCATTTTCTACTTGATTTTTCAATTTGAATTAAGCAAAAAACAAGGCAGTCGTAGACAGCAGAGGCTTGATATGGCATCATATGACGTCAAAACATGATGTGATCGAGCCATGGGTGTTGACCCATCTGATATCTGAAGGTGAAATGATGTGAATGAAAAAAAAAAACGTGAGACTCTATCTTGTCTGAATCCTGAAATATTACCACTGATGTGTTTTAGATCTTGACCTTTACTGTGACCTTGACCTTTGACCTTCATTGCTCAAAATCTAATGGGTTCTTCCTTGACCCATTATCTATCATTCCTGAGAGTTTCATCAAAATCCATTCAGAACTTTTTGTGTAATCCTGCTGACAGACAGACAGACAGACAGACAGACAGACAGACAGACAGACAGACAGACAGACAGACAAACCCACATGAATTTAATACCTCCTTGGCGAAAGTAAAAATCCAAAATCAGTTCTCATATCTCACTGAAAATATCATTCTGTAGGTGATTCTGGCTTATTTTAAATGTGATGACATATTTGGACTAGAAACATACACTTGGTAAGATTTAGACTTTTGCAGTGTGATGTGACCCTTCCAGCAAGTTTCATGAAATCACACTGAAAAAAATCTTAAACTTACCAAGTTTTCCTCATTTTTAGTCCAAATATCTCATCGCACTTAAAATAAATAAAGAATACAGTTTTATACAATTACTAAATTAATCAAAGGCATTTTCAATAGAGTACTTGAACACTAAATGGTGTGTGTGTGTGTGTGTGTGTGTGTATGTGTGTGTGTGCCACCTAGTGTTTCAGAAAAAAAAGTTCACACAAACTCTGGTATCCATATCCAATGAGTCTATTCCTCAACCCCTAACGCGGACCTTGTTGTCCCGGGTGCCGTCCGAGCCGGTATGACTCTATTTATTGTATCGCTCATCGTGAGGTATAGGCATGTATAGCGTAAAGTGCCTTGCCTAAGGGTACACCTGGGATTCGAACCAGCAACCACAAAAGCTACCAGTAGTAATCGGAGCACTAGGGGCAGTGACCCCCAAGCTGGGAAAATGGCTCCAGCAGATACCAGGAACAACATCAGAGATGTCAGTACAAAAGAGGGCAATGCTAGGAACAGCTAAGATCCTGCGCAGAACCCTCAGGTAGAGGACCCGAGTCTCAAGGAGACACCGCCCAGGTGGGGCGAGAGGAACATTTTATTTTTTTTTATACTTTATTCTAGTTCTAGCTCTATTCTTGTACTCTGTAAAACCTTCTATTTCATTTTCCTTTACTTTTTCAGTTTCTGTAATTTTATATTCACTATCTTTTTTCTTTTTCTCATGTATTGGTTTTTTTTATCCACATTATTGAAGTGACTGGAGTTGCTTGTCTAATTTCCCTCAACACACACTGACAGTAAATGCTTTTCTATTTTATTCTTATTATGTATATAGTGCCAGAGTCGTGTCGTGTGTTCATCCCAGTGTCATTTCCATGGCTCACGCTCATGCCTCCATTACACACTTCCTGTTTGTGGACTCGTTAAAGCTGTGTCGAGTGTCAGCTCTTGACATGGAACACTTACAACAGTGTTTATGATCAAAGCGCCAGCAGCGAACAGCGCTGTGTGGATTATTGGTGGATGTGTGTTCAGTCAGAAAACAAAAGGTGTCCAGTTCCTCCCGGTGAACTGATGAGTCGTGTGGATGAGAAGTGTGTTTGGCCACAGCGTAATGGAATTATGACACATTTTATGAGCTGCTGGGGGTGAATAAAAGACATGTGCTCTGAGGTAAACGCAGCTGCATCAGGTTGGATTAAATCAAATAAAGCGACTGCTGTGCTGCGATAAACTCAACTCTCAAATAACAGCCAAGCACTGGAAACAATCTAAATCTGACAAAGTTTATTTTTCTGATTTCTCGTCCAAATATCTCATCCCACTTAAAATAAGACTTTCAGGTGCCAGATTTCATTTCCAGTGGCTTGGAACAGTAAAATAATAGCATAATAAACTATAAATAATGACAAATTCAAAGGTTTGTCTTTGTTTTAGTGCAAAAAAATCCCCTATTAAATGATGAAAAGACTTACTGTTATAAACAATCCCAACAGAAAAGATGGGAATGACCTGAAGAACTGAAATTTATGAAGAAAAATGTAATATTAATAATATTCTGCCTGAACTTGTCATTTGTCTGTGTGCATTATGGATCAGATCTACAAAGACACTAAACACTCAAATTGTGCTTAATTTTTTTTAGACATTTCAGGTTGTTCATATTTGTTCGAATTATTGACATGTTATTGTTCCAGCATAGTTTGTAAATTATTGTCATTTATTTCTAGGCATAATGTAATTGTATTTTTTTCTCATCAAACTGAGAAGAAAAAGAAAAGAAAATATGTAGTCATTATTATTCATAGATGGTTACACTGTCAAATCTCAATCTGATTTTTTGTCATTTCTAGTCCAAATATCTCATCACACTGAACACTGGACTTTTCAGTGAGATATAAAAACTGATTTATAGACAATAGATCTGGAAAATATGATTTAAACATCTGATCAAGATCAGCTTCACTTGTTCCATTGGCAGATTTTTATTTATTTTTTGCTTAATTCAAGCAAAAATATCTTATATTATTTTTTAAGAGGGACATTTTTTCCAATGAGGTGAAAGAGGAAACACATCAATTAAAAGGTGATGATAGAATGTGGGCTTTAACCTTATTTTGATCTAAAACATAACAAAACAACACAGTAAAAATCTTTTAACTGCTGCAGTGACGAATAACCGACAGTTTGTAGAACATAAAGATTGGATTGTGTTTCAATGGAAAAAGGTCATGTGGCCTGATGAGTCCAGATTAATGATAGACCCATATATTAGCTGGCCCATATACTGAGCTGACTTTTCTTTTCTTGTATTATTATTGGACTGTTGCATTGGCTGATATGCTCTTTTTTCCCCCTGCCATGATTTACTGATAGGTGAAGTTCATGGACATCTCTATATTGTTGCAGTTACTGTTGTCCACTGTAAAAAAAAATATATGTTTGGTGTAATATTTATTAGGTTAAATGCAGAGGTGGTAAAAGTACTCACATTCTGTACTTAAGTAGAAGTACAGCTACTTGTGTGAAAAAATACTCTGATTCAACTCACCTGCTTAAGTAAAAGTCAAAAAATTTTAATAAAGTAAAAAAAAGTAAAACTGCTTTTTTTGTCATGAACGTAATTCTACTTATTTTACCAGGAAAAGTCAGAAACATTTCAAAAGTATCTAAAATAAAGCATTTAAAACTGAGTTACTGTGTAGATAATATGTTTATTAAGTTACAGTAGTTTTGTGGATATGGGCAGAAAATGTAGGAAAAATGTGTGTGTGTGTGTGGGGGGGAGTCACAATTGGGATCAAAAGTCATCATGAGACTTGAAAAAAAGTTAGAAATTAGTTAAAAATGCATAATTTTAAATGAAAAAGTCGAAGTTGTGAGAAAATGTTAAAATTGAGAAATTAAAAGTCAAAATTATGCCATAAAAAGTCAAAATTGTGAGATAAAAGGTCAAAATTGTGACATAATAAGTCAAAATTATGAAATGAAAAGTAAAAATTGTGAGATAAAAAGGCAAAATTCTGACATAAATATTAAAATTATGAAATAAAAAGTAAAAATTACGACATTAAAAAGTCAACATTGTGAGATAATAGTGATATAACTATAACATATAAAGTATATTTTGAGAATGTAAAGAGTACAGATATTTATGTAAAAATGTAGGGTGTAAAAGTAAAAAGTTGCTAGAAAAAGAAATACTCAAGTAAAGTACAGATACCTAAAAATGTACTTACTGTAACTACAGTAATGAAGTACTTTTACTTTGTTACTTTCCACCTCTGGTTAAATGTATCAGTGAGAACTGGAATAATTTCAGTCAAACTAAATCTATCATTAGTGTCATAAATAAACTGTGGTAAGAGTCAGTTTATTCTGTATTTTCAAATAATATTAAAAAGGTTTCAGAGTCATTTCAGAGTCAAACTCAGAACTTTGAATAGTGTTGAAGCATGCTTTGACTCCACCCATATGTGTTTTGCCTCGACCCATATGCCCTGTGACGCAAGGACAGTTTGTGCCGAGTACCAAAACTCCATTTGGGGATATATAATTAAAGTGCAAAAAACTAGCCTTTAACCATTGGATCATGAATGTGACTGTGAAACCTACTGTATCTGCAAGAGGAAACTTTCATGCAGATGCTTTTCTACTGTTTTATTCTTATGCGCTGACAAACGGACTCATATGTTCTCACATAACTTCATCAAACCCCTAAATAAAATAGTTTTATGTGTGTTTCAGTTCATTCAGTTTCATATGTAAATGTAACCCTGGGAGCTCCACCACCTCTGCTGTATGCTTTATGATCTTCCATCTGAGTCTCTTCACTACAAACACTCTGATGTGTGTTGTCTTCAAAGTCTTTCAGCCTGTTTTTGTTCAGACTTTTTGGCGTGGAGCTGCCGTTTTCCATTTAGAAGTCTGATCGGATGATGTGAAGCCAACAGGTCGGTGCGGTATGTGATCAACAGCGGCGGCTAAAAAGGCCAAACATGTTTGACTGGTTCTACATAAATTCACGCTTTAGAGCAAACAGGGAAACGCTTCCACGAGACTGATTAGACGCCCTAAAAATAACAGTGCAGCTAAAGCCGCCCAGACAGTGGATGATATTTCCAGTGAGTGACTAATGGCTAATCTTATCAGAGTCCAACCAGGGAGGCTTCGGAAAGTTCAATGCCAACAATAAAACCTGAGCATGAAAAATAGAAGCCCATCAAACGGCAGCGATACTCCGAACCTGGTACGTGAGGCCACGCTAAGAAATGTGTCGGGGCAGGGGAATCCGTTTCCTTCAGAGCCAGTCTAATTCCTGAGGTGATTTCCTGGAAATGGTCAAAACAACCTGAGACAAACAGGAGGATGTGGGCTGGACTTCACCAGGCCCGGCTTTCACCTTCTATTGTTCAGTTAGCGGGCAGTTTAGAGTGACCCCGACACTTTGGCTGCACACGATAAACCAACCACAGTGTAGTTTGAGTTCACCTTCTGCCATATGTTCAACTGCAGTAGGTCTGAAAGCCTCCGCTAATATGTTCCAGCATAAAAAAACAACAGAACCAAGTCAGATTTTCATGTAATTTTACTTTTTAACACTAAAACAAAGATCAAATATGCAGTTTTCATTATTTATATCACATTTTATTGGTGTGATCCAATGGAGATCTAATTGTTCTGTATGTGGAACTGGAGTTACAATTATTTTTACCAGTAGAAAAACAAACAAACAAAAAAACAAACAAACAGTAGAATCTTCATCTTCTCTAATAACGATCAAACAGCTCACAAGCAAACAAACAAAAAACCCATTTGCCTTTCATGGGGGGTGGGGTAATAAATATGAATAAGTGTGCAGAAATATTTTATTCTAAATATATAGACTATAGATTAGAAGTACACTGAGTAGGGCTGTGATATTATTAACATTTTGAATCAGATGTGGATTAATGTCAATTAATCACAGTTAAATATCATTCATTTTTAATCTAAAAATATCTAATCTATTAGCATTTTATTTTTCATGAGCAAACAGATTCAAGAAAGAAGAGAATATATATGCATGTTGGTTTTGCTGCAAGCTAGGCAACGCGTTAGCTATGTACAGTGCTAGCAGAATCCCTGACGAACACACATTTGGTATATATATATATATATATATATATATATATATATATATATATATATGTTTAGGTGAAAAGAAAACTCTGTTGTGCAGAGTGTCTAATATTTTTTTCCAGTCAACTGTTCCATCTTATGGTTGTGGTGTTTAGTGTCTTCCATCTTTCCGTCTGTGCATTTGCGTATGTACAACACTAACTACTGCGTCAAACTGCCTGAAATCTGAAATGTGTCGGCAGAGACATTGAGTCATTCTACTGTAGATAATTGATTAAATGTGTTAACATTTATAATCAGATTAATCAGACATTCAGGGTCATTCTGCTGCAGATAATGTGTTAAATGTGTTAACATTTATAATCAGATTAATCATGGTGATGAATTAATCTGTGTTAATGTGTTCATTTTGACAGCCCTAATATTGAGATGTGCTGTGTGAACATTAATGACCCTCTCTTCCTTTGTGCTGCTGCAGATAAATGCTAACCCTCCAGTGACTCCCACACTACATCCACCATCCACCATCACATTCATCTTTTATTACTTGGTTTGTTTTCTCCCTGTGGCCCTTTTTCTGATTGAATGAACTGAAAAGGCTGGAGATCTTAGCCTCATAATGCCACTTATTCCCACATCGGCCGCCTCATGTGACCTAACAGACTCAAAGTTCTGCCTTGACTTTGTGAAAACAGCACGACTTTTTATGAGAAGATGATTAAACCCTGATTAAATGATCCCCAGCACCGCATAAAACACCTGCCGTTAGTGTCTGCGTAGTCTTACCTTCCCAAAGGGATGGCCAGGTAGAAGACAGAGAGCATCATGGTCCGGCTGTTATTAGTGAACAGGTCACCGATGATGGTGGGAGAGATGGACGAGTAACTGGACTCACCGATGCCCACAAAGCCCCGGGAGAGAACGAACAGCCAGAAGTACTGCACACACAAAAATATGGGTTTAGTGGAGCGGTTCTGGAGGACTTTTAATGTCAGGGTGTAAAATAAGACAGACAAGACAGTAGACAGACACTGTAAAAACACTGAAAGAAGTCAAAGGAATCAGAATCAGAACAGGCTGGACTGTCATGTGTGCGATGACATTAGGATTGTTATGAAAGTCAGTGCAATAATATGAACAACTGGTTCCAGGAACAACAAGCCACACGCCTCGTAAACGTCTACCTGACACTGAAAACCTATTTTGGTAATCCTGACCTTTGACCTACATGCACCAAAATTTAATAGAATCTATTCTGGACCACCTTTAGTGAAAATGTCATGGGAATTGGTCCAGTAGTTTTTGCGTAGTCGCTGACAAATAGACAGACAGACAGACAGATAAAAAAAATACTGGGGGGGGGGGCAGGGGTCATAAAATACGATATGTAAGAAATTAGGAATAGAGCTAACATAAAATTATAAAAACTAAAGTGAAATAAGATAATATGGCAGAAAAGTTTATCAAAAGCAAAAATAAAATGTAAAAAAAAATCTGATTTGAGCAGAAACACAGATTTCTGAACATCATATGGATATCAGAATGTAGGAGTTATTTTTGGGTTTGAATTTCTAATTAATTAAGCTAAATTATAATGTAAATACTATGTTGGGAAAAAAAACAAGTGAACCACAGGGGATATGAGCACAATTAAGGAAGAGATTTGAAAAAATGAGGCGAAAACATCTGTGATTTAAAGCCGATGATCGCATTAATAAATCAACCAGTGCAATAACCAAGGTAGTGGTGTTGGCAGCTGGATTGTTAACTGTTTCTATGGCAACCACTACTGTGCTGGACTCACATTTCTGAAGCTGGAAAGAAATCTGCATCTTTGATTCAGATTACTTTATTTTTCTCCTAGGGGCAATTCAGTTCGCAGACATAGGTCACAGAAAGACAAGACACTGAACAGACATTCCACAACCCACAATGCATCACACATGGGGTCAGATCTGTCAATGCTGAGAACAGCAGAAGGGTCCAGGAATAAAGTCCAACAGTAACAATAAATATTTTAAATACATGAAATACATTAAAATATGAAAAACTGTAAAATACTCTAAATCAGGGTCTCAAACATGTGGCCCGGGGACCAAATGCAGCCCGCCAAAGGTTCCAACGTGGCCCCTGGGATGAATTTGCAAAGTGCAATCATTCCACAGTCAAAGCTGTGGAACTCATTTTAGTTCAGGTTTCACATACAGACCAATATTATGTACAGTCACATAACATGAAAACCTACATATAAATAACAAATCCATATTTTATTCTGGGTTTGATGTGAAAAACATTTTACATTATCAAATGTCTATCTGTTTTACATTTACAAACTACAATGCAAGAATAAAATATGAAAAACCTGAACAATTTGAAATGAAAATTCTGTACAATTTAAACAAAAATTTGCTTCTTCATGTAAAAATTATATATTGAAGCAAAACATTGTTAAAATTGTATTTATTTTGTCTAGAAAATTTGAGGGTTTTTTTGTTAATCCCATTTTTTTTTGTTTGTATAGTTTGTAAAAGAAAATATTTGATTCATTTAATGGAGGCGTTTTGCATTAAATCAAAGACAAAAGTTTGGAGTTATTATTAACATGCTATTTAATTATTTTACTGGTCTAACCCACTGGAAATCAAATCAGGCTGAATGTGTTCACTGAAAGAAAATGAGTTTGAGACCCCAGCTCTAAACATTATGCACTTTCACTCATATTTTTATTTAAATGCCTGATGGCAGAAGGAATAAAAGAAATGTGCATTTCGCTTTGGTTTCCTACTGGGAGCGAGATAGCGCCTCCCAGAGGGCATCAACGCAAACCTGCTATTCATTACATGGTCAGAATATTGGCTTTGTGGACCACCTGGCTGCTCCACTAGACGTAAATGGACGATGAAGACGTTCAGGACGCATCTGCACACGGCACAGAAGAAGGTGTGGGCATGAAATAAGTTGATTTGACTGAAGATGAAGGAGGTTTGTGTCAGTGTTAGAGTTCAACGTGCTTTAAGATCTGTGCTCTGAACCCGACTCTCATCCTCTGCTCCAAACTTCACACTAATCCATCATGTTGTGAAGCTACAGCAGGTGCATCGGACATGAGCAAACTCAAAGAACACATCGCAACTTGGAGAAAATGTGGGGACCAGACAGTTTCTTCTCAACAGTTTTTACCAAACTGAAGCGTAAGAAGTAAAAATCACTTCCTTCATCTACTGTATCATTATGAAATCATAATCCTCTGTTCTTGCAATAACAATACAATATTTTATAGATTTGTTTATAGATATATATACTGCTAATATAATATTTATATTTTATTACCCTATCCCTAAAGCTTGAAGGAAAGGGTATTGTTTTTGGTTTGGTTTTTGTGTTTGTGTGTCTGATTGACAGTCAAAACTACTGGGACAATTTCCATGAAATGTTCAGGAAAGGTGTGAGGTGGTCCACAATAGACCTCATTACATTTTGGAAACACTGTTATCTTCTAAAACATTGATTCCCCAGTAAAACCTATGGAGTTAGATTAATGATAGTAGCAAAAATGTCAGTTTTCTGTTTTTAAACTTTTTTCTGTGCTTTAACTATCATCTTTGTTATCAATTAATTAAATATGGAAAATATATTTTCACTGGAAAAATGCAAAATATGTTTTATTTTTAATAAATGGTGTTAAAATCACTTGGTAAATGTTAAATATAGAGATACACAAACCCTGCCCCTCACAAATGCTTTAGCTTTTACTGGACATCTCCCTCTCAAAATGTGAGTCTCTGATTGTAATCATTCAAGGTAACACAAGGTCAAAGGTCATGACATCATTTTGAAGCCCATGCCAGGTTTCCTATCTTTCAATAATAGTAACTAAGTCTCTATCACCATTTTAGATTTTAGGTATTGACTGAGTGACCCCTGACCTCTTGGGTCAACAATAAGTCAAAATCTATACACATAAGATGCAGGACTGAAAGACCAGCAGTTTGGTGCTCACTGGAAGTCTGTAAGATGAATACTTCAAAGGTTCTACCCAAAATGTAATTTTGACCTTTATTGTGACCTTTGACCTAGAGTCTTCAAATTTATCTTTCAAGGTTCTGATGTCAATGCACATCAACAGTGAGATAAAAAAAAAAAAAGCTGTATACAAGGCTGAGTATACAGGAATAAAAAGGAAATCACTGATCATTGTGAAAATACATTTTTGGTGACCTTGACCTTTGACCCACATTCTGGATCACTTTGCACCTTTCCTGAAATTTTCATGCAAATTGTTCCTGTAGTTTTTACGTACTCTAAAAATCATGACATAACGTGAACTATGATAATATATTTATGTGGGAGATGCTGAGGATCAAAAGGAAAATGTCTGAAATGAGTCCAACGTTGGCTAAACAAGACACAGACACAAAACACAGACTAAAAAGGTCTGATATTGATCTGGAAATGGTTAGATCCAAAGCAGCGCTAAATGTTTTCATCCTTCAAATCGCCTTCATCCGACCGTTTTATGACAATCTGAGGTCAGACACAAATGTTCTTTCACTCGTTATGTAACGTCTGCGCTCCGTTGCGATGCCCTTGAGCGTCTGAAACGTGTCATGATGGGAGTCGGTTCTAAGTGCTTATTAACGTTTCATTACACATTATGTCATTTATCTGTGACGGCGGTGGCGATGGTCACCGTTACATAACAGACACAGGCTCTGTTCTCATGTGACGGACAGTTCAGGAACATGTCTTGAGGGCGGGGTTAAAGCTGGGCCGCAGGACTGAGTGTGATGACTGCGTGGCCTCGGCGACATGTGTCCGAGAGAAATGAGGCCTGTAATGTCAGTTTAGCCGTTAGCGGAAGGACAATGGCTATGTGGCTAATAGTTTACTGTATACTTTCAATACATTGTACAACAAAATTTTATGAAATATGTTTTATAGAAAGGGTTTGGTGTAGTTTATTTAAGTGTCCTGCACAACAGTGCCCAGCCCACATGGGCTTACAAGACGCTTGAAAATCTGTAGTTTTCTACATCCCACCATACATTCAAACAGGATAAAGAATACTTTGTCTCCTCTCCCATGCCAAACACAGAAAAAGCAAAAGCAAATACATGTTTTGGAAACCAAAAACCATCAAATAAACGTTTTCTTAAATTTGAATAACATGGACAATATAAAACAAAATGCAACTCGTCTTCCACAACATTCAGGTCACACAAAGTTTGCTTTTAGTAAATTCTGGTATGTAGAATTGAAATTTGACATCTATTCAACATGTTGATTCTGTTGTTACATGTTGAACATGTTGAACATGTAACCACAGCACGGTGGTGCAGTGGTTAGCACTCGTGCCTCACAGAAAGAAGGTCTCTGGTTCAATTCCAACACCAGACCTCTCTGTGTGGAGTTTGCATGTTGTCTCTGTGTCTGCGTGGGTGTTCTCTGGGAGACCTGATAGGGCATGTCTCCCTTGAAAAATAAATCATTGATCTCAAAGGGATACACCTGGGTAAATAAAATATAGATTTTTAGATCAGTTTGGTTTTCACAATCCACCCAAATACGGTCCACCAAAGGGTCTAATCCGGCCCCTAGGATGAATTTGCAAAGTGCAAAAAATCCAGTCAAAGCTCGAGCCGTAAGAAAATATAATTTCTGAAATATATCGCTATATTTCATTTCACAATACTCTAACAATATTTGTAGGTATTTATTTCAATGCAGATATGGTTGAGCTTCATTTTTGTTGTTCCTTGTTCTGTATTTTATTTATTCTTATTCTTATTCTTATTCTTATTCTTATTCTTATTCTTATTCTTATTCTTATTCTTATTCTTATTCTTATTCTTATTCTTATTCTTATTCTTATTCTTATTCTTATTCTTATTCTTATTATTGTTATTATTATTATTATTATGGAGGAATAATATTTATTGATAAGTCACTTACAAAAGGTCAAATCGAAAGAGAAACTAATTTGGGAATTGGCATAAAAGTAGCACTGGGTCTTTGTGGGTTAGGGTTTAAGTTTTAACAGAGGAAAACTGGGTCGATCACTAATCTAGTGAAGATATTGCACGTTTAAGCTTTTCTGTTGATTTGCCGAAGGCTTCATTTGCATTAATCGACATTCGAGCTCAGAGCGTCCGGATTATTCCACACAGACGCCTCTGTGTGCACACATTTACATGACGAGCCTTTAATGCCGCCCAATCCTTTCAAAATGTCAAATTGTCAGGATTTTTTTTCATCACAACTGTCACAAACGTACACATATAGTTGTACATAATCGTGGAGGCTCTCATAAGGACCGCCCTCTCCTCCTGTCCCCACCCCCACACCTCCCCTCCCCATTACTCCTGAGAATAGAGTGATTGTTTAATGCGTTCAAACGTGGGCCGACACAGAGGGCTTTTACAGATATCAAATCTAAATCCACTTGTCAGAGGGCACTGAAACAACAGCGCCTTACCGTTGACGGCGTTGTAATAGAGACGAGTTGGAGGCGTTGATTGGCGGGTGGCCAACGAGGGAGCGAGGGCCGATAAAGAACGTCTACAAAGCCCAACCTGGAGTCGGACTGAGCATGTCATTTTATTTCCCCGGCCCCGGTATCAAGTATATCCACATCATAAGAGCTTAATTAGCTTGTCAGTGTCAGTGGTAGCAGTGGCAGTGGGGGCGGCGGCCTAATGGAATATCGCTACCTCCCCTCCCTCTGCCTCTAGCAGCTTGGCCCGGGGCTTTAACGTACCTCTTTGCTGATGAAGGAGCTGCACAGAGTAACAATAGACCAGAAGAAAATGCCGCAGCTCAGGATGACCTTTCTGTTGAAGCGGTCGCCAAGGTAACCGAAGATGGGAGCCGCCACCATGAAGCTGCAGATGAAGACTGTGAAGGGCAGAGAAAAAAAAGAGAGAACATGTCAAACAAATGAGAAAAAGGAGGTAGAGCAGATGATGGTGTGATGATGATGATGATGATGATGATGATGATGATGATGATGATGATGATGATGATGATGATGATGATGATGATGATGATGATGTCGCAAAACATGAACCGTCAAAGGCCCAGAGCATGTTACACATCCTCTGCTCTGGGATTTATTCAACATCTAATGAACCTTTAGTGGCAATTCATTTTACAGTCATTTTTACAGTTGTTATATAGTTGTCTTACAGTCATTATACAGTTATTTTATAGTTATTATTACAGGCATTATATAGTCGTTTTATAGTTATTTTGACAGACATTATAGAGTCGTTTTGAGGTCATTATATAGTCATTTTACAGTAAATTTTACAGTCATTATATAGTTGTCTTGCTGCTGTTTTACAGTAGTTCTAGTCAGAATATAGTTCCCTTACAGTTGTTATACAGACATTTTACAGTCATATAGTCATTTTACAGTTGTTTTATAGACCTTATATAGTCATTTTATAGTGATTTTTACAGTCATAATATAGTCATTTCACAGCTATTTTACAGTTGTTTTTACAGTCACCTCTATGTCAGCTGATCAGATCTGGGATTGGCTTAAGGGCCACGACAAGAAACCAGCAAAAGAACATCCAATACAAATGATACAGGACAAGATAATGAGGCCCGGTGGGGTTAGGACGGTTACAAAGGATTCAATCTGTATAGAGAAGGTGAATAGAACTGCACAGATGTAACAGATGTCCACCTACAGACCAGGAATGGAAAAAAGAAAAGATGATGGAGCACAGACGACCTGGTGAAATCTGCATAATGATTAAAAAACAACAAAAAACACTGCGTCAGAAACACTATTGTCACATCTGCTGCTGTTTGGTCCCATCATGCACCTGTCCACTTCACAACCATTACTGCATGAACCCACAAAGGCCCAGAGCTACTTCTGTGGCACTTCACACATTTACTTTACATTTGTTCCGTCATATATCGTTTGGGGGGAGTGGAGGGGGGGGGGGGGGGGGTCATGGGGCAGCCATGGCTCAGGAGGTAGAGGGGGTCGTCCACTAACTGAAGGGTTGCTGGGTTGAATTCCACTCAGACACTTCACCCTCCTGCCTCCAGTGTTGCTCCCACTGGTGTATGAATGTCATGAATTGGCAGCCACGTCTTTGTCAGCCTGCCCCCAAATGTAGTTTACCACCACCAGAGGGAAAATGTGAGAGTGAATAAATAACACCGCCCCACCATTTTTTTTAAAAGTAACTGCTTCAGACATTAAATATGCTTTTTTTTTTTTTTTTTTTTTTTTTTAACATACTTTAATAAGATGAATCAGAAAACAAATGACTTTAGGGCAGGTTAGTTCATAGTTTTAATATATATGATGGTGTGTTATTCCACATATATAGTGGTTTATGTTCATGTATACAATGGATTTGAGCCATTTAAAACTTGAGTTTTCTTTATCAGTAACACATGTGGTAAAATTTCATTAGTTTAATTCCGGAACCATTTTACTTGTAGGCCTGTGTAAATGGTAAATGGTCAATAATGTAAAGTGCATTGGGTGCCTTGAAAGGCGCTATAAGAATCAAATCCATTATCATTACTTTCCTTTACAGTTTTGCATCATATACCATTTGGGTTACACCTTAAAAAAAACACATCTTGCTGGTGGAAAACCTTTAATCAAAAAATGAGGGTATTTCTATTCTGTACATTTGTATGCACAGGTTATATTCACACAATGTGTGGGTGAATGGAACAACAACTATTGTTATGTATTTTCTGAGTCTTTCATTTGCTTTGTATCGTCTTCATATTACATTTATTCCTGTCTGTCCCACGCGTCCTTATTTCTCTAATCGAACCGTATCTTCAAATGAAAGTCTCTGCTTTGATTCTATTCTGTCCTGATACTCACACACGTTCAGCCTCAGAACGCTGCATCGGCTGTAAATAATTCCTCCATCTTAGTTCCCGACAACTGAACTCGTGTGTCAGTGAAACGAACACGAGTGCCTGGAAACGTGTTCCCTAATTGGCCCGCTGCTGACTGGGCAAAAATCTACTGTTTTTAAGGCTTTCAGTGTGTGTTTATGAGCTGGATGGTCCCAAACAGGCAGGATTTTGAATACACGGCAGAGAAAAGGGCAGAAATGGTAGTGTTGACAGCCACGGGGAAATGAGAGGACGGCTCTGGTGTTTTGACACTTCATCAGCATAAACATACAGAAAGAAGGATGAAGGAGAGGAGGAGGAGGAGGAGGAGGAGGAGGAGGAGGAGGGGGGTGTTATATAAGATTGGGCATGGTGGTCGTCCAGCTGCTGAAACCATCTGACAGTAAAACACCACGATGTAGGATAATAATAGTACGATATGTGTAAAAACTACTGCCATTAAGTGCAAAGATGAGTGTAATTACAAGAATTTTTATCTTGAGAAGCAACAAAAAAAATAAATAAAACTGCGAGGGAATGGAAATGGTTTGTGTAAGTATAATATATATACATATATATCCATCCTTTAGTATTCTTTAGCACACACACACACACACACACACACACACACACACACACACACACACACACACACACACACACACATGTGAGAGGTGACAGCCTGTTTTCGATTCTGTTTTTACACAAATAATACTTGACAAATTTCCATGAAATGTTCAGGAAAGGTGTGAGGTGGTCCAGAATAAATTCCTCTAAATTTTTTGTGAATGCAGGTCAAGGGTCAAGGTCACCAAATATGTTTTTTTTGTAATGATAAGAGATAGCAAAATCAGGTAACATGTTTGCAAGAGGGTGGGATTTGTACCTTTGTAGCTGGCATCACTTGTGTTAGGAACCAAATATGGTAACTTCATTGACTTCATTTTTCAACTTCATTTTTTACATAATAATGATTTTTGAAAAACTTGACAAAAATCTTTAAGATAGAACCTGTGAATTCTAAATTGTTTCTGTACGTATACTACAAAAGAGTTAAATATATTGCTAATCTGTTATTTCTTATTGTATGTAAATATAATCTTTTCATATTTCATTATTTTCTTTTGTATGCCATTTGTAAATGCCACTTTGTGTTTTTTTTTTTTTTTTAATTTTCTCATTACATGTTAGGATTTAATTGTTTATCCTGTGTATCTTAAATTCTTATGGTTGTTTCAGATTCTTTACTGGACACGACACTAAAACACTTCACATGCCGATGGTTTTGCTGCTGTAGGAACCGTCATCGTCCACATACACTGATTTTCTGTTTTTCTTATTACATTTATTTTCTGATAACTGACCTAAATCTGTCCACCCGTCTCCATACTCTTTCTGTTTCACTTGCTTTCTTATCTTTCCCTCCATGTTATTACATATATTGCCCCCCCCTCATGGTGTAGGGCGTTCTGCTGCCATGCGTCCTGTAGATAAGATGAGGGTGAGGTGGGCGTGGCCCCCCTACAGCTGTTCCACGTGGACTTCAACACTGCAGGTTTAACACACAACCCCCCCCCCCCCCCCCCCCCCCCTTCATCAGATCATTAGCCGACCTCTTTGCAGTCATTAACAGGAGCGCACAATGTCAAGTATCCACATCTGCTTTAGTCATTTTGGTGATTAGTTGATAAAGTGGTGTTTTTAAGGCTCATTATCACCTGTTGGCAGCGTCAGCACAAGGGAAGAGTCAGAGCAGAGAATTAGAAAAAACCCCAGGAGCTTAAGGGGGAAAAGGCTCAGTTGGTGGAGCAGGTCGTTCATTAACCAAAGGGTTGGTAGTTCAAATCCCGCTCTGTTCTAGTCAGTCCGTGTCCTTGGGCAAGACACTTCACCCTCCTTGCCTCCAGAGTCACCAGAGACAGAGGGACCGTAAGCACAAAGTGACAGCCACGCTTCTGTCAGTCTGTCCCAGGGCGACTGTGGATACAAATATAGTTTACCATCACCAGAGGGAGGATGTTAGAGTGAATGAATAATGGATCAATAATCCATTATGTCTGTCAGCAGGATGACACAAAAAGTTCTGAATAGATTTACATGAAACTTTCAGGAATGATAATGGAACAAGGAAGAACCCATTAGATTTTGAGCAATGAAGGTCAAAGGTCACACTAAAGGTCAACATCTAAAAGACATCAGTGGTAATATCTCAGGATTCTGACAAGAGGGTTTATTTTCATTCACATCATCTCACCTTCGGACATCAGATGAGTCAACACCTATGGCTCCATCACATTATGTTTTGATGCCATATCAAGCCTTGGACAAGTTCTGCTGTCTCCGAACTGCCTTGTTATTATTAAAATACACCATATCTGCTTCATAAACACGTCAAATCTTTTGTCTTTTGGAACTAGAGATGTCCCAAACAGGCTTTTTTCCCACCAAGTCTGAGTCCTTTGAATTTGAGTGATCGGCAAATGCTTTAATAATACAATTTAAAAAATGGAGAGCGACTGAACAGATCCAGAATATCCATTTATTTTATTCAACTTATTTTTATTCATCCAATCTGAGCAGTAAGTGGCACAGCCGTGGTTTCACTGCCACTGCCCCAGTCAGATGAACCCGGGTCAGATGGACTACAGCCCAATGAACCGTGACCCGCTGTGACGCTCAGCACTCAGCCTGGTTTCCTGAAGGTCCTCCTCTGAACCGTGTCTTTGTCTCTTTTTCTCTGAACCATTATGACTTATACTGAGCCTGAGCTGCATCAACTTTTACTGTTTCATTTATTTCTCCATCTTCTCTTTCATTCTACCACTTTCAGTAGTAGACATACACACACACACACACACCTACTGATGCTGTTATTTATTCACTATAATATTTATGTTATGTGTCACTTAGTGTTTGTCAAAGGTAGAATGTAACTAAGTACTTTGTTACTGTACAGAATTTCTTAGGTATCTGTACTTTACTTGAGTATTTATTTCTCTGGCAATTTTTTATTATTGTACTTTATACTCATTACATTCTCATAATAGACTTGTTTCTTTTTCAAACTAAACAGATGTGACGGTACGAAAAAGAAGTCACTTCAGAGGGAAAATCAGTGGAGGCGAAATATTGTGACTTTCTATATCATAATTATGACTTTTATCTCATAATGTTGACTTTTTAGTTCACAATTTAGATTTTTTTTAATCTTAAAATTATGCATTTTTTTAAAATCTCATATTTATGACCTTTTTAACTCATAATGATGATATTAAAAACATGAGCTAGCACTTGTAAACGCTTACAGAGTTATAAAATCCATGTGCAACTCAGTTAAATAAATGGCTGTTGTCCATTCATATCATTTATAATTTAGTTTTCTTAAAACCCAATCTTGTGTCTTGTCTCATCTCGTGAGCTGAGTGTCTCGTCACACCCCTACTTTTCACAGAACAGGTAATTTAGGCAGAAGAACCATGCACAGGTGTGACTGACATACAGTGGACACACACATCCTGAATGTGAACCATGAGTAGAATGCCGCACATCCTCATGGGCCACATTCCACAGCGGATCCACTATTGTGTGAGTGTTTATGGAGGAAACGCCGCTGGGCCAAAACCCATCTCACAGTCATCGCAGAAATAATACCAAGATCCACTGATAAATAAAGAGTATATGTAACAAAGACAGAGGAAAGAGCCAGGATGTTTATGCTGCAGGTTGGACATTTTCATAACCTCATTTAAGCCACGGTGGTTGTTTTTCTGTCCGTTCGCTCTTTTAACCCAAAAATAATCAGAGCTATGGAAGGTGTCAAGTTCACAAATACGTTTCTGAAGTAATTTATCACAATTAATTATGAAAATGTCCTCTGTATTTTGCTTTTTTTCATTATTAATCAGGATCAGGTATTTTCCTATATTTAATTCATTTAAACTAAAGTTAAAGTTGATGGTTATTATGTAAAAAAAAAGGAAAACATTTGCAGTCCAATTTATCATTAATTGAACATAGACCCAGTGTGTTCATCTGTCACTGATACAACTCTATGGATTTTTCTTTTTTCTTTTTTTAAAATACATTTTAAAACTTATTTTTTTCCATATTGTTTATTATTCTGCCCTATTTTTTTTATTGACTTTTGTTCATGTAATTCATTATTTTACTTAAAAAAAAATGCCCCAAATTACTTCATTTTGTGGCTTGTTTTATTTTGTGTTATTTAGTAGTTTTTAATTATTTACTTTTTAAACTAAATTTAGTTAATTTTATTAATTATTGGGGGGGGGGGGCATTTTGTTTCCTTATTTTTTCTGTTGTTTATTATTTATGCACTTTTCCCCTTCACTTTTGTTCATGTCATTCATTATTTAACTTTTTTTTTTGTTGTTGGCCTTTTTTATTAGTCTTCAAATAATTCTAAATTTTATTTGGTGGCTTATTTTGTTTCTTACTTCATAGTGTAACTGCACTTCACAGCAATTATTTGCCTGGACTGACAGGATTAGTGGATGTTTTATGGTTTAAAACACATTTTTATTTCCAGACTGTTTTGTATCTATAACACATAATCATCACTGGTCAGATGAGAATAGATTTCTTGAGGCAAACACAATCAGTGCACGGAAATTCTCAAATATTTCCAAAACTTTCTGGGTTTAACATCAAATTTTATACTAATGAACGGAAGTAAAAACTGGAAAAACGCGTTAACATGTTCCTTTGTTTATCACGAATGTGTGTCTTTATTCTCATGCTTTGTCTCAGGTACGACATCTAAATATTTGGTAATTACCATGAAATATTTGCTACGCCAGGTCTTTCTATGTATCCGTTCTGTGTAATTATGATGGTTATCGTGAGAATGAAGGCGTGTGTGGACATCCAGCTCCAGGGGAAGTGACTCAACCCTCCAGTATGAAGAAACTTAAACAAGCTGGGCAGTATCGGCCGGGCCCGACATCCTGCCTTTATCATTGGCTTATGCAACGTATTTTTTGCTACTAGCTTGACAAAAACAGATCGCTTCCTTCAGATCCCATTGTTTATGTTGCTCATTTTCTCCCACTCATTAGGATTCAGGGAATGTGTGGTGATGTTACTTGTACCGATGCTCCTAACTGAACCCCTGAATCTGTAAAATAATATATTAATGTCACCTTATCTGAACCCTCTGAGGCCTGTCCACAAGAAAATGTTCATAATAGTGTTTCTAGAAACACATATTTACTTCCATGTAACTCCTGAACCGTTTCCACGGGTGACCAAATGTTAACACCATTGTTTACCTGAGATTCAGCGCTTTCTATTCATATATGACACAATAGGGTAGAGGTCTGCATTGGTTGAGGGGAGGCATGGAAGTGGGCGGAGCTGAAAGCAGCAAAGTGCAGTCGGTGAGAGAGATGGAAGGTTTTGATCAGAGGTGGTAAAAGTACTTCTATTCTGTACTCAAGTAGAAGTACAACTACTTATGTGCAAAAATACTCTGGTAAAAGTAGAAATATTGATTCAACTCCTTTACTGAAGTAAAAGTAAAAAAGTACAACTTCTCAATTTTTCATATGTATCCACCCCAAGGACACAACAGCACATACTAGAACAGAATGGAATTCGAACCGGCAACCCTCCGTTTATTGGATGACCTGCTCTACCAACAGAGCCAAGGCTGCCCCATGCCTGACCTGTTCTTTAAGTTCCAAATCAGATGCTGGATATAGTCGTCTCTGTCTCTGAGCAAAGACAATTACAACTATTTCCAGAGTCGACAGAAACTCCACATGAAACAAACGAAGCAGTCGTTGAACGGACGAACAGTAACAGGCCGAACGATTTGGGGAAGTAGAGGAAAGTTGAATGTGTGGTCACTGCAAATGTAGACGGGTTTGTGAGTCATTCTGTGGTTTTTCCTGCTCAATAAGTTAAAAATCAAAACAGAGAGAAAAAGAGAGAGGGAAAAAAAAGAAAAGCCAAACATCTCCTGAAAAGTACAATGACTCCTGACATTTTACTAACAATGAAACATGTGGAATAAAACTGGAAATGTGAAGATTTTTTTATCCCAGCGATTTGATCAATAGTGCTGCTTTTTGTTTAATACCAAACCCTTGTCTTATTGAAATAAGACTGATTTTTTTTGTTTCTTTGTTTCTGGTTTTGATGGTTTACTTCATTCATTCCATCGACTGAGTCACAAAACCACAGATCAGTCACAGATTTACTACTTGTTTTTGATGAATTTCTAGCGATGATGATGAAAGAATGACATTTAAACCCGGAGAAATTCATTTATTTGGTCCGATTATGTTGTATAATGCGAATAAAATTAAGTTATGATTCATTAATGTTAGGTTGGTGTCATGGATATGGATGTATTTTGCTCTTTTGATCATTTTTACATCAGATTATGATGATGTTGTTTGCAAAAGTTTGTATCTTGTGACACAACTTGAATGATGCCAAACATCTGTGTTTTGTCGAACTCGCTCAGTCTTAGTGAAGGTTTTGGACAAAGAGGGTTCAGAATTTCATTTGCGAAAGTTTTAATGTGAGTATATTTGAGCTGCGGTTTGTGTAAAAGGATCCAATGGTGTGAAAGGCAGCTGGATGCAGGTGTTCTGTTCAGGGGAATCTGCCGTTTCATAGGGAAATAGAGTTGCATTTGCTTAGTGAATATCAATCAGACTGAAGCCCAGCGCTGACTCATCTATACATAGATTATTGTTGTTGTGTCCAATGAAAGACAGAGCTGGATGTCCGGTGTGTCCTGATGCCTTGTGTTCACTGTGGGGGCAAGGGGGGGGGGGGCCCTCAATTGTAAATTGTATTCAGTGTCAATTGTGTTCATTACTTTCTCTGTTTCCACCTGAAAAAACACATTTGTCTTTTTCACTTTACACTCAAGCTGATCCACACATCAAATGAAAGGTGAAAATGAAGTTTTTGCATTTATTAAATTGAAAGAAATCGATGTATTTTAATATATTCATGCTGAAAAAGTGTTTTTTTTTAACCAAGTAATGAATGCAGACGTTCTTACCAGTGCTACAGTTTTTGCATGTTCTACACATATTGTTTATTGCACACACTCTTATTTAATATTTTCTAACATAGCATATTTTTTTTATATTTTATTATATACACACACACACACACACACACACACACATATATATATATATATATATATATATATATATATATATATATATATATTAGTGCACTGTTGCTGACAGAAAGCACCATTTACATATACATAATGTGTCATTTTGAGTTAAAAAAATGATAGATAGACTGGAGTGAATAAACCATTTTAATGACTTTGGATGGACTGTGACTGTTTGTCCTGTAAAGGGTTAAAATGCAGTAGGCCTCAACAGAAGCTCCCACTGACAGAAGTAAATGTGATTTGTCATGGATTCAAGTGTTTCTGCTTGATAATAAAAATCATTTTCGATTGAATATTTCCACCTAAAGGCACTGGTCCAAGTAGAACCTCAGATCCACGCTTCTGCAAAAGCAGGACACGTTAAATATAGGAGCTGAAAGGTAGAAATGTACAAAATGACACAAAAAAAATTTTTATTGCGATTATTTTATCAGATGTAGAAGGTATGAGTCATGCTTTTAGTAGGCGACTTAATTTAGTGAAAATATATATGAAAATAATGTGATTTTTTTTTTTTTTTTGGAGTCTGAGCCACAGAAACACATCCATCGTGTGTGGAGAATGTGATTTTGGAATTTAACGGAATGTTTGTTGATGCCTGAAAAACCTGCAGCTGCTTTGATGTGGATGTGACATGAGGACACGTTGTGTATTCGATCATATTTCAATGCCCACAACTTCCTTCTATCACTTTCTTTCCCACACACTGTCATTTTTGCAGCTGTGAAACCTGACCCACGTCTACCCGGATAAGCTGACACAGACCTGCATCTACTCGGGTGAACTGATACAGACCCAGTCTACCCGGGTCAGTTAACAGAGATCCAGTTTACTGAGGCACACATCAAACATATTTAATAATAATAATAATAATAATAATAATAATAATAATAATAATAATAATAATAATAATAATATTTCATAGATAGGTAAGCCTAAAAAGGAAACCAAGACATAAGAAACCGATTGGTTGGTGGATAATTGTTTTTAGTACATGGGTCAAAACTGACTCATTTACATAAAAGATGGTAACATAAAACTAACACAAGAGGAAGGGTATACATTCAGCAGTGGTGAATTCTCAGTACAGCTGAACAACAAACTAAAACATTTTTTTCCTATTTATTTTTGCACTTTATTCTCATCATTCACCTCATTTATACTCTGTATAAAAATTACTTCCACTTTATGTATTATATTAGATTAGTATTTTATTACGTTAGATGTGTAAGAGTGCTTTGTTTTTTGTTTTTTTTCTTCACATTATTATGCTGCTCACTGATGTCTTTAATTGCCCCTCAGGGATAAATAGTCATCTAAATCGAAATCGAAATCGAAATCTGAATCTGAACGCGTTAACAGAATATAAATAGGCACAGAAGCTGGTTTTCAGTTTCCACAGGTTCCTTTAACAAAAATATATATATTTTTAACTCGAGTTGGTAAAACCCAGTGAACCTACCCTTGCTGAGGTGTTACTGTGAGGGCACGTTCACAGCACCTCAGGAAATACTGTGAGGCATTCACAAACACATTGTAAATTAAAGTGTTTGTTTTGAACCAACACTGAACATTAAAAAAATTCAACAATACACAACATGTGGGGTGTCTGTTGATGCACAAATGAAGTAAACTGGCTAAGTATGTTTTACCGCAGGTTTAAAGGAGCTTCAGGCAGTTTCACTCTTTGGTTTTTTTTTTGAGGGGGGGGGCAAGCAGATTGGGCTTCCAGGTTTTTCAGATCCAGGACAGCAGGGTTAACCCGCTGTTCACAGAAAAGCCGTTAACAACCAGTTGAGCTTCTGGGGCTGTTCACATGGGGCCAGCGATTTTGTAAAGACAGATTTTTGTCTGCCTTTGTGCCCATCGTTTACATGACAACAACACGCTCAGTAATAGAAGGTTTAGAATAACTTCAGCCAAGTGGAGTTTTCACAAGTTCAATAGACCTTTAAGGGTTAATATTTGACAAACCTTGGTCATCCTCAGAATGTTCAAACTGCTGGCATTATTGATTTTGAGTTTCTGTCTGCAAACATTGGAACAAATGCATTAAACCAGAACCATGACGAAAACAGAATCAGAAAAAATAAATAAAATCTGAGTTTGTTCTAATGTCCCTGAAAACCTCATCATCTCCATTACCTTCTATAAAACACTGGTCAACTTCACACTTTAGCCTTTTCTTTTTATTTGAAAACATAAGGGGACCTGCTGAACTCCATCGACCTAACCTGAGATTTTACAGAAGTCTGTGAACGCACCACAGTGTCGGACACAATGACTCAGCCCACAAATATATGAGGTTTTGTTGCAGCTCCCGTTGGATTGACATCTGTGTGTTGTTCTAGTGACTCACCTTAATAGTTTCATCACATGCAGACAATGGCAGAGACACAGCGAACCTGACTATGATCTAGTGGAAAGGCCACGTCCACTGAAGAAGCCTTGAATTACAAAATGTGACCAACCCTGAAGGGCGCTGTCAAGAAGCTCATCACACAACAGGACGTGTCAGGAACAGGAATACCCACCACATGTGAACCTCCTCAGACACTGCGGTTTGTTACAGAGAGGCACAAGTGCACAAACAGTGGTTCAGTCTAATGTGTGAACCAACTCAGCTGTTTAATTATTGATGCTGTTTTATATGTTTGTTCTCAGTTCAGTGATTCATGTGTGGATTTACACCTGACTTTTAACCTGTTTTATGTATGTTTGTAGTTTGTCTGGTTGTATTTTGTGTAACTTCTGCTGCTGTTTTCTTGGCTTGGACATTGCAAAAGTGATTTTACTGGTGTAAATTTCTTTAATTACCAGCGTGATAACATATTATCTATTGTACAAATTAATGACAGACAAATATATTGGGCCCATATTTCATGTTTTTTCTTGCATAAACTGCTATCCATAATAATAATAATAAAAGAATTTAGGGTGTAGTAATATTTATTAGGTTAACTGTCGCAATTTATATTTTCTAATTGTAAATACCAGTACGAACTGGAATTATTCCAGTCAAACTAAACCTATCATTAGGGCCATGAATAAAATGTGTGGGAAGAGTCACTTTGACTCCAGGACTGAACACCCTGTGCTGCTGTCAGTGTTTATTTTATAAAGAACTTACTTGCAGAATTAAGTGACTGAACACTTTGTTTTGTTTTTATGCAAATGTGTGTTTTATTATGTGAAAAGTTACCTGTTCTACCTGAGCTTTCTCCTTTTTTAATAACAGTTTAATATTATTTTTAGTTCAATAAATGTTTCCTTTGATAAAACATTTTCTGACATTTAAATGGTAAATGGACTGTACTTACATAGTGCATTTTATACACCAATTGGTGCCCAAAGTGCTTTGCAATTCCTCACATTCACCCATTCAAACCCCACTCATACACCAGTAGACAGCTGACCCAAGGACACTTTGACATGTGGACAACTAGAGGTGGGATGTGAACCACCTACCCTTTGACCATAGGACAACCCCCTCTACCAACTGAGACACTTATTATCATTTGATAGAGGAAAAAAAAAATCACTATTGGTTCCAAATATGGGTTTGAAATATCAGCGGCCTGTATCACTCATCAGTTAAGGCTGATGTTAAAAAATAAAATAAAATCAGTAAAGGCCCCAAAAATCCATATCAGTTGATCACTAGTACAAATTGCTGTTTTAATTTAGTTAGTGAGTTAATTTTATTTTGAGCACAAAGAAATAAATAACAGAAGCAAACAACATGGTCAAACTAAATTTGTTGGTGCTCGAACATTAATGGGAAAAAGTATAATTTATAGACTCACCTGTTTTTTACAAACTAATAATTACATTTCTTTCTTTCTTTCTTTTCTTTAGTACTGATCTTTCTTTTCTGCTCCTTTCTACTATACATACACAGAACAACTGTAACAACCACTTCCTATAGCATTAAAAAAACATTCATATTTCTTTTCATCCTGAGTAAAACGTGAATGAGAAACTAAAAGTATTTACATTGAAACTGAATGAACTCATACAGAAAAGTACCTGCAGTTCACCAGTGAAATATTTGCTGGAACGTTTCACACGTTTGTGTTTCCAGGTAAATGAATCCTGTTCCAGGAACTAAGTTAAACTTACATAACAGCTGATTCACTGTCATTATTTCAGATAACAGCTCTTCATTTCAGCGTTAGCTCGGATTTGATGGTTCTCATGAAAATATGCAAACGTAGCAAAAAAATTCTAATCGAATAATCCATTTAAAGACACGGTGAAATATTTTGTTGCGTTGTGTTTGTTTTCCTAAATACAGCCAAAAGGTTTCCACATGTCTCTGCTCAATTCCACTTAATACAACACTAGAGCTGATGCCGTTTACCCGATATGGGTCTAATAAAACACATGTTGTCATATGGGGAAGAATAATTGTCTGTGCTGCTCAGGATGAAATTATAAATAAGTAAAGCTGAAACAAAATCAATATTCATAACCACAAAGGATGAGAACTGACGCCACATGCATTTTATTATTTCAGCCTTCATAGCTTCTATGTAGTGGTTTGTCTTTCTGCTCCATAGCAAATAGTAGTGGGAGTTACAAAAATAATCTATTACTGTGTGTAACAGATTACTTTTGGCTGTAACGCTGTAGAGCAAAGCCAGTTTCACTCATATTTTACTCAGTATGTCTTCAATAGTGCTTAGGTAAAATAATTTAATTGCTCAAATGAAGAAATAAAAACAGCAAAAGCATAACAAACTTCAGGAACCATGCATGTGTCACCTCAGTCCTGTTTCCTGTTGGTGTTCAGCCAATAGGTGAAGGTGGCAGAAGACAGTGCACAGTCCGCACGCACGTATGCTCATTACTAATCCTAACCCAGCTTTATAGAAGCTAGTTAGCATTAGCACGACCCTTGCGATCAGCAATGACAAGGTACATTAACGATTCTGCGACAAGTTAGAATTCTTCATCGATTGTGGATTTATCCACTATGGCCCTTGGACCCGCCCCCTGATTGAACATGGAAAATGCTGATAACATTGGGATTTGAATATCATTGACTGTAGTATTACTAACAGCTATTAGTCCACATGTACCTTAGGGTGGTGTCTGAAGGCTACTATTTTCCTTTTTTGGGGGCCTACAGGGGGTTACATAAGCTTATTACTAACACTAACCTTGCTTTATAGGGCGGCTGTGGCTTAGTTGGTGGAGTGGGTCGTCCACTGACTGAAGGGTCGGTGGTTCGCATCCCGATCTGGCTGTCCATATGTCAAAGTGTCCTTGGGTAAAACACTGAACCTTACCTTAGGCTCCCAGTAGGACTAACCTCAGACCTTATAAACCTACTGGTGTGTGTGTGAGCACCATGTAAAAGGGCTATATAAGTGCAGTCCATTTGTCATTTAGAGAAGCTAGTTTGCATTAGCATGACCCCTGTGATAAGCATCGACAATGTAAGCTAGTTACAAGTCTTTATCGGTTGTGGATTCAACTACTGGTGGTACTTGGGGGGGTTACTCCTTTTTTAAATCTAATACAATATCATATTTTTAGTTCAATAAATGCTTATTTAAAAAAACAAAAATTGACAGGAACAAAGACAGTATCTGTTCCAAATATATCAGCTTAGAAATATCAACCATTGGCTGAAGCTGATGGGAAAAAACCCCCCAAAAAATAATGACATCGGCTCCTAAAAAAAATCCACATTTGTTAACTCAACATCTGCAGTCCCATGTCAGTAGTTGCTGTTGTGTTTTGCGTCAGGTGTGTGGTCGCGGTGGGCGTGGCCTCTATTTTTCTTCTGCCTCTCATGATTAATGGGCTGCCTGTGGAGGGTGTGCCACATACTTGGTTTGGACTCGGACACGGAAGCCAATCACTGTGTCTTCTTCGCTCAGACCTTCTTTCACTTCAACCCTCTCCTGGATTCCCCATCTTGCAGTGCCTCAAACATTTCCACATTCCTCACATTTCTGATCACCGCTAATTCTCTCCCCGACCGCGGCGTTCAGACTTCTCCAGGGTTGGATTACTGCCACGCCGGCTGCTGTTTGATGAATGCCACTTGCAGCCTGGGAAATCCCCGTGGTTGACTGTTTCGGCTGCTCCTGACAAACGCAGCAGCTAATTCCTGCAGAAACTTCATCTAACGCCAACTAAAACCCCTGTTATTTGATTGGACGGTTCAGAGTCCAAGGCTTATTCATCACTGTGTTTGCAGCTGCAGCAGATCTGTGCTACCTGGTGCACAGCTGGACACAATTACACACAAACACCCAGGAACATCCACCTCTGCACATTAGTAGTGGATTACAGAAGCAAGTACGGAACACATGGGTCTGAGCTGGGTGCTGTGTCACAGCCACAGGAGAGGACAGCTGGGAAAAAAAGTAATAACTGCATGCACTCCAAATATCTAAACCTAACCAAGTGTATTTTTCTCATTTCTAGTCAAAATATCTCATCACACTTAAAATCAGACAGAGGCAACTAAAGAGGAACTGTTCCATGAGATATAAGAACTGATTTATAGACAATAAATCTGGAAAATCTGACTGAACAAATCTGACCAAGATCAGTTTCATTTTGTTCCATTGGCAGATTTTTTTTCTTTTTTCTTTTATTTATTTATTTATTTTTTGCTTGAATTAAGCTAAATAAATGTTGATTTGAGAAAAAAATTTAAAAAACAATTATTAAATGAAATTAAAAAAACAATCCCTCACCTCTTGAATTAAGAAAAATATCTTTAAAAACATCCTAGAATGAAGTAAAAATAAATAAATAATAATCTTGAATTTAGTGAAAAAAATCTTGAATTAAACACCAAAAACCCTTGAATTAAGAAAAAATCTTGAATAATGCAAATACATTGATTTATTTTATTTCACCTTTATTTAATCAGGAAATATCCCTTTGAGATTAAGAACCTCTTTTACAACGGAGTCCTGGCCAAGATAGGCAGGCAAGTGAAAAACATCTTGAATTCAGCAAAATAAAATAATCATAAACCCACCTGGGTTAAATGTGTCCACAGCCTTTTGTCCATTATGCTACAATGCTAACGCTTTGCTAAAACGGAGGGATTTGTTTCTTTTCTACACACTGCAGCAGTAACAGTAACGGTTGGTGCCTTCAGTTCCATATTCCACACCGCTGTCCAAGCTTCAGTGTTAATAATAATAAAAACAGGCCGTTCATTTTTCCCAGGATGAACTTCCTGTGGCTGCGACATGGCACCAAGCTGTCATCCAGCAGAGCACTTGAGTGTAGGGTGAGGAGTTTTTCTTTCCTCCCATTTCTTGGCGGTAACTACAGGAGCCGCCGACCTAATGACAAGCTCTGCTGAAATGACAGAGGACCTCCTCATCTGCGCCAGAGTGTTTGTGTTCGGCATCCTAATCGGATCTGAAAACTTGGGCTGACACATGCACATTTCACTATGCAATCACGCAGCCTGTGTTTTAACCTCTTCCCATCCCTATGTCCTGGTCCTGGGACATAGATACCATTATTTTAATAACACCTATATATACAGCTCCCACATTAATGCACCTCCACTTCTCACACGTCAAATGAAATCGAACAAATTCAACTTTCCAAATATAAAAACTATTCTTAAGTGCAACAGGATTGTTACATTTACAAAGAGCCCATTCTTTTATCTGTACTCCAAACAGCTGAAGTACAAATGTCATTTTAATTTGGCATTTTTCAGGTGTTTTACGTAAAATCAGCCCAGAATGATAAGAGGTTTAATGATCAATGAAAATTAAACCAATGAGCGAGTGACGGCCTCGGCTTTGACCTTGACAGTGTGTGTGTGTGTGTGTGTGTGTGTGTGTGTGTGTGTGTGGGTGTGAACAGCCACATGGATTTGACGAGGTGGAGTGTGTTAGTGTTGGGTCCTGATTGATCGGTTGATGAGGGTCGGAGCCGAGCATCGCTGGGTATTGATCCTCATTCAGCTTCTGGTACAGAGACGCAGGCGGAAGCATCACTGAGAATGTCATTACAGCAAATTGAGAAATAAAAGGAAATAACACGGTGATTTTCCTGTCAAACGAAACACAGTGTGTAGTTTGTGTGGCTGGGATCTCTGAAATGAAATATAATAAAAGATGTGGTGGGAAGTGACGTAGTCTCAGATCATGGCTGATGAAAATCTGATGTTTCGTATCATTTAACCTTCTTATATGATGTACTCTTATTGAGTTGAAGAAAGTAAAAGTTCCTCAAACATGAAGCTACCCATGGCAAATCAGCAGTTAGGATGCTGGACAAAACAGGTAAAAAAGTAAAATAAAATAAAATTTCAATAGTAAGAGTAATGTTCCATCAGAGACAGAGACAATTTGACAGATTAGTGTTACTAATGAGTGGTGGACAACACTAGTAACTAGTAACTAGTGTTACTAGTGTTTCTCGTGTTACTAGTGTTGCCAATCACAGAAGGAATAAATGTCCATACCTTTCATCATGGTATGGATACAGTCGTTATAGCCCTAGATGCAACTATTTGATAGTTACATCTGTAATCGGATGAATTCCATTTGTTTTTTAAAACCCTTTAACTTCTGACACATCATTGGTGAGTGTTCTATATGCATAAGTTATTCTAAATATTCATAATTCTGAACATATAATGGAGCAAAACAAAGCAGTGAGTGAGACTAAAAATAAACACTTTGGGATTTGTTTGTTTTTTTACTATGGTTTCCAATTTTGTTGTGATTTTCCTCCTCCACAGCAGCTTTCATGGACACATTAACAGCAGCACATTTACCTGAAATAATGTCTCAGGAGTTAAAGTGTTAAACTAGATCAATCAATAAACGGGGATGGGAGAAAACTGAGATGTTTTGAGTTGTGTGCGAGTGCATCCGCGCACATGTGCACACGCTTGGATCTGTGAAGCAGATGTAGCTTAATAATTACACTACCTTGGTACATTTGCTAAAAATAATTACAACAGGTGAGGGTACATGCTAACAGATGCTAGTACTCACAAGTTAGCAAAAGGCTCCAAGTGACGAAGTGCCGTTGAAGTGTGGATGCATTCGGTTCGGATGCTAATGGCAAAATAGCATTAGCATAATGCTATTTTGCCGTGTGCACACTGTTGTCTGCTTTAAAATGGTCCCAAACTTCTACTATTAATTAACTAACTATATTTTAAAATGTACAGAAACAGGTAAGACAAGATGCACCTGTTTATGTTATGTGATTGGGTTTTTGATCTGCATATTTTTTTGATCACCGATCAGGCTATTTTCAGGCAATATTGGCTGATTATGATCGGCAGCCGATTGATCGGTGCAACACTACCTTTGACCTGTTCAATATGGCAACAAGGGATTCCTTGCAAATGAAAAACAATGTTTTTGTTAATGTTATGCAACTGGTAGTGATTAATTTTGCACATTTATAGCATAAAATATGTATTAGCCGAATGAATATGTCCCTAAATTATCTTTCATTTACTTCTCATTTCACTGCAACAACAAAAACATTAATGGAAAGGCCCATCTTCCTGATAGCACCTGAAGGCATCGTTATTTCAGGGGAGGTTTAAGGTTAAATTTTTTTCCTGGTCATTTCAGTGTGAACATGCCAAATCCAGATAAATAATGAAAGTTTGTGCAGTGGAAAATGTGCAACAGACTGACAGGGAGAGTGAGTGAGCAGCAAAGGCGAGATGTTTTTCGTTTCTTTTCTTTTTCTTTTTTTTTAAAATCCTTATATTTTAATACACATTCCCACTCCCACCTGTGGAACATGGGAGAAAAAGAAAAACAACCACTCTTCCTCCTCCGTCCACCTCCGTCTGTATCCGACCCAAGGAAATCCAAGGCGTTTAAGTCCAACTTTAAATAAAAACCACCGGCCTGCAGTCATGCTCAGATATTTTATGTGCAAATGTTGCATATTACGGTGCTAATTGGCCGTGAAATCCTGACTGTACTACGGGTTCGCCAGCAGGAAGTGGGGGGGGGCAATCATGAGCCGGCAGCTGCCCTCCACCGAGACACGTCCTATAAACAGGCTGACAGACGCACACACACACACACACACACACACACACACACACACACAGGATGATGTCGACGCAACCATCAGGTCATCGTTCTATTCTGGTCGTGGCAGTAGTGGTGGCGGCGCCGCTGAACACCATTGCAATGTAATTATTTGACTTTGGAATCAATAGTGGAACAGATTAACTCTTTACCATTCTGGGCTGATTTTACTTAAAAGGCCTTAAAAATGCTTCTCCAAATTAAAATGGCAGGTATTCTTCAACTATTTGGAGTTTAGATAAAAGAATGGGCTCTTTGTAAAATGTAACACATTTTAGTTTGGACTAAGACAGTAACTTTTGCTGGGGGAAAATCAAAAAAAGGTGAAAAGCAAACCAAAAAAAAGGAGAAATTAAAAAAAAGAAGAAAAAAGAGGGAATAAAAGGAGAAAAAAGAAAACAAAATGGAGAGAAAAAAACAGAAAGTGTATGTTTGGTTATATTTATTAATTTAACTATCACAATTTTTATTTTCTAACTGTAAATAAAGAAGATTTTTCGGACATTTGTTTTCATTTGAAAAAAAATTTGTATGAACTCCAAATACACTGGTCTACAAGTAAAATGCTTCCAGAATAAAACTAATGAAATGTTACCACACTGATAAAGAAAACTAAAGTCTTAAATGCTGGTTGGCTCAAGTTTCCAAGATAAGTCTGGGGTCAAAATGTGAAATTGTTAGAATGAACATGAGAATAAGTTTTAGTCCAAAGGAATATTGGTCTCAGATCTACTTCAAAACACTGTCTGCACATTATGATCCATTCACTTTACAGGTTCTTTCTAGTGGAATATTTACTAATCCATATATGTAGAATAACATAACATCATATATATTAAAAACATGAACTTATCAGCACTAAAGTAATTTGTTTTCTGATTCATGATATTATTAAAGTATGTATGATTTAACACATTAATGTCTGAAGTTGATCATTTCTAAAAGATTGTAGAGCAGTGACATCAGCTTAGAAATATCAGCGCCCCATATCAGTCATCGGCTAAGGCTGACGAGAACAAAAAATAATCTGTATTGGCCCCAAAAAAATCCATGTGGGTTGATCACTATTAAAATAACGTCATCTACATGCCGTAAGCAAGACGTAAGGTGGTAAGAGGTTAAAGGTGGTTGCTATGTATGACCACAGGGAGGAAGTTACAGGTGCTGCTTTCTTCTCCTTCCATTACCCATCATCCCTCATTCACAAGTCCGTCACTCCGACTCCTATAAGAGCGACAACAAGGGAACGACAGCTGCCAAACTGCTGATAGAGAGCGACAGGGAGTAAAAGAGGAGGTACACCAGGGATACCGAGACAAAATAGGAGCAGCTGTGAAAGACGCAAACAGCTGATCAAGCACTGATGGCTCCGCCCCCCTACTCACCCACTCACCCACCCACCATGCACAAGCAGCAGACATGAACATATACACTTGACCGCACTGTAACTGCACCAGCGCTCGTCATAATAAACTCTCCACAGCTAAAAATATGGAGCTCATTACGACGCCGAACAATGCAGAGTTTTTGTGGCTCGGCCTAAAAGCTTTTTTTTTGTGTGCAGCTGGATGTAAATGTTTTGTGTCAGTGGTATGGGTGTGGGATTAATTTTAATGTTGAGGGGCGTGGAGTTTAGTCAGGGGTTTGAGTTTCCTCCCCCAGGAAATTTTGAGCCTCTGCTTTCCTTTACAGTATCAGTTTATGGTAGAAATGTGTGCACATATGTGGAGAAAAACACACAGGTGGCAAAACAGAATGTGAGATAAAGCAGTAAAAAACACTGGTGTGTCCTGGACCAACACACTTTTCTCATGTCATATCATCCCTGTTGAGTCAACACGGATATAAGTTACTCTTCTGACCCTTTTTTTGTGTTTACTTTTAATTTATCGACCCCTGCATATTAACAGCTCATATGGATTTAGTCGTAAAAAAAAAAAATATTAATAAAAATTAAAAATAATAAAAGATTAAAAAAGATTTTAAAAATATACATACATTTAAAAATAAAATAAAATAAAATAAAAACACAGGGACAGTGTTTGTATGAACAGGGTTGAATAGGTGGTGTTAGATCAGTTTATTCTTCTTCCTTTTCCTTCATGTAAATTTTGAGGCTTAAGACATTGTACTTTTAAGTTATGATTTTATTTTATTTATTTTATTTTATTTCATCATTATTAATTTGTATTTCTGTTTAAAAAATGTCATTACATGATCAGAATAAAATATGAATTAAAATTAAAAGAAATACATAAAAATAAACAAATACAGTCACACCTCAATTTACAAAAGACCCAGCTAACGAATAATCCAAGTAACGAAAAACCTTTACATCAATTTTTCATCTCTGAATACGAAAAATAATTCAATTTACAAAACAAAACCCCCGAGACATAACTGTGCACATTACTGTACTACTGTACGTAACTACGTAATGTACGTAAATACGCAATGTACGTACTGTACGTAGCATCCCATTGGCTATGAGGGAGCTACCCATGATGCTTTTCGTGACCCTTTGACCCCCATTCATCAGAGTTACTGTTTTTTGGTGAGTTTTTCCCAGTGTGCTCATTGAAACTTTATTACCGTACATATTCATTATTCAAGCCCAAAGAAAGTTATTCCCAGTGTGAATGAAAAGAAGAAGCGGGCTGTGTTATCAATAAAAATGAAACAGGAGATGTTAAAGAAATGTGAAAGCAGGTGATGAGTGATGTTACAAAGGAATATGGCTGAAACCCATCTACCATCGGTACAATATTGATGCATTAAAAGCAGCGACCCACATGAAAAGTCATCAAAGGCAATTGTCTTTTGGATTTTGCATTGATATTTCACCAAATGTCCGTTCAACAAACATTACTGAAGGTGAACGGGGCAATTAAAACAACCACAATGGTATGAAAATGATTTGCATGTCTTGTTCACTTTAATAGTTTGATGTTTAATGTTCAGTCAGTGAAGACACATTTACCAACTGAGACCAATAAATTAAATCTAAAATCTAAATCTATATTTTCTTTTGCTTTTAACATATTTCATATAAATTGGTCATTTTTAAAATAATGTTAAGGGGTTTGAGGGGTACTATTGGAACGAATGAGGCCTTTTACATGTAAAATGTGTAAAATTCACGTTATAAAAACCCTTCTGGAATAAATTAATTTTGTAAGTTGAGGTACCAGTGTATATAAAAACAAAACAAACAAATATAATAATAAATAAATAAAAACAATAATAAATAATTTTTTAAAAAGCATCTGTGATCAGTGGAGTTTGTTTCCTAACCCTCTGCTGCACCTGTGGCCTCATTCCTCGCCGCTCATCATGACAGACAGTGACGGCCTCAGTGGTCGCTGTGGGCCGGTATGTGCGTGCACATAGATGGCGGTCCGCGTGCACAGTGGTGTCGTGTTGCAGAGAAGTGGGGTAGACCGGGATACAGACTGAGCTGCTTATTAAAGCGCACATCCCGCCTCCATCGACCCCGACAAGTGGAGCTGCACCAGGATCATGATGAAGCCACTTTCCATTAACGCTGATCATTCGGACTGAACTGCCTCAAAGCACTTCACGTACAATAACCTGAGCATGTTAACACCGGCTTCTCTCACATTTCCTTGGCTGATGAACAAAAGGCCTCGAAATTCCCCCAGCCACAGGTAATACCATCCAGGTGAAGCCCCCCCCCCCCCCTTTCCTGGTTCTTCCATTAACCTCTCTCACCCTTCGTCCCTTGAGGGCGGCCCTGTTCGCAGCTGTGTGCCACTTCAGCTCAGATGCCGCCGCCGTCACCCGGGGCCGTTAGCCCCCCCGGTGGGGGTCTGGCAGGTCTTGCTGAGCTCAGGTGGGATGGTCCGGATGCTGATGGACAGGTCGTACAGCTCCAGGCTCTGACCCAAAGTCTCAGCCCCCCCACTGACTGACAGCTCCATCACAACCCCCCCTCCAAAAAACAGATCAGCCTGAGCCCCTTCAGAACGTGGAAATTCAATGAGCACATACCTCTTGTCATTTTGTGTTGTGTAAGCTGCTTTTGAAAGCGTCGGCATTGCCAGATGACATAAATAACCGGCGGTGCTGAGGAGAAGCTATGCAGTGGCTGAGTTTACCACCGGCTATTTTCCATTTGTTGTCCTTCAGCCCGTAAACACCAGTTTGTACCAACACACGGCCTTTCCAGAATTCTTCAGTGCTTTCATTTTGTTAACATCATAGCATGATGGCCCATTAAGTCAATTGACTCCTTTAAGAAAGAGCTCAAATTGTACCTTTTGAAGCATGCATTTAGCACAGGTTGATGTTTAAGAGTTAAAAATTTTTCTTCAGGAGGCACGTTCAGCCTGATTTGATCTCCAATGGGCCAGACCAGTAAAATGAAAACATAATAATCTATAAATGATGATAACTCAAAATTTTTGTCATTGTTTTAGTGCAAAAAAACCCATTACATTACTTTTAGAAATTATCCAAGTGCAAAAAAAGTAAAATTAAGGCCTTAACAGAAGCAGAACAAGAAGCAGAAGAATTAGTAACAGAAGCAGAAAATGGTTCAAATTTTATCTAATTTTCTTTAAACATTTCAGGTTGTTCACATTTTACTGTTACAGGCCAGTTTGTACATGTAAATATTTTCAGAATTTTATATTTTTTGCAGTAAAACAATGAAAAAAATGTGAAGTTGTTTTTGTTTAATAGTTTATGATGCTCTTCATTCCAAGGGCTACATTGGAACCATTGGCGGGCCCCCGGACCATATGTTTGAGACCCCTGGGTTAGACGGTTCCTAAGTAAACCTTTACCTGGCTCAGGGGTTAATGGGTTCACATGTGAACCTTTACCTGGAGTCAGGACTCAGGGGTTTAATTGTATAATATGTGAACTTTTACCTGGAGTCACAGCTCAGGGGTTAAAGGGTTCACATGTTACCTTTTGCCTGGAGTCCCGGCTCAGGGGTTAAAGGGTTCATATGTTACCTTTTGCCTGGAGTCCCGGCTCAGGGGTTAAAGGGTTCAAATGTGAACCTTTACCTGGAGTCAGGACTCAGGGGTGTAATTGTTTATTTTGTGAACTTTTACCTGGAGTCACAGCTCAGGGGTTTAATTGTTTCATATGTGTATTTTACCTGGAGTCACAGCTCAGGGGTTAAAGGGTTCAGATGTGACCTTTTGCCTGGAGTCAGGGCTCAGGGGTTAAAGGGTTAAAGTGTTGGCCTGGCATTGAAGGCAGACAAACCCCCAATGCCAGTAAAACCCCTTTGTTGGCAGTGGACATTTCCAGGTGGACAGAAAGAGAGAAGGCAGATAGCGCCTGGCCTGCAGGTGCTCACAGAGGCTTGGATTGTTCCATCCAGAGACTGGGGGGGGGGTTACGATAGCACTGTAAACACACACGCACATACAGACTGCGGCCTCTGCTCAGTGATTACATCAGCTCTTTCACCTCTGCCTCACACCCAGGCTCCTGTGTGCACCCAGCAGACACACAAGCCAGACCTGGACACCCAGCATTCCACAGACTGATGTGAGGAGTTGGAGGAGGACAAGGAGGAGGAGGACGAGGTCGCCTGGGGATCAGGGGCCAAGCGGAGTCTGAACCATGACAGGCTGGGACTGTCGGGTTCCGGCCACGGACCCACAAAGGCAGATGGTGCAGAGTGCAGATCATCCACAAACACACGCTGTGGGTGTGAGTGAGTGTGTGTGAGTGTGTGTGTGTGAGTGTTTGTGAGCTGGTGCCAGTGCTGCTGCATGCATGAGCCCAATAATGAGCCAAAACAAACATAACTAACACAGAAACGCACGCTACCGTTTCCTGTCTGTTGTTCACATTTCAAACAAACGCCCTGTACACGTCAATGTTCACACATATACGTACTGTTTCCATAGGCAACACACTCTTAATACTGTTCTAGAACTATACAGATTTTTTTCATTAATACATGAATCCATACAAATACATATTGCTATTCACTCTTGTATTTTATTTTATTTTTGTATTCTATTTTTTAATGTTTGTCATGCTGTATATTACACAAAAATGTCCCCGTTTGGGATCAGTAGACTCTGTACAGTATGTCCTAATTCATGAGTTAATGAATATAATTACTCTTTTCATTAGTATATATTGCTAATATTAATAAATGGTTGTAAAATGCTTATTCTATTGTCTCATCTTATTTAAGAGTTTGTAATTTTATATTGAATCTATTCTTATATCTGTAGAACTGGAGTTTTATTCATATTGTTGAACTGACTGGAGGAGCACAATGAAAATAAAGGCTCCTCTCCTCTCCTCTCCTCTCCTCTCCTCTCCTCTCCTCTCCTCTCCTCTCCTCTCCTCTCCTCTCCTCTCCTCTCCTCTCCTCTCCTCTCCTCTCCTCTCCTCTCCTCTCCTCTATGACCTGAAAAGGTCCACATGTTTGCAGAAATACAGAACCTTGAATAACTAATACTGTCCTTTTTCTCACCTTAGTGTTTGGCTTTGGCTCCTAAAACGGTTCCAGTTCTGCACAGACGTCATATGAACAGTTTGGTGTGAAACCAAGTGTTTTAAAACACACCACGACCTGAAAGAAACACTAATAGTGTGCTTGACTGAAACATAGATTCTACACTCGACAGTAGAAATGGATGGAAATGAGTTTCAGAAGTGATGAAATGGCTTATTCATTGAAAAGTCAACGCAAATTATGTGAGTGAGTTTTTTCAGTGCAGATATTTTTGTCCTTAACACACCATTCACCTCAGCTAAGTTAGTCAACAAACATTAAGTGGTGGCGGAAACACTGGCCTGTATTCTTTCCCCTCAGAGTCGAACCTGCTGGGAGTCGTCAAAGAAGCTTTGTGTGTTTGAATGAGTTTGAGGCAGATGGAGACAAGACCAGGCCCTGTCCTGGACTCACAGAGCCAAACAGAACTGCAGACCAGAGGGGACGCAGGGGGTGAGCAGGAAGCCCCGCCCACAGCCACGGGTTGGTACATTCAGGGTACACAACTGTGGGTCGGTGCATTCATAGAAGACAGCCCCGGATTGGTGCATTCAGGGAACTGACGCCTAATTCAGTCATTAAATATGGGCCCAATCCAGCAGCTCAGTCTGGTCCAGAAGCAGGTTTGGTCTTATAACACTATATAGTATCGTAGCAGTACTAAAGAAACTAAAATAAACAGATACAGTATATATGAGGAGATGCATTTAAAAAAGAAAAAAACTCTGTCTTGTTAATAATTAAATGTACCGGTTGCATATATATTATATTAAATATTCATATTTTTCTGACGTACATCAGAAAAAGACCATGTTGCATCTCAGCTCTGTTCTGTTATTGCAGGAGTCAAATGCGTATGGTCTAAATATTAACCCTTAATTGGCCAAGTGACTATTTTTGGTCATTTCTACAAACATCAAACATGAGTCCAGAAGCAAGTTTTTTTGTTTTTACAAAACTACAGTGATTCAGACAGATTTTATAGAAGTGTTGAAGCTGTTTTTCCTCAGTTCATGACCTTAGAACAGATGTTTTATTGCATGTGCTTACTTTTTGGGTGATTTATGGGGGTAAAGGAGGGAGATTGTTGTCATGGCAACTGAAGAGAAGGGAGCTGAAGATGTCTGATGATAACACACTGAGGTTGAAATTTTGTATTTCAGAGTATTTCATTGAGTCCCTATGATGGGTTAAACTTTTATTTTTAATCTGACTGGTTTAGCTCCATTTCAAAGTCTTTACAAACCAGATGAAGAAAAAAACAAGGACTGGTATCAGAGAAAACATGGATATAAAGTCCTTCCAGCTCCACATGTGTATGCTCCTGTGTTTGGTGTTTGTTTTTTTAGCCTATTTACAGAATCCAGGTAAAACATCTTTATTTGTTTAGCATGAAGTTACCATTACATAACGAACTCATTCTGGCGATGCAACTTTGTAAATCCTACTTTTTATTCATTCTTTTTCCTATCGTCATATTAGTGGACACACAAACATCCACAGCTGTATGTGTTCGACATAACGTGACCGAAAAGGCGGAATGGTTAAAAAAAACAAAAAACTAAACGACTTTATTCTAATTAATACGCTTTAAATTAATTAATTAATTAATTAATAACAATTAAAATGAATAATTAAACAAATATATAAAGTGTAAAAAATGTAATGTAAAAATGTAAATACATTAAAAAAACCAATACAACAATACAGAAAAAAGCCCCCAATTATTTTCAATTAAAAACTAATAATACAATTTTTTATAAATATATGGAAAATAAAATACAACATACAAAAAATACACATTTTTCTAAAGGGATGTTGCACAAATAATAAAATTTTTTACAAAATCACATCCTCTGGTGTGTGAGGCATTGACACAAAGACGCCATTTTCTTTGTATCATCATGTAACTCATGTCTGTAATTGTGCAGTCAAAGCTAAAACCTATAAGAATGCCTTAAACACTCCTGTAAAAAATGTCCAAATGTGGCGTGCTTTCAGACAGGTTTGTCCTCCCCTGGTGTATTTTAAGCTCACACGAGAGTCATGGTTAACGTTTTTGGCCTTCATTATGTGCTCAGTGTCTTGTGTGAAGATGTTTCACATGTGTAATTATCAGATTACAGAACACTCACCAGTTTGCAACAAGCCAATGCCGCTGTCTTTAACTCCATAATGACGCTGGATGTCCTGCACAACACCTGAAAAAAACATGAGCACAGACGTAACATGAGTGGGGTTTACAGACATCATAACAATAATAATGATAATAATGATAATAATAACAAGTAGTTCCAGGCAAAACAAACACCACCCCTCGGAAATATTTTAGGTTTTAATTTTGTCTTCTATCTTCTTGTCTTCCTACATGTCAACAATAGTAACTGAGTACTTATCACCACTCTTTATTTTTGTGACCTTGACCCTTACATTTGACCTATAATCACCAAATTTTAATGGGCTCTATTCTGGAACACCTCGCACCTTTCCTGAAAATTTCATGGAAATTGGTCAAGTGGTTTTGCGTAAAGTTGCTGACATACAGACAAACAAACACATAAAACTAAACTAAAAACAATACCCCTTGCCTTGGGGGGAAGGGGGGTTTACTACTACTACTACTACTACTACTAAAAATAATAATAATAATAATAATAATAATAATAATAATAATAATAATAATAATAATAATAATTGTTGGTTTAGAAGGACTCAGCTCTTTTCTATTAGAGCTAAATTAATTGTGGGTTGGTGGATACCCCCTGTGGTTTGGGATTATTGTCTGATGTGACAGACAGAACTCAGAGGTGATCGTTCACTTAACGTCCCTCAAGAGCCGTATAATAATTCCTGTGTGAGTGTTCTCTTGGCTGTCGTTCAGCTCTGAACCATAGTTAATGGCTGCAAAGATTTAGCTTCAGGCATGGAGACGGTTTGTAGTGGTAAATCACTGGACCATCCTTCCTTTAAAACTACAGTAGAGACGTCCCGTTCAAGCTTTATTGTGTTTCCAGTGATCGTCTGATAATCCTCATCCATTCCTTCTATAATACATAAAAAAATGGAGAGTGACTAAACAGATGTGCCTTTGTTTTATTCACCTTATTTTTATACAGTATATATCTGATCTGAGCGGTGAGTATACGGCTGTGTACAGCTCACCTTCTCTAACCAACCTGGGTCAGATGAACCAGGACATGACATGACACTCAGACCACCTCCATTCCCTAAGGCTGGTTTTCTCATGTTCCTCCTCTTTTCTGAAGCTCCTCCTTTCCTCAATAACTTTTGCTGTTTCATTCGTTTCTCCATCTTCTTTCTCATTCTATCACATCCTGCTTAACCCCCCACCTACTGATCCTGTTATTTATTGGTTATAATATTATGTTATAGATCATTTACTATTATGATTCCAAACTTGATTTTCACCGACAAGCTCCACCCCAACGCCCCTCCTATTAAAATATATAGATGTTTAATGGCAGGCAGTGAGTTAAATATATATGTGTATATATATATATATATATATATATATATATATATATATATAAACTTTCTGATCACTGATCAGGATATAATAGATGATTCCAGTCGAGTGAAATCATATCATTGGCCCTGTTTACTGATCATGTGGTTGGATAAGGACACCCCTATCTAAAACAATCAAACTCATGTTCGTTCAGGTTCCGTATCCAGCCCAATATGATCTGAAATGGGTCCAAACAGTGAAATAATTACAGAATCATATATAAATGATGACAACTTTTTCAACCATTCACTTCCTGTCGGCTGGTGTGAACAGCTCTGGGACGGCGGTTGATTTTACCGCAAGACACCGAAAGCATCTGTGTTTGATCCTCATCATGACCCTGACAGAAACATCAGAGCTGGCATCATCCACAGTGAAAAAAAACCCACAGAAATACCAAAGGTGGTATTCCGATGAACTTGAAAGCAATCACACAGGAATGGAGGAAATCCACATACTGTTCTTATAAATGAAGTAAACAGCACCTGGCATTTGGCCAGAGGTACAAAACACACACACACACACACACACACACACACACACACACACCACGTTACACTTTGACATATGGTGGTGATGTGGAGCGTGCACAGCAATCTCATAAAGTTTTAAAACGCTGTAAACATCAGAGCATGAAGATGAAGGAGTTCAGAGGATGATGCGTTCAGGGTTCAATAATTCACTTTATGAAAGGCGTCAGTAAATAAGAAGCAACAAGTTTGTTCAGATGAATCCTCCCCATGAGAGGGACCACCAACTTGGACTAATTCAAAGTCTGTTTTTGCTTTGAGAAGAAAAGAGAAAAGGAATAAAGTCTGTGCATATGCCAGCTCAGTAGATGGAAATAGAAACTGTTGTCAGACACAAGATTTAACTGCTTGAACAACTGACAAAACTGTTTTTTTCTTTATTCTTTTGCTTTAAACTGAAAAATGAGAGGGGAAAAAAAACCACAAAATGGTGTTGTTGTTTTTTTCGTTTTTCATTTGGGTTGAAGGAAACAAAAAAGCAATTTCAAAATAAGGGTCAAAATTAGTTTATTTGCATTTAATTTTATAGTTTTACAATAATTGTTTAATAAATTAATGACTGCCCCATAATCAGGAAGTAATTTGTACCTCCTCATCCTGAGTCTATGTACCTACCAACAGTACCACAAAATTAAATGTACAAAAACAGATTTCAATCTTTATTTTGAAATCTTTTTTTAAAATTTATTTATTTTGGTTTCATTCAATCCAAACAAAAAAACCTGCTGTTCTTTCACTTTTTAATTTTTCAGTCCAGAACAAAACCTCCCCCCAAAACTGCCATTTTTCAACAGTCTCTGACAACAGTTTCTACTCTCATACCCTGGACCATGCCAGTCCAGATGCACAGGAGCCATGTGAGCTGAATCCCAGACTGGGTCAGGACGCTCTGGGGATCCAAACACAGCTCATGAAAATGGAACAGTGGTATGACTAACATTTTAAAAAGCTCACAGCCTCTGATCCACCTGCCACTGCCGTCCTCTGAGCCCCGCAGACCACTATAACCTTCAATAACCCCACCTCCAGATGAGCACAATGTTCAGACACAATGTCCTCATTAACCCTCAGTCACTAGAGACGAGATCCATCTACTGATCTAATACCTGGGAATCCACTAATCCTATCAATACATGTCAATAACTGATGTAAAATACAGTCTTACCTCAATTATTGATAGGATAAAATTACTTCTTCCCACTCCTTTTTGAACAAAACATCTCATTGTCTGTTTTTGTTCTTTTTTTGTTTGTTTCAATTTGCTCAAAATTAATTGTTTAAATAACGTAAAATGAATAGTAAAACCTGTAAAATGAGAATAAAATGAACAAAATACCTGATAAAATAAAAAAGGATGGATGGAGGTACGGATAGATAGATAGATAGATAGATAGATAGATAGATAGATAGATAGATAGATAGATAGATAGATAGATAGATAGATAGATAGATAGATAGATAGATAGATAGATAGATAGATAGATAGATAGATAGATTGATTCAGAATGTGAAGGTACAACATGAGTTTTAAGAAAATGCATGTTTTTTTCCTGCTTCTGTTTCCTCTGGTTTTAGTCTGGATTGTCTGTTTGTCACCAGTTTGTGAGTGCGGCTCAGACATGCGTCAGATTCTTGTCACCTGAGACAAAGCACCTGCTCACATTCTCACACTGGAGGCAGCGTTCATGCGCTGGCGGACACCGGCTCCCGTCGCCTTTGTGCGTGTGCCGTGATCAGTTGACATGAAGGTGATCGTCTTCAACTTATCACCTCAAGTGTGATTCAGTGAAAACAACGTCCACGGGAATCTCAGTCCGTCAAACGGACCGTGCACAGACGTCCTCTTCCTTGGTGTTCCTCGTTAACTGTTCCCACAGCGGCTCAAACACTATCAGGTAATTATGCAGCGTTGGCCTGGGGGCAGGTATGTCTCATCTGACATTCCTCTGCAGATACATTTCCATTTGAAGTGAGTGACATCATTTTTCTAGATCTACCTGTGGCATTTTGTCCAAACCCATCCAGCATGTCCACATGGGCCCCAGAATGCTCATATTCGAGCTACATATAAAGGTCCTATGTGGGTTTGTCCACAGTTTCCATGGTGACCTCACATATGTTTCCCCAGATAAGAATCCGAATCCGAGTCACAATCACAATCTCTTTATTGTAATTGAACCAAGTACAACAAAACTGAGGTAGAGCTCTCAGGTTCAGTGCAAGAATTTACACGCAAACAATGTTCCCTCTAAGCTACACGCTTGTGCAATTGCGGACTACTCTGGTGTTCTCCGCACACAGCAAACACATGCAGCGCACAAAATAAAATCCAACCTGAATTGTAAATAAAATAAACATTACAAATTGTAATGTGTTTATTTTTCTTGTGCACTGCATATGTTTGCTGTCCGTGGAGAACACCAGAGTAGTGCGCAATTGGGCAAGTGCGCAGCTTAGAGGGAACATTGCACACAAACTGTCATGACCCTTCCCCCAGTGCTCATCAAATTCACCTGGCCTCGCACCGTGCAGCTGCAAGTCGTTGCAGATCTACAATATTTAAGCAGTGAAGCTTGCAGTTGCCGGGGCAGGACCATTCAGTTTGTCACCTCCATAACCCGGACACTCTGTTATTTCCCTTATCACCATAACCTGGACATTTCATTCACCACCACGGACTCTGGCTGATCTACCGCCAGGTTTTGTTTTCTGTCTATGTCGTGTTTTGCTTCTGTTTTTATTAAATCTGTTCTCCCTTCAGCACCAGGCATCTGAGTCCTTTCCTTCACCTCACCCCATCATGACGGAATGGTCCCGCCCTGGCAACTGCAAGCTTCACTGCTTAAATATTTCAGATCAGCAATGACTTGCAGCTGCACGGTGCGAGGCCAGGTGAATTTGATGAGCACTGGGGGAAGAGTCGTGACAGAAAAACACATTTTAGTAAAACAACAACAAATATCAATATAAAGCATGAATGAACAGTAACTTGCGCAAATAACATGAAAGATAAATACTGTGGGATAAAATACATATGAGATATTCAGACCTGTGTTTCTGATCTGGGCAAGCATGTGGGGTCACCATGGAAACAGTGGACAAACCGACATGGGACCCTTATATGCAGCCCAATATATGCTGGATGGGAACACACTCCAAATAAAAGGAGAAGATTTGAAACCACAAACACACACTTAAAAGGACATAATTAGACAGTGGTGTGTCAACCTGTGTCCTCTCGGACAGGTTGGTCCAGTCGTACATTGTTTAGCCCCAGAAGGACTAACATTAGGACACACCCACGTGTAATTATGTGAATGTGGTTATAAAAGGCCCTGAAAATGTCTTTTTTTTGGTTATTCTTTTGCACCTTTTACCCCCCAAGCAACAACTTGACTTTTAATTTGCGGCCATTAATTATTGTTATTAGACATAACTAGGCAGAAGAAGAACGTCAGGGAACATAAAGTATTTTCCTTTATCTAATTGAATGCTCATTAAAGCTCACATAAAAGTTGAGGGTTATCATAGAGGAAAAAAAAGTTACTTTTCTGCAAAACTGAACATATAATAAGCGTGTCCATCCACTGTCACCTGTTCAACTCCATGGGTTTTACTGATTAATCAGTGTTGTAGAAGACGATGGTGTTTCCATGGTAACTACAGAGCCTCTCAATGTCCAAGTGGGTCATATCTAATGACCATGACAAGATGAATAACTGTATTTTACACCAATTACTGACATCGATTGATGGGATTAGTGCTTCAGAAGTTATTAAACATTTTAGATCAGTAGATGGTTTTGGTGACTGGTGGCTGCTTAGGTCTTTATGGGTCATATACGATTATTTACAGTACAGCATTCACACCTAAAATGCTACTAAATGGCTGATAACAGGAATAAAAGTGGTCTATCTCTGCACCACTGGTCCAACAGCAGCTGCAGCCTCATTAGCTGCGAAGACGTGCACACACACACACACACACACACACACACACACGTGTATGGCCTACTGGGAGGGGGATTCCTACAGCAGATGGTGGAGCGTCCCTCCTGGACAGAGTCTGCATTTATGTTGCCACACCCGTCTACAAGCAGCAGACGGAGAACACAGGTAGAGTACGAATGGGAACAGAGGATGTGGATGAAAATATATTCAGTCTGGATATAGTATATAGTCTAGACAAAAATATGTGGACTGTTTGGGTTAAAACATGACAGATAAGAGCGATAAAAAAAAGGACTGATGTCAGAACAGAGTTTATATTATGGGATAAATATTAGTGCATTGGTTTGTTTGGGTTAAAAAAGATGGTTTTTAATTCATTTCACTCATTATTGATTATTATTACATTGAACCGTCACCTTTTTCAACCTTTAATCTGTTCTGCTTAGCTCTTTTCTTATGTTATTCTATTTTAAAGCTGTTTATTGGTTTTTCGATCAACATATTAACAATCATAACATTTCTCAAATATGCTTTACAAATCACAAATTCCCCCCATCCCTCCTCCCCTCCCACACACCCACACACCCAATCACAGTGTACGACTATGGGTTGTAGGATATATCCACGTAATAATAAAAAATAACAATAATAAAGTAAATAAAATAAGTGAAAAAAGAAAACAAAAGGGGGGTTGTTGCTGCTATCTGTTACATTCTCTGTTTAAAAGAACTCAAGAGTTTCACTGTTGTATCGTTTGTCACATTAAGAGGTTATTTTAACGAGTCATAATAGTCCCAAAAAGATCTCCAGGTTTTATTCTCATGTTATTCTATTTAATTTTTGTAATTTTATATTTGCTCTGTTATTCATTCTGTAGAGTTGATGTTTTGTTTCCTCATCTTTCATGCGTTAATTCCTCAGATTTTTTTTGCTGTACTATTTCCCCCCTTCTGTTTCTGTCCTGATTTCTGATTGTCTTTTTTTTTCTTCCCCTCCTCAGGCGCCACTTAATTAACCTGAGATTCATGTTTTCTGGACTCGGGGCCAATGTAACAAGCATGACTTATTAACACAGAGGAATTCACTGGTGGATTTGATGAGGTATCGAGGCAAGAAAAAAAAAAAAAAAAGGAAAAAGTCGCCCACATTTGGCAGCACCCCCGTTACCACAGCAACGCAGAAAGAGCATCCAAAGAGATAAAGGTCAGGGGAGCACAAAGGAGCCAAATCTACAAACACTTTTTTCTTTCTTTTTTTTTTTTTTTTCCAATGATCTCCTTATTACATCGATGGCTTTTGCCCACATCATTTGACTCCAGTTATTTCAGTAGAGTATCATCACTTTCAGGTGGAAACCAAATAAGTCCATTTGTGGTCTTTTTTTTGTCATAAAACATTTCTATTGGTCAGTCTTCACGCTTTATTTAGCCAATGAAAAGTGTTAAAATGACTTCTGACTACATTTGTTAATGAACTTAGAATAGTGATGCTGTCAGGGGAAACCTTGTGAGTCCATTTTTGATCATAAAACAATGCTATTGGTCAGTCTTCACATGTCATTTAGCCAATGACAAGTGTTGAAAACAGTTTTTGACTACATTTTTACCTGCATTCATTTACTAATATTATACATTAATTTTGGACATTTTATATTAAATTAAAGTCCCATACGTCATTATATTCTCATTATTTTATGTTATATATTTCCATCTTCATTATCATATAAATAATAACTATATTTTCCTTTATTTGTGTTACTATTATTATCATTAACACTTTAAATCTTGAGACTTAAGCAATTCCACAGTAAAAAATAAAATAACATAAAATAAGCAACAAAATTAACAAAAACTGACAAAGTGATCAGTAAAATGAAAAAAAAAATATTATAGGTAACCTGAACAAAGAAAGACACTAAGCGAACACTGTACAAAAAAATAAGCAACAACATCAACAGAAACTAATAAATATTATCACAAAATTTTAAAAATGACACAAAAAATGCAAAAAACCAAAAACAAAATTAAGTTAAAAAAGGAATAAATAACTAGTGTTGTAATTTGGTTCCAGTAGTTTTACTTTGGGCTTTTTTTTTCCTTTTTTTTTTAAATCAGTTGCTTTTTGACACCTATACATTAGTTCCATGAACAAAATTATCAGTAAAATAAAAACCTTGAATTATTCTGAAATTTTAAACTAAACCATCCATTCAGAACACGTCAGCTCTGACGCATCAGGGGTTAAAGGGTTAAATATGCTCTTTATTATAATGAAGGTGAACTACATTTATTATATATAGGTTATTTACTCTTACATTCAGTTTTCTTTGTGTATTTGATATTTACTTTCATTATTCCGTTATATATGTGCAAACAAAAAATAATACATTAAAAATAAATTGAAACATAAGAGGTTTCCACCCGACTGCGACAATGTGCACATGTATCTAGTGGTACGGGTCCATGTCAGGTCACCTCCGGCTGTGACAACAGCACATGTACAGTCCAACCCCGTGGATGGATGTGGTTAATTGAAGGTTGTTAATGAAAGGGTTCGTTCTCAGGCCTCCAGGGGTCGAAGTTCATCTGAGCGTGACGCCAAGAAAGGAACAGCACAGGAATGTGGCCTGTCGGCTTCCATCTGCACTCAAGGTAACAACACACACACACACACACACACACACACACACACACATGCATAAAGGCCATACTACAGCTGAGAATGATACTCCCTCTGATACACACACTTCAGCTTAATAATTCAAGTATATTAATGAACGAGGCTGAAAACTGTAAACTCCCATATTATTATCTTCATATGATAATGTTTTAACTCATACACACTCATTTCAGGTGTTCATTTTCTGACATAATATAGTTTTATACTAGATAAATATAATATCATTGTTTAGTTTTGATTAAATTATTGTCTACGTTTCCAAAATACCTCACAGATGATTGAGACTGATTTTTAGTTTTTTTATTCACGAATCTCATTATAATTGTTTCTTCCTTTAAATTTCTCAAATATTTTTCCTGCTCTTACCATAAATCATTTTCTTTCATAACTAACAACTGTATTTGTAGGAAGAAACATCTTAGTTCCTTAGGACTTAGGTAATTAGGCTATAAAAGTGATGATACCAGGGTGTTTGGGTTTGGTTGGTGTTTTATTTGCAGATGTGTGGTGCTTTGACAGTTTGGGAAGTTCATTTATTTCAGTGGATTTGGTGAGTGAGTGAGTGAGTGAGTGAGTGAGTGAGTGAGTGAGTGAGTGAGTGAGTGAGAGAGAGAGAGAAAGAAAGTGAGTGAGTGAGAGAGAGAGAGAAAGTGAGTGAGTGGGTGAGTAAGTGAGTGAGAGAGAATGAGTGAGTGAGTGAGAGAGAGAGAGAGAGAAAGTGAGTGAGTGGGTGAGTAAGTGAGTGAGAGAGAATGAGTGAGTGAGTGAGTGAGTGAGTGAGTGAGTGAGTGAGTGAGTGAGTGAGTGAGTGAGTGAGTGAGTGAGTGAGTGAGTGAGAGCAAGCAATTGAGGGAGGGAGAGAGAGAATGAGTGAGTGAGAGAAAGTGAGTGAGTGAGCAAGTGAGTAAGAGAAAGAGAGAGAGATGGTGTGTGTATGTGTGATGGTTTTTTCATATTTTTATAGCAGGTTTATTTCATACAGATGGAGTGGCACTTTTAATTCCATTTTACTTCTTAGGACAATAAAGACATTCAATTATATTGTGTTTTATTTTATTGTACTTCACTGTATTGTACTCTACTGTACTCTACTGTATTGTACTCTACTGTACTCTACTTCACTGTATTGTACTCTACTGTACTCTACTGTATTGTACTCTACTGTACTCTACTTTACTGTATTGTACTCTACTGTACTCTACTTTACTGTATTGTACTCTACTGTACTCTACTGTATTGTACTCTACTGTACTCTACTGTACTCTAGTTCACTGTATTGTACTCTACTGTACTCTACTTTACTGTATTGTACTCTACTGTACTCTACTGTATTGTACTCTACTGTACTCTACTGTACTCTAGTTCACTGTATTGTACTCTACTGTACTCTACTCAGATGTGTTGTGCTTTGATAGTTTGGGAGGTTATTTTCTTTCAGTGGATTTGGTTCATTTCTGTCCTCCCTCTAAAATAACCAGGAAGCTGCAGAGAAAACGTTCCACACATAACATTTGTTTTTCAAACTACTGACGGCAGCTTTATTTGCACTGTACAGACATGAGCTCTACTTCTGTTCTCACAGCCATTAAACATGAGATTTTGCATGAATAACCTAAACACACACCTGTTTTTTTCATCTATGACTCTTTTCTGTGGTAGTTCTGTGTGGATTCCTGTGATGCTGGTGTAAATTCAGAGCCAGTGCGTAGCTGACACTTATTCCACCCGCTCATAAAGTCGGCCTTTATGGACACTTTTTTTTTTCACACAGAAGCAATGACTCAATTTGGTGAATGTTAACAAACCACAACTGCTGCATTTAGCTGAGTGAATGGTGAATTATCATTCTTCAATATGAATAGAACTTTTCTTTAGTTTTATTAAAAGACTATGTTTAGAGTCTGGATGAGTGAAGCGTCCGTGATCAATGTAACTCAAACCACAGAACCAAAAAGTAAAACCACGGAAGTACAAATACCAGCGCAAACACTGCATGTTGTCGAGCAAAAGCTTCAGTTCAAACAAATCCTGGACGATCTACACACTGCCTTTGAAAAAAAGAACAGAAGATGAAAAAAATCTTTAAAAAAAAAAAAAAGGAGAATTCACAGCCTGGAAGAATGATACAGGAGGATAAAAGGGCAAAAACAAACAGATTTGACAGAGACAGAGAGTGAGTAGCAAAGAAATGTAAGAAATGATGTAAAATATGAAAAAAAAGGTGGAAAATTATAAAAACTAGACAAAAAAAAATGACAAAACCAGAGATTTAGTCGACACTACAGGCAAAATAAACCCTGAAGAGGAAAAGAAAAAACATATCATGATGTATCTAATTATAACAATATAAAAATAAACTACCTGGCCAAAAGAGAAAAGAAGTTGCACATGCAATATTTCACTGCGCCACATTTGTTTTTAATTACAGGAGAGACTGACACTGGATTTAACTCAGCAAATAGTTCTGATCCTTCCATGGGTAAATACTGCTGTGGTTAATAATGTTTCAGCTGTAACAAGTTATTTAATCTAACTGATGTGTGTTCTCTCATGTCTCTAAAATGTAAAAGATTGGACGCCATCAGGATTGAACAGGGTCATCAGGCTTGTGACAGAATACTTCAGGGAATATTAGACATCATTTTCACACATGAATTACCCTCTATGAAGTCCAGACTCTAATTTGAGATGATGATTTGATGCAGTGGTCCGATTCCCCATCATCAATAATCAAAAATGAATTCAACAATGGGTGGAAAAAATATGATGAACCCTATTGTGACACTACATAAGCATTATGTCGCAAAAAAAATATGTCAAAGTAAAAGTGTCCTGTAATCAAAACCAAAGATGGTGCAGTCAAACATTGCATGTGCGACTATTTTTTTTAGCTGGTCAGTGTATTGCAGTGCATTCTAGATCCTCTGATCCAGTTAATTTCTAGTTGAATAACCTCTCAGCTGGCATGTCTGTTTCTATACCTGAAATCTGACACCATAGCAACATAGCCCTATTGTTTATCTGTTGCTAGTCAACCCACTTCAATGATGATTTTATGATTCTGGGCGTGTAAGGCTCTCTGAAAGGCTATCGCACATGCGCCAAAGTCATATTTGGCCCGTGGAAGATCATATCAAATGTGTGATAGAGCTGGCCCACCGGCCCACCGGCCCACCACATGCACAGCTTATACTACAAATCCCAAAATGCTTTGCTTGTATATTGCTGCGACGTAAAGACTGGGAAACACACTTCCTTTTCTGTTAACAGTCACATCATACAACAGAATAGAATAGAATAGAATAGAATAGAATAGAATAGAATAGAATAGAATAGAATAGAATAGAATAGAATATTACTTTATTGATCCCATAATTGGGAAATTGTTTCACAAAAATGACCAAGCGAAAGATGAACAGCAGTTTTTCAGACAGGTGGGAATCAGAGAAGGTTATCTGGTCATAAAGGATGGACCTGTTTGTCTTTTGTATGAAGCCAATAATGAAAGAATATAACATAAGAAGACGCTATGAAGTGTAACAAAAAACATGTTTTAAATAATTATTCAGTTTGGCCAATGACTCTCACTTTTTAATTTTAGCCCAGTGTTAATTTGACTGGACTATTGTATTACAACATTGTTAATATCTGACAAAATACTGTTCCTATCAATTTCAGGATGTGGATAAACTGTATTTTCCCCCAAAATTAGTTTTGGACAACAGTGTCACACATTTCCTGTGTTCTCATTCCAACACATACAATTTCAAAACAACTCAATCACAAAGTTTTAAAATCACAATTAAATATTACACTCAGTCCAAATATTACACCCTTTCCTTCAAATACAACAAATAAAAAGTGAATTTAAAAGGGTGGGAGTAATTTCATTTCTTAAATAAAACAATAATAAAATATAGAAACATGAAAAATAGAGTTTAAAAAGCTTTCAAACATGTAAGTACTGTAAGTAAGAATACATATAGATAAAAACATGGTCATACACTATTTAACGGGGCCGAACTCAGGCAGGTTAAATAAAAGATGGAGAACTTAGGATGCATTGGTCAGTTCCAGTTTCTTAGTATTACTAAGAAACTAAGTATTACTAAGAATTAATATTACTAAGAATGGCAGAGATTATGTTTTGACCAGGGTTTGTTTGTTTGACTGTCTGTTAGCAAGATAACTCAAACAGTTATGGACGGCTTTAGATAAAATTTTCAGGAAATGTTGATACTGGAACAAAGTCTATTTTTAAATCATGTACATGTAATGTATTATATTTTCATTATATTGTTTTATTTACTCATTACCTAAATAATGTTTTTGTTAATTTTAAGTTTTAATTAAGTTGATGAAGGGAGGCCTCTATATGTCTGCATATTAAACTTTTGGCCTCCCCTGCACTGTTATATCCCATTTCTATGTATATTTGAAGAAAGAAAGAAAGAAAGAAAGAAAGAAAGAAAGAAAGAAAGAAAGAAAGAAAGAAAGAAAGAAAGAAAGAAAGAAAGAAAGAAAGAAAGAAAGAAAGGTGGTGATCAGTGGATGGGGGGCATGCACCCATCTTTCATTCGGTAGGTCAGGGTGGCCTGCCATTCGCAGAAGTGAAAGTGAAACCTAATGCTCATTTATGTGATTTTAGGTGGGTGGGGGGCTAATTTGCCTTGCTGGAGGTCTATGCTCTCTGAGTGCTTTTGTAGATTAACAGTCATATAGATGTTGGGAGAAAAGAGTGCAGCTTTTACGACTCTCTCCAAACATAATTATGCCAAACTGCAGCGGTCAGCTCTGTACGGATTTAATGTGATGCCCAAGACACACACACACACACACACACACACACACACACACAGACCACTTCCCTTTTATAATATATATGGATATCACCATAAGGTCAATTACGATAATTTTTTTTGTCCCGTCTGTTGTTTCTTGCAGATGTAGATGAGGTCATAAGGAGTAAACTGGTAGGTGTTTCTGCACGGACGCCTCCTCTCAAAAATCCATCCAGTGTTTCCAGCCTCCTAGATGTGTGTGTCTGTATATGTATGCGGATATGTGTGTGTGTGTGTGTGTGTGTGTTCCCCTTTCCCCTGGTTTTACAGAGTGTGTGTGAGTGAGAGAACGAGCCAATGGATGGAAGTCATTCATTCTGGTCTGAGTGTGACGGGCAGCGGTGAACCACTGTGCTGATGTGGACTTCATTCCTGCACAGGGGCCATCCCTTTTCATGTGTCACCCCCATTGGTATAAATAGTCTGGGAAAGGAGAGAAGGGTGGGGGGGTGGGGGTAGTTCTGGGTTGGTTTTGGGGAAACACAAAACGGAGATGGAGCTGGAGAGTTTGCACGGCGGCTCAGACTGAAACTAGGAGAAAGTCGACCACAAATATGCCCGACTGCGGCCGGCGGCTCCTGACCGACGCTTCTCCTCCCTTTGCCATGTGGCTGCAGTGGGTGGGGTGGGGGTGAAGAGGGGGCTCTTTTTCCATTCCACTTCCTCTCCCTACCACACAGAAAGGAAACGGGCTGCAGATGTCAGGGAAACAGTGAGGGTCTGCCTGGACGGGAGGAGTCGGGTTCGAATTGGACCGAAGTTGGGAACGTAGACGAAGTAAAGTCACCAGAGGGAAAAAGAAGTCAAATCTAATGCAGGAGATGTTAGAAGAACACACACTAGACGGATTCCAGAGGGACGTGTGCACAGTAGAAGCTCATACCACACAGCGTGAGGTTCATTTGTTCCATGACCAAGCTTGTTTTTGAGATTTTACGAATCAATGTTCCCCCAATGAAGCATAATTAGTCCATTCCAGCTCCAAAAAAAGACCAAAAAAATCCTTTGTACAACAGAAAAAAATCCAGTTGGAAAGAAAATAACAACTTTAGAAGCATAATAAAAGGGAACGTGACAGAAATAAACTGGTTTTCTGACCTTATTTACCTTAAACATGAGACGATCTGTGCACAAGAATGATGATTGGATTACATTATATTAGATTACATTACCTTATTTTACATTAAATGACATCAGATAACATTACATTAGACTTTATTGATCCCACAAGGGGGAAATTTAATGGTCAAAACAGCAACAGAAAAAGTACAGATGACAATAATAATGATCTTATGAGTAATAAAACTCTAACAACTATATTAATTTATTAGATTATAGTTTGGAAAGAGAGTCTACTTCTATTAAAACATCAAGTAAATAGCATTTCTGGCCACTAGCTGCTTCACTGAGCATGTGCAGGGTCAGTGTTGACTAGTGGAAGTTCGTCACTGCTTGCTAGTACAAAAATTTAATTGGAAAATTAGCGTTTTGTTGAAATTGTCTTTATATTTGTGCAGTTTGGAGTCAATGTAAAAGTGACTAGTGAGGCACAGATCTACATGCCTGCTATAATTGTGCAGATGTGTTGTAGGTGTGTACATAAAAAAATTGGCAATAAATATATTGGAGGTTGTTTTAAGTGGCATGTATATTTACACAATTTAATGATATCATGTTGTGAATTGAAGGTGTGATTTTTTTTTTGCTGTTCTTTAGCTTTAAAGTCAGTATTTTGAGTTAAAAAGCCAATTGGTCACAATCAGAGCCAAATTCTGTCATTATTTGATAGACAACACTGCTCTATGATTTGTTTAGAAAGTATCTGCTTCAGATATTAAATGTGATTCATCTTTAATGAGATGAATCCGAGAACAAATGATTTTAGTGGTGTCACAAGTCACTTTTCCATTGACCTTCAAATGACATAAATAGAACTTTCACATAAAAATGTATCTAATGGAAAAACGACAATTTCAGCAAGCGTTAATTTTTCCATCAAATGTTTTTGCACGGGCAAGTGGTTTTTTTGTTTTTTTTTAGGGTTGTGCAAATGGTATATTGGGAAAAACTGCAATGGAAAAATGTTTTTTCACAACTATAGTCAGGTGAATTAAAAAAAAACTATGTTGACAGACGTAACAACAAGACAAGAAACATGTTAAAAACAGAAACATGGTACAGTACAGTATGTGTGGAAACCACATAATTTTTAATGTAGTAGGAGATAGAAGAGTAATATAGAATAATAATGAATATATCTGTAAAACAAAAGAATATTTACATTTTAATTGTTGTTTTTATTTGTGACTATTGTTTCTTTTAGGGGGAATGAACAGAACTACTACTACTTTTGCTCTAAGGCAAAGCAAATGTATTTGTATAGCACATTTCATGTACAGTACAATTCAAGGTGCTTTACATAAAACATATAAGGACATTTAATTGATTAAAATGCATTAAAAGACAATTAAAATGGAGATATAAAAACATTTAAAAGCAAATGAGAATCTAAGTCAAAGCTCCAGGTTACAATAATGTTTTCAGTTTTCCTCAGACCTCAGGTATTCAGGTTGTTTGTTCCACAGGTGAGGAACAGAACCACTGAATGATGACAAACTTTGTTTGGTTCTGATTTTGGGAAAACACAGTAAACCTGTTCTTGATGACCTATGACCTCAGGGGTCTGGATGCGTCACAGGGAACCAGCAGGTCTAGGATGTATTTGGGTCCAAGGTCGTTTAGTTCTTTATAGACCAGGAGTAAGATTTTTAATTCTATCCTTTGACCCACAGGAAGACAATGGAAGGATTTGAGGACCGGTGTGATGTGGTTCAGTTTCGTGGTACTGGTCAGGACTCTGGCAGCAGTGTTTTGGATCAGCTGTAGCTGCCTGATTGTTTTTTTGTTCAGACCAGTGAAGACACCATTACAATAATCTAACTTACTGAAAATGAATGAATGAGTTTTTCTGTGTCTGGTTTGGACAGAAAACCCTCGATTCTAGCGATGCTCTTCAGGTTGTAATAGACAGACTCGGTAATAGCTTTTAATAATTACACCCAGTCAACATACATACATATGACAATAAAATTCTTGAATCTTCTGGAAGGGCTTCTTGTGGCAACTCGCAATAATAAATAAACAAATGATCGCATATATGATTTAATGGTAAAACTGACATTACGCACTTGTGTTTTTTCGACATTTAGTAAATACGAGTAAATTTTACACACATATCCAATGGAAAAGCGACTACAGTCATCTTCTGCTCTAATCTTCAGGTCTTACCCTCCTACTGTGATCTAATAGGTTTTTTTTAGTCATTTCCTTGTCTCGTAACCAGAGGCTTGACTTGTGAAGGGCGGCAGCGTTCGGCCCAGCCAGTCATTGCTAAATATTTAATGGTAGTGGAGAAGCTGCAGAACGGAGTGTCGGGGGAGCAGACTGAACCTATAGCTCATCAATAATGCATGTGGGGTAGCGCACTTGTACATATGAGATAATGCAGGGGATGTATTTGGAAAGAAACGCAGTCGAGCGAAGCCAGAACGTCGGAGTTTTCAGCGTCAACAGTGGCGTCTCAGAGGAATCCTGAACAGCAGCTGAACCCGACCTTCTGCCTGGACCTGGTATTTATGGGGAATCTGGAAATGGAGCCATGCTGACAGGAGGAAACCATTAACAGAGGGTCAAGTGGTTTCCAGTTTGGATTAAGTGAGATAGACAACACGACTTCAAAATAAAATCGCCCGTAGTTTCAGCTGAATTTACAGTCACAGAACCAAAAAAATCGAAAACGTCCTCCACAAAATAGATTTCATTAATTCTCAAAGACCCAAACAGCAACTGGAAACATCAACCACCCGCTGATCTAAAATGTTTTGTAACTTCTGAACCACTGAACCAATCAGTACATTGAAGTAATTCAGGGAAAACATGGCTTCTTAGCTTGAAAATCCCCATCAGATATGATCCATTTGGATGTTCAGAGGCTCCGTAGTTTCCATGGAAACACTGTCAATGTCAAAAAAAAATAAGTAAAAAAAAAAAAACAATAAAAGTGACCAAATGATAAAAAAAAGGCCAACGTAATTAGTAAAATTGACAAAAAAATTAACATTAAATAATTGATGATAAAATAATACAAAAAGCAAGAAAATTTAGTAAAATAAACAAAATGTGTAACAAAAACAAATTAAATGAATAAAAATGCATGAAATTAAAACAAAAATGTATAAAATAGAGGCTCTGTAGTTACCATGGAAACACTGTTATTGGCATGGAGTTGGATTAATGATGGACATGATAGGTTTATATAGGTGTTAAATAAAATGAAATAAAATGAAAAAAATTATTTGTAAAATAATGAGATGAAAAACCAGGCACAAAAAGTAGAAAAAGTTGGAAAAAAAAGGAAAAAAGAATAAAATTAGTGGAAAAAATAACAAAACTAAAAAATCCATCCAAAATCCATCCATACGTTTTCCACTTATGTTGTACACAAAACAACAAACAAACAAAAAAAGAACGGCAAACACTTGCATCATGACCACACTAGCGCTTAGTCATTATTTAGGTCATGTGGAGTTTATGGAACATTTCGAAGGGAAAGTGGCCTTTTAAATACTTGAAACATTGTGAGTTGACGACACTGGCAAGAATTCACTAGCATATGACACTGGAGGAGTGAAAAATAGTGCTGCACCCTTATGTTAGTATCTGGGGAGAACCCTGTGTATGTGTGTAATTACATCCCCAAAACACGGACCATCGGGGATGTAATGGTTTTGCATGTGTCCCTGCCGCCATGTAAGGTCTTTCATGTTAACACAATAACTTTTGATGTATGGATTTGTCTCAAAGTCGTTGTGTTACTGCTCATGAACTCCTCGGGTGTTGGAGGCGGACAATTTCAAGATGGCCGAATTTGGTCTGGCCAGTAACTTTTGACTGGGTGGACAGATCAGGTCAGGCATATGAACTCATTCTTTTATATTTTATATTTAAAATATACATTTATGAATGGGTGAATGGGTGGATGGGAGTGGTGGAAATGATGGGTGACTGGAAGCTTCGCGTTTCGGGGATATAAATTTAGCAGTCAGAGACGACTGTATAGGCCTAGTTTTAATTGTGTTTTGTTTTATTTTATTTGAACAACTCTACAGTGATGCTCTTGAGTGCCCTAAAAGGTGCCTATGAATTAAATATATTATTATTATTATTATTATTATTATTATTATTATTATTATTATTATTATTATTATTATTATTATTATTATTATTATTATTATGTTCTGAAGAACACTTAAATAAAGACATAAATTAACTTGGGAAATGTCCTGAAGGTAGCGGTGGGTCTTTAAGAGTTAGAAACACAGATGAATCTGACGTTATCAGATGAATGGACTCTTAACCTCTGAGCTCCTTTTAATTATAAAATCCTGTATCAGCATCACAGTCTGTCCATTAAAGAAGCAGAAAAAACAGACGGGAAGCCTTCGTTTGTGTGCATTTGTGAGTGTTCATGTTTGTGCGAACGCAGCACATCCCAACAATCCCGTCAGTAATCCATGTGCTGTTTTACATAACAGTCAGAAGGATTAAAGTCATTATCTAGTGTGTTTTTTAATGAGATTTCTCCCATTGCTCTTCTGGGTTTTCTCCGCTTTTATGTGATGATGCGGGAAATCCACGACAGGGGTATTGAAAGGTCTTCCTGCATAATTATAAACTGTACATACAGTCACGACAAGCTTTGGTAGATTAGCTTCCTTAATGACGCTCATTTACACAAGGCGGCTTTAATTACCGGGAGGTTTTCAAAGCTCTAAAATTCTCCTTTCTGTCATAAAAATGAATCTATTTCTGTGTTTTCTGCTCCACACCTGCTTCTGCTGCCTTCTTCTTGATCAATCCATGCCTCTGCATGGAGCATAATGATCAAAAATCCACCACCTGTCAGACTGTCTAGACCTCATGGCCGCAAATCATGATAAAAAGAGAAGAAAATGGGAAAAGATTTGTGTTTTCAGCTCAATTTAGCATCAAATGGCTACAGCGGAGCTCTCACAAAGCTTCACTTCACTGGGTTGATGGGGCTCATATGGATCCAGCACTCATTTATAATGAAAATATGAACAACTCGCCTTTTTTATATACTGGTGAAGGTGAAGTATATGATATGTGACTCATACAATACCTGGGTTTTATATTCATGCCCTGACCTCTGACATTTCTTGGGCTGATCACACGATAAAAACTGATCAAATGAAGAAAGCTTTGCTATCAAATGGCAAAAATAAGAAAAAATGCACAAAATAAAAAAACTTTTTTTTAAAAATATAATTGGAAAAAAGCAAAAAGGAACTTCAATTACAATTAGTGGAATATCTGTCAACCTTTGATGGGTATGTGTCCTATATAAGCCAAGGGGCATTAAAGAGTTAACATTTGCAGATTATTGTGGGGCCCCTGGGCTGGTTTGGGCCTTTAGTGACCATCATTCCCATGCGTTAACACGGTCCTGGCGGTCAGGACTTACACACATCCAAAACTGTCTGACTGATGCTGATGCGTCTTCATTTCCATGAACATAAAACTAATTTCTAACTCATTTTCAGCTCAGGTTCATCTTTCATTGTCTCATGAATTAAAAATACATCTCATTATTTATTCTGCTATTTCATCAAACACTCTGAGAAACCCAAATATGTCTCTTGGTACAAACTTGTAACAAATGACCTCTGATGCCATTTTAACCCAAACATCCAAAACCACCTACTGATCTAAACTGTTTAATACTTAATGATCCATTTATTCTATATGTCAATAATTGGTGTAAATACAGTTCTTCATCATTTTGTGGTCATTAAATATGACCATATTTGGATGTTCAGAGGCTCTATAGTTACCATGGAAACACCATAATCTTCCACGACATTGATTCACCAAGAAAACCCATGGAGTTGAATCAATGACAGTGGATGGACACACTGGGTTTATATTCAATTAATGTTCTTTCCCTCATAATAAAACCACCACTACGAGAAACACTGGGACAGTTTTTCCTCAAGAAAAGAAAGAAAGAAATATTCACAAAATTAATAATGTAGGGAAAAAGCCTAAACTTGCCAAATACATAAAAACAGTAAAATGAGTAACACAATCAATAAAATCAAGAAAAAAATAAATATGTAACATGCAAAACTGTTTAAAACTAAGGAAAAGGCCAAAAAAATGTGCGAAATCATCAAGTCATAATTTCAATAAAAAATCTAATAAAAAATTGCCAGCAAAAATGACAAAATCAGCCATAAAATGCAGTTATTCATCTTTTCATGATCATCAGATACAGTATGACCCATTTGGAAATTGAGAGGCTCCATAGTTACCATGGAAACAATTTAATCTTCTACAACATTGATTCACCAGTAAAACCCATGGAGTTGGATCAATAACAGTGGATGGAGACACTGGGTTTATATTCCGTTCATGATGAATTTTACAGAAAAATTCAAACTTTCTTGTGTTTTACATGATTTTGAAGTAAAGTAGTCTTTTGAGTGTGTGTGTGTGTGTGTGTGTGTGTGTGTGTGTGACTTAAAAATGGCTAACTACAGAAGCTAATAAATAAATAAATAAATGAATGAAAAAATAATAAATAAATAAAAAAATTCTGAAATATACATTATTTCAGTTTATGAGTTCATCTCTGAGTGTTATCGACTCGTATTTGACCTCGGTTCCGTACGTGAATGTTCCGACCTGCGTGTCATGTTTCTCCTTCTGACTGTGAGTCGTTGCCGTGTGAACCAAACCAAGGCATTGCTGTCGTTCCTCTGCAGCGTCTTTCACATTTCAGGGCTGTGTTCACATACCTGCACCCGTGCACACACCTGCACCCGTGCACACAGCCCCAGGCTCTGCACACTTATCAGCCACTCATTAAACTGTACAAAGCCCTGAGCCGCTTCCACCTGCTCTGACCCACGCCCAAACCAAACTAAACCTCCCCATTACTCCATCAACAACCAGATCATCAGCATGAGTTACACAGATTTTATCTTGGGAAGAATGTGAAGGAGAAGGTCTTTTAATGTGAACGAAATAAGTCGAGTTTTTTCATTATCTAAACCAGGAGTCACAAACATGGGGCACAGGGACCAAATGCAGTCCGTCAATGGTTCCAATGCGGCCCATGAGATGAAGAGCATTATAACCTATTAAATGACTACAGAATTTCTTCTGTTTTTTTGTCTATAAATGATGGTAACTTCAAATTTTTGCCATTGTTTTACTACATAAAATAATATTGAAACTATCCTGTAACAATAAAATGTGAATAACCTGAACAAATAGGAACAACCTGAAATATCTCAAGGAAATTAGACACAATCTGAACCATTTTAGTGTCTTTGTAGAACTGATCCATAATAAAACACGTGGAAAAATGATAAATTGAGGTTGAATATTGTTACAATTGCCCTTAATTTTTTGCATTTGGATAATTTTTAAATGTATTTTCATCATTTAATTTTGCACTAAAACAATGACAAACATTTGGAGTTGTCATTATTTATAGGTTATTATGTTTTCATTTTACTGGACCAGCCTATTGGAGATCAAATTAGACTGAATGTGGCCCCTGAAGAAAATGAGTTTGAGACCCCTTCTCTAAACAAAGAAAACCCACTGAAAACTGCATTGTTGTGATGACCGCCATTTACGCAGCACATTTAATGACGAGTTACAGCGTGTTTACAGCAAAATACAAGTTTTAGTTTCATTACACACATAAACACAGAGTAGATATGGACTAAATGGGCTGAGATGCCGTCAGTTAACAACCTCTATGTTTTCTTTAAACACATGGATAAACATACAAAAATATCCTAAACCTCTGTTTATGTGTGCACAAGAAGAACAAATGTCAAGAATAATCAGCAACATTTGTGGAGCTACCAAAATTGTGTTCCTTTGGTGCAAGAAGAGAATAAACAGCCACCTTTAACCCTTTCATCTACCACCATTTTTAGCTGCAACAGCAGATAACATTATGTTTTCTAATCTTATCTGTGTCAGATCTGATGGTGTTTATGCAGCGCAAACCTATTCATACACTTTTAAGGAAGTGGTGCATGGGTGTTTGCTGGGAAATTTAAATAAATCTAATAAAACAATATGAAATATGAGATTTTAGACGGAAAAGGAATGGTATTTAATTGTGATTCATTGAAATTAATCTATAGGAATCATGTGATTTATCTCATTTATAATTGTAATCATTTGACAGCATTCATTTAAATTAATCCACCCAATGCTCTGATTAATAAGACAAAAAAAAAATTAACTGTTTCACAGCCCTACTTTTATTCCTCTCCTGGACAAATGAGACTGAGCTAAAACATCACAGAAACAAGTTACTTTATGAAACCACAGTGTTCAGCAGCAGAATCACTGTATAATCAGCCCCATCCAACTGGTCTGTCTATATCCATCTCTATATAAACACCAGATGAAAATGTAACCTGTTTAGTTGGTTTGGTGAGAATGCCAGCCCGGCCCTACAGTCTTATGGATTTCAAAGTAAACCAGTAAAAATGTATGGTGCTGAAAAATCAAAAGAATGTTGTAATAATCCACTCTGGGCGGTGAAGGGAAGCCTAGCATTCTGTACAACACCACTGAAGAAACAAACACCCAAACTCAGCCTGTCATTGTCTCCGGAGTCAATTCTCTCACAGTCGAAGGCGATATATTAAAAAAAAAAAAAGAAAACAGACACCAACTTGGCTGTTAATGAAGCTGCTGCATAATTAAATGGTGCTGAAATGAGATGTGAAACCACAAGATATTGCCACACTAGAAGCTCCTCTGTGACCGTGTTTAGTACCTGAAAGTGTGCACGTGTTGACGCCGTTGACTTGGAAACGCTAAAGCAACGACACGTTCTCACAAGAATAAAGTCCAAAGTGTAAACGGCTCCGAGAGACTGAGAGGTTTCACAGAACTACAGGTTTATTTATGGACTGACTGAATCACAACGCAAGTCAAAGAATTAAATATCATCAGCATCACCGTCGTCGGAAACTCCACTCATGTATTGATATTGTGTTATAAAAGGTGGATTTGTGTGTGTGGAAATAATCCAGAATCAAATAGGGTGTTTCAGGTCTTTGATCATCAAACACCCTCGCTCGGGCGTATATATAAATATATATATATATATATATATCCAATCTGTGCATCATATACCAAGGACTTCGTTTCTATTTTATTATATTCTGTTGTTTTGTTCTGTTCTGTTCTATTCCATTCTATTCTACTCCATTCAATTCTATTCTATTCTGTTCTGTTCCAATAAATTAAATTCTATTATATTACATTGTACTCCATTGACTTCTATTGTAATCTGTTCCATTTTAGTCTGTTCTATTCTTTTCCATTCAATTCTGTTCAGTTTTATTCTATTCTGCTGTATTTTATTCTTGTCTGTTCTATGTTGTTATTCTATTCTGTTCTACTTGATTCTACTCTACTGCTAGTCTTTGTACTTGAACTTTCAGTACGTCATGACTTTTATTACATTATGAACAGTCAAATGAATTGAACATTAGGCTCCAGTTGCATCATACTCTGTTTTGCTTTTTCTTTCATGTCAGATTTTGTCCCTTCGGTGCCAGAACTGAATTAAAAGGCACATCCACCATCCTTTTTAGCTGGAAAAAACAGATACCATTATTAGGTTTTCTAATCTCATCTGTGTCGCAGCAGAATCATATCATATCTACGCGACCTCTGACCCTGGACGACGCCCTTATCTGAGCTCAAGGCAACGCAAACAACAAACAGTAATAATGAAAATCCTCCTGTGATAGATATGAACCATAGGTGATGAAACATGTGAACGGTGGATGGAAAAAAAAAATAACATGACATAATCCTTCTGTTTACTCTGTCACATGTAAATGGGGACGAATGATTGAATTTTTGTGGCTTTTCACAGATAGAGCTGTTGTAAAATAAATAAAGCCTGTAAATATTGTGGTGGCTGCTGTGGGTGCGTCCACAGGCTGAGAGCTAATATTCCAGCGCTCTGCAGGTGGACGTTCAGGTCAATATTAGAAACCGTCCTCTACACAACTACCTGCTAATCCCTCCCAGAAAAATCCAATTTCAGCGTGTCCCCAGACATCGCCGTTTCATCGCTTGTAACTGTTTCCACGCCAGCGCACGGACGATCGATATTCAGCCTCTGCATTTCACAAGAGGCCGTTTTTCCATTTCTCTGTTGCATCAGTTGTTATTATTATTGGTTCCAGTAAAAACCCACTGAGGATGGTTTAATATGAGCTTCACCGCAGACAACACGACTTAGATTTCTTTGGTTTTTTTGTACACACTGATGTAAAAGGAACATCGCATTGTTTTAATCTGTTAGTTAGTTATATATATATGTTAACGGAATGTATACATACATTGGTACCTTTACTTACGAAAGACCTAGCTAATGAATAATTCAAGTAACAAAAAACTATTACCTCAATTTTTGTCTCTGAGTACAAAAGAAAATTCAATTCACAAAAGGAAACCGAAACCATCAAGACATAAATCCTATGTATATTACTGTACATACGTAACTATGTTATGTATGTAAATAAGTCATGTACGTACTGTCCGTAGCATCCCATTGGCTATGAGGGAGCTACCCATGATGCTTTTCGTGAGTGTTTAAGAATACAATATGTGAAAATTTCAAGGTGCAAGAGTAGTTTATTAGTAGTGTCATGGTAAAACGCTTTGTTTATTATTCTAATAACTTTTTCTGCAGTTTAATGATAGGGTCTATATATGTTCTGTATGTATTTCTCCAAACCTCAACACAGTATGTCATATATGGCATTATAAATGAGAAATATGCAAACTTTTCTTATTAAAAAAAAATCACTTGTTTTAAAAATAATACCAATACTTTTAGATCATTTCTGTTTTATATACGTATTCTATATGTGTCTTCCAGCTGACATTAGGTTCTAAAATTACACCCAGGAATTTGGTTTCATTTACTCTTTCAATTTGGACGACTATATTTCACCAGTATTTAACACCTGTAACACTCAGTTCTTCTGTATAATTTTTGCATTTCACAAAATCCATCTCACGGGCTGGGGATTGGACCCTTCGGTGGTCCGGTTTTGGCCCACAGGCCATACATTTCACACCAGTGCTTCACCAAACCCATCAAAACCACCTCAGTGCCTCAACATCACTTCTACACGTTCTATTTCTGCATAGTTCAGCATGTCCAGTACTTGCTGACAGTAGAACACAGACGCTGTTCCACAGATGTTGGACTGAAGTATCAGCCTTTACATAATCTCCCTCCAACTGGACTTTTCCAGACGCTTTTCCCACAGACATCTAAGTAATAATGTCTTTAGGCCTGTGTCCTGGTGAACCATTCCCACTGCTGTATGAAAACAGTCTGTGTGTTCTTTAGGTTCCATTTAGCCCACGTCTGTAATAGTAACCCATGGAATTAGACGGAGCTTCTTCCTGTGCCAGTGGAGGCTCTTTAATGTGGCCGTTACCGAATTAACCATGAGGCAGACGCACCCCCCGGCCAGCGTTCACCCAGTGGCCTCTATGCCGTCGGTGCAGCGTGTCATGGCTCTGCTGACAGTCACCAAGGGCCGGCACTTTGACTTTTTCCCCTTCGTACAGCTGTTCTTCTGGCATCAGTCCAGCCCTGCATCCTCCATCACTCATCACAGCTCAGAGGTCTTTACATGCATCACATTCTGCAGGAGGTATTTTTACACCAGGTCTGTTTACATGACCATAAAAATCTGATAACTGTTGCTAATCACATCATCAGAATAATCAGATCGGATACCTTTACATGCACTTAAGGACTGCAATCATAATAAACATAATAATAATAAAAAAAAAACAAATCCTGGTTTAGATGGTTCAGTTCATTATTGGATTTCTCTCAGAGTACATACATAGTAATGTAAGCTAGGCAACGCGTTAGCTGCAGTGTTAGCAGAATCCCTTTAAAGCATGAATTATGAAAACCTTAGTCAATATTTTTTTTTTTTATTCCTCCTTAGGCCTGAAAAAAGGAACGTGATTGAAATGTTTGTAATGGATCTATTTTTTATGGAGTTACAAAAATGTCACATGTGTTTAAGCTATGAACTAAAGAAACATGGATTTAAAACACAATATCAGAACACTATGAAATAAAACAGTTAAATGCAATTTTGTTTAAGAAGAGACTATTAATTATGGTTTAATAACAACAAGCAATTGATTTATATGTAAACATGTTAGTGTAGATCAGGTATTAAGAACAGACCAGTTACAGTAATGATATGAACTGACAGATATGGAACTAAAACAACAAAAGCCATAAATATACAAGAGAACAACTGTAGAATAACTGTCCACTGTAGTGACCAGTATGTATTAAAGGGTTAATGTAGTATTTTAAGGTGGAAACGTAGTTCTGCAGAGTGTATATAATAAGTTTTTTTGTTTCGTTTTGTCATCTGTCCTGCTGTTCAGCATCTTCCATCTTTCCATCTGTTCATAAACGTATGTAAAACATTAACTACTGTCACAAACTGCCTGAAATGTGTCGGTGCCTGTGGTGGGCAGCCTGTTACTGTGGCTCTATGCTGGAGTAACCAAGTAATTTCCTTAAGGGAGCAATAAAGTATCTATCAATCAATCAATCAAACTGCCTGAAATGTGTAGGCAGAGATGTTCAGAGTCATTCTGCTGCAGATAATGTGTTAACATGTATGATCACATTAATTATGATGATGGATTAATCTGCTGTAATGCATTAATTTTGACAGCCTTAATTATTAGATTTGTTTTCAAAATGACCCAGAGATGGTTTGGACTCAAATTCTATCAATATTTACTTATTTCATTATTTATTATCAGGGACTCTGATTTTAACCCTTTAAACTTCTAAGGGTCCACATATAGGCCAGAAGTAGTCTCTCAAAAATATTAATCAAATCACCGAAACTTGTCCCAAACATCACATGACCTAATGTAGTTTGACAACAGAGATTCTCACATATCAGAAAATATAAAACACTTTCAGATAAAACAACCACAGCAGGTACAATCACTCATTTGTTCAGTTGATCTGAACCTTTATGACTCATAATTATGAGTATTCCAACATATTCCAATGAACACAGTCATAGTCCAACAAAAACATCCAAAACTAACAAAAAAAATTGGAATCCAAAACACATCAAAACATCAATATCCACAAATATTTGATCTATTGCATCATTTAACAGGACCTGCCTCCAATATCACAGTTTTCATCTGAATATTTTCATTTAAAACATAATCAAACACCAAGTGCATGTTATTAAAATGGTACAATTAAATTTACTTTATTAAGAAATTTAGGCAAAATTGAATGGAAGTCTAAAGGGTTAACCCATACAAACCCAGTGCTACTTTTGTATGATTTTTTTTCTATCTGTTTAACTTTTCTGAAGTAATTTATCACCATTTCTTCTAATATTATCCTCTGTATTTGAGCATTTTTCTTACTATAAATCATAAATTTTCCTAAATGAATCTGCCCAATTTCATATGTACAATGCTAACTACTGAGACAAACTGCCTGAAATGTGTCGGTTGAGAAGTTCAGGGTCATTTTGTGCTGCAGATAACCGGTTAAATGTGTAAACCTTTTTAATCCGCATTCATTTTGACCAAGTAAAAATATCTGTAAACACCTGTAAAGTGAGGTTGAGGCTGAACAAAGTGATGCCGAATAAGACAAAGAAAACATTTTTATAATGAGAAATATTAAGTTAACGCTAAAACAAACGCCTCGGGTGTTGTTTTTAACACCTTATCAATCGTCGTATTTACAAATGGAATTTATTTTTTCTTAAATATTCAACTCATGAACGTGTTTTATCTTTTCACTTCCAGTAGCTCAACAAATGTAGCCGATAACTGTTGCTTAAGCTGCTGGTGTTTTGACAGGTGATGGTTTTACTTTGGTGTTTCATCCTTTAACGGTTACACCCTCAACATTCATTCCATATCAGAACAGGTCAGTTTGGACCCATTGGCTGGGTTTTGCCCATTTCCATTCCAACTCCCATGTTGTGTTTACCTGTAAGAGGATATTTCATGTTTCTGTTCACTGATATGACTATGGCAGGACACACGCTGAAGCCGTCCGAACACTTCAGTGTGTTTGACAAGCTGTCAAATAATACTTCAGCTCCACAGGAAAAAATGTTGGTTTGTTCACTCCCTGCATTCCATCTCTTTTGATAATCACTGCACGTTAGAATATGATGCATTATCTCTGCGGAAACATAGAAGTTTGTTTCCATCAGACGGTTGACCTTTTCCTCTCATTCATCCATTTCAACACAAATGCCAAAAGGAAGTCGAAGAGTGAAATAAAGCATCATTTATTTCTCCTTATTTATTTAAAAACCAGCTCCAAAAAAGGTCCAATCCAGCAAAAAATGACACTGAAGATATTAACCATCATTTTACTTCAGGTCAGACCAGTAAAATATTGTCACAATAACCTAGTAATAATGACAACTGCAACTTTTTACTCTTTGTGTTAGGAAAATTGCATGAAAATGTTTACCATACAAATGATACTTCAACAAAAAATGTGAGTAAGATGAACAAAAATATATTCTGCGTGTTACTAAACTTAATTTTATGTAGTTGTAGATCCACTGTGATCAGTAAGTGGTGAAGTTGTACATATGGAAATGAGAAAGCATTTGTTAAAAATGAACTTATTTTTCTGAAGAACTTCAAGGGTGGTTTTGTATGTTCACGTTATTCATGTTTTTTGTGAAAGGATAACATTTTCATATTGTATTTATTTTTGTACATTTTTCTTCACTAATTTCAGCTTTTTCATAATGGTTCATGTTATTAAATTGGTAAAGAAACATATCCCAGAACAGAGTTTTGGGGATATCATGTTTTTCGTCCGACAACTGCCACCGAATACTAATAAATAAAATAAATATAGTGGTACCTGTACTTACGAAAGCCTCAGAATACAAAAGAAATTTCTATTTACGAAAGGGAACTGAAACCTCTGAGACATAAATACAGTACATTACTATACATAACTATGTAATGTATGTAAGTACATCACGTACATACTGTATGTAGCATCCCATTGGCTATGAGGGAGCTACCCATGATGCTTTTCGTTACCATTTGACCCTTATTCATCACAGAATGGCGCTGTTTGGCTGCGGCTGCTGTGTCTCCCAGTAACACAGACACTTTAACGGTAATTTCTCCACCTAGAACAGCGCACGTAGTATCAAAGGTTCAGCCGAACGGTGCAAGAAGAGTATATAAACGTCAGACTATCATCAGCTTAAGGAAAACTGTTAAAAACTTGGACTCTGCAAGCCTGGAGACGCGAACCATTCCGCGAAGACACGGACATGACCTTGGTCTGCTCCAGCGTCCTACAGTGGAGTCTCTCCCCCCACAGAGGCTGCCTTCGGAGATGTCCTAGGCGGCGTGGGAGGAGGCAGAAGTGCGGCTGTTGCGGTGGATTTACAGCTAAGCTAAGGGCTAACCGACCCCCGCGTCATCAGTACTGCTCGCCAACGTACGCTCACTGGAAAACAAACTGGACTACCTGAAGCTGGATTTAAACACCAAACATGATCCACCAGACTGCTGCATCCAGACGTGGCTCAACTCTTCTGTCCCGGACACTGACATTAGCCTGGACGGGCAGAATCCGACAGAAGCCATGCTCCACAGGTAAAACCAGGGGGGTGGTGTTTGTATCTACACTAACAACAGCTGGTGTTAGCCTGGACGGGCTAAAATCTAAATCTACATGTTCTTTTAACACATATTTCATACAAAATCGGTACATTTTTATAATTTTTAAAGGGTTTGAGGGGTAGTATTGGGGGCCTTGGAACGAATTAGGCCTTTTACATGTAAAATGTCAAAATTTACGAAAAATTCACGGTACGAAAATACTTCTGGAACAAATTAATTTTGTAAGTAGAGGTACCACTGTATATATAAAGAAAAATATTGGGTTTCAAAATGTCATGTTTTGGGTCATTTCTAGATTGGCCACAAGTGGGCAATTCAAATTTTAAAATCACTTAACACGCTTGTTAATATATCTGAAACTATTTGTCTGATTGATTTCAAATCAAGTGCAGATGAAAGGTCATGACCTTTTGTTGCCTCAGTTCATAATATCATTAAAGATGCAGGTGGTCAATGTAAGAATAGATTTAAACTGACAACTGTGTTTAAAAAAAACAACAACATTATTTTATATTTTTTGTGTTTTTTTGATAAAACCACATTGATTTTAGACGGAGGCTAGAGGGCCACATCCCTGGTCTGATCTGATACAACATATGTAAACAGGCGTGACAAGAAGGAGGCAGCGGCCCTATAAAGTAAATTACTAGAGGCCTTTGCATCTTTTTAATGCCGCTGCTGCTGTTGTTCGGGGACTTTTAATGTGAGCGCTATAAAAAATGAGAGTGTGAAATGTGAAGCAGAGCGAAGGGTGAAGCAGCACAAAAACACACCCATATTCTGAAAGATTCCCGTTTACTGACGAGATCTGCACTGACGCGTTTCCACCCGGAGTCGAGAGGATGTCAAACTTCACAGAAACGCTCCATATTTGTCAAGCGGTGACACTTTTCTGGTTGTGACTCTGCAGAATTTGTTTTATTCGTGACAAACGCAGACGCCGTGTTCCCTTCTCGTCTGTGTGGAAATGAAAGCACTGCACTTTTACTGGAGCAAAAACAAACCCAGGTTAAAGGGAAACTAGGCTAAATTTGGACCTTTATTAACCAGTTGGGTAGTACTAGTGATGGTTAAACATCTGGGTAGTACTAGTAATGGTTAAATGTCCCAGTAGTACTAGTAATGGTTAAATGTTTCAGTAGTAGTAGTAGTAATGGTTAAATGTCCCAGTAATACTAGAGATGGTTAAATGTCTCAGTAGTACTAGTAATGGTTAAATGTTTCAGTAGTACTAGTAATGGTTAAATGTCTCTGTAGTACTAGTAATGGTAGGTGTGGGTTTTACTACAGTGAATATGTACTTCCAAACAGTAGGGGGCGCTGCATACAGATAAATGATACAAAAACAGCAAAGAAGAAGTAAAACAGTCAAATCTTCCTCTTTAAGCTTCTGTAGAAAGAGACATTTACACTTTGCTTTAAGTGAGGAAGTGAATGTGAAGGAATGCCCCTGGGCCATGGGGTCTGGGGTGATAATGAAGAGCCACAAAGAAACTGGACAAAGCTATCAGGTATTAATCTGCATAGCCAGTCAGACTGGATAGATCTCCTCCACATCCTTACAAATCCACATCTCTGGAGCAGTGTGACAACGCAGCCTTAAGAGGATTATCAGCACATGGTCATCTGTGTCCAGGGCTGAGGGGGGACTGGTTTCAGGGAATAATGGTGTTAATGATGCAAAATAAACGTAATCAGTTACAGTCACGATTGTGGTGATGACGGTGGTGTTGGTTATATAAAGGCATAAAAAAAAACCTGATATTGTCGTGTTTTGGACAATTTTCCAGACAATGTGAGAAGTTAATGAGACTCATTATTGCAAAATCTTATCAGAAGGTGTAATAATAGCTTTAAATCCTCTATATTTCCTGTTTTATGGTGTTCTGGTGTTGAATTCGGATCGGCATGAGATAATACTAATGGAACGATTTGACCAATTACAGCTTCAAATTAGGATGTTGAAGATTAGACTCACATTTGATGGAATGTCAACAGTAAAAGGGGGAGATGTTCAGCTCAAAAACAGGGTCCAGAGAAGAGGGTAGAAGTCTAGTTTTCATTCAGGCACTTGAAATACAGTACAACATCTTGGAACAAAATAATGGATTTTTTGGCACAATAACATCAAACACTGCCCAGTTCTGCTGCTTTAATCCATGCTGATCAGACGTTATGACAATTCTAACAGTAGCTGATGGATGAAATTAACCTTGTCAAATAAAATGACTGACTTTAAAAGGAAACAATAAGTGAAAAAACAAACTTTGCTCCTAGAATTTGTTACATTTCCGCTGTTAGGTAGATGTTCAGCTCCATATTTACTCATTTTTAATTAAGGGCCACTTTACTTGGGCTTAAAGTCATTGTTGCATACTGTTTGTATATGTTAATCTTTAGTCATTTGGCTTGCATATTTTGACTTGAGTTGACATATGACAGTTTTACATGGTGACTATTACATTTCTGCTGTAACCTCCTGACACCATCTGCGTTTTAATATGACTCCTCCCCCAGTTGTCAAATGAGATTCAACCCCCAATTTTTGTCAGTATTCCCAGAATGACAGCTTGACTGAAACATTTTAAGGTACTGGGAAATGGTCTAATCTGCCCCCCCCCTAACATTTCAACCAGTCTCAGATTAATCTGCACTTGCACAGGGGCACCCCCTGTGCAAGTGCAGATTTGGGGGGCGGGGGGCGGGGGGGCGGGGGGCGGGGGGCGGGGGGTTAGAGTTAACTCAATAGCAAATAACTTTAAGTGCTCACTGTCTGCGTGGTGTATCCTCATATTCTGGAAAAAACACCTAATCCTCTTCTTTATGATAAGCTGTCGAGGAGCTTCTGCTGTCTGCTGCGGGACTGTGAGACAACGATTCCAGGATTTAAGGTTTCAGAGGCACCTCAAATTAAATTAAACATAGTGGTCTCTAAATCTCCAGACTCTTATGCACTCTAAAAGCAAATGAAATATAAGTGGTTGCAGGTTAAATGGCTTCTTGCAAAGGTCAGCCTTCATGACCCAGCGGCAGAAATCATAACTCACAAGTCCACTACAGTGAAGTTTTACCTGATCATATTTTAAAACAGAGTTCCTCAACCTCTGAGCCCTAGGTCATTTGCTACAGGGCCGCAAAGAAAGAATACGTAACTTACACTATTTCCATTTTCTTTATTATTAACTTCTGAACAAAGTTTTATTTTGAAAAATGGCCTGATTCTCTTCATCACATCTGTCTATGACCCACTCTTGGCACATGTCAAGATGTTGTTACCTTCTTAAGGGTACGGTAATACGTAATATATAACCTAAATTGAAAACCCCAAGGTAGCAAAATTAACAAAAAAACAACTTTGGCTAGTTTCTTTGGGCAGAGTAAAAGAGTGAGGAGTCAGAAGAAGAGTCTACGTCAACGAAAAACAAATCTACATTTAACAGACAGCATCAGGAGTATTACATAAAATATGGAATTACTGCGACAGGTTATTCCCACTCACCAAGCCAACTCTGTTTAATATGCTGCGACCGGCTCTCTAATGAGGCAATGAAACCTTCAAAACTGCTTTGCCACTTGGACACCACGCATTCTGCATTAAAAGACAAGCTGTTGGAGTATTTTGAACAGATTTGTGGGTAATCCCAGCTCCAAAGAGTAAACGTCCTGCCATATATTTGTTCCCAACACAGAACTCCTCATCCAGGTAGATGGATATTTAGTGGAATCTCTTGTATGAAGTGAACAGAAAGAAACAATACATGGTAGGACTTTTACTCTTTGGAGCTGAGATTACCCAACTCTGATTTTGAAAGGAAAAAGTATGAACAAGAAGTGCAGAATCACTGACTGATGTCCACATCAACAGATTCAAGTGCACAAAGAGCATCATTCTCGGTGGCTAACCATACTGACAAGGCTAAGGAGCTAATACATAAGGTCGTATACACAGTGTATACATGTTTATTGTTATATTTAGAAGATGCATGTTTTTTTCTCATCGTATTTTTTTATTTAATTACCGCATCTTAAAGGTCAGTCCATGAAAATATAGCCCGATATTAAACCAGTCCGTGGCACAAAAAAAAAAGAAGGTTGGGGTCCACTGTTCTAAAACACTACATGTGGGACGGGGGCCGACCTCTTTAAGGAGCCACACCCATAGTGAGGACACCCTGAAATGTCCCAGACAGTCATAAAAAACCAGCACAGGCTTCTGAAGGAGCAGTCCAGGTCAGGTCTGTCTGAGCCGGCGGACGAACAGCTGAGCCTTGGTCGCTCACCCCCCCTCTCTCTCTCTCTTCAACACGTCTGAAACCTAAGACGTGGACTCTCTGAGCTGCCTCACACTTGAATTGGGCCTAAAACAGACCACTGGACCCCCATTCTAAACATAGATCTACAGAAGTTTAGGGATTTCCTCAACTCATGAACCCATTAAAGCAGAGGTGGCAAATATATGGCCCGTGGACCAAAAGTGTAGCGGCAAAGAATTCAATCAAAACAGAAATGCAAAAATTATACTGAAGATATTAACAATCAAGGAAACCATTAAAATATCAAAATAATAATTAGATTTATATATGTATATTAGATTACATTTGTATACCACTTTTCTATTAATGCATACTTAAAGGACATATAGTGGAGCCATTAGTCATTCACTCACACATTTTCACTCTGGTGGTGCTAAACTACATATGTATCCACAGCTGCCCTGGGGTCACTACAGCCCCTTCCAACCACCACCAAATATTCATACACATTCATACACCAGTGTGAATGACACTGGAGGCATGATGGGTGAAGTGTCTTGCCCAAGGATACAACAGCAGATGACTATAACAGAATAGGATTCGAACCACCAGTCCTTCTGTGTTCAGTTTGTTTTGCAGTCCTTCTAGTGCATCATTAAAATCTAAAACACCCCCAACAGTTTTCACCCACTTAAACCTCATTAAATGACTCAGTTTTTAAGTTCCAGCTCCTCAAAGATTCAAGCCTTGTATAAAAGAATACTGGCAGTAAATCTATCAAATCTAGAACAAAGCAACCGCCTGTAAAATGAGACTGGTCTTTTCTCTTTGTGGTGCTCAGTTGGTCTTAAATAAATCCACTGTGTTGAATCAGGGACCACAGCTCGTTGTGTGCAGTGTTTTTTTACGTGCATGTATGTGGCTTCACCTCTGACACCAGGGTTCAGAGGTGATCAGGCTCTTTGCTGCTGCTGTGGGTGTAGTGTTCCCACTCTAGTGCAGTAGAATAGGCCTGGTGTCAGAGATGGTCACCCTTTATCTGTGGGACAATGCCTCAGTGATCCGCGCTACAGTAAGGGCTGTCGTACAAAGACCTTTTGATGCCGTTAGTGGCGTCTTCATCCACTTTCCTCCATCGGTCTTCCTCTCATTCTACTGGAAATGGTGCTCTTTAACTCAGATGTGTGTGTGCTTTCAGCCTAGTTTAACAGACATTTAGATGTGAGTTTGATGTACTTTGGGTAGCTGCTATTAGGGCAGTATGATACTGGACAAAACTGACATCGCTATTTTTTTTTTTTAACCCTGCGATAGTTGTGCGGTGCCGACGTAAACAGGAGGATAAATTAGTTGTGTTTCCTCTTGTTGTAGCAACAATTGCAAGGCACTGTCGACACGTGTCTCAGTGTTTCAGTTTCATCCTGTAGCTGAAATAATTCCAGATAACTGACATTGTTTTTTCTTTTTGGCACAAAGTCTTTGTTTACTGTGATTTTCTCTTGTTCGTTGCTCATTTTTCAATATTGTTTCCAACGACTCATTCCATGTGTGTGGTGTGTGTTGGCAAACTGATTGTTTGACTATCAGATGAAGGCTGGAAAGTTGAAATGCATTTTATATATATATATATATATATATATATATATATATATATATATATATATATATATATATATATATATATATGGGCTACACAATATGAGCAAAACTTGCAATACGTGATAAGGGTGTACAATAATATTAATACGATAGTATTGCGATATTTGTCGTCCATGTACAGAAATCCCAATTTAATATTCGAAGAAAAATGTTTCTTAACCCATAAAGACCCAGGACTACATTTGTAGCAGGTCCGTATGGGTTTGTGATTCTTCCACATTTAGTCTCTTATTCTGATCTATCTTGTATATTTAAGTGAAAATCAGGTATTTTCCTATTTGATTTATTGATCATGTAGATGTCCATGAAAGTTTGTATTAAAGTTGAGGGGTATTTAGAAAACCGAAAACTGCATAAAAAGTGGCTGTTTTTTGTTTTTCAGTATATCATGAACATGAACTAAGTGTGTCCGTCCACTGTCCATTGGTCCAGTAGTTTTTGTGTAAAGCTTTGTCATCAACTTTATGAATCCCTTTTTCCAGACAGCACCTCAAACAAACAATTTTTTGGGTCTGAGAAGTGTTCCTTCCTATTATTTTGAGATCAATATCACTGTTAAATAAGAAACCAAAACTGATTAATGAACCCTGAGTCCTCTGGCTTTTATTCATCTTACCTACGGCTGGTCCTTTATTATCATGGTTTTACTGATGTGTTCTTACTTATATATGTAAAAGCTTTTTAAACTGTATATTTAATTTTAATTTTAAGGCATGAAATTACTCCCAACCTTTTAAATTAACTTGTATTAATTATATGTATTATTTTTAGGTCAATGCTAAAATTTAGAAAAGGGTATTGATTTTTATGTTAAGATAGTGATAAATGTGTAGAAGCACTTGAGGGGTTGGCTTGAATAAGCTTTTCAATCATGCAAAATTCAGAATTGCATGTACTTGAAGACAGATTCTGTTCATTTGAATTATATTTTGTTTTTATCTTATTTTGCCTTGTTTACTTCTTTGCAGGTTCGAAATTTTTAAAGTTTCATTTTTATTTAACATATTATATTATTATTATTATTATTATTATTATTATTATTATTATTATTATTAAGTTACTTTATTAGTACCTGTAGGTAGATTCATTTTGCAGTTGAAGTCAAAAGAAAAAACATCCATCTTACATCCAAGCACAAACATGTCACAGGGGAACCAACACAAGCTGTTTATACATAATTAAATTAAAATAAAATACCCTTGGTTCCACAAATGAGGAAATGAAAAAATAAAAAAAGTAGAAAAGCACTGTGAGAGCGCAGACCTCCGCCAAGGTAGACCCCACCCCCCCCACCCCGATCACCTCCAAAATGAAATCAGTTCTTCCTGTTCACATTTCCAACATATCCTGAAAATTTCATCAAAATCCGTCCATAAGTTTTTGAACACAGACAAACAGATAAACGTCGGCTAAAAACATAACCTCCTTGGCGGAGGTAATAATAATTCTGTGAATCTCTGAACAAAATAAAAACAGGGCTAAAACCACAGTATAAAAGAAGGAAGGAGGTCCTTAAGATAGGAGTTTGAAGTTGATTGACAGTTGATTTTTCATTTACACGTGACGTGATCGAGGTGTCGACCCATCTGATGTCCGAGGGTGAGACGATGTGAATGAAAAAAAAGAATGAGATTCTATCTTGTCTGAATCCTAAGATATTACCACTGATGTGTTTTAGCTGTTGACCTTTAGTGTGACCTTGACCTTTGACCTTTATTGCTCAAAATCTAATGAGTTCTTCCTTGACCCATTATCTATAATTTCTGAAAGTTTCATCAAAATCTGTTCCGAACTTTTTGTGTAATCCTGCTGACAAACAGACAAACAAACAAACAAACAGACTCAAATGTAACTCCTCCTCTGCAGATGTAATAAATAAGAATAGATGGACAGCTTTATGCGCATGGATTTGAAAGTAGGGGTGCAATATTTGAATGGGATGTAATAGTTAATTTTTATTATGTTGATTTAAAACTTTGTGATGGAGTTGGTTTGATCAAAACTGATTTCCCATAAGAGACAATAAAGTTTATCCTGATCCTGAGAACATGTCGAGTTAATTTACCTCCTACCTTTTACATGACCTGCAATGTGACTATAGCACACATGTACATTGCGATGATGATGCTCAAGCTATATATTGTGCAGGTCTAAGGATTTGAGCAGGAAACGATACAAAAACATGAACACGAAATAAGGAATAATTTAACACAAACCCTTGTCTCTGCATTTAAAGGTTTCAAATCACAGTTTATCCATTTGTGCATCAACGTTAACATAGACTGCTGTGTTTTTAGGAGGTGGAGGTGGATGACACACGTAAAATCCAAGACTTGCCCACTAGAATCCAAATCATCCATCTTATTATGCAGGTTTTACACAACAAAAAAGCTATAGTGATGGTTACAATGTGACTGTAAATGCATCATGAATCTCCTTTTTACTGCATTCAACTATCGCTGATATCCTTCCATAACTCTAACCAAGATCTGCCACTGAATAAAAGATACACCATAAAATAATTTAACACCTACACACTGTCATAATAGCCACAAACAGCTTAAAAAAAAAAGAAGTGTAATATTGATTCACACGTGCGCAAACATAGATGCGGAATAATGACATTGTACTAGTCTCAACAGAAACCAACCACTCAGCTCTACAGTAAATTCCCCCATTTCCCATTTCACAGATGTTCTCCAGCACCTAATTACTGCTGCAATGTAGCTCACACAGCAGGACAACAGGGTGTAGAGTTAAAGAGAATCACAGAGATGGATGAGGTGTGCACTGTTCATTAGACATATTTGAAAGTGTTGTCTTTTTCTTTTGTGTACATCATCATCATCATCATCATCATCATCATCATCATCATCATCATCAGGTGACAGGAAGGGTCGTCTCTGCACCACATGTATTAAACTCAACCTCTTCCCACGAGGGGTAGGTCCAGGCTGCTGCAACCCCCTCCCCAACCCTCCCTTTTCCAGCTTTCTCCTCATTTCTCGTCAGTCACTCTTCTTTCTGCCACAGCGCAGCAAGTGCACGAACATCCAGTTTAGTGAGCGGCATTGCAGAGGGCTGTGATTGTGTAAAGAGCTCATGCAGAACACGATGGAGCAGATAAGAGCTGATTTTATCTAATGAGGGGTTTACTACGATCAGGGAATGGGAGGTGGAATGAAGACAAACTACAGTATCATCAAACTACATAGTCCACTTTAGTCCTTCAGCGCTGAGATTAAATAGAAGCTGATGCACATTCACACATTCTTTAAAGCCTCCACACTGTAAAGATGTTGAGTGGAGTCAAGTGCATTTCCTCTCGCTGACACTTCACAAAACTTCTTCTGATTTGTTCATTAAAGCAGGAAAATGCCAGACGCTGATCTTGTTTGATCGCAATCGCCTACTGTTTAGTGTCTGTGTTGAGTAATACATGATATTGTGTATTAACACAAACTTGCACTTTGCCCAGTGACACATCTCTTTGTACAGGAGAACACACTTCCCTCCATTCTCCAACGCTGCAGCAATATTTTTAACCCATTCAGTGCCACGGTTCAATGGATGAGGGTGGATGAAAGTTATGAGAGAGACTATTCTGACAATGGATCTTATAAAAACCACATCCACAAAACAAGACAGAGCCACACTGGGATAGAAAGAAAAAAAAACTCATTTAAGACTTTAGGTTCTGCACCCCAGTGACAGTAAACCAATGGACAATACAACACATTCTTTTTCCAGTGTCTTTCCAAATGCCACATCTCGGTTTGTACACAGTGTTCAGTTTAAGTCCAGCCTCATGTATCCAGGATTAACAGCCTCATCTATGCATCTCAGCCTGGGAGATGTTGGACTAAACCAACTAGGACCTGAAAAAGACTTCTGCCAGATACAAGACATCACACATGCGCGGTGCCAAAGTGCGCTTCTGAGGCAGTGGATGCAGAGTTGATCACCTATAATGGATCGATCTGTAATTATCTATCATCAGCACCATTCAGCATTTCTTTGACTTGATACCACAAGAGGGTAATCTTGATTTAATCAGTGGACACACAACACCACACAGTCCGGAGCCTTGAACGCATCTTGTGGTTTCAGCAGATTGTCCACTGCGCCCATTGTTCCGCCGTCTGTGCGGAGGTGCGCCGGTGTGGCCGCTCCGGTGGTCTGTTCAGGCAATTCAAGCAAAAAAAAAAAAAAAAAATCCCCCCCCCCCCTCCGGTAAAGACACCAACCTCCAGGCTGGATGCCCCCTTCCACACACAAACACATCTGACACAAAACAACACAGAAAGACAACAGAAGCGCCTCTTACCGACTATGGTGTATCTATCCATGTAATTGAGGACGTTTCCAAAAGTGAGGATAGCGGCGGCGGCGGCTGGTGAGCGGCACCGGAGCAGCGCGGCGCTTAATTTGTGTCCCGGTTTGCAGGGGTGGAGGTCCGGGCTGGGTTTGAGTCCGGGGCTCATGCTGCCCGACAGTGTGCGCACCTCGTCAGAACTGCTGCAGCCTTCTATCTCGCATCCATCGCTCTCCACGCACATTTTCTTACACGAAAGATCCAGCGCAGATTAATAATAATAATAATAAATATATATATATTCTTTAAAGACAGGGGGGAAAAAAAACGGTGGAGAAACAATGAGAATGGTTCGACTCGGCTCGGAACGATCAGGGCTCTCAGAGTGGATTAGTGCCGGTGCAGGAGTTGGAGGCGTCGGGGCGCAGGAGCCGCTCTCCTTGGGTTCATAATTTTCTTGCAGTGCGCGGTGGCTGACGGACGGACTGGCTCTGCGCTCCCAGGCTTTTTTTCTCCCGTATGCTGAGTATGAGTGTGTGTGTGTGGGGGGGGGGGGGGGGAGGGAGGGTGTGACCTGTGTTCAAACTCCGCCCATCAAAGCCCTGCGGCGAATGATGAAGGCGCACCTGATCATTGTGCGGATGCGGACAAACGCAGACTGGAGCCGGTGACTGGTGACAGGAGCAGCATTTACACTTTATATAATATATCACACTATTATGATTTACAGAAGGGATTTTGTTTTTGTCTTCTTTTGGTGGAAAATCAGCTTCCTATGTCATAATTATGAGAAAAGATTCCTACTTAAGCAGAGGCAGTTCTACAGGCATTTGTCCCAGCTGCCACCCCACTTTATTTATTAGTATTTCTTTATATACTATATAATATATGTAAGATATACTTTATTTCAAACACGTAGACAAAAAAAAATCAATGCAAATGAATCAACATACATCAAAAACATCAATAACTAGAGAAGGACTGTGAGAGTGCAAACCTCCGCCAAGGCAGATCACAAGGCATTTCAAAGTGATCCAGAATCCATAATCTCTTACGGATCACCACCAAAATTTTATCACAATATTTTGGTAATTGTGATGAAAAACAAACCATAATAGACCATAAACAGCACCGTTCCCTCAAACACATATCGTTCTGTCCATAAACAACCCGCATGAGCAAGAAACAAAGTCATACAAAAAAATGTATATGAATTTTTAAAAATTAAATTAAAATATCCATTTTTTATTTTATATTATTTATAATTTAGTGATTTATTGACCAAAATTCACTTACTCTCATTCCTGTCTATTTATGACTACTTTTTGTTAAACATCCTGCCCTACCTAGTGAGTCATTTTTCATCCATAAACTGCCCCCCATCACCACCACTCCTTCTCTGGACTTACTACCACACCTCTGCCACCCCAGGGAAAAACTCTGGAACCGCCTCTGTACTTAACTCATTGACTGCCAAAGACATATATATATATCTGTCTTTTCACAAAGTGTTCTGACATAGCTGGCAGTCAATGAGTTAAGAGATAAAAAAAAAAAAAACTATAATTATGACATAAGAAGGCCATAATTATGAGATAAAAAGTCAAAATTGTGAAGTAATAAGCCTTTATTATGAGATAAAAAGTCAATATTATGAGGTAGAAAGCCATTAATATGTGATAAAAACTCATTATTGTGATGTAAAAAATCATTATTAGATTAAAAAAAAAAGTCAATATCATAATGTAGAAAGGTGAGGTGAAACCCCATTAATATGAGATAACAAAAGGCCAATATTATGAAATAAAAAGCCATTATTATGAGACATAAAGTCATATTTATGAGATAAAAAGTCATTACGAGAAAGAAGTAGAAATTATGAGGTAAAAACTGAAATTATTAGGTAAGAAAGCCATAACTATGAAACAAATACTTAAAATTCTGCGCTAAAAGTTGAAATTGTGACATAAAAAGAGGGGGAAAATGTGCTCCCAAGGCCGGGGGAAAGAATTGTGAGCTCAGATACATATCTTAGGACAACACCAGCTCTGGATCTAGGTCTGCTGCAGTTTCATTTATCTGGTTTATCCGTTTATCTGACCTGTATTATGAGCCCTATATGAACAGGACTGCATAAGTGGGCTAATAAAACTAGGTCAATATGTTTTACAGACACTTTTAGAATCACACTGTAAAAAAAAAAAAAGATACTCCATATCTAACTCAATAAAATTATGGCAACACAGTAGAAGCAGTGGTATAGTCTAGGACAGAGTTTACATGCATATTTTTTTAGTTTGCATTGGGTATACCCACTTCTAAACCCTCCATGAGTAGAGGGGACTGACCCAGCCAGTGAATAAATAAATAAATAAATAAATAAATGGCTTGACACATTTATTTCTGTACCATTTACTTTGTTTATATGTTTGCTTCTTTATTTTGTATCCCTGTATGTATTTCTGTGTCGTTTCCTATTTATATTTCCCTTATCTCTAATCTTCCTTGTTACCTCCGCCAAGGAGGTCTGTTTGTCTGTCTGTTAATTAGCAAGATAACTCAAAAAGATATGGATGGATCTTGATGGAATTTACAAGAAAGGTTGTTAATGGGGAGATCTGGAAATGATTAGATTTCGGTGGTGTTACAGGGGTTTAGTCTAGAACAGGCATGAGGACAAACTACAGATAACACTTTACTCCTTTAGTGTAAAGGTGATCAGGTTAGAACTGAGGTTATGTTCGTTAACTCATTCAAGGTTGAGGAGCTGAAGTCTGATCAAGTAGGAAGCAGTATAGCAAAACAAAACCATAATTTTCCAGTACAAAGTGTACAAGTTAGTCACAGGTTATAAAATGTGCAATAAATGAATGATAACTGGAAGAAAACAATTATAAAATCAGTGCATTTACATGTCTTTATTAGACTTTTAAGTACAAACCTAAAACTGTGTTCAATTCCACCTTATAATCTATGTATAATTACTGTACACAATTATGTTTTATTTATGTCCTACTATTTTAATTATACTTCCTAATTATATGCAGCAACTGTAATCCCCTGGGATTAATCAAGTATCCTGAAAATCCATGACTCGGCCTCAGAAAATGAGCTTAAAACCACTTAATCACTAAAGCCAACGTTTAACAGGAATATTATAAAGTGGATACTTAACTATAAAACATGTAGTATCTCTATGTTTACAAAGACTCAAGAAAACCTGTTTATATAATGGCTTCTACCTGTTCTTAAACCCTGGAGCTGATGGTTTCTGGTCACATTGTGAGTCCGTCTCCACCTGCTGATCGTCTGCCTCATCTGCACACGCTCAGAATAGATGGTTTAGGCTTTATCTACACATTCTCAGATGTTCACAGCAGATATCAGTGGTTTCAACAAACACTGGGCGGCTTCATTATGCACCAAAAATAAGCAATTACTGTAATTGCAGAGTTGAAATCTACAGGCATTTTATTTTTCCTTTTTACCCGTCCCTTTTCGCCTCTGTCTCATCTCGTTGATTACAGTCCAGTTATTAAAGTTGTGTTTGATGCAGGTCCTTTTTATGTGTCTGAGGCTTATTTGTTGACTGTGTTCCATTTGTGCTTTACTTACTAAACAATGTCGTCACATTTCGCTGCACGGAGCACTGAAGTCAACGCAGTAAAGCAGCATGAATGGAGCTGCTGTTCATGTTTGTCTGTGGTGTTCCTTCTCGTTCAAGTACAGACCCACAGGAATAAATAAAGGGCTTTGGTGAAAGACAGATGAAAGTCATGCAGTTGGATTTGTCCTCACAGCTTCAGCAGTTTCTGTCCTGATCATTCATTCAAGAAGTTGTCTGTCACACTGCATGTTAATGACAATGAAACCTAGAGGAACTTTCCACTACACGTCCGTCCACATGTTTCCACATGATGTGAGATGCCGAAAACAGAGCAGCTGTAAATGATAAACTGTTTGGGTGTTACTTCTGTCTGCTATGATCTTTTATGACTTGCAATTTCAGATAAAATGTCTCCAGATGATTATGTCGCTGCTAAGATTTGGGTCCAGAATGATTAAGCTTTTAACCTGTGACCCCTGAATCCAGGTAAAGGTGTGTCTGTTTCAGGTTTATTAAAATGGCTTTGACTTTGTGCATGTGTTCCTTTTCTTTTGTGGTTTTGTTTTAGGGTCAAAACCATTGGACAAACAGAAAAAGACAAAGAAAGGAAGTGAAGTTTGACAGGTTTTGACTAAATAAGGCACGAGGCTGTACATCAATAAGAAATTTAGAATGTTAAACATAAACTGTGAACTGGAACAAAGTGAACAACAACAAGGATTTGAATTTGGGCCCAGGAGTTAAAGTTTTGGGCCCTTTTTTTAAATGATATAAATCATTCTAACTGCTTTTTGACACATGTGTAGTTCCATACAACAGCTCCATGGTCAAAACTTAATAAAAAAAAATAAAATAAAATAAAAAAAATTTAAAAAGGAAAAAAATCCCCACAACATTGAAACCAACCATAAACCTAAAAATGACAATGAAAATGATGTTACGGGGAAAAAAGGAAAAGAACAAAAAAGCCCAAATCGTCTATTTTTATAGTGAGTTGGTCTCATTGCTCTGTCATCATCCCCACTCATTCCACAGGTACTGTGGGGGCAAACTTGCTCAGATGTCTATGGAAAGAACCAGCTCTATTCTATCAACATAATTAGAAATGTTTCCTATTGAGCAAACAGTTGAGTTTATATGAATCTTTAGAATATAAAACTCCAAATATAAAATGGTAAGACATTTGTTATTATTGAAAAGAAACGTATTTGAAATTTGAAACAACATTTGAATTCAATAGGTCTCAATATTTTTGTTCATATAGTGTACAACATGTTCAACTTCCTGCTGATTGCACTGCATTACCTTGCACTTATTTAAGTGGTCTGTACGGACACTTACTCTGTTACAAACTCTGCGTTGTGTTCAGAAGGAACAGATCAGGACCACTGGTGCCTTGCCAGTCAGGGTATTTATTCTTAGGGGGATTCTCTGTGTCAAACACATTAATATCAGTACAGTAATTTCATATCATGCACATTTCTCCATAAAACCAATTAATAAAGTATTGCATTAAATCAATAAACAAAATCTAATCATACAATTACAGTTAACTCCCTTTAACTATTATTTTACTACCCACAAGCAGTCTTTTTTTTATATTTTACGTATTAACATTGAAGCACACTGTACATAATGAAAAGAAAATAACAAAATGAATTAACATAACAAAATAATAATAATAAATAGGGGGTTCTCATACCTGTGTGAAACACATGGATATCAGTGCAGCAGCTTCATATAACCAGGCTTGGATCAGGAACACCTACAAAGTGAAAGAACAGAATGAGAAAACACCCACGAGCTCTGCTAACTTAACTGGAGATCAGTAACTTAGCATAAAACTAAAGTGCAGTACATGATAATAAAAATATATACACATTAAAAGACACAGAGTCAAAGATAGTGACAGAAAAGAATAACATATGTGATCTTTACCACGTAAAATATGCACCTCTTTTTTTTTCTCTCTGTCATTTTTATTATTTTATAACATACTATTAACGTGAGTATGTTTTCTGACCTGTCCTCCACGGGTCTCGAGCCCATTGAAGAAAAAGCACGAGTATACAGGAAATGATGTAGTGAAATGTCAAAGGTCACGCACCATAAAGACGAACTTAAGAAAGATGTTATATATTATTTTTGAAATAAGAGCAAATGTTTGCAGTATTTAGTTGATTTTTTTCACTTTTTTGGGGAAATTATTTTATACATAATCAAACATGTTTAGCCTCCAAACCAACCTTTCCTCGTTTTTTTACTCAATTTAACTCACTTTATAAATAATGAACCATTGTTAACAACAAACGAACAATTAAACACCTTGACAGATAATGTATAACCCTGAAATTTTATGAAATTTGACTGAGAAATTATTCATTTATTTACTAACTGACTTGTCTGTCTGCCTGTCTGTCTAACTATCTATTTATCGGTGTATTTAATGTTTTTAAATATATGAAATGTTGAAAATGGGCAGCATGGTGGTGCAGTGGTTAGCACTCGTGCCTCACAGCAAGAAGGACCCTGGTTCAAATCCCACACCAGACCTTTCTGTGTGGAGTTTGCATGTTCTCCGTATGTCTGTGTGGGTTTTCTTCAGGTACTCCAGTTTCCTCCCACCATCCAAACACATGCACTGATAGGTTAATTAATCTAAATTTCCCACAGGTGTGAATGTGAGAGTGATTGTTTGTCTATATATGTTCAGCCCTGAAATGAACTGGAGACTCATACCCCGTCTTCGCCCATTGTAGCTGGATTAAACCACCAGTGACCCTATTGAGGATAAAAGCGGGCTCAGATGATGAGAAGAAATGTCAAAAATGTATTCTGGATACATATATATATATATATATATATATATATATATATATATATATATATATATACTAATTTGGTGATTGTATTAGCTATAGTGTTGTATTTCTATCACCTTTCATGTATTGTATTATGTGTTATGTGTTAAATGTTTAATGTATATACTATCTTTGTTGGAGATCCGTAACTTAGCATAACACACAAGTGTAATATACAATAAAAAACAAAAAAAAATTTCAACAGATCCCATCAAACATAACAAAAACAAAGAACAGCATGTGGGACCTTTATCACATAAAATATGTAGCCTACCGCTGATGATCATTTTTACCATTTTATAGCATAATGTTAACTAGGGTATATGAAACATCTTATCCTCAGTGGGTTTCAAGCCAAGTGAGGGAAAAGCATGACTGTACAGGAAATTAAAGGGATAGTTCACTATTTTTCACATGAATCTGTATGGAGTCACCATCTTTACCCTGGTGCACCCACAATGACTTACCCCCGACAGTGTCCTGACAGTCAAGCTTTGGTCACATTTTTATTGTTTTGGTGTTTATGTATTATTTGTTTGTTTTTTAAATGTTTTGTGGGTGGGCGGTGTTTTATGAAAAATAACGAACTATCCGTTTAAGTAATAAAATGTCAAATGTCACACAATATAAACACCAGAACAACAACAAGAAAACAACAACAAACACTCACACACAAAAAAAACCTAACAAAAAATAAATAAACAACAAAACAATACAAATTACAAACATAAAAGCTCTCCAAAATAAATGCACATAAAATGAGAATATAATTGCAAAACAACTATAAAACATGAACAAAAACATTAAGTGGTATCATTTTAACTGGTATCTATTACATAATGATTTCGGAATAAACAGCTTAGTATGTGTGGTTTAAATTCATCTCCATCACTTCATTCATTCATTTATTTCATTCCATGATAAATCTCTTTGCACAAACACCTTGAAGTGAAACAACAGTGAGCCTGGGGAGGATAATGAAAAGCTGGATGGTGTTTCAGAGACAGAAGATGTGGGGGGATAAGTGTTGGCATCAGTGGGTGGGGGTGGTAGGTGGGGGTTGGGTGTTTGCCTGGATCTGCTCCCCACGATTTGGCAGTGTGAGGGTTTTGAGTTAAAGTCCTGATGCATTCAAATGCACCCAGTTGACCTGTATTGTTTTATTTATACAGAAAAAAGTCCTGCCAGTGAAACATAAAGCTTATCATCTTGACATTGTTTTTGTTTTTTTGCAGAGCCAGTTTAAAAGCAATCATCCACTTTAGTTCCAAGTAACTTTGAAGAGTGAAAATCCTCCTGTGTTTGGATCTGGAAAGTATGATGTAGCTCAGAAAACTCAACAGCAAATTATCAACTGATTCAGACAAGAACTTCTTTTGTAGAAGTGCAGAGCGAGGTTATTATCGTTAACAAAAACTAACAAAATGACGAAAACTAGAATTGAGAAAAAAATAATTTAATTAACTGAAATAAATAACAACTACGATTGAAAAGAAAAAGAAAAAAAACTAACTGAAAGTGTATTGTGTGCTTACAAAACTAACTACATTTATTTTTAAAAAATTATAGAGCAAATCTCCTTTGTTTTTGGCTTTGACAATGTTGGATTGATATGAAATTGATTTATTTCACTCGAGCAATTTTATGTGGTGGCACCAACAGCACCTCATGGTCCATCACATAAACTAAAGTTGGGAGAAAGCAGCAGAAAGAGTATTGTAGGAATTTCTATGAATATGATGACAAAGAAGATATAAGATATGAAACAAACTAGTGCTGTCAAATGATTAAACATTTTAATTACATTAATCATAGGGTTCCTATGGATTCATTTTGATTAATCACAATTAAATACCATTCCTTTTTAATCTAAAAAAAAAATCAATCAAATAAAAAAACCCCAGAATTCTATATTTTATTTTTCATGAGCAAACAGACGCAAGGAAGAATGGAATATATGTGCACTTAACATTTTTGTTACAAGCCGGGCAATGTGTTAGCTTGCAGTGCTAGTAGGATCCTTGACTGACAATTCCTTGACAATTCATATGAATGTAGTATTTGAAACTGGAAATGTTTGGGTGAAAATGAAACTTCATTCTGCAGAGTGTGTCTAATGTTTTTTTGAACTGTTCATGTCATGTCATACTGTTTAGCATCTTCCATCTTTCCATCTGTGCATTTTCATATGTACAATGCTAACTCTGAAATCAATCATTTTGCTGCAAATAATGGCTAAAATGTTTTAATATTTCTAATCACATTAATCACGATGATGGATTATAAATGTTATTTGTAAAGCACTTTACATGTGAAATCAAATCTCAAAGTGCACAGTAAAAAGAGAAAATCCTCAATTAAAAACAACACATTCAAATCTAACAGTTAAAGGTTTTCTGAAAAGGAAGGTTTTAAGTCCTTTTTTAAAAACATCTACTGTGAGGTGGTCCAGGAGGGCGTTCCACAGATGGGGGGGCCGTAGCCTTCATGGTTTTGAGCCCAGTCCTGGGAGGGTGAAGATGAATCAGCATTCATGCATTCATTTTTACAGCCCGAGAGAAAACTAAGCATTGAGAAAGAAATGAGAAATAATAATAATATTAAAAAAATAGCAAAACTGTTGTAAATGCTAATTAAAGCTAACTGAATTATAGAAAAATAAAAACTACATAAAACTAAACTATAATGAAAAATCCCAAACTATTCTAACCTTGGTGCACAGAGGATACAAGAGAAGAAGCCAGGCGCTCATGTGGAGGCTTTTAGGAGGGGAGCCCCTGTCCCACCCCCTCCCCCACTCCCCTCCTCTTTCTTTGGGGTGTCTTTTATATGCTGCTCATGTCTCTGGGATCCTGTGTGTTTTTCCATCGGACAGAATAGTGATGCTCGGTGGATCTGAACCTATCTGTGGGATTCTTCTGCTCTGCGGCCTGGAGCCGCCCAGTCCCTTCCTTCCTGTCTGGGCTCTGGGCTGAGGCTGCAGTGCAGGATGGGAGATAACCCTCTAATCGCTGAGGCCCGGCGGCTGCAGAGCGATAAGCCTTCTCTCTGCGTTCTGACATTAGAGTTTAAATGTCCCAGTGACACGTGGATCTATCAGCTGTTCTCCACCCCTTTAACTCTACGTCTGCAACAAACACAAATACTGTAACATCCTAAAGTCATGTGTCCAAGATGCAACATTTGTAATGATTAAGAAACTAATTATGCTTTTCTTTATTTTTATTTATTTATAAAGATCACTTTCACATGACATTGTCATAATATGCTACATTCAGCTTCACTATACAATAACATTATCATAGTACAATCACAAATCATCATCTTATTTCACCATATCACTCTTTCAGATGCTTTTATACATTTCTGTAAGTATTGATGTGAATTATTTACACTGAACACTGGAAGCTTTCACATTGGAAAATATTTACCAAAAATAAATGGGTTCAGTTTAAAGGTCATTGAGGAAAAAAATTGAAAAATAAAATGAGTAAATACAATGCCTAGGTCACATTTTTCTGACCCTTTTCTATTCTTTTAAATTTAAGCGACGTCTGGTCTTGTAGGTTTGACATACTCAGTACATTTACCCCAAATTTGATCAAATCTATCTTCCTGGACGGCTGCTCCATTCCATACATTTTATGGATATTATCAATCCATTCAAATTATGCTTTTCAGAGCATTTTCAAGAATTTCCTTCAACTTTTTAACCTCTGATGTGTTTGTGCTGAGTGTTCTGAGTATATGACTTATTTAATCAATCAATCAATTAATCAATCAATCAATCTTTATTTATATAGCACTTTTCATACAATAGGATGTAGCATAAAGTGATTTGCATATGACATCAATACACTGCACCACCACACGTTACCATCTGGGAGTGAGCGTAAAACCAAAAAAAAGATTAAAAAATGAATAAAATAGAAAAATAGATATAATTTGTAAAGAATTTTTAGAAGAAAAATTCTAAATAAATTGTAAAAAAAATAATAATAATAATAAAATGAAAAAATGTAATGTAAAAAAAGTGTAAAAAAAACCCTAATCAAATAGATCAAATTAAAAATATTAATTAAAAAAATACACTGCACTCATGCTTTATGGGGTCTTCTGGAAAAAAAAGCATTCTTCACACAGATTTATATTTTACTATTGGGGATCTACATTTATATTAAAATTTGGTCCCTATAATGTCAGAGGTCCCCATGGTGTGACTGTGTAAACATATCAATGTCCCCATAAAGATAGGAATACAAGCACACACACACACATACACATGTACAGAAACATAAATGCTGAACTGGAAGGATCATGTGAATTTTCTTATAGAAAAAATAGCTAAAAGCATTTCTACAATGCACAAAACTAAAAACCTTCTAGATCATAAATCATTCTACATACTGTATAATTCTTTTGTTCTTCCATATTTAAACTACTGTGCAGCAATAGGGGGCAATAACTATAAATCAAATATTAATTGTATATTTTTACTTTAAAAGAAGGCCATTTAAATTGTTACTCAGCACAGTATCCTACTTGGCGCCAACAAATTCCCTATTTATCAAATTAAATGCTCTAAAATTACATGATATTGTGGACCTTAATACTCTTATTATAATGCATAAAGATCATGATCACATGCTCCCCTACAGTTTACAGCAGATGTTTCAACCCAGGAAAAGTGACTCAAAAAGTGACTTAAAACAGTGACTTAAAGACAACTGAATTTTTTAGGAAAATGAAGTGTAAAACAAATTCAAAAAGCCAGTGTGTCTCTGTTAGGGGGAACAGCTGTGGAATAATCTGGATCAAAATCTAAAAAAAAGACTTCCTCAATTTGTGCTTTTAAAAGGATGTATAATTTTAGTATAATAATAAAATACAGAACATTAACTGAATAAGGGAAACATTTAGTTATAATGTAGAAGAATGTATAAAAAAATAGGATTCTATTTGTGATGGGGTAATATAGACTATCATGTTTAGGAGATGTTATCATGTTTGTTAGATATTGTATTTTGTGGTTAATATAAAGTAAATATTAATATACTAATGGTTGATTGTGCAGATCACACTGTGTGAGGTGACATAAAACAATGTGTGTATAAATCATTATGGATTCTTTATTTTGGTGATGAATAAACATACTGTAAAAAAGTTTGTTAAAACATTGATAGCAGAATCTATTAAATTTTTAGTTTGTAAAAAGGCGACAAGAGCTTATTATAATACATTTTACTTCTCCCCACTCCTTTTTCAATGCAAAAACCATTTTGATTAATGTTTTGATGATTTTCTGTATTGAAATAAAATTAAATTAAACTGAACTGAAATAATAAAAGACACAAAAGAAACAAGCTGAGCACTAGGGGGACCGTGAACTAAAAAGCAGAGGTGCTATCGCAGGGTGCCACCCACACCAGGGGGTGGTCAGGCCACTGCCCCACAGACACCCCACCACCACCAACATGGAGCCGCCTTCTGACCGTTGGAGGAGGGCCAAACCGCCACCACATTGCCCTGGCAGTGACCCCCACTCCACCACAGAGGATACAGGGGGTCGTCCTATGAATGAAGGATCGACGGTTCAAATCCCGGCTCCGGCTGATCACGTGTTGAAGTGTCCTTGGGCAAGACACTGAACCCTAAATGGCTCCTAGTAGGTCTGGCAGCAGTTGTCTACAGGTGTGTGTGTGTGTGTGAATATAAGGCATATGTAAAGCACCATGCAGTTGTCCATTAACCATATAAATATTCATATAATTCTACAAGTGAATTTTATCAGTAAAGTAAAGTACTTTATTTGTCATTATACATTGTATAATGAAATTTGTCCTCTGCTTTTAACCCATCCTTCATGCCATTGGGGCAGTGGGTTCCTTACAGGGTCCCATCGCCATCATTCATTCTGGAAGAAGGTTCTGCAGCATCTGATGCAGAACCACCAGGTTCTATAATTATTTTGTTTCCCCAGGTCATCACATTTTAAATTTATAGTCTCAAATTTGACTGCATGACTGACACTTTTAACCTGTATTTTTGTATATTTTATTATATTTGATCATTTTTTGCTCCGCACTTTGTCCTGTGTGCAGCCTGTATTCCACTGTATATAAGTTTATATTTTATATATATTTTTATTTATTTTAGTCTACAGTTTAGCATACATATTCTGTTTTAATCTTGTCATTTAACACTGAAGTGAACTCAATACAGCAAATAATTCATACTTATAAATGAATGACAATAAATTCTATCTATCTAAAGTCAACCTTTTGTTCAACAGTTAAATTTCCAGTCATGGTGATAAAATAGACTGTGGTCTTTCCATGGACATCTGAGCATGCTCAGATTTTATTGTTTTTTTTTTTTAGGGTTTTTAGGGTTTTTATTGAGGTTTGGTTTATAGAATTGCTGTATGGAGGTAAACAAATGTCAAGAAGCAAATGAAGAGTCTAAACTAAAACTACTGGGACAAAATTATGTGTGTTGCTTATTTTATTTTGCATGTATTTGACATAATCTTTGTATATTTGTTGCATTTGTTGCATACATCAGTGTTTATATATATATATATATATATATATATATATATATATATATATATATATATACGTGTGTGTGTGTGTGTGTGTGTGTGTGTGTGTGTTTGTGTGTAAATAGAAAAATATATAGGTAAAGAGAAAATTCATCCTATATTTAAAAAATAGAATACTATTTGGGAATAAAGCTCTGGACTTTTTACATACATGTAAAATATAAAATAACATCAAATTCTGTTGAAAGACAACAAGACACTTTAACTTGTCTAAAAGAAGTTCATTTTCAGGCAGATGGTGTGTTTTATCATATATGGTGTTGATGATGTAATATTCACATATGTGGGTGTGATAATGAATTTCAGCGTCTCTTTATTATTATTTTTCCTTGCGTTCATGAACACAAACATTTTACAATGATGAGAAATGACGGAAATTGTAAATGAAGATGACAAGTGCAGTAATCCCACAGCAGGGTTTATCCATTGTTGCAGGATCATGTTTACGTCATTTTAAACACATGTTTCCTCTTCCTGTGCAGAGGAACAGCCTCAGCATGAGTGTCCCACTTTTCTCTGAGGACGCTCTGTACATTCTATGTCCTGGAAACATGATGGGAAGAAGAAACACACTCGCTCTTTGTTTGTAGAGAAAAAACAAAGCAGTGAAAGCATCACTGGTGCTTTAGTCCACCTTTAACCCTTAAAGTAACCCTTAATCTAACCCTTAAAGACCCAAATGTCCACCTTTAACCGTTGAAGACCTTGGACATTTGGGTCTTTAAAGGTTAAAGGTATGGGTCTTCAATGGTTAAAGGAGGACGTATGGGTCTTTAAGGGTTACTTTAAGGGTTAAAGGGGGACGTATGGGTCTTTAAGGGTTACTTTAAGGGTTAAAGGAGGACGTATGGGTCTTTAAGGGTTACTTTAAGGGTTAAAGGAGGACGTATGGGTCTTTAAGGGTTACTTTAAGGGTTAAAGGGGGACGTATGGGTCTTTAAGGGTTACTTTAAGGGTTAAAGGTGGACATATGGGTCTTTAAGGGTTACTTTAAGGGTTAAAGGAGGACATATGGGTCTTTAAGGGTTACTTTAAGGGTTAAAGGTGGACGTATGGGTCTTTAAGGGTTACTTTAATGGTTAAAGGTGGACGTATGGGTCTTTAAGGGTTAAGAAATATTATATTTTACACCAATTATTTCAAACACATATTCAACATTTTTAATCAGAAGTTGCATTTATGGTTTTAAGGGTTAATAAGAAAAAGAAAACCCCAAATTACAGTTCTTTAGTCAGAATGTGTTAAGAAGAACATTAGTATTTTCTGTGTGATCATATGCTGGTGTTGGACCCCCCAGCCCAACCCCCCACCGTTGTCTTCATATCATTAGTTTTTCGGAGCCGGGCTGGTTGTGTCTGAACCTTTAGGTGTGGCCTGTGCCATTCTGACCTCCTCTCAACTGTCCTGACCTTCTGACCCCTGTACTGTCTCTGTCTGACTGTAGCCCCCCACACACATTGACCCCCACCCCCCTCTCGCTCTCTCTCTCCCTGCTGCTCTGTTGTCCAAACTGTGACTGTGGAGCAGCTGAGGATCTGAATAGACCCACGTCTCCTGGGTTTGAGTCCATCCACACTAAATATAGTGTCTACTGACAGACACACCGACTTCTGCTCAGGTCATTATTTATCTCACACATCCATCTATGCTGGACCACACCTGGATCTGTGGTCTGGATCTGTGGTCTGGATCTGTGGTCTGGATCAGTGGTCATCAGACCTTCTTCAGGTCAAAGTAGTGACACCATCATATGCAGTTCCAGTTTCTAAGCAGGTTGTTGAACAGCAGGTGACAATATGTCTATATATGAACAATATTAACATAGTATTCATAAATATTGTCTGTATAAACAGCATTAGCAGTTTAGAAGTATGTGTATGTATATGAAAAAGGGGAAAATCTCCAATATAATCACAATAAAGGGACACTTTGTCCTCACTAGGGTCATGGGGGTCACTGGGGGTCTAATCCAGCTACAGGGCTGAACATATATGGACAAACAATCACTCTCACATTCACACCTATGGACAATTTCGATTGGAGGAAACCGGAGTACCTGGAGAAAACCCACGCAGACACGAGGAGAACATGCAAACTCCACACAGAAAGGTCTGGTGTGGGAATTGGACCAGGGTTCTTCTGTCTGTGAGACACGAGTGCTAACCACTGCACCACCCTCTATTCTATTCTATTCTATTCTATTCTATTCTATTCTATTCTATTCTATTCTATTCTATTCTATTCTATTCTATTCTATTCTATTCTATTCTATTCTATTTTATTTTATTCTATTCTATTCTATTCTATTCTGTTCTGTTCTGTTCTGTTCTGTTCTGTTCTGTTCTGGTCTGTTCTATTCTATTCTATTCTATTCTATTCTATTCTATTCTATTCTATTCTATTCTGTTCTGTTCTGTTCTGTTCTGTTCTGTTCTGTTCTGTTCTGTTCTGTTCTATTCTATTTTATTCTATTCCATTCTATTCTATTCTATTCTGTTCTGTTCTGTTCTGTTCTGTTCTGGTCTGTTCTATTCTATTCTATTCTATTCTATTCTATTCTGTTCTATTCGATTCTATTCGATTCTATTCTATTCTATTTTATTCTGTTCTATTCAGTTCAGTTCATTTGTATGTGATCAGAGAACACTGTGGTGGAACTTGTGTTTAACTGTTGAACCCAGGCCTCCTTTGGGCCTCAAACTGATCCCACTGATCCCAGATCTGTGTGTCTGTGGCTCGTATTTATAGACTCTATGGGTCTGTGTAATTACCCCCTGGGTTAGAATTAGAGTTAGTGTGTGTAGATCTGCTCCCTCCAGCCCAGAGAACAGTAAACCTCTGAAACAGGAATGATAAATACACAGGAGCAGCAGCGTACTCTGACATTAGAGAACACAGCTGAGGTCTGGATGCACTTCCACTGAGCGTCCACATGTGGAACATCAGTTCACATGTCGACGAGGCTGGAGGGAGCGGATGCTTAATCAGTCCAGTATCTTCTCAATTGTAATAAAGTAAAAAGCTAACCTGTATTTTTGTCATGTATGAAATAATATTTATTTAACAAGGGAAAAATCTGAAGCATTTCAAAAGTATCCAAAAGTAAAGACAATTAAAAATAAGTTACATGTAAATAATGTGTTTGATTGACTCACAGTACTCAGTTTTGTGGGTACTATGAGCAGAAAATTATGGAAAAATGGGGGGAGGGGGGTTTGATAGGCTAATTTTGAGGTATTATAGCATATTTATGAGATTAAAAAGTCAAAATTGTGAGATAAAAGTATAATTATTAGATAGTCATAAATATGAGATAAGAAATGCACAAGAAAAAGAGTCTAAATTATTAGCTAATGCCAAAATTCTGAGACAAAAAAGACAAAATTATGACATAAAAAAATCTAAAGTGTGAGATAAAGTCACAATCATGAGATTATTTATAATTAGAATATTGAAAATCGCAATTTCTGATTTTCCCTCTGAAGCCACTTACGTCTGTTTAGTTTGAAAAAAGTACCAAGCCTATTCTGAGATTCTAAGGAGTATAAAGTACAGATATTTGTACAAAAATGCAGGAAGTAAAATTAAAAAGTTGCCAAAAAATAAATAAAGTACAGATACCTAAAAAAAATAAAAATGACTTAAATACAGTAACAAAGTACTTATACTTAGTTACTTCCCACCTCTGCACAAACAGAGGCATCAACAACAAAACGGAGTCAAAAACAATACTGATATTGAAGTGATTGCACCAATATTTATCCTGTAATATAAACTGTATTCTGTCATCGGTTCTTATAGTTTGACCTTTGACCCTGTTAGACCATAAACACTTGGTTCCAATGTTTTTTTTCTTCCTCTCATCTGTTCCTCTTTCATTCCTACATCAGCCAAAACCAAAGGCTTATTTACATTTATAATCACAGTCTCATTTCGTTCATTAACACCCACCCACCCATGTTCATGTGACTTTGTGTAACCCCCCCCCACACACACACACACACACACACACTCCAATCAACACATTTTATTAGTTCTTTTTTTCCCTAGTTACAGTACAGTAGCTGTCACATCTTTCTACAAATGTTTCTGTTTCAGATGTGTACTTACAGGAAGATGAGTTTAACCCTTCACTATCTATAATCATTAGGTCATTTTACAAAAGAGTGGAAGGACAAAGGGTGGGGTGGGGGTGGGTGGGTGGGGGTCTTCCTCTGTGTGATGTCATGTCACTGCAGCCGTTTTCAGCCGATAAGAAAGAAAAGGCCACGTCACAAACACATGTGGTTGGACTTGTGTTATCAGTGTCCCTTTAAAAGAGGAGGATACAAACATACAAACATACAAACACACAAACACATAAATATATAAAAACATAAACATAAACACACAAACATAAACACATAAACACACAAACATACAAACATACAAACATACAAACACACAAACATACAAACATACAAACACATAAATATACAAACATACAAACACATAAATATACAAACACATAAATATATAAACACACAAACATAAACACATAAACATGAACACACAAACATAAACACATAAACACACAAACATACAAACATACAAACACACAAACATACAAACATACAAACACATAAACATACAAACACATAAACATACAAACGTATAAATATAAACACACAAACATACAAACATATAAACACATAAACACACAAACATACAAACATATAAACACATAAACACACAAACATACAAACATATAAACACATAAACACACAAACGTGTAAATATAAACACACAAACATACAAACATATAAACACATAAACACATAAACATACAAACATATAAACACATAAACACACAAACATACAAACATATAAACACACAAACACATTTAATGGAACAGTCTTTGAACATCACTGAGATCTGCACAAATCTATGAGGACTATTGTCAGAATATTGAATAGAATAGAATAGAATAGAATAGAATAGAATAGAATAGAATAGAATAGAATAGAATAGAATAGAATAGAATAGAATAGAATAGAATAGAATAGAATGTCATTGCATAAGTACAATGTAACTGAAATGTCCATCATTTTAAAAAAAAAGTGTGTGTGTGGGCTTGTATTCCTATCTTTATGGGGACATTAGTATGTTTACTCAGTCACACCATGGGGACCTCTGACACTATAGAGACCAAAATTCAGGTCCCCACAAGGGTTAAATATAAATAAAGATTCCCACAAGTAAAATGGAAATTATGATGATGTATAAAGTCTCCATAAAGCATTGGAGAAACTGGTGCAAAGGAAAACATGTATTTTTCAAAGGTTTTGAAATTGTTTTTAGTATTTATTAGTATTTATTTTCATGTATTTTTAATAATTTATTCATTTTATTTATGTTTTCATTTTCATTTATTTGTATTTATTTAGTATTTTTTAAATTGTTCTTATTATTTATTCTATTAATTTATTTTTATTAATTTATGTTATTGTTAAAGTATTATTTTTTATTTATTCATTATTTTCTATTTATTTTCTATTTTATTATTATTATTATTATTATTATTATTATTATTATTATTATTATTATTATTATTGTTATTATTATTATTATTATTATTATTATTATTTGTTTTATTACAAAAATTAAAATGTGTTAACACTAACTACCCATTGGCTACTTCATTATAAAGTTGGTCCTCATGAGACATGTTAATGAGTGTGTGTGTGTGTGTGCGTGTGTGCAGTTGTATTCCTATCTTCATGAGGACTATGTTTACACAGCCATATAAATACATTAATTATTTTTTTCAGGAAGTCCTCATAAAGCATGTGGGAAAACATTCAACAACATTGAAGATGTGTATTTTTTAATGTACATTTTTTTTTTAATTATTATTATTATTATTTATTTTTATTTATGTAAAAAAAAATGTTTATTTGTATCTATTCATTTAATTGTATTATTATTTTTTAAATTTAATTTACATTTTTTTTAAGTTATTATTGTTATTGTATTTTATTTTATTCAAAAAAAGAAGATGTGTTTACACTCATTACCCAATGGTTACTTGAGTACAAATTTGGTCCTCAGGATTAAAGATCCTGGTAGAACTGATGCAACTGTGTGTGTGTGTGTGTGTGTGTGTGTGTGTGTGGGGGGGGGGGGGGGGTCTATAGAAAGAACAAGGTCTATTCTATCAACATGACTGGAAATGTATCTGTTACACAAAAGGTTGAATTTAGATAGATATACTTTATTATCATTCACATGTAAGAATGAATCAAATGTTTGTGTGTGTGTGTGTGTGTGTGGGGGGGGGGGGGGGGGGGGGCTTAGGTATAATGTGACAGTGAAGATAATGATTTTTTTGTATGAAATGTATAATGTGGCAACAAATGTTTCTCAGTGGCACAGGATTTACACAGCTAAAACTAAAACATTCCTTAGTTCTGAGAAAATTCTGGTCATCCACTCTCTGTCCACTCGCTCGCCCTTTATCTCTCTCTCTCTCTCTCTCTCTCTCTCTTTCTCTCTCTCTCATCAATCGGCCTTGACAATATATTAACCACTGTCAGTTTCCTGCAGCACAAGACACATAAATATCAATATTAATAATCAATTGGATATTTAATCCCATAATATAAAAATAAGCAACAAAATTAATAGGAAATTAGCAAGAAAATGAACAAACATGTGTAACAGAAGCATAAAAAAATGACAAAAAACATAAAAATTAACAAAATATGCAACAAAATAAAAAAAAGAGCAAAATGAACAACAAATAAGCAATGAAATCAATTATAATAAACAAGAAAATGAGCAACAATGAATAAGAAAATGAAGAAAAATCAGCAACACAAGTGTAAAAAATTACCAAATAAGTATTTAAAAAAAATGAAAAGAAGGAAAAAAGAGCATCATAGTGAACACAATAAAAAAGAAAGTGGATGATTAATCATGGTAGAAATATAATATTTACTGTACCAATGTTTTGTTTTTGTTTTTCTACGGAAATACATTTAAATTGTGACTAAAACATTCCCTTGTTCTGAGAAAACACTGGTCATATCCGCTCCATGCCCACTCGCTCGCCCTCTCTCTCTCTCTCTCTCTCTCTCTCTCATTGATCGGCCTTGACAATATATTAACCACTGTCAGTTTCTTGCAGCACAAGGCACACAAATATCAATATTAATAATCAATTGGATATTTATCTCATAATATAAAAATAAGCAACAAAATGAACAAAATAAGCAATGAAATAAGCAAAATAAACCAAATTAACATGAAAATTTGCAAGAAAATGAACAAAAAGAAGCAACAGAAGCATAAAAAATTCCAAAAAAACATCAAAATCAACAAAAAATGAGCAATGAATTCAACAAAATAAACAAAATAAACAAAAAAATTTGCAACAATGAATAAGAAAACGAAGAAAAATCAGCAACACAAGCATAAAAAATTACCAAAAAAAAACATAAAAAATGAAAAAAGTGAACAAAGAGCATCATATAATGAACAAAATGCACATTTTAAAAGTGGACGATTAATCATGGTAGAAATACAATATAATAAATCTAATAAAATATAGATTTACTGTATCAATGTTTATTTTTTTCTTTGGAAATACATTTAAATTGTGACTAAAACACTGATCATACCTCTGTCCACTCGCTCGCCCTCTCTCTCTCTCTCTCTCTCTCTCTCTCTCTCTCTCTCTCTCTCTCTCTCTCTTTCCCTCATTGATCGTCCTGGACAATTTATTAGCCATTGTGACAGTTTCCTGCAGCCCAGGCTGGACAGGGGAAACTGTGCAGATAAAGTGGTCAGAAACACGTTGCACAATGCCCATTGTGTTTTAATTGCAGGTTGAACTGTTAGTGTTTTTTCCACATACCACTGTTGTTCCCTCTGCACAAATGGACAATCCACTTCCCAAAACCTACCAAAAAAAATGTCCCATAATTTCTGGAAAATGACACCCTTCAGGTTGAAATGTTCATAAAAACAAAAGGAAATACCACCAAAGTCCACAAACAAGCCATGAAAGCTTTAAAGACCCTGAACTTCAGCTGCTTTTGTCTGAAAACGTCACGTTCAGACACTAGTTTCAACACTTAAAGGGAAACGTTTTGTCCCAAACGGAATAAATCAGCAAATAAACTCTTGTGTGTAGTTCCAACTCTGCCTGATTTTCCATCAGTAAAGTCTTTTATTTGATGTAACGTGGCTGTAACATTAGAACCATGCATGTCCTTGGACCTAAAGAGGGGCAAGGGCAGTGACCTTTGACCTCTGTGTGCTTTAAACAATAAGGCATTCAGCATCAGGCAGTTTGTAGAAGACTGTAACGTCAGAGCAGGGGGGGGTCTTTTTTGTTTCTTTCTTTCTTTCTTTCTTTCTTTCTTTCTTTCTTTCTTTCTTTCTTTCTTAATTTTGGTTATTTTAATTTAATTCAATTTAATGTAATTATTTTTTCTTTATTCTTATTTTTTTTTTGTATCTTTAATTTGATATAAACATGGCCGTAACATTAGAACCATGCACGTCCTTTGGACCTGAACAAGGACAAGGGCAGTGACCTTTGACCTCTGTGTGTTTTAAACAATAAGGCATTCAGGATCAGGCAGTTTGTAGAAGACTGTAACATCAGAGTAGGGGGTCAAACATGCAGGCTGTGGACCTAAACTGACCCACAAAGAAGAACCAATGGGACTAAGAGGATGGGATTTAACCCATAAAGACCCAGTGTGATATTTGTGAATTTTTGTCCATATTTTACCTTTACCTTTATCACCATATTATCTTCTATATTTAGCATTTTTCTGTGAAAAGTAGCTATTTTTCTAGTTTTCCTACATTTAATATATCGATCATGTACTTTAATCATTATGATGAGATGACATTTAAGGGTCAATAGGATCAAAAACAGGGAAAATTTAAGAAAAATATTGACTTCTTCAGCAAATATAGCATTAACTGAACATGAACTCCACTGTCATTGATCCAACTCCATGGATTTTACTGGTGAATCAATGTTGTAGAAGATGACAGTGTTTCCATGGCAACTACGGAGCGTCTAAACATCCAAAATGTTCATATCTGATGACCATGAAAAGATAACAAACTGTATTTTATACTAATTATTTACACGTATTGATAAATGTACTAGTACCAGTCTAGTACTAGTCCTGGTCCATACCGGCCCACTGGACTATGTGGAACCCAAACCATAAAGGTTTGGGTTCTGTGTCTGTGTCATCGTACGTTAGTTTATCATACTTGAGTTCGTCTGGTCTGACAGAGTTCAGACGATGTACGTTAGTGCCCACCATCTTCCATGACCCCCCCCCCCATTCCATTTCCATTCCATTTTTGTTTGTTTTGTTATTTATTTGGTTCGTTTTGCTTTCTTTTTTTAATTTATTCATTCATTTATTTATTTATTTACTTTTGTTCATTTTAATGCGTTTTTTGGTAATTTTTTCATGCTTTTGTTGTTCATTGTTGTACATTTTGTTGCTTATTTTGTTCATTTTCCAAAAAAAAAAAAAGTCAATTTATTCATTATGGGAAAAATATCCAATTGATTATTAATATTGAAATTTGTGTGTCTTGTACTGCAGGAAAGTCACATTAGTTAATATATTGTCAAGGCCGATCAATGAGAGAGAGAGAGAGAGAGAGAGATAAAGGGCGAGCGAGTGGATAGAGAGTGGATGACCAGTGTTTTCTCAAAACCAAGGAATGTTTTAGTTTTAGCTGTGGAAAACCTGTGACACTGAGAAATATTTGCTACCACATCATACATTTCATACCAAAAAAAACCCCCATCATCATTACTGTCACATTATACCTAAGCCCCGCCCCCCCAAAAAATTGTGAATTATAATAAAGTATATCTATCTAAATTCAACAGTTAAATCCCCCCCCCCCCCCACACACACACACACACACTCTTACTCACTGTTTTAAGACCCCTCCCAAAAAAAAAACAGTGAAAGTAAACACTCCAGGAGGTGGTGAACGTCGAAGGTAAACACTCTGAACATGGTGATAAAAGTGGGTCCACATTTATATGATTGATTTTCCCAGATCAGGAGTCAGAAAGGAGAGGATGCCAGGGTTAGAGAGGGTGGGATAAGATAAGGTCGGATAAGTTATACTTTATTGATCCACAAGAGGGAAAATCATATGTGCACAAGACAATAAACATCATTTAAATGTTTTATCTTGTTACTGTGTGTTTTTATTATGTCTTTTACACTGAAATGATCTGTAGTTTAGCTTTTAATACACTGGTTACAATAATAACTAGAAAAGAACTGAGAGTGCAAACCTCCACCAAGGCAGACCCTCCCCCTTGGAATGAAGAAAGGAGGTTATGTTTTTCTGTTAGTCTGTCCGTTAGTTAGCAAGATAACTCAAAATGTTATGGACAGATCTTGATTAAATTTACAGGGTAGTTTGGTAATGAGGAGATCTGGAAATGATTAGATTTTGGTGGTGATCTGGAAGAGATCCTGGATTCTAGATCACTTTGAAATTTTACATTGCGGTAAATGGAGAATACATTTCAAAGTGATCCAGAATCTAGGATCTCTTCTGGATCACCACCAAAATCTAATCATTTGTTCCTTGTGACACATCCTGAAAATGTCATCAATTTCAGCCATACCTTTTTGAGTTATCTTGCTAATTAACAGACAGACAAACATTCATTCATTCATTATCTGAACCCGCTTTTATCCTCACTAGGGTCACAGGGGTCACTGGGGGCCTAATCCAGCTACAATGGGCAAAGGCGGGGTACACCCTGTATGAGACACCAGTTCATCTCAGGGCTGAACATATATAGACAAACAATCACTCTCACATTCACACCTATGGACAATTTTAGATTAACCAATTAACCTATCAGTGCATGTCTTTGGATGGTGGGAGGAAACCGGAGTGCCCGGCGAAAACGGGGAGGACATGCAAACTCCACACAGAAAGGTCTGGTGTGGGATTCGAACCAGGGTCCTTCTTGCTGTGAGGCACAAGTGCTAACCACTGCATGACAGACAAACAAACTTCTGCCTCCTTGGCAGAAGTAATAAAGCGAATCTGAATCTGGCATTAAAGATGGGAAAAAAATGTTAAAGTGACTGAATGACATAAAAAATAAAAATAAAATAATAATAACAATAACAATAACAATAACAATAATAATAAAAATAAAAATAAAATAATAATAACAATAACAATAACAATAATAATAATAATAATAATAATAATAATAATAATAATAATAATAATAATAATAATAATAATAATAATAATAATAATAATAAAAAAATAGACTTTCTATCCAAGTATCTCCAACTCACTTCACCATTTTGATTTAAAAAATAAAATATAATAAAATAAAATAATAACATGTCTAAGTATTTCTTGTGACCTTTAACCCCATGACTCATCTGTTGGATTAAACCATGTCTAAAACATCATTAAATTAATGTCATACATCTCATATATTCTGAACTAAAGAGTTACAAACATGCTAAATATAAACACAGGGGACATTAAAATATGAATAGAAACTGATTTTAACCTGAAACTATAGTTTTTTCTTCTGTTTGTGTTTCATATTTATCAGTTTGGATCTAAATACAAATATATATGTGGACATTAGAACATGTACACAGTTCTGTTAAACATGATCATCTAAATAATGTCATTTACTGACTCCTTTTGTGTAAAAATGCTCATTATTATCGTGGACATGAAATAGACCTAGTATATAATAAATACTGTTGGTTCTGAACATGTGTGTGGATGCTGAAGACTTTTACAGGCATCCAAAAATAAATATATATATATGATATATAAACTTTTATAGTCCAGCTGCGCCATCTAGTGGATAAAACATATATAATACCACTACTACTACTACTACTACTACTACTACTACTACTACTAATAATAATAATAATAATAATAATAATAAAAAAACAAACTGGAGCAAGAAATCCTGCATTTTACAATGGATGAAATGAATGTAACTTTCTTATTAGGTCTGTTCAAATTAATGGATTACTGTGGATTAATCCATTATCATGATTAATTTGATTAAACATTTAATTAAATTAAATGAAATTAAATGGAACAGTTGTTGGCAGTTGTTTTGTTGAAACCGTTGAAGGTTAAACAATAAACATGTTAATTGCATTATATATATATGTATATTTATATTTTTGCACATGTATTTTAGGAGCGGTTATGAATATGTTGAATTAGATTTTTTCAGCACTTTTTTGTGCTGTGCATTTTTCTCCCTTGAATAAAACAAGAAACATTTCCATTCACAGTGAATGGTGAATGGTACTGACCAACGTTCTGACAGGTAACCTGCAAACACATGTGGAGATGATGGTCATGAGTCTATTCTGAGAATGGAAGGAGTATATGAACAAATATAGGGAGGAAAAGTAAAAAAACTGGCATAAAAATAAATAATCCAGTGATGTACAGATACCTAAAAAGATCTACTTAAGTACAGTAACAAAGTACTTATACTTAGTGACTTCCCACCTCTGATGGTGACCTTTGACCTTTGACCCAGAGTCTTCAAATTTGTCCTTCAAAGTTCTGATGTCAATACACAACAATAGTGAGAAAAAATAAGACATATGCAAAATGAGTATAGAGGAATGAAAGGGGTGATTTGAGAACACACACACACACACACACACACACACACACACACACACACACACACACACACACATGCACTCACATGCACACACATGCATACTTGTTTCCATGTCTCATGAAGACCAAGTTTGTAGTCAAGTAGCCATTGGGTAGAGTTGAGTGTAAGTAAATGTTTTTATAAAATAAAATAAAATAAGATAAAATAAAATAAAATAAAATTATAATAATAATGATAAAAATTTTAAATTTAATTTAAAAAAGAATTAATAAATTAAAAATAATAATGATTACAAATAAATAAATAAATAAATAATATTTGTATTATAAATAAATGAAAAATGCAAAAATAAATGATATATAAATTATTATTATTTTAAATACATAAAAAGAAATAATAAAAAAAACCTAAACCTTCAAACCTTTGAACATTACATGTTTGACTTTGCACCTGTTTCCCTAATGCTTTATGAGGACTTTTGAAAAAAAAAAAAAAAATAAATCAAAGTACCTATAGGGCCACCTCATTTCTATTTAATTTATGGGGACCTTTAGTTATATTTAACCTTTGTGGGGAGCTGAATTTTCGTCCCCATAGTGTCAGTGTCATAGTGTGACTGTGTAAACATATCAATGTCCCCATAAAGATAGGAATACAAACACAAACACACACACACACACACATATATGTTTATATTCTAGTTGCACATTTATTATAAAGTACAAAAAATATTTAAGAACATTTGAGAGCAGAACATTTCAAGTCCAGTTCCACAGAGGTAATGTTCTAAACTCTGTTACTATGACGACAACAACAATGGGGTGGAGCTGTGACCAGAACATAAATAAAACAGTGCATTTACACACAGACAGGAATTAAAAGTACAGTCACATGTGGGTCTCCTCAGATCAGAACTGTGGACTAAAGTCTGAGGACACGTTGAGTCCAGGTGTTTGAGTTCTAACAGGGTCTGGGATCCAAACTATAAGGAGTGATGTCAGAATAGAGTTTATATTATGTCATATTATCATATTAATTATTACTAATGATGTTTGTGTGTCTGGTCCTCATGCTGTTCATGATCTGGCAGATGGAGACATGATGTGTCCACAGATTTATGTCCATAGATGTTAGAAATATTCATATTTCACGGTTTCATTTTCTTCCTCAGTCAGAGGTGACGAAAGTAGACGTTTAGCAAAAAAAAATAGTAAAACGAACAAAATTAGCAAAACAAACATAACAGTTTTTTTAAAGCATCAAAATGAATAAAAGTGGAAAAATAGCAAAATGAACTAATTAAGCAACAAAATGAACCAAATAAGCAACACAAGCATAAAAAAATGAACAAAAAAAAGTATCAACACAAACAAAAGTTGAAAAAGTAGCAAAATGAACAAAGCAAGCAACAAATCATCAAAATATGGACCAAAATAAAACAAAAAAACTAGCAAAATCAACAACATACTGTAAGCAACAAAATGAGCAAAAATGATTAACATGAGCAGAAAGAATTTACAAAAAAACTATTAAAAAAGGAACAAAAATAAGCAACATAAGCGTAAAAAAAATAACAAAAAGCCTCTAAATGAAGAAAAGTGGAGAAAAAATTTACCAAAAAAGCATCACAATAAACAAAAGTGAAAAAAGAACGCATCATAATCAGCAAATTTAAATAAGGAAAGCAGATGTGGTGGAAAAGTATTATTTCCAGTTTTATTTTATGAAAACAACTTGAGACATTTAGAGGAAGAACAAATTAAAAATCAATGTTGACATAAATTCAGTCTAAACCATCTGTGAGTTATTTTGGAATCAAATATAATAACTGAACCCAAACAAACCAATGCACTGATATACTTTATATCCCATAATATAAAGTGTATTCTGACATTAGTCCTGATGGTTTGGATCCCAGAACCCATTAGAACACAAACACCTGGATTCCACACATCCATAAATCATTATGAGGACAAACATTTGTAAATAACTTCAGGCCAAATCCACTAAACTTGTGTTCAAGTGTTGTCACAGATGCTGTTGACGTCCCGCGTTTGGACTTTGTCGTTGCTGATCTCTGTGGTCAACTCAGATGGCGTTCCAGGCTGCGCTGACAGATCCTCTGGTAGAACCCAAGACAAACAGACAAACAGACAAACAGACACATAAGAACAGGAGTCAAAGGCATTTTAGACCAGGAGACATGTTAAGACAAATACGTAAAAGTGAAGTAAAGTGGGCGGGGCCAGTAGAAGGGGAACAGAACAGGTGGTTTTGTGTATAATTAATGTCAACTCCAAACTTTTCTCTCTGGTTTAGAGTGAAAAAAGCAAAACAACATGATGGAAACCCTTTCATTTACCAACTATCCTTTAAAACTATGAAAAATAACAGAAGCAAACTGACATTTTTAAGACCAATCTGTCATTTTAACAATATTCTGCACATGTGTACACAGTGTGTAGCCAGTGTTAGTGTGTGTACACAGTGTGTAACCAGTGTTAGTGTGTGTACACAGTGTGTAACCAGTGTTAGTGTGTGTACACAGTGTGTAACCAGTGTTAGTGTGTGTACACAGTGTGTAGCCAGTGTTAGTGTGTGTACACAGTGTGTAACCAGTGTTAGTGTGTGTACACAGTGTGTAACCAGTGTTAGTGTGTGTACACAGTGTGTAACCAGTGTTAGTGTGTGTACACAGTGTGTAACCAGTGTTAGTGTGTGTACACAGTGTGTGGTGTCAGTGTGGAAAGCTACACTCCTTCAGTTTTTTTGTTGCGTTTTACTCTAATCCTGTTTACAACAAATAGACAACAACATAAGATCTATTTTCTACATTTGGGCACATCAGACTTAGACACAGAATCAGGTTTTAATGGTCAAGTATGCTTCCACATACAAGGAATTCGTCTTGAGTCGAGTGTATGTCATATGGAAGAAGCTTCATGGTTGTAATAAAGCAGAATTCCACTGGGGGCCATAGACGTTATGCACTACAGTGTTAACGCCACCTTTATGTTTCGGGGTCAGATCGTTACAGCCTCATTTTCATATTTCATTCATTCATCCCAGGGGCCACAACGGACCCACAACAGGCCCCGACCCATATGTTTGATACCACTGCATTAAAATAAAAGTGGTTTCTGAGGATGTTTGTGTCGCACCAACAGGAGTCTGACAAACAGTGTCTGTATGAGGGAAACCACACTGACTGTTTGTTAGTGGAGCATGTGTGCAGATAAAGAGAACCTGTCCTGATGGAACCATGTGAGGTGACGCACTACGTGGAACCAAATGAGTGGAAAAGAAGACGACTGTTGAGAAAAGCCTGACTCTCATTCACTCATAACCACAGTGATGGTTGAACAACCACAGCTTCAGTATGGGTGTCATTCATATATTATTTTATCAAATGGTCCCTACCTGACACTGTCAGATTTGCTTCAAATTTTACACACTTATAGAACATATTAAATGATGGAAAACCCCCCAAAATTTCATGGCTTAATTGTAAATAATTACAAATTTATGATCATTTGAAGCAGGTTGTGACCAAAATTGCGATGTAAAATTTTCTTCTATAAAGCTTCTATAACTTTTGAACAAGAAGAGCTAGAGGTCTCAAATAACGTCAAAATAATCTATAATCCTAATAAATGTAAAAAAATAATAATAATAAATTACTTCAAATGTATAATTGCATGTTACAAAGAATGACAATTTGAGATTTTACCCATCGCAAAATACTAAAATGCTACTTTTGTCCTCCCATTACCCAAAAATAAATCATCATATTCATTTTAAACTGTATGTCCTGTATCTTGCCAACTGAAGGAATAGATCTGAGTAACATGAAGGTCTTATTACGTTTTATATATCAACAGCTGAAAATCAATATATGTCTGATATTCAGATTTACTCAATCAAGTCTTTCTGAGATTCATAGAGTTCTAGTTGTCATTATGGTTCTGGACACCTGTGAGAAAAGACCCCCCAGTGCACATACTTTTGTCTCTATATCTGTACACATACCTCCCATCAGCTGCAGCGCTGCCTCCTTGTCTGCAGTAATGTAACAGGCGGTCAGCAGGAAAAACAGGCCGCCCAGGATGTCGATGAACGGACAGAGCAGGAAGCTGTACTTCAGACTCAGGAAGCTCCACTCAGGAGATTCAAGCTTAGATTTCTGGATAGAGTCTGAGATCTGCACCACCGGGACCAGGAGCAGGACCGGGACCAGGAGCAGGAGCAGGAAAAGGGCCGAGCACACAACAGACAGTGTGTTACTGAGGTTAGGACAGAGACAACAGATACAACAGGGAAACAGAGACTTCTTCTCACCACTCCTAACAGGTATGGACTCCCAGCATCCCCCAGGAGATGGCCCACAGTGATCTGAAGGGCCTCAGCTGTGGCTCTTCTGGTCGGAACGACAACGTACTAAAGAGAAAAACAACACATCAGTGACTGGTGCAGTAGTGACTCAGTTCAGGCTCCACATATAAGAGCTGAAGTGAAATAAAAACACAACAAGTGGTTCCAGGTGAAACAAACCCATCCTCTAACAAATGTTTTAGCACTTCCTGGACATCTCCCTCTCAAAAGGAGAGACTATAGGTTTGACCTTTCAAGATCACGCAAGGTCAAAGGTCATTATCCCATTTTGAAGGTTTCCTATTTGTCAATAATAGTCACTAAGTCTTTATTTCCACTGGTTTTTCCCTTATGTTCCGTTTTAGATATTGAGGTACTGACCCAGTGACCCCTGACCTCTTGGGTCAACAATATGTCAACATCTATTCACACAGGATGCCGAATTGTAACACCAAAATTTTAATGTTCATTGGAAGTCTGTAAGATGAAGAAATCAAAAAGTTCTATACCAAATTTGATTTGGACCTTTATTGTGATGTTGACCTTTGACCTAGAGTCTTCAAATTTGCCCTTTAAGGTTCTGATGTCAATGCGCATCAACAGTGAGAACAAAAAGAAGCTAGAAGCAAAACTGAGTATACAGAAATGAAAAGGAAATTCCTGATTTGCTCTATCTCTGGTTATATGAAAAGACATTTTTGGTGACCTTGACCTTTGACCTATATTCACCCAAATTTAATGGGATCTATTCTGTACCACCTCACCTCAAAATTTCCTGGAAATTGGCCCAGTAATTGTAATATATATATATATATATATATATATATATATATATATACATAGCGACACCCATAGTGACAGTTTGAGAAGGAGGCTTTCCATTAAAAGCTATAATGTTTGTGGACAGTGCGGGGTGTGGTTTGTGGTTAGGTTTGTTGTGTCTGGCACCACTTGTTAAAACTGGACTGATTTTTATTAAGACATTTCATATGTTTTTCAGGATATTCATATTTTTGTGAAAGATTTACAAATATAAAATTTTATATATAATTCTCCTTTTTTTCTATCATTCTTTACACTATTCTTTCTTTACACTATTTTACACTATTCTTTTATTGTTGTATTTTTCTGATCCACTTCAGATTGAACTGGACTTTAGCTTCACCTTCACATCCTTCACTCTAAATACCTTCAGTGTGATTTTTGCAGTTTGTAAAGTCATTATTTATTATTTTATTGGTCTGACCCACTTTAGATCATATTGGTCTGAATGTGGAACTTGAATTAAGATGGTTGTTATTATTGTCAGTGTCATTTTTGTATTTCATAAATTCCTCCCCCAGTCCATATTGGACCCTTTGGTGGCCACTTTTGGACCACGGGTCTTATCTTTGACCCCCCCCCCCCCGATCCAGAGCTGTGTGCAGACTCACCAGCAGAATGTCTGCCAGAATGGGCCAGTTCATGGATAAGAGGATCTCCGTCAGGAAAATGAAGACCTGAAACCAGCCAAGAGTCTGAGCTTCATCAGAACACATTCCATTTGTGACTGTGGTTTTTCTACAGGTTGTGTGACTCTTACATAAGTTGCTGGGATGCTCGATGAGGCCACAAAGATGGTGGCAAAGAGGCAGGGAGCAGAGCCCAACATGCCCACAGCGCAGATGACCGGGTCTGCATACGGAACACGGTTCCGGAAAAATCTGGATAAACCAGCACCGATGCAAACTCCTAAAATACCTGTCACCACCGTTACAGCACCGAAGATGTAACTGTAGATGGGAAGGAAGAAATACAGTAAGAAGAACCTAAATGTGTAGCAATGACCCAAAGCATCAACCACTGATCCAATCACATGTGAATAACGGGTATAAGATACAGTTTTACCTCAATTAACTTTAAAAATGACCAAAAAAAAGAGCAAAATCTGTGAAAAATAAGGAAATAATTAACCAAAAAAAACCCCTGAAACATGGCACAAAAGTGAATACAGTCATTTTAAATTATTTGATAATATTCAGAACCCTATATGTATTCTGTTAATGCTCAAAAAACTAAGAGCATTGACTGAAGCAACTTCTGATCCATTAACCCTGTCAAAACATGTGAATAATTAGGAATTATTAAACTCTAGTCAGTTCACAACAAATATATAATGAAATGTATAAAACTTGTATAAAAACTTAAATAATATGAAAAAAATATACCAAAAAATGAGGAAGAAATAAAAAAACGAACATATGTAAATACAATCCTTCTAAATTGAGGAGAAAAATTAATAAAATACTTTTTAAAAAATAGGAAAATGTATACTTTCATACCTCATATTTAATCTGTTAACACGAAAGAAACAGAATCATGTTCTGACATAAATCAATACATGTCAATAATAATAGAGACTTTTAAAGGTATTATATGCAGATTTATAAATTCAAGACTTTTAAGACTTTGCAGTTTACTGTGGTAAACCTTTCCTTCTTGATTTTTTTCGTGTGTATATTTTGTTCCCACTTACAGGTAAGGAACCAAATATGGTCATTTCACTAACATTGATTTTCTACAGAGTTAATAAAGTGTTGTTGTTTCCTCCAGTCACACACTAAAGTGGACTTTCTGAAATGCTCAGTATTCTTATAAAGTCAAATGCAGGTGAATAAAAGTGTGAGTGGGGCTGAACCTGTCTGTGGTGTTGCAGGGTTCGGCGGTGCACGGTGATTGGAGTCCCTGAATGACCTGAGCTCGGAACAGGAAGGTGGGAGTCCAGAACGCCAGCGCTCCCAGCACAAAGGCCATGGCTGTCACGCCCAGAGTTGAACCCACGAAGCTTTTACTGAAAACAACATATATATATATATATATATATGTATATATGTATATGTGTATGTGTATGTGTATGTGTATGTGTATGTGTATGTGTATGTGTATGTGTATGTGTATGTGTATGTGTATGTGTATGTGTATGTATATATATATATATATATATATATATATATAGTGTATATATATATATATATATATATATATATATATATATATATATATATATATATATATGTATGTATATGTATGTATATATGTATATGCACCCAGAGTTGAACCCATGAAGCTTTTACTGAAAACAACATATGTAAATATATATATACATACATACAAACACATACACATATACATATACACAGTAAATTTTGCAGTGTTAAATCAACACTTAAAGAGTTTATTTAACTTCTTCTAGAGTGTATTTGGTCCCATTGTCTCCAAATTAACACTGTAAAATCTACAGTGTATACATACATATATACACTATATATATATATATATATATATCAGAGGTGGGTAATTCCAGGTCCATCAAGTCAAAGTCCTACCATGTATTATTTCAAACCTGTTCACTGAACACAGGTGATTCCACTAATTATCCCATTTACCTGGATGAGGCATTGTGCTCATCAAAATGGGCTGGTTCAATGAACAGGTTTGAACCAATACATGGCAGGACTTAGACTTGATGGACCTGGAAATCCCCACCTCTGATAAATATATATATATATATATATATATATATATATATATATATATATATATATATATATATATATATATATATATATATATATATATATATATATATATATATATATATATATATATATACATACACATACACATACACATATACATATATACATACATATATATACACTATATATATATATATATATATATATATATATATACACATACATATAGCGCTGGGTCTTTCTGTATTAAAAGACCTTCAACATGGATCCTGTTTTCACACCTACTTTTTCAGCAGATACTTGACGTCCTGCAGGTACGAGCTGTGTCCAGTCATTCCGTGTCCGTGGGTTTCTGCAGCTCCTCTGGGTGGGTGTGGGCACAAAAACACGAACAAAACCAGTCCAATGACACCTAAAATGGGGGTAATCTGACCACACACAAGAGAAAGAGTTATTTATTTCTTAACATTTTAATTTAGTTATTTTTTAATTGTATTTATTTATTTGTACTTATTTTACTTATTGTATTTTATTATTTTTAATAATAATAAATGAAAACCAGGAATTACTTAAGAAAAAGTTGTTATTTTAACAATAATCTGCCTAAAATTGTCATTTACACATGTACATTACAACTTACAAAGACACAAAACAATAAATACCAGGTAGAATATTGGTTAAAAACAGGGGGATGCAAAAGGGTGTGTAGTGCCTCCTAGTGTCTGGGAGTGGAATAATAGTTTGATATTCTCGCTGTGCATGTAAAGTGACATTTCTCAGGAACTCCAGTTAAGTCCTTCACTTGATTACTGCCAGTAGCTGGACTTAGATGTGCATGTAAACGTGCTGATTGTTTAGATCAGGAGTGTCCCAATCCAGTCCTTGAGGGTATCCTGCATATTTTAGAGCAGGGGTCTAGCGGCCTTCCCCCTGTAAAGCTGTTCTCACCCTCAGAGCCCAGCGCCAGTCGCCCGTCAGAGTTGCAACTGATGCTCCTGTTATGTACCCGAGACCACTGAAAGGATGAAGAAAAACTCCTGTGACAATCTGCAATTTATTATTAGATCATGTACTAGAAGAAGAAAAAATAAGAAAAAACAAGAAGAAGAAGAAAAGAAGACTCAAGAATCCTTATTGTTATTATACTGTATAAGCACAATGACATTTCATTCAACAGTTCTTGGCTTAGAGCACACAATAAGACACACATAATACTAAATATATCTGAATGGTAAAACCAGCATAAGTATATTACACACATTCATGTACAAATAACAACAAGAAGAAAGAGAACAAGAAGAAGAACAACTGGTACCAGGTTACACCACCACACATGCAGTTACAATTATTTACTTTAGTTACAGTTTGTTTGTTCTATTTAAACCTCTATGGGACTTAGTAAGGAAATTCATCTTAAAGAATTAATAACATTTGACCTTAAGTGTATTAAAGCCTAAAACAAATAGCAACAAGGCAGTCAGAGACAGCAGAGGCGTAATACGGTGTCATATGACGTCAACACATGATATAATCAAGCCATAGGTGTTGGCCCATCTGATGTCTGAAGGTGAGATGATGATGTAAATGCAAAATAACCACGAGATTCTATCTTCTATCCTGACATATTACCAGTTATGCTTCAGATGTTGACCTTTAGTCTGACCTTGACCTTTGACCTTCATTGCTCAAAATCTTATGGGTTCTTCGTTGACCCATTATCTATCATTCCTGAAAGTTTAATCAAAATTCGTTCAGACATTTTTGTGTAATCCTGCTGACAGACAGACAGACAGACAGACAGACAGACAGACAGACAGACAGACCTGAATTTAATACCTCCTTGACAGAGGTAATAATAAGTAATAACAACCCCCCCCCCCCTGCACACATTTTACCTGATTTGCCCAATCTCTTATCATTGTGGAAACACATTTTTGGTGACTGTGACCTTTGACCTACATTCACCAACATTTAATGAGATCTATTCTGGATCACCTCGTGTCTTTCCTGAAAATGTAATGGAAATTGATCCAGTAGTTTTTTAGTGTAAACCTGCTTATAAACAAACAAACAAACAAACAAACATACAGACAGACAAACTGACTCAAACACACTACCCTTCTGCTTAATACTGGTAATAATGTTCTGTAGATTGCAGACCTTCCTACTGGGATGAAGATGTAGAAAGCAGAGATCATGATGCTCCTCTTGGTCCCAGTGAACAGGTCTCCGATGATGGTGGGGGCGATGGTGGAGAAACTGGCCTCCCCAAAGCCAACCATCCCCCTCATCAGGACCAGGAACCAGAAGTACTGAAGAAAACACACACACTTTTTACAGTCTGGTGGATCTGATGCTTTTTTTTTAATTATTTTTTATTTTCTTCACATAAAGTAAATAAAAGTATTAAATGAACAGTAGTTATTTATCAGCACATGGATTCACTGCTGGAGTTCATGTCATTTACACTCTATAAACTTTACACTTTACACATGTTTCAGCATTGAAAAAAAAAACACAAAATTCGCCAGATTTTTTTCAAGCAACGATTCTAAAAAAAGAAGAAGAATGAATTAATTAATTTATAATGAATAAAAAACTCAGACAGAAGTAAGATACTAAAATAAATCCACTTTAATAAAATAAGAAATCAAATCAAATATGTTCACATAGTGAATCTAAAAAATAAACAAATGAATGAAAATAAAACAAACTGTAATGATGAAAAATAAATGAATGAAAAACAAAACTGCATAAAGAATTTATTACATAAATATATATTAACATTTGCACTTAACTCCATCAAAAATGTAATAAAACCCAATAATGCAATAATTTCACCAATAATATGATAAAATATCCTGACTGACACATTACATTATTGGGAACCAGAAATCAAACAACCAACCTTCCAATTAGACCAATAAAGAACCACTCTATTTCCTAAGCCACGCCCCCTTTAACCCAGTAGTCATTCTGTTGTTTTAAATTCAGTGTAAAGAACATTCTCAGATTCTCAAAACACAAAATGTACAACTCTATATGACATTATCTGTCAAGTTTTACATTATCAGTCTGGGAAAGAACCCAAAAATGTAATGAATTCCTAATAATATAATAAGATATTACATTATTGTTAAAATTTTATTACAATATGAGTCTGACATTTTATTACTTTATTGGTAAAATTATTACATTATTGGGTTTTATTACATTTTCAATGAAGTTAAGTACAATTTTTTTTTATTAAAGTTTCAGGAAATTATTACATTATAAATAAGGTGAAATGATTACATTATAGAGTAAAATTATAACATCATAGGGTGCAATTATTACACCAAAGGGTGAAATAATCCCATTATGGGATGAAATTATTATATGTAGGATGAAATTATTTTATCATATAGTGAAATTATTACATTATAGGATGAAATTAGTACATCGTAGAGTGAAAATATTACATTATTGGGTGAAATTATTACATCGTAGAGTAAAAACATTACATTATTGGGTGAAATTATTACATCGTAGAGTGAAAATATTACATTATTGGGTGAAATTATTACATCGTAGAGTAAAAATATTACATTATTGGGTGAAATTATTACACCGTAGAGTGAAAATATTACATTATTGGGTGAAATTATTACATCATAGAGTGAAAATATTACATTATAGAGTGAAATTATTACATCGTAGAGTAAAAATATTACATTATTGGGTGAAATTATTACATCGTAGAGTAAAAATATTACATTATTGGGTGAAATTATTACATCGTAGAGTGAAAATATTACATTATTGGGTGAAATTATTACATCGTAGAGTAAAAATATTACATTATTGGGTGAAATTATTACATTACAGGATGCTACAGGGTCGTATCATAATTCATCTAAAAATTTCAATCATTAATCAAAATGATCATTGGCCTTATTTTGATTGAAAAGACATAAGAAATAATATAAATGGATTCCTCCAGTGTTTGTGTTGCTCAGCTGACACAGGAAGAACCTGACCTCAGAGGAGGAAGTGTCAAACTCACTGCCTCTTGTTTCTGGTAAACTGGATGTGAACACATTTATTTCACACTCACCGAGTCAGTGACGAAAGAGCTGGCGGTCGCCATAATGAGCCACACAACCATGCCGCCAGTCACAATGTATTTACGGTTGTAGCGGTCGCCAAGGTAACCGAAGAGAGGAGCCAAAAGTAGAAAACTGCAGATAAAAACTGTAAGTGCATTAGTACATTTGGTTAAAATACTGACAATGGACTTTAGTTTTGACATTTGTTCCCTTTTATTCACATTTATGTTCAAAGACAAATGACAGATATGGACAGACGGACAGATGTTCTCCAGTTGTTCTCTTGTATATTCATAGTTTTGTTGTTTTAGTTCCATATTAATCAACACAATGGACTCTCATGCCCCATCCCATAATAATACACTGACATTTAGAACATTACTGTAACTGTTGTTCTTCATAAATCTGATCTACATTAACATCTTTGAGTAGAAATCAATTGTCAGTTGTCATTAGACTGTATGTAATTAAGGGTTCTTTGAAATTAAACAGTTTTTTTTGCATATTATCCTGATGAGGTGAGTAAAAAATATTATTAAACTTTGGTAAAATGTCAGAAAACATCAGATTAAATGTGTTAAAAAGGTTTTTATTTCATAGTTTTCACACAGTTTAACATGTTCTTATATTGTGTTTTTGTTTGCTTCAAAATGTAAATGCATAGAATCCAGCTGAGTGGACATTTTTGTAACTCCATAATATATAGGTTCATATTTAAAAAAAATAAAAAATAAAAATAAAAATCAATCACATTTTTTATGCCTAAAGAGGACTAAAACACTCAGGAGAAAAAAATAGTTGACTAAGATTCTTATAAGGGTTAAAGGGTTAAAGGAAACACAAAATATTAAAGATAATAAATGATCCAAAATGTGAGATTCAGTTCATTCATGTCTCGTAAAAGTGGTTCCTAATCTCAAGGGGAATTTTCTTACAAATATTGGTTAAAAATTAGATTTGTTCTGATGAAATGTTACTTCACATTTAGTTTCTTTCTACAGTCACAACCACTTTCGCAATCTGTGACTAATTTCTGCATTTCTGTGACTTGGAAGTTATTTTTTTTCTGGCTTTGCATAATATTTGTTCTGTTTTAAACTCCACTAGATCTATTTGAATGTTCATACTAGTTCCTGTTTTGTGGTCGTGACTAAATAGAAACTAACCCTAACTCTAACCTTTGGATTTTATTGTTTGTTTTAAAATTATCATCTTCATTATTTTACTTTGAAAAAAAATAAACCAGGAGTCTCAAACATGCGGCCCGGGGGCCAAATGTGGCCCTCCAAACGTTCTAATGCGGCCCCTGAGCTGAAGAGAATAATGACAAAAAAATAAATAAAAATTATATTTCCTTCTCAGATTTTTTCTCTGTCTATAAATGATGACAACTTCAAATGTGTATCTTTGTTTTAGTGGAAAAACTAACATTAATTTAGGAAAATATTTACATTTACAAACTATCCTGTAACAATAGTATGTGAATAATTTGAACAAATGTGAATAATCTGAAATGTCTAAAGAAAATTAGACACAATTTAAATCATTCTCTGCTTCTGTTACTAAGAGTTTAGTGTCTTTGTAGAACTGATCCATAATAAAACACACGGACTAATGATAAACTGAGGCAGAATATTGTTAAAATTGACTTTGATTTTCATATTTTTTGCATTTGGATAATTTATAAAAAGTACTTTCATAATTTAATTGGGTTTTTTTTTTGCAGTAAAACAATGAAAAATATTTTTGAGTAATTTTTTTTTTTTTTCGGTTATTATGTTTTAATGTTACTGGTCCGGCCCATTGGAGACCAAATCAGGCTGAATGTGGCCCCTGAAAAAAATTAGTTTGAGACCCCTGAAATAAACAAAATAAAACAAGTAGTTCCAGGTACAACAAACCCCACCCCTTCACAAACATTTGACCTAATTTGCCCTATCTCTTATCATTGCAAAAATACATTTCTGGTAATTATGACCTTGACCTCTGACCTACATTCACCAAAATTTAACGGGATCTATTCGGAACCACCTTGCACCTTTCCTGAAAATTTCATGGAAACTGGTCCAATAACTGCAAGTCACAAGCACAATAAAAGCTGATCTAGCCCCGCCCCCTTCCTTACTTTCAATGTCAGATTCATAAACAAATATATTTCCTTCATTGGTTATTTATCATATTAAATTACAAACAAGGAATAAGTAGTCATAGCACATTTATATTGGTTGTATCACTACTCTGCCACTATTATTTCATGTCCTCATTTGTGAAACCAAGAGTATTTTTATTTTATTTTAATTTAATTCTGTATAAACAGCTCATGTTATTTTGTACCTGCATGTTTTTTCTTTTCATCTCAACTTCAAAAAGAGTCGACCTACGAGTATTAACCCTTTAAACTTTGCCTAAATTTCTTAATAAAGTCAATTATTGATAACTGACAACATGCAATTATATTATAAATTAAAATATTAAGATGAAAACTGGGATATCGGAGGCAGGTCTTGTTAAATGATACAACAACCATTTGTGGATATTTATTGATGTTTTGGCGTGTTTTGAACAACATAATGGACTACATTTGGACAATTTTGTTAGTTTTTTTTTTAGATGTTTTTGTTGAACAATGACTGCATTTGTTAGAATATGGTTCCATTGTGGATAATTATGAGACATAAAGGTTCAGATCAGCTGTTTGACATTTGTCTTTTTGAACAAATGAGTGGTTGTATTTATAGATATATTTTATCTGACAGTGTTTTATATCTTCCAATGTGTGAGAATCTCTGTTGTCAAACTACATTAGGTCATGTGACATTTGGGACAAGTTTGGGTGGTTTGCTTAAAACAGGGGTTCTCAAACTTTTTTGGCCCAGGTCCCCCTTGGAGGGGTGAAATTTTTCCATGTCCCCCCTCATCCTCGCGATACTGAAAATGATAAAAAAACCACTTCAACAATGATTATTATGAAACAATAATAACCTTTTTTAATAGTGCTTTTGTGCAAACCAGCGAAATTTTCAGGTATTATAATATAAATGAGCACTTCAGAAACAACAATTTTAAATAATTTTAAAATAATAAACGGAACAAAAGACACACAAAACTGTGTGTGTGTGTGTGTGTGTGTGTGTGTGTGTGTGTGTGACAGACAGACAGAGACTTAATGAGAGGGATGGGCTTGTCAAACTCAATATAACTATCAATGTACTTTCTCTTTTTAGGGTTAGGGCGTTTGTTTTTGTCATTGTCATTTTCATTTTCATTTCTTTTACCACTTCTTGAGTAACTTGGCGGACACAAAAATCGATCCATGTTCGCTGCAGGGTGGCTAAAAATAGCCTGTGACTCGCTCCGTCTCAATTTAGTCAAGCTAGCGTCAAACAGCGCTGTTACTTCCGCCCGCTCGCTACAAAATAAAACTTCCGCATTTCAAAATAAAACAGCAAAAAATAAAATAAAATAAAACAAAACCGTGAATAATTTTGCGTACCCCCTGGACATGCGCCACGTCCCCCTAGGGGTCCGCGGACCCCAGTTTGAGAACCGTGGGCTTAAAACATTTTTGAGTGACTACTTCCAGCCTATATGTGGACCCTTGGACGTTTAAAGGTGTCATTCCGCTAAAAAACACTTTTCCACGCTCCTTTTGGAATCTGATGGGTCACCCTGAGTTACCAACACATGCTGCCTTAAAAGTGTTTTGTCACCTCCACTGGCTGCACACTACATTCACAGAAAACAAAGTAACCTTAACCTTCCAGAACTTGATTCCACAAACACAAATGCACATATCATTCAGAGTTGTGTGGACGTTTGGTATATTTAGTTCTGTTCAACCATTACATTATAGCCTGCATCTGTCATTTTCAACATATTTGCAGATTATTTGGTATAGGCTAAAAAAACATAGCGTAGCATTGTGTAGAACTAAGACTGTTATAAAATTAATCAGGTTAAAAACTTTTAATCGTCTTTTTTTTTTTAAAGGGATTGTATGGAAGCAAATCTATTTCATTAGATTTTGAATTGTTGATTGATATTTGATATTTGATTTGATATTGAATTGTAAAAGCTGTTGAATTTTTAAGACTGATTTTTTTTTTTGCACTGAAGTGAAATATTTGAATGTTTTTTTGTCTCTGAATTCAACAATATTCACATAATCCAACTGTATTCATGAATTTAAAACTATGTTCATAAAATTCAATGGCTTTTAAAATTCAAAATCTAAGGATATAGATTTGCTTCCATTAATTGTCATTGTAATGTGTTTGGTAACTGTGTTGCACTTGGATGAAAAATGCATGGATCTAAATTACTTATTTTTTTGGAAATGGAAATTAAAAAAATAAGTAAAAAATAAATAAATATGTGGAATTAAAACACAAAACGCATACAGAAGTTCAACTGTGTTTCAGTTTCTGTGTGCTAATATCTGCTGGTGTTATGCAGTTCTTTTCATCACACATTGTTTCCTGCTTTGGTAACTCTGTGTGCATCATCATACCTGTCTGCAGAAGTCCAGTCGTGCTGTCATTTATACCAAAGAACCTCTGAATGTTGAGCAGGACCCCTACAACAACAAGAACCAGACATTTGGAATAAACTGTGAAGCATTCAGGAGCAAAATGTTGTTTTAAAGCAGGGGTCTCAAACATGCGGCCCAGGGGCCAAATGTGGCCCTCCAAACGTTCCAATGCGGCCCCTGAGCTGAAGAGAATAATGACAAAAAAATAAATAAAAATTTTTATTTTCTTCTCAGATTTTTTCTCTGTCTATAAATGATGACAACTTCAAATGTGTATCTTTGTTTTAGTGGAAAAACTAACATTAATTTAGGAAAATATTTACATTTACAAACTATCCTGTAACAATAGCATGTGAATAATCTGAACAAATGTGAATAATCTGAAATGTCTAAAGAAAATTAGACACAATTTAAATCATTCTCTGCTTCTGTTACTAAGAGTTTAGTGTCTTTGTAGAACTGATCCATAATAAAACACATGGACTAATGATAAACTGAGGCAGAATATTGTTAAAATTCACCTTAATCTTAATTTTTTTGCATTTGGATAATTTATGAAAGTACTTTCATAATTTAATTGGGTTTTTTGCAGTAAAACAATGAAAAAAAAATTTGAGTCATGATTTTTTATAGGTTATTATGTTTTAATGTTACTGGTCCGGCCCATTGGTGGCCCCTGAAAAAAATGAGTGTGAGACCCCTGTTTTAAAGGACGAGTGTGTATTAATAAACAGAATATGTACCAATATGTAAACTTACATCCAAGGCTGATTTCCATCTTTTATTGCAACATAAAGCAACCTAACTCTCATAAAACAGTCTAATCCAGTGTACTCATATATTCAGACAAGTAAAACACATTATATATAATAGACCAGTGGTTCTGAACTGGTCTAGTACCACTCTATGAAACTGCTTCCAACCTTGTTCATCTCTGACCACATTTTAACATTTCTGTCAACCCCAGACATTCAAAAGTGACACTTTTTTTTGGCTAAAATTAATTTGTTTTTGATCCAGTAATAGGTTCTGTAGGGCTGCACAATATTGGCAAAACTTGGAATATGTAAGATGGGTGTACAACATTGTGATAACCGTAATATTGCAATATTTCTCATTGACATAAATACATTCCAGCTTCACTTATTAAGAAAAATGTTTCTTAATGTTGAAATGAGGTAAATGTTTATATGCAATTCAATTATTTAATTTTTCAGACTAAATACTGTATTTATAATTCTGTCCAAGAACCTGGAAAAACAGGAAAATATTTAGTCATTTTATTCAAATAGAACAAAGTGTAAAGAACATGGATGTATTTCATAACAAAAGTGCTGGAGTATGAGTTTTAATTAAACACTATTCCATTGTTTGCCTGGTTTGGTAAATACTGCATACAAACATAAAATCTTTAAATAGAAATGCCCAGGCCTTTCCCAAAATTGTGCTCTGAAAATATTCACATCTTTTAACATTAATAACATGTAAACTTACATTCAACCAACAGCAGTAACAAAACTTCAGTTTTTTTACACAGAAAAACTCTTTTTTTAAATTTGATTAATTTGACAATTAAAAAATATTGAAGAAACATAAAAAGAAAACATACAACAAAAAATGTTCAAAAGGAGTGGGTGGAAGTTAACACTTAGAAAATCCCACTCCTTCTTACTCTATCAATTTTCCTAACAAACAAACCAACAAACAAAAAAACCTCCTACTTCCAAAAGAAAAAGAACACTATATTCATTAACCATAAAAAAAAAAAAAAAAGTGTTCCTCTCGCCCCACGTGGGCGGTGTCTCCTTCAGACTCGCGTCCTCTACCAGAGGCCTGGGAGCCTGAGGGTTCTGCGCAGGATCTTAGCTGTTCCGAGCAATGCACTCTTTTGTACAGAGATCTCTGATGTTGTTCCTGGTATCTGCTGGAGCCATTCTCCCAGCTTGGAGGTCACTGCCCCTAATGCTCCGATCACTACTGGTACCACTGTTCCCTTCACACTCCACATTTTCTCTAACTCCTCTTTCAGCCCTTGGTATTTCTCAAGCTTCTCATGTTCTTTCTTTCTGATGTTGCTATCACTGGGGACTGCTACATCTATCCCCACTCCTGTCTTCCATGTTTATCCACCACCACTATGTCAGGCTGATTGGCCATCACCATCTTGTCAGTCTGGATCTGGAAGTCCCACAGGATCTTGGCCTGTTTGTTCTCTGTCACATTTGGGGGGTTCTCCCATCTTGACCCTGGGACCTCCAGTCCATACTCTTTACAGATGTTCCTGTACAGTATGCCCACTACCTGGTTATGCCTCTCCATGTATGCCTTGCCTGCCAGCATCTTACACCCTGCTGTGATGTGCTGGACTGTTTCAGGGGCTTCTCTACACAGCCTACACCTGGGGTCCTGTCTGATGTGGTAGACCCCGGCCTCTATTGCTCTGGTGTTCAGGGCTTGTTCTTGTGCAGCCATGAGTAGTGCATCTGTGCTGTCCTTTAGTCCAGCCTTTTCCAGCCACTGGTATGTCTTTTCCATATCAGCCACTTCCTCAATTTGCCGATGGTACACGCCATGCAAGGGTTTGTCCTTCCATGATAGCCCCTCTGGTTCCTCGACCTTACTGGGCTTTTGTTGCCTGAGGCATTCACTTAGCAGTTGGTCATTGGGGGCCATTTTCTTGATGTATTCCTGGAGGTTCGCCGTTTCCTCCTGGACAGTAGTTCTGACACTTACTAGTCCTCGGCCCCCTTCCTTTCGCTTAGTGTACAGCCTCAGGACACTGGACTTGGGGTGGAACCCTCCATGCATGGTAAGGAGTTTCCTTGTCTTGATATCAGTGGCTTGTATCTCTTCCAGTGGCCAGGATATTATCCCAGGTGGGTATCTGATTACTGGCAGGGCATAGGTGTTAATGGCCTGGATCTTATTTTTGCCGTTCAGCTGACTTTTCAGAACCTGCCTTACCCTCTGTAGGTATTTGGCTGTGGCTGACTTCCGAGCTGCCTCCTCATGATTACCATTTGTCTGTGGGATCCCTAGGTATTTGTAACTTTCCTGCACATCTGTGATATTCCCTTCAGGTAGGTCAACCCCTTCAGTTGTGATCACCTTTCCTCTTCTAGATATCATCCACCCACATTTATCTAGTCCGAATGACATCCCAATGTCTTTGCTGTAGATCCGGGTGAGGTGAATTAGGGAATCAATGTCACGCTCATTCTTGGCATACAGCTTGATGTCATCACCATCACCATGTAGAGGAGGTGGTTGATGGATGTTCCACTTCGGAACTGGTATCCGAAGCCACTCTTTGAGATGATCTGGCTGAGGGGGTTTAGGCCTATGCAGAACAGCAGGGGGGACAGAGCACCTCCTTGGTAAATGCCGCATCTGATGCTCACTTGTGCAATTGGCTTTGAGTTGGCCTCCAGAGTTGTCTTCCACAGCCTCATTGAGTTCTGGATGAACTCTCTTAGTGTCCTGTTGATGTTATACAGTTTTAAGCATTCCAGTATCCATGTATGTGGCATTGAGTCATAGGCTTTCTTGTAGTCAATCCAGGCAGTGAACAGGTTGGTGTTCCTCGTCTTGCAATCTCGGGCAATTGCCCTGTCAACCAGTAGCTGGTGTTTGGCTCCCCTGGTGTTGTTGCCTATTCCTTTCTGTGCTCTGCTCATGTATTGCTCCATGTGCCTACTCATTTTAGTCGCTATGATGCCTGATAGAAGCTTCCATGTGGTGCTGAGGCAGGTTATAGGCCGGTAGTTAGATGGTATTGTTCCCTTCTGGGGGTCCTTCATTATGAGGACTGTCCGGCCTTGGGTTAGCCACTCTGGGTGGTTTCCTGATATCAGCAGCTGGTTCATCTGTGCTGCGAGGCGTTCATGGAGTGCTGTCAGTTTCTTAAGCCAGTAGGTATGAATCATTTCGGGCCCTGGTGCTGTCCAGCTCTTCATTTTGGAGATTCTGGTTTGGATGTCTGCTAGTGTGATGACTACTGGGTCTTGTTGTGGGAGTTGGCTGTGCTCTGCCTGTAAGTCTGTCAGCCATTGGGCATTGGTGTTATGTGTTACCTCCTTCTCCCAGATGCTCTTCCAGTATTGCTCAGTCTCAGCCCTAGGTGGGTCCGTTGTCACCTTGCCCCCCTGCCATTGAGAGTAGACCTTAGCTGGGTTGGTGGAGAACACCTGGTTTATTCTCCTGGCCTCTACCTCTCTTGTGTATCTCTTTAGATGGGTAGCTAGTGCTGTGAGCCTTTGCTTAGCAGTCTCCAGTGCCTCAGCTGTGGACAGTTTGTTGTATATATATATATATATATATATATATATATATATATATATATATATATATATATATATATATATATATGTGTATATTAGAGCTGGGCAAAAAATCGATTTAGATTTAAAATCGAGTTGTATGGCAAAATTGATTCATATTTTAGGAAAATCGTGCAATCCGATTCCCCTCCACACGCACTTTTTTTCCTCGCAAAAAGATAACCATGAACCAGGCTGCTTTCCGTAGTTGCACATCGGAAGCGAAAGCATCCAATGGGGGGGGGGGCAGAACTCTCAGAAAAGGCAGAGACTAGCACTGCCAGCACTTCTTCAAAATGTTCAACAAACACTGACTGAAAGCTTTTCTCGCGGCACACCTTATCAGAGTCCTGCACGGTTCTGATTTTGACATACTGCAACCGCCCATACCCATCATGTTTAAACTCCAACCCGTTTTCCGACGAAAAAAAAAATCTGCACCCGAACAACCCACTATAAATGAACCCGATATCCGACCCCAACCGAACCCGTATCCGACACAGCACAACATTTTTTACCCGTTTCGTGAAAATCTGCGGTTCACCCACGGGTACCCGAACCCGTGCAGGACTCTGCACCTTATGATAAACATGGAACACGATGGGGAGCGATAACAGACGCAATAACATCATATATCCAAAATATTGGTAACATGTTCAGGTTTATTGAAGTAGCTTGATTGATAATAAGGTTTTGTTTTATTTTGTCCTTACAAAGTAAAAATGTTACTAGTTTTCTTTTTATCTTACTTTTGCACTACTACGTTTTTTGCAATGTTTTTCATATGGGTATTAATGTATATTGTTTTAGTTGTTAAAATATTTTAAGCTTTCTTTTTTCCAACAAAATGTATCTTTTACACAATTTTTTTGCACTGTTTTTCCTGTAACAGTGGTGGATATGTCTCGACTTACTACAGTTCATGTAGGCAAAGTCTCAGGTTGCAGTTGCACCTATTGCACAACTGATTCATTATTTACAGTTATTTGTAGAAGTATTTTTGTTTTACATGTTATTTAATAAAAAAAGAAGACGAAAGAAACCACGTTTCTAGTGTTTTCATTTTCATTTAGCCCACGTGGGAAAAAATCGTATCGTGAATCGTGAATCGAGTTTTTTGGGAAAAAAATCTGAGATTTTTTTAAAAGAGAAAATCGCCCAGCCCTAATATATATATATATATATATATATATATATATATATATATATATATATATATATATATATATATATATATATATATATATATATATATATGTATATAAAAAATTAAAAATAACTTCCTTAAACAAGAATAAATACAGAAACAACAACAGCAATCAATAATAATAATAATAATAATAATAATAATAATGATAATAATAATGATATTTGTGGAAAAAGAAATGAAAAACACAAACAAAATTAAACCAAAAATGAAAAGGAATGAAAAGGAGCAGACACTAATAACTCAATATGGACCCAAAGTATATTAGAGTGGTGCGGTACCCTATGATGTGGAAATGAAATGTTAATGAAAACATAAAATATATAATTTCGTGTCTTTGTGATATGAATATTGCACACTTGCAATAGTGATTTTTTCCCCCAGTATATTGTACAGCCCTACTTCCAGTACAGATTAATGTTAGTCTATATAATTCATATTATTGTGGACACAGGCAGAAAAGGCAGTTGTAGATTATTACTGTTCAAAGGGAGAATTAGATTTATTTTGGTCAGGTTATGTACAGTCAGTACAGCTTGTATTGTACACCCAATGTGTGCAGAAATGACCAAAAACAATAAGGTGTGAATAATGACGTTAGGTGCCTATGGGGGCGGAGCTTACCAGCAATCGTGTACCGTTCCATGTAGTTGAGCAGGTTGATGTAGCACAGCACGGCCACGGCCACGTACCCACGTGCAGCTGAGATGAGCGGAGGGTCCGTCGGCTCAGCGGTGACAGAGGAAACACTGTTGACGAAGGAGCCATAACGGAAGCTGGAACTAAGGCTACGTCGAGGTGACGACATCACGTCTTGAACAGAGGACACAGATCTCTTTGGGTCCATGATGAGCTCCTCCTTCTTCACCTGGATACGAAGTCGATGTAAATTACGTGGTTTCTGAGAGATTCCTCGGATTCTTCTACAGAAGCAGAGCAGAAATGTCAAACTGACTAGCTCAGGATTCACATTCAGCCCATTTTGACCTCAACTGGACTAGACTAGTAGCCCAGCCGTGCTGTCCCTATTCATTACATGTGTAGGTATAGGGACGCATCACAGTCAGGGTTGTCTTTCATGTCTTCTGTATGCATTAGGACAGTACTACAACCAATCTTTAGGATGATGGAAAGTTCACAGAGGAGTCCAGAGAAAGTTACGAATGATGAACCTAAATTGGGGATTACGGAGTTTAACGACTACGACGAAAGAAAGACGAAAGAATTTAAAGATTGCCAATGATTTCTCACATTCATCACTCATCTTTGATTAAAGGAAATCACCGACCATTGTTGTTCTTCTATGGTTGCTTCTGGTTGTTTAGCTCTGAATCATTGTTGCGTCACTTTGTTACGCCCACCCTCTGACTCTATACTTCACTGTGATTCGTCAGCCAGTTTCAGGGAAATCTAGCCAAAATTTGTAATGTTCTACTACTGTAGAACATTACATGCGCTGCTGCTAGGAGTGCAGTGCGGCTAGGCTACCAGACTAGCCCAGTGGTACCACACACAGCAAACCCCAACCCTTGCAAACTTTTTAGTCATTAATGAACATCTCCCTTTCTAAATGTGAGTCTATAGGTTTGACCTTTCAAGGTCACTAAAGGTCAAAGGACATGATGCTATTTTGGAGCCTAAAAGTAGTTTTCCATCTGTCAACAATAGTAACTGAGCACTTATCACCACTCTTTTTGGAGTTACAGCCATTTAAAATCATGTGACCTTGATTTTGACCTTTCAAGGTCACTCAAGGTCAAAGGTCATGACACCATTTTGAAGCCCATTCCAGGTTTCCTGTCTGTCAATAATAGTAACTAAATCTCTATCTCCCTTTGTTTTTCCATTCTAGGTCATATTAATTTTTTAAGCTATTGACAGAGTGACCCCCTGCCTCTTGGGTCAACAATAGGTAAAAAACTATACATGCAAGATGCAGGTGTGTGTGGGGGGGGGTGTTAGGTGGGATAATAAAAAAAGATACCAATCTTCAGTTCGCATCAGGAGATCCCTAACTGTATGTGGAACCTGAACTAAAATCCTTGATTGTTAACATCATCTTCAGTATCAGTTGTGTATTCTGCAGCCTCATCCCATGGGCCAGACTACAAACTTTTGTTGGGCCTGTTTTGTCCTGCGGGCCTTATGTTTTCCAACTCACACAATAGAGGGAAGGTCTGACTCTTGAGCTCAACAATGAAAGCTGGCAGTCACCGTTTACCATCCACCATTATATGTGGAGGAGTGAAAACACACTGAATTCAATTACAGCTGCACATGCTCTGGGCTGGAAAAAGGCTGTATTGTTTGTGTGGAGTACGAAATAACAGCTTTAACTTGATAGCACATGATCACAAGTGTATTTCTCATGCATTTCTTTGATATTTTGGGCCTGGTGACTAATTTACTGAGGTGCAAATCAGTTGATGTAGTTTGTGTTGACAATTAAGTAAAGTAAAAGTGGTGTTTTAACTTTTAACTTTTTTATTTACCACTTGAGTATTTTCCACTGGGTGATTATGGGTTAAATAAACCCCAAATGTTCAGATCTGTCAACACTTGAATGTTCAGCTTGTTGTTCATACACTTGTATAAGTTACATACACACTTTTACTTTAGGTTTGGGTCTTTAAAGGTTAACGGTGGACATTTGGGTCTTTAAGGGTTAACGGTGGACATTTGGGTCTTTAAGGGTTAAAGGTGAACATTTGGGTCTTTAAGGGTTAACGGTGGACATTTGGGTCTTTAAGGGTTAACGGTGGACATTTGGGTCTTTAAGAGTTAACGGTGGACATTTGGGTCTTTAAGGGTTAACGGTGGACTTTTGGGTCTTTAAGTATTAACGGTGGCCATTTGGGTCTTTAAGGGTTAAAAGTGGACGTTTGGGTCTTTAAGGGTTAACGGTGGACTTTTGGGTCTTTAAGGGTTAACGGTGGACTTTTGGGTCTTTAAGGGTTAAAGGTAAACTTTTGGGTATTTAAAGGGTTAAAGGTGGACTTTTGGGTCTGTAAGAGTTAAAGGTAAACGTTTGGGTCTTTAAGGGTTAACGGTAGACATTTGGGTCTTTAAGGGTTAAAGGTGGACATTTGGGTCTTTAAGAGTTAAAGGTGGACTTTTGGGTCTTTAAGGGTTAACGGTGGACATTTGGGTATTTAAGGGTTAAAGGTGGACATTTGGGTCTTTAAGAGTTAAAGGTGGATATTTGGGTCTGTAAGGGTTAACGGTGGACATTTGGGTCTTTAAGGGTTAACGGTGGACATTTGGGTCTTTAAGGGTTAACGGTGGACATTTGGGTCTTTAAGGGTTAAAGGTGGACATTTGGGTCTTTAAGAGTTAAAGGTGGACATTTGGGTCGTTAAGAGTTAAAGGTGGACATTTGGGTCTTTAAGGGTTAAAGGTGGACATTTGGGTCTTTAAGAGTTAAAGGTGGACATTTGGGTCTGTAAAGGTTAACGGTGGACGTTTGGGTCTTTAAGGGTTAAAGGTGAATGTGTGAGTGTTCATGGGTTAGGATAGGGGTACCTGAGAAGTACTTGGAAGGAGCCAAGGGTATTTAAAAAAAAAAAATTAAATATAAATAATATAAAATAAAAAATGTGACATAAGACATACATTAATATACCAGTTGTATTATCAATCATCTCGTTGAAGCTTTGGGAACATTTGAAGAAAAATGATATTTTATATTAGTAAAATGATTTTATTTGAGTAGATAAGGAATCTATGATAGTGTCTTGTTTTGGTAGTTTTTGTGAGTCTTCCTGTTCTTTCTGTCATTGTTAGTTTCTGACTTTTATTTGTTCACTCTGTCCTGCTGTACTTCTGGTCAGCAGATGTTTTCCTCCCCGCCCCACTAATTTGTATGATTGAATCCACCTGTTGCTTCCCCTATTTAAGTATTGTGTGAACGTTTGTCAGGTATGAGATTATTTGTCTCCGTGTATCAGGTGAGTATTTGTCATTTGTCTTGTGATTCCTCCTGTATGATCTGGTTCTGGATATTTGGTTCTCTGTCTTTTTGTCTGTTCTGTCTCTGCATCTGATCTCTGATTCTGGACCCTGTTTCTGCTCCTGACTTCATGCTCATCATTTGGACGTCTCTGGCTTCACAGACCTGGTAACGTTATCTGAATTGCTCTGTTTTTGCTCAGCTGATTTTCTGGTTCCGCCCCTTGACTTTTCTTCTTCTATCTTGTTCCCTAGTCGCTATCATCGGCACAGCCCAGCTGATTGGCTCACAGCTAGCAACGTGCTACATTTCACCTGTTGTGCACACCGATAAACTGGTCTTTAATTATCCCTCTGTATTCTGAAAAGCGTGACAGAATTATTGTATGTTAATGGAAGGTTAATTTATTTATAACCAATTTATTTTTCTCATCAGTGAAAGAGGGTATTTTTGTGTTTATAATTAGCACAAAATGTACCTTAATATTTTTTCTTTTTATTACATCTTACAGTTAACCATATGTTGTTTACACAGTTTTGTGAATAAAAACACACCTTTGGCACATGAACACATTTGGGATAATTGCTTTTCAATCAAAAATGGTGAAGTGATAGTTGGAGTTACTTGGATGTAAAATCTATTTCAATAATAAGAAGAAGAAGAAGGAGAAGAAGAAGAATGGATTCAATTTATATTGCATTCTTCTATGAATGCATACTCAAAGCACATACAGTGAATCCATTATTCATTCACTCTCACATTCACACTCTGGTGGTGTTAGCTGTTACTATATATGTAGTAACAGCTATCTAGGAGGACCTGCTCTACCTCTTGAACTATGGTTACCCCTATAAGCGTTGGTTTAGGGGGTTGTCAGAACCACCTCAACTTAGGGTGACCAGAAGTCCCGTTTTGTGCAGAATCGTCCTGATAATTATTGATTTTTTTAGGCGTCCCGGAAATTGAATAGCTGTCCCGCATCTGGGTTAAAAAAAAAAAAAAAAAAAAACTCCTGGTATTCCAGAACGGTTTGATTAACAAATTCATCAGTCATTCATTTCATTGGACAGTAGATTCAGGAACATAAAACACTCGTCCAATAGTAATCCAGCCTACCTTGTCTTGTTTACGTCGCCTTGGTAATGAAACTTCAGGCGGAACTTGATGAGAAAGAAACCGCGAAATCGTTATGAACAGTGATGAACAGTTAAAATGTTGGCTGCTTTTTGTTATAATGTTGACATAAATTTGAACTCATATCTTCAATGTTTTAAAATATAATTGAGAAATGCGTTACCGGCTAGTGTCTTGTCCTATTTGTTACTTTCACTTAAGTAAATGACGGGAACGCAATAAAATATTGACTTAATTTTAATGCGTTGAAAGTGTCCTGCTTTGTCCTGCACAGATGAACTTTTTGTCCCTCATGAGGTGAGTTTAGATCTGGTCACCCTACCTCAACTGGCTCCTCTGGATCTGGAAGAGCAGTGGATCTCCTGGATGACTAAGCTCCTCTCCCTATCTCTAAGGCTGAGCCCCACCCTACCTCCCTCTGGACCACAACAGACCAGTTTACTGCCTGCATTACTGACAACGCCGTCCCAGTTCACCTGCCAACAGAATTGTGCATCTGTTTCAATCTTAAAAAGTAGACTTAAATACCTTCTAATACACAAACCACACTGTGCCTCAAATCAGTGGGATGTTGCTTACGAAACATTGTGAATAGGTCATTTTGATATGTTGTGAAGAATTGTAATATTTGCATATACTTTTCTATTTGAGTGTATAATATTTTTTGTATGAATATGTGTATTTGGATTCTTGTGTATATGTATGCGTGCACATGTATGTGTATCCTTAAGTGAGAATGAAATGTAGTAAGGTGAATGGCTTCATATGTATGTAACATGGACTGTATATGGAAATGGACAGAGCCTTCTCGACGTCGCCCAAAGGTATTTAATTGCCCGGTTTTGAAGGGCGAGTAATATTGTCTGTTTTAGCTGTAAGGTTGGTCATTTTGATTGGATTTCGGTGAGATTGCAACGTTGCTGCGCTGCGGCACTGGCTTCGTTTTGCAGAGTGGGTTGCCTCGTCCAGTTCTATGTACAGTCTATGATATGATATGTGTTTGGTGTAGCTGTATTTGTATGCAGCTCGCTTTTCACTAGATTATGTGTTTAAATCTGAGCAGAGGCCTTGTATAGGCCCTATGGGTCTCTAGCCTCGGCTTGCACCTGAATGTTTTTTTTTTGTTTTTCCGGAGCTATATTATTCGTTTTTGTTTTTATTTCTTTTATTGGTGCGAACAAATAAACCAAACCAAACCAAACCAAACCTCCCACTCCATCCCCCCTCCCTGACCTGGAGCGAACAATCTACTCTTTTCCAGCTGAGGACCAGTGCCTCAGACTTAGATGTGCTGATCTCCATCCCATTCCCTTCACACTCGTTTGTAAACCGTTCTAACATGAGTTGGAGGTTGCTGTTCAATAAAGCTAAGAGGACCACAACATCTGCAAAAAGCAGAGGCAAGATCCTCCTGCCGCCAAAACTGTCTCCCTCCCCCACGCAGCTGCACCTAGAAATTCTGTCCATAAAAGTTATAAACAAAACTGGTGACAAAGGTAGGCCCTGGCAAGGTCCAACCCTCACTGGGAACAGGTCTGACTTATTATTGGCTACGCGGCCCAGACTCACACTCCTTTGTTACAAGGAGTGAATGGTCCCCAGTAGGCAGCCATCCACCCCAAACTACTGGAGTACCCCCCACAGGATGCAACTGGGGACACAGTCATAGGCCATCTCCAGATTCACAAAACACATGTGGGTCACAAGGGTCTAGAACTGGACCACAGTTCCAAAACCATGTTGGTCTTCCTTGATCTGAGGCTCAACTACCAATTGTACCCTCCTTTCCAGTACCCCAGCATAGACCTTACCGAGGAGGCTGAGGAGTGTGATCCCCTGATAGTTGGAGCACACCCTCTGGTCCCCCTTCCTAAAAGTGGGGACCACCACCCTGGTTTGGGGTCCATTTGTTTGGACAAATATAATGATACCAACACTAATAACTCATAGTAGTTTAATTTCAGAAGTGATATCTATCAATTTAACATGTTTTCTGGGTAAAAACCTAAACCACTTCAGTTCTTACATTAATATCTATGTCATTGTACTGACAAAAACAGTGCTTTTATTAATTTCATGTTTTCTTTTCCATCTGTTTTCATCATGTAATACACACACTAGATTGTATAAACACTGTTTTTAATGACTTTAGATAGAGCAATAATATTTTTTTTTCTCTCTACCTATGTAAAAGCCTTTATCGGTTATGTCACCCAGAAAAAGCAGTCGTGGTTCTGTGTATTTTGACGCTAACGTTTCACATAATGTGTCTTAAATTGTCAAATCATGTTAAAGAGTCAGAGCAGCAGCAACAAGGAGACGTTTGTGTTCAACTTAGTGCAGTAAAGTCCTGTGCAGGCTTCTGCTTTTCTCACACACACACACACACACACACACACACACACACACACACACACACACACACACACACACACACACACACTTGCATCAGTTTTAGTCTACCAGGGTCTTTAAACCTGTCCTCTCCCACTCACCGGTGACGTCTTCTGGATGTGTCCTGTTGGATTACTTCATGTTTACTGTTGTCAGATTATCCTTGAGCTCCTAGCGTCTCATACGACTGAAGAATCTGACCTGGGCCTGGACTCTAAGATGCCTGAGCAGATATTGAGTTAGTGAAGAGTCCGTCCCACTGTGGGCTGGCCACACGCCTTCACAACCATCCTCACTGTGGTGCAACGCTGCAAACAATCTACATTTCCTCAGCTCTCAGCTTCCCTTTTTTTGGACTTTTTTTTCCCCCTAAATGTTTTGGGTTTTTTGGTATTTAAAAGGAAGTGCAACTATAATGGTGATTAAATAAAACTAACACCACAGAAAGTCAAAAGGGTCTTGTGTAAACTGGGGAAGGAAGTCTGTAGATAAAAGTACAGTGAAAGAATGTATGAATGAAGAACCACAGATTAAACTGATATCTGTCCTTGTGAAAATGTCTGCAAAGTTTTAACTACAACATTACTCATTTCACATATGTGCACAACTGAATCCATCATCATTTCTGCCTGTGGACGTCAGATTGTACAATTCCACTTTATAATCACATAATTACAATTATACACAGTATTTTTTGCAGTTTGATGAATATTTCTTTTGCTTATATTGGTGATATTTGTCTAGTACATTTGTTACAATTTGCTGTTTTTATTGTGTTTATTACAGTGTTTAAAGGTAGGATTTTTCTTCCCGGTAAATCCTAAAATGTCCCTGACTGTCTCCAAACCTAAAGGAATCCTGTTCATTTCAAATACGGCTAACACTGACAGTAGAACAGACAGAATATTAGCTTTTGTAAGGCTCAGTGTCAGCCCCTAAATAATGTTTATATTGTCATTTAGTGTTTTGTCACCTTTTCAGTCAGTAATGTTTTGTTCATCCAGGATCAGTTCCTGCTGAGCTGCATCTGAACCATTTATGACACGTTTGACATTATTAAACCTAAAAAGGCTCAGATCGAACCTGGCTATGTGGTTCTGACAAAGTGGGGAAAGTGGGCTGGGGCCACTACATGGGGAGAGCTGCCGAGGAAGCTGGGAACTGAGTGAGCTGAGTGAGCCAGAGGCTTAAGGCAGGGCTGGAGCTGGGCCTCAGTGGTTATAATAGATGGTATACAGACTGGTACACAACTCATCACTCCTTGTAGCAGGATCTGGCAATCCAGTCTGGGGGAGGGGCTACCACTTTCTACTGTATTTTGGATGTGATTGCAGTACCAGTTCTGGCCACAATCCTACATACAGGACCTATAATATGTATATTTGGTATTGGCAGGAAAAAAAAATATATATATTTTTTTAAATATATATATATATATATATATATATATATATATATATATATATATATATATATATATATATATATATATATATATATATGTTGGGATTTTTTCACAGAAAAAAAGATTGCGTTGGATGTTTTGACCCTCATTCCCACATGAAAAACATAAATGAGACTCAAATCACTAAATGAACATTTCAAATCAACAGTTTTCTCTAATGGTGCACTTCATATGGCCTTTTCTCTTTCCCCATTGAGGGTGTCATCTGGGTCCATTGTGTTCATTTTCTCATGAATGGGAATTGTGGAAAATAAAAGCAGGGGCACTTTTTTACTGATTTTGCTGCCTGTGTGCCGGGGCACGGTACAGCGGTGCACATGACACCATCTCTCTCCAGCCAGCGTCCCGCAACCTACCACCTCAGATCAGATGAGACGACCAACTGAATGTAAGCATTTTACTAAAAGGAGGAAAAGAAACTGACCAGGGTTCCCTCAGTGGGTCTGGATCAGCCGTTTGGTGCTGAACCAGAGGGGGGGGTGGCACTCCTATAAGAAAAATTAGCAGGCCAAAGAAATAAGAAACTAGAAAAGCACTCTGAGAGCACAGACCTCCGCCAAGGTAGACCCCCCCCACCCCCACCCCAATCACCCCATAATCACATTTCCAACATATCCTGAAAATTTCATCAAAATCCGTCCATAAGTTTTGGAGTTATCTTGAACACAGACAAACAAACAGATGAACGCCGGCAAACACATAAGGTCCTTGGTGGAGGTAATAAGGCATTCAAATTTCTGATTCTGAATACAGTATTTATCTGTCGACTCTTGCTCAGAATAAGCAGTATTTCACATTTGATCAAAGGGCAGAGTTTTCCACTAAACCACATTCCATCACTGGTCAGATGTCAAGATAAAGATTAAAATGTCATGACTTTTATCATTAGTTTGCTCTCCAAGACAATTCTTCATGTTCTGTTTTTGCACAATTGATAAGAAAAGTGTGACTCTTGAGTCTGCAAAAATGTTTAAGTAGTACATCTGTGAAGTGGGAATGAACTAGTAGCATTCTGTTGATTGTCAGATAATCACATTTCCATGGTGTGTTTGAAACACACTTGACAGAAAGAGTCAAGGAGATCAAACAACACATTGAGCAAAAAAAAAATGATGATGAACGTCCAAACCTGATCTGTTTTCTACTGTGACATAAGAAAAAGTGTCACACTGTAAAAATTATTCTGTGCTCATGTAGGTTTTAATTAATTAGGTAACATATATTCAATATAATTGTTTCTTAGATTTTGTGACAATTATTTAATCACATTTCAAATAAAAATGTTTGGAATATAATCTACTCATTTGTAGTTAAATAAAATATAAACTTTCTGTTTGTTTATTTAATTCCAAACACACTTCCTGTTCATTCCTGATGGTCAGTGAATCTAAAATGATTTCACAATGTACAAATGTACTCAATAATTATAATTGCAAACATATTTTGTCGTATAAATTGAGTTGAACAGTTAATTTTCTTATAGTGTTGTTATTCTTTAGAAAGAAGAATATTGAGATCTAATTCATTTTATTGATTGTACTCAAATTAATGCACTGATCAATGTAGATGATTATTACTCAATTATATTTCATTGAAATGTAAAAATGACTTATTTTTTTTCTCAGTACTAGTTACATAATAAGAAGTTTATATTTTTCATGTCAAGTCAATATTTAATCTCTCATTCTCTCTTAATCTCTCATTGGTTGGGAGAGATTATTGCTATCAATGTGTGTGTGTGTGTGTGTGTGTGTGTGTGTGTGTGTGTGTGTGTGTGTGTGTGTGTATGCGTGTCTGTCTGTGTGTCCGCAGAGACATATCATACTATAACTCAATGAATACTTGAAATATCACAGTGAAATTACATGGGCATATACATATAGCTAATGTGCATCAGATGCAATGATCCATTTGAGTAAAGGTCAAAGGTCTAGGTCGTATTTAGCAGAAAGGTCAAAATCCCGTTACCGGTTATAACTCAAGAATGGAGGGTCACAGAACTTTCAGATTAGTACCAAAGATGCAGAATGAAGATTTCTACAATTCTTATACTTAGTGTTATCACCTACGACCAATAGGTTTTTTTTTCAATTTTTGGAGGTCAAAGGTAACATGTCGCAAAACTTCTGTAACATTGTTTGTATGTGTCAAGCATAGACATATAGTGCTATAACTTAATCAATACTGGATATATTATCATAATATCACACACACTGACACTTGTATACATATAACAAAATTTTCAATATTCCAAAAGGTCAAAGGTCAAGATCGCATTTAGCAGAAAGGTCAAAATCACAATATTGGTTTTAATTCAAGAACATGTTGTCATAGAAATTTGAGATTGGCACAAAATAAGGCTGAGATTAGATTTTTAATTAACTCCACATTGTTTTGCATTCAAATCTACTTATATGAAGTGGAAAATTATTACAGTAAGGGTTTCCAATTACCATTCACTCAACAACAAACATATTGTTGCTTGTAATGTGTTGCCAGATTTGTATTGAGTAGATAGGGGGTATGTTTTTCTTTTTTTACAGTGCTGGTCTTTAACAGCTCAGACTCCAGAAACTAAAAACTGTCCTTAGGAGGTTTACAAAGACTCTCTGCGACCCTCTGATGCCTCTGTGACCTCTTATTTCTTCTTCTTATATCTCTTATTTCAACCGTTAACTGGGTGTTTACTTCACAAAATTTTTGAAATAAATGTATCTGCTTCCTCTTTCACATACAACAGGAGCCAGGATGGTACAGTAATTTCTCACATTTGTATCAAGGTATTACGTCCTGCAGGTGGCATCTAGGGGTGTGTGCAGGAAATAACACAAAAACCAAGATGTAAAATGGAACTAAAATTGTAAATTTAATAATTGATAAAGTGAATTAACAAAAAGTGTCCCAAAGGGGGAAATACAATGTGAGGAAACAAAAAGGTACAATTTTTAAAATACGGGTAACGAAGTATGGAATGACAAACTCAAATAACTAAATTTAGCTTCTTTAACTGAAGGCAAACAAAGCTAAAGAAAACTAAATTAACGAGTGTCTCAAATAAATAAACAAGTCACACAAATAACGCTAGCCTAATGACAGGACTAAAGAGACACAGACGACGAGTGGTGGTGGTAGTGGTGGTGGTGGTGGTGGTGGTAGTGGTGGTGGGTGGTGGTGGTGGTGGTGGTGGTGGTGGTGGGTGGTGGGTGGTGGGTGGTGGTGGTGGTGGTGGTGGTGGTGGTGGTGGTGGTGGTGGTGGTGGTGGTGGTGGTGGTGGTGGACTGGGACAGAGTGATCCCAGCCGACGAGCTTCTCCAAGGTGTTCAGTCTTATAGAAGGCGGATCAATCGAGTGGCAGGAGTCTGATTGGTTGGAGCAGGAACAGGACGGAAAAGGGAGAGGCGGGAATCCAGGAGCCAATCAGAACGGGGAAGGGGGGGCCAGAGGGACGGACTTATATTTTCCCAGCGACTTCAAAGGACCAACCACGTGCAGGGCTCCGAGCAGCAGGTTTTACATACAAGACATAACACATCAGCACAGCAGAGAATCACGAAGAGGCATGACCAACGAACCAGATAAGGGCGGGGCCCGTAACACAAGGATTCACTGAAAAACCAACAGCTCATGATAAGTCTTATGTAACAGTGGCATATTGAAATTTTAAAAATGTAGATCAAATCAATGGATCATTTTACTTTACCTCCAATGTTTTTCCCCCACATATTTATGGACAACGGTTCACAGCTTTATTTTAAAAACGGCCATTCAGGAAAAAAGAAAAGAAAATGTACCAGAAAATTTGATTTGTTGTCCACTTTAAAAAACAAAAAAAAACAAGGTAGTTCAATTTATGAATGAAAGTTCACCTGCTGCCTTGAAAATGTGAGTTAACAACTTGAATGAAACCATTGTATTTTGTTTATTGGAATATACTGACGACAGTAGGGCTCATGAAAAGAAAATGAAACATTCATAGATAGATAGGAAATGTTTCAAAATGTGTTTGCAGTTATCCATAAAAACTGATTTTATTCATGACTATATGTAAATTGTATTTATATCGCATGTAAGCTTCATCTATAAGCTAAGGATGACTTCTGGGGTGTCCTATTACAAACGTATCTTGCAAATGATTTATCAATTCTTCTGTATACAATAATTCTGTCATAAATTGATTGCTTGAAACTCAGATATAGAAGTTCATAAAGTTGACTTCACTACAATGTGCTCATTGTCCCAACTTTCTTTTTAAAGTTGTGAAAGTTGATTGAACTACTAATCATTTGTTGTTCCAGTTACCATTTTAAAAGTCAGATTGTCAAGTTACACTGACATATTTAAATATACATTCTACTGAACTGGCTTACAACCTTGAGTTGCAATGCTAATAACTCATGAAGAACCATTGAGAGTTGCAAAAAAATAAACTGATTCTGGAATGTCATAACTCATTATGTTAAATGAAAGTAAATTATAGAAACAAGTTATGACTCCTAATTAAGCTTGTGCATTTTTACAGTGTAGACAGTGTTTTCACATTCAAAATTGTGCATTCTCCTGGTTCTCAGGCTTCACACTGAAATATTAAGTCTAAAGATGTGTAATTTTCACATTCATTTGTTATTTATCTTTGTAAAAAGTATGATACTGTACAGTTTGTTTTACCAGTCATTTTTATCTTCTATCTCTTCGTAAAACATTATTTTTTTTTTATATTCTCAGTGTTTTCCTACTTGTCATTGGTCTGACAGAGCAGGGAGACACCACTTTGAATTCTCCAAATTAAAACGGGATGAGATAAATGATAAATATTCGGTACGGACATAAGAGTAAAACAGAGAAGATGGACTTAACAAACTTCAAATGACAGGAGCAACAGACGGAGAACGAACACTGAAGTCACTTCCGTTATCCAGTTCTCTTTTTTTGGAATACGCCCGCTACTACCCAACTGACCAATAGGAATGCGGTGCATGCAGCTCTTTAAACACTTTGGGCCAATCAGTTTTGTTATCCGCTATCACATGACCATCTGACTTAACAGGGAAAGGCGAAAGTGTTCAAGCGTTATTATTATTATTATTATTATTATTATTATTATTATTATTAGTAGTAGTAGTAGTAGTAGTAGTAGTAGTAGTAGTAGTAGTAGTAGTAGTAAAATGCAATTACCAAACAAAAGATACACTGATCGATTTCTCTCATTGTATTCACTGACCGTTTTCGCTCATTATCCATAGTGGAATTATTCAGTGAAGTGATGTTCAACAATCACCACAAGATGGCAGTAGCATGTCAACAAGAACAACATCGAGCGTATAACCCACGAAGAAGAAGTAGTGGGAGTCTGGAAGAAGGGGACGAAGAAGAATAATGACGAGAATGCTAGACGGAAAATAGAGGGGACAGAACACTATTTAGTCAACGTTAAGTTAAAGCTGTGACGTCTTATTATTACAAGTAAAAAGAGCTGCATTAAATCTGCTAAACCATGACAGAGCCTCAGTCAGCGCTGTTACTCAGGAGACAGCTTGCAGGTAAATAAACCGTCATGTTAACTGCTGCTCATCGCTAAGTTAACGCTGGCATTTGCGCTAGCGCAGCCGTTAGCTGTTATTCAAAGGATGGTGCTGGCGCAAACTGTTTTCGTGAACCTTCTGCACTAACCTTAAAGCACCTGACAAATATATTAAATGAAGATTACGTCAGATAGTCTGAACAGGTGTGAAGATTATTTTGGGTCCAATTAGGAGCCTGGGTTCTGATATGTGATCAACTTCAGTGGAGGTTAATTTCGTCGTTTCAGTTGAACGCCGCTGTCAGACTGCTGTGGAGCTAGCTTAGCTTAGCTCATATCAGCTAGCATAGCCTCTGTGTGTTTACAAATATTTACACGGACATAACGTGGTGGCGATTTAAGGCAGTTACATTTATAGCTAAATGTACAAGCAAAGTTAGAAAAGAAGGACTATTATCCTTCACTAATCAAATGAATGGTACATTTGTTACCATTTTTTGTTTTACCTTTGTTGCTAAATCTGTAGGTTTACGTTAGCCCAGTTCACCCATTAATAACAGCTTGCGCTGATTATAAAGCTAGCTGGTATTATTCTTGTATTTCCTCTTTTGCTATTTGAGCACAGCCAACTGGCAACTAAATTTAACCACAATGATACTGTCCAATTTCCAAAAGCAGCCAAGTTGAATCATGTACCGCTATGGCTCAAAAACACCACCATTATATCCAGGACTTGCACTGAACAACAGACTGTTTGTCATCGTCAATTTCTGGTGCAAATGGTTAAAACATAACTTGAATCCTTTTAAAATCCACAGACCTTCTCGTAAAACTTACAGATTCTTGATTCAAAGTCTGACCTGTCTGAATTTATACGTCAGATATCGTTTGCATTTCACCGTTGATTATTCCTCAGTTTATTTATTTATTTAGTAACGAAACATGAGCTAATAATAATGTCACCTTCACTGGTAAATTGACGTCACTGCGCGTATGATTTCAACATGTGGATTATTACCCTGACTTTGAATACGTTAGCTGTTTAATTGCCTTCATAATATCACGGAAAAGCAGATTGCGGTCTGAGCAAGGTGAGTAGCGGTCAGGTGACTTGCGGTTCCATGTTTCTGAAAATGATATTTAATAAGAAAGTTGTCCGAGGTCGTAGTCGGGAAAGAAATTAATATGGGATGAATAGAAACAAACACTATGATGAAGATGGGGTGACAAAATGTTTACACTATTTCATAAGTAGGTGTGGGGAAGTAGATAAATATTTTTGATTTCCAATGTTGTAAATGAGGGAAAGGAAGAATTGTGTCTCAGTTCTAGGTACAGGAAAATAAAGAGTTGATATATCTATAATATTTATTGTACAACAGTTTAATGCTTTTGGGTCACTATTTTCTGGTTTTATTAAAATATTGTGTGAAATCGTGTTATCAACTGAGGAACAGCCAAGAAAACTCCCTCAGTATCAGAGATAAGGAGTTGAATGTGTTTCCAACTATAAGACTTTTTTCAAAAGAACCATTACCCCAGGGATTTTTAACCTTGGGGTCGGTACCCCCATCACCTGGAATTCAAATGGGGTTATCTGAAATTTCTAATAATTGATAAATAGAAGTAAGAAATATATGGTTAATGGAGGGAGATAATCCCTATCCATTAAAGACATGACAAACTGTGGAGTTGAAACTGAAGCATTGTGGTACTCTTCATGTGTCAAATGTTCATTGTGGTCAGTTCCAGATGCTGCAGCTCTTTCATAATTCATAATGTAGTTGTTGTTCAGTATTAATGGACAGCCTTGTAAATACCAGCTGGACTGTCGACATACAATATCCTGACCAAGTAAAGTCTAATTCTCCCTTTGTGTAGTAATAATCTACACCTGAATTTTCTGCTTCCATCCATAGTAATATACATTATATAGACTAAATGTGTCTAAAATTAGCATTTGTTTGTAGCAGAGCAAAGTATTACATGATCAAAAACAAAGTTATTTTTAGCAACAAAAAAAAAGTCTTTGTTTAGAATGTCTGGGGTCACCAAAAAATCGTGACGTTAAAATGGCGTCAGAGACAGAAAAGGTTGGTACCACTGCATTACTTGGTCTGTCAGGTTTCTAAAAACATTCTCATGAAGTTGCAGTCAATTATTCTGTAACTGCTCAGATGGGAGAGGAAGTATAATATATTCTGTATATGTGCATGGATTCAAAATGTACAGGCTTGTGTTTTCATGCCACTCTTGAGTCCTGATTCAGTCCCTGAGAAAGGCCTCTTCAGACAAGGATGACATTGTCTGTGCCATGGTCTTCAGAAAATACCACATCAGTCCAGTCCAAATACTGTAGGAAACATAATATGGGCTGCTGGTAAAATGACTTACCTTCACGTTTGTTTTTCATACATAGAGCTGAACAAAAACCCAGTGGAGGGGTTCTCAGCAGGCCTGATTGAGGATAATGATCTCTACAGATGGGAAGTCCTTATCATTGGGCCTCCAGACACACTGTAGTAAGTCTGATGCTTCGTTACATTTGGGACAAAACAAAATGGGCTTTATTATTCTGTATAAACTGAGCAATGCACACATTAATGTTATTTTATGGTTTTAACTCATGTAATTTTTCTCTCTGTCCTTTTCCTATTTATAGTGAAGGTGGTGTTTTTAAAGCTCATCTGACATTTCCCAAAGACTATCCGCTCAGGCCACCTAAAATGAAATTTATCACAGATATTTGGCATCCTAATGGTAGGTACACCCCAAAGGATATGTGTTCACAGTGCAGTATTTTCTTTTGTTGTTGTTAAATGTTTGTTGAGCATTTTGTGAAATGAATGAACAGCATCAGAAAAGATACTGGAGTGGAGTCAAGGGAAGGTTCACATCTGGTCAAACAAACTAAATTACAATATTTGCGCCACATTTATACTTTTGGGGTAGGTATTATATTTCAGGAAAATGTATTTGAAATGGGGAAAAAAATTCTGAAACTAGAAAAGCACTCTGAGAGTGCAGACCTCCGCCAAGGTAGACCCCCACCCCAGGATCACCACCAAAATGAAATCAGTTGTTCCTGTTCACATTTCCGACATATCCTGAAAATTTCATCAAAATCCGTCCATAAGTTTTCGAGTTATCTTGAACACAAACAAACAAACAAACAGACAAACCGATAAATGCCGGCAAAAGCATAACCTCCTTGGTGGAGGTAACTAGAAAAGCACTCAGACCTCCGCCAAGGAACTCTCCCCCAAATGAAAGGAGGTTCGCCAAGGAGGTTATGTTTTTGCTGGCGTTGGTTTGTGTACAGCATAACTCTAAAATCAAAGGGTGGATTTATGACATTTTCAGGATATGAAAGACACGTGCCTTCCTGCCCCTGCCAGTTACCACCAAAATCTAATAATTTGTTGATTTCCCCATTACCACCATACCTTGAAAATGTCATCAAAATCAATCCATTAATTTTTGACTTATGTTGTACACAAACCAACAAACAAACCGGCAAAAACATAACCTCCTTGGCGGAGATAAAAATTTGGGTATTTTGGTGAGTGTGAATGTTTGTGCAGTGGCTCGGTTTAGTGTTGGTGTTGGATATAATGTTAGTATTATTTATGTTATAAATATTGTAAATAAGTGTATAAAGGTTTTGATAATTGAAAAAAAAAGTTTAATTTGATATTTACCTTTGTTGTCCATCTGTGATGCTGACATTTTTCTAAATTCTTTCTATTTAGGTCTGATCTAATTTTTGTGTCCTGTAAACATGTATTGGGTTGTAAAATAGAGGGTTTAATGTAAATACTGAATACATTAGAGAAGGAAAATGTCAGAGGAACTTCACTGTAGGAGAACTTTGGAATTCTGGAAAAATTAGACATTAATTTTGTGTCCATCTGTGACGCAGTAGTTGTATATTTTTCACTGAAAAATATTTAAGTAAAATGCTTCACTTTACTCTGTTTCAGATGCATTTAGACATTTATAATTATATGGAATATTTGTCTGAAAGTGGTCTGATTCAAAAGGTAGTGGGCGGTCTATCTGTGATGCCCTTGGCTCCGCCCCCTGATGTAAATGAGAACAGATGCAGGTTGGACATAGATGTAGAGGTGAAAAACGTTCAAACAGGACTAGTGTTCCTAATGATCAGCCCATTTCATTCCTCAGTCACTGTGTTAAAACAAATCCAACACTTGGTCTTGTTTATTTTTTGATCATGTGGTTTGGAAAAAAAAAACATGGAAGACATTATTTCTGTATTCAATGGCTTCTAGTACTAATGACATCTTTGTTGTGTTACATGGGTAAATAAATCTATAGTTAAAATGGCTTTTATTTTTTTTATTTTGTCAGTTTACAGGTTGTTGTCAAACCAAAGCCTGTTGGTGGCAGTATTCTGCAGCTTTTAATGTTTATCTGCAGATTCTTTCAACAGCAGGATCATCACAATATAGAAGAAAATACCTGAAAAAACACCTATAGTCAGGGAGTTTGTGGTTGAATGTTCAACTCATTTGCTCTCCTCACACTCAAGGGAATTTGAGGGATTTGAAAGAAATCTGATGTCCCTATTCAGGGCCCTCAAGGCTCCTCAGTGATATAACAGTTCAAAGTAATAACATACAAATATATCAGCTGGCTGATATATCGGGCCAATATTTCAGGTTTTTTTCTTGTATTTGTATTGGCCTGTTGCATTGGCTGATGTGCTCTTTTTTTTTTCCCCGGCCATGATTTACTGACAGGTGAAGGAAAAAGAGAGAGAGAGAGAGAGAGGGGGGGGGGGGGCAAAAGGGGGATCAACAAAACAAAATAGGAAAAAAAGAAGATAATAAGGAGGGGGGACAAAATGAGAAAGGAAAGGAAAAAGACAGCAAAAGGGTGGAAACTACCGATAAAAAAAGATAAAAGAAAAGAAGAAAAAGGGGCAGAAAACACAAAAGAGGAAAAAAGAAGAGAAAATATTAAAAGAAGGAAAAAAGTGTACGTTTGGTCATATTTATTTGTTTAGCTGTCACAATTTATATTTTTTAATTATAATTAAAGTGCATTTTCTGACATTTGTTTTCATTTGCCAGGAAAAAAAAATCCGTAACGGCTCCAAATATCAGCTTAGAAATATCAGCAGCCTGTATCAGTCATTGGCTAAGACTGATGGAAAAGAAAATCAGTATCGGCCCCAAAAACTCCATATGGGTCAATCACTAGTTCAAAGTGAAGGCCCGTGCAGTCGTCATAAACATGTCATAACATCAGATGTAAAGCTCATCTTCCACCACATGGAATATACTTTGTTTCTGTAAATTGTTGATTCTTCATGTTCTTTTCCAGTTGACAAGAATGGAGACGTATGTATTTCTATTTTGCACGAGCCCGGAGAGGATAAGTACGGCTACGAGAAACCAGAGGAGCGCTGGCTGCCCATCCACACTGTGGAAACCATCATGATTAGTGTTATCTCTATGCTGGCAGACCCCAATGGAGACTCACCTGCCAACGTGGACGCAGCCGTAAGTTTTCTGCCCAACTGGAACCCAACATTTCTGATTCCGAACGTTTTAATGCCGCCACATGTGACTGAAAAAAGCTACATTAGAAACTGGCCACAGGACTTCAGCAAAGATGCAGGAAAGACAGTAAAGCAAGATAAAAAGACAATAGAAATTGTGTAAAAGCATAAAAACAACAAATGTTCTGCACTTATATAGTTCTTTTCCACCTTCATGGTGCTCAAAGTGCTTTACATTAGCCTCACATTCACCCATTCACACACACACTCATACACCAGTAGGTTTGTAAGGTTCTGTCAGTTCTACTGGGGTCCTAAGTCAGGGTTCAGTGTCAGTTTGTTGACAGAAACAATACCCCTCTGCCTTCTTGTGGGGTGGCATCATAATAAAAACAATTACAGTAATCCTCGTTATTGTCTTTCACTTATCCGGGTTGCGAGACCCTGTAATTACAATAATAAAGGTAATATAAAAAACAGACACCCCCATGGATCACTACCACGTCCTTCATTTAAACGCAATAACTTGAAAGATATGCAGTTTGCAAATTCCATGTTTTCCATATCAACAAACATCACTGAGAGGAAGAACTAATCTGATTTTGGATGATTGGCCACAAGAGTGTGGTCAAAAGTTTAAAGTCACTAAACACTCATTCTCAGACTCGATAATAAAAAAAGATGCTTTTTTTGTTTTTTTCTGATCATTTTCCATTGAATAAAAGCTAAAACAGGACAAAAAAAGAATAGAGACAATATTAACAGGATGTATATGAACAGGATGTATTAACCTGCGAATAACAATGTGTGTGTGTTTCTGAATTAGTCTGTGTATTTATTCATGTGTTTTTGTTTGTCTTTGCAGAAAGAGTGGCGGGAGGACAGACATGGCGCATTCAAAAGAAAAGTCGCCCGTTGTGTACGAAAAAGCCAAGAGACTGCGTTTGAGTGATGTTTAGTGAGAATCTACTTTCATGTTTTCAGGGTGAGTATTAGTGTTGTACGGCTGATGTCACATGTTTACAAAGGTTAATTCAGCCTAAACGGAGTTAAATCCCACAAATGGGTGACGAGGCAAAAAAAAAAGTTATGACGCTAAAATATCGGCTAATCATCAAGGGAAATGTCTGTTTGTTTTTTCCAGTTTAAAGGTTGATTTTTGGGTCCTCGGTCAAAGTCAAAGAATCTAGACCAGGCTCGTGAAACTGACCTGAAAAAGGCCACTCTAGTAAAAATAACATAACTTCATAAGCTACAAATAATGACCAATAAAATAATAATGTCATAAGGTGCTTTGCCACAGAGTAGTTAAAGGAACTATATAGTTCTTAGAACTATATATTTCAGAGGGAACCTTTGGGTTTGCATTCTGACAGAGCAGTAGGAACCTATGGGAGGGGCCAAGTGATGCTAATGTCTGTGACAGTTGTATTCTTTAAGCACTAAATTCAACAATCACACAAGGAGAAGAAGACAGAGCTGCTATAAACTAGAATAGAGAATGAGGCCACAGCGCTTATGTTCTGTATTGCAGGAATGTTAATGGTGGTTAAATACAGCGTCTAATGTCAACAATGGAAGAGTTTAAAGAGAAAGTTAGGAGATGAAGAATCCAGTGGCAGGTGACACGACGACATGTGTTAATTTCATAGCTTTAACCAGCATCCCTATTAACCCAAAACTAATACCGCATCGTCTGTCCCTTTATTTATTACTTTCTCCATATTTTTTTCCAACACACAGGTGATGCTACACAGATGGTTTTAAAGACAGCTGTACTGCAAGATGCGGAAATAGGCGTGGTCTCGGCTCGACCAATCACCAAACACCTAGGTCATATAGTTCCTAAAGAACTGAAATAGACTCTGCCTGCAAGTAGGAACGAAAAAGGTTCTAGGAACTAAAAAATGTTCCTCCATTGGAAAAGCGCCTATAATCGACAAATACTGACCAATAAAATAATAACGTCATCATCTACAAATAATAACCAGAAAAAAAACCTCTACAAATAATGACCAGTACAATAATAATGTAGTCATTTACAATTAATGACTAAACATTTTGGTCTTTTAATGAAAAAAAAAAAATCACATTTAATTGTGAAAATATCCATATCCACAAACTTCCCCGTTACTAAAAAGTAAAATTTTAACAATATTTTCCCTCAGCCTCTAATGTATACATGTATATTACACACAAACATTCAGCAACAGGCATCTATCCTGTTCTGTTCTATTGTATATTTCCCTGTCACTGCGTCTATTCTATTCTATTCTGTTGATGCTTCTGATTTCCTTCTCTGGTTTCGTCCTCTCCTCTCACCATCTCTCTCTCCCTTTCTCCTCCTCAGGTCTCAAATTGAAAATCGACTCGGCACCGTCTCCTGCACTTCTTCCACCCGTGGCCGGACTCGTCCTCTGTCCGTCCGTCTGTCTCCTGGACGTACCTGACCGGCCTCCGCAGGCTGCAATAGAACACGACAGAGACAACTAAGGCTGACGGGGGGGAAAAAAAAAAAAACACCGAGCAAGTGCCAAGTCAAAAAAGAAACAAAACCGATGACAAACGACGGGGGGAAAAAAAGAAAAAAGAAGATTCACTTTTTTTTTTTTTCTCCTCTCCAAGTCTACGAACTGCTTCAACATTCAGGAAGATATTGTAAAGACATGTAAATAGCACAGACTAAACTGGATAATATATAAGCTCCCTTTCATCCATTAAGACCTTAGACCAAATGAATTGCGCTGGTTTTGATTTTGCAGCCCCCCCCCCGTTCTCGTCCAGCTCCAGCGTTTTTTAGTTTTAGGTCTTAAAACACGAGGAGGAGGCGGAGCCATGCCGTCGGAGGAACGGCAACGCGATTGGAGCCAGGCGCCAACGATGTGGTTGACAGTCGTTGTTGGTGTGATGCCATGTTTGAGCATCTGTTTGGGTGGGGTTGGGGTGTGGGGGCGGGGTCTTTTTAACACTTGTAGAACGCCACATAACTTATACCCGAAAGGTTTTAGTTTTTCTGCCTCAGTTTAAAGTCTTACTGTCACCGTTGATTTTTGAAGTGTGAAGATCAACTTAAATTGTCACGCACGAAAACATACAGGGACGTCGTCTTCCTTTAACCCATAAAGACCCAAACACCACCAAAATTATCTACAGTCCTAAAATGCTTTATAACTTCTGATCCATTAATCCTATCAATACATGTTAGTAGTTGGTGTAAACTACGGTTCTTAATCTTTTCACAGTCATCAGATAATGCAATAATTTCACCCTATAATACAAGACTTTTCTTTTTCTTTTTTCGATTGAAAATGTAATCAAATGTAATGAATCCACAATAATGTAATAAAGTATTACATTCTTGGTCAAATGTTATTACAATATCAGTAAGGCTATTTTATTACATTATTGGTGAAATTATTACTTTATTGGGTTTTATTTCATTTTTCATCAAGTTAAGTGCAAATGTTATTACATTTTCAAGCATCATGACATTTTCAGGAACTTATAGGATGAAATTATTCAATTATTGGGTGCTACAAGCTACTGGGTCTTTGTGGGTTAAGTTGACAAATATCTTATCAAGTTTATTTTTGTCATTTCTAGTCCACGTATCTCATCACACATTTCAGTCAGATGTAAGAACTGATTTACAGACAATAAATCTGGAGTGGTGCAGTGGTTAGCACTCGTGCCTCACAGCAAGAAGGTCCCTGGTTCGATTCCCACGTCAGACCTTTCTGTGTGGAGTTTGCATGTTCTCCCTGTGTCTACGTGGGTTTTCTCCAGGTACTCCAGTTTCCTCCCACCATCCAAACACATGCACTGATAGGTTAATTAGTTAATCTAAATTGTCCATAGGTGTGAATGTGAGAGTGATTGTTTGTCTATATATGTTCAGCCCTGAGATGAACTGGAGACTCATACAAGGTGTACCCCGCCTTCACCCATTGTAGCTGGATTAGGCCCCCAGTGACCCAATCTGATTTAACATTTTCACTTCTTCCTTTGGCTATTTTTTAAATTAAATTAAATTTATTTATTTAATTTTTTGCTTGAATTAAACAAAAAAAAATGACCAGAAGTAGTTTTTTTTAATTTTTTTTATTTCCTTCTTAATTCATTCAAATACATCTGCCAATGGAACCAATGAAATTGATCTTTATCTATTGTCTATAAATCGGTTCTTGCCTCTCACTGAAAAGTTCCTCTTTAGGTGATTCTGTCTGATTTTCAATGTGATCAGATACAGTATTTGGGCTAGAAATGACAAAAAATACACTTGGTAAGAGTTAGATATTTGCAGTGCAAAAGTGCCTCCTAATGAAATGCTTGGCCACTTCACCCTGCATTTAACAAGTGTTAAAAATGGTGGAAAAAAGTTAGTCAATTGCATACCATATATGTATGAATTTATTTCATGAACCAGTACAGTGGGAATATGTATAAATAATGTATTGGTAAAAATTTGGTGTAGCAATAACTCCCCTCATATAAAGTGTGGACTTTTAATTTCTGATTTCCTCCTGTCCCAGTTCCAGGTCCTTTTCTCTGATACTCAGTTTTTTTTAGCAGCCTCTCTTTACCTTGTCTGTGTTTTCCTCAGTAGGAATTGTTATGCATGCTTTAGTTTTGTTTATTTGTTTGTTTTATTTCTATTCTTTTTGTTGCTGACCATTTTTGATCATTTGTTTGCGAATGTTTGAGTGTTTGTGTAAACAGTACATGTTCCCTTTTTTTCCTCTCTCTCTCTTTCTCTCTCTCCCAGATCCACCATCTCATAATTATTCTGCTCACTGAACTATTGCAGTTTTTGCCTAATGTACAAAGACAAAATACTGATGTATATTTTTCATGTTATGAAAATTGTCACCTGTAGTGAGTTCTTCTAAAATATGACTTTTTTTTTTCAATATTCACGTGTGGTTTCATTGCTGAACTGCATTTTATTATTATTATTATTATTATTATTATTATTATTATTATTATTATTATTATTATTATTATTATTATTATTATTATTATTATTATTATTATTATCATCTCATCCGGGGATGAGCTACTGCCGTCATGTTTCATCCGTCGTTGTCCACAATTCAGTAAAATCACTTCTTCCTCATTTCTTAACAGATTTCAATTCTGATTGATTCATTAAATAGATCTAAGCACTGGGCACACAACTTATCACTTTGTCAAAATTTGCCTTTTGTAAACAATTTGTTTACAACTTCGTTTATTTTTCCAGTCTGACACTTAAATCATTAGTTCTCAACAGATTTCATTTCTAATTGATTCACAGTTTCAATCCAGATCAAAGAAAGTAATTGTCCCAATATTAGTTTCCACCAACAACCTCCTGTGTAGCATTTAACAGCTTTAATCACAGTAATATGTCATTACTCAGTTACCTACTTTTGTTCAGTCAGATGTTACCCCAGAAAAGCTTTGGGGGCTTCCTATACCACTCACACTGTTTTTGGCATTTGTTGATAAAAACACACAGTCACAGTGGGAATGATTTTATCATCTATTGAATGACTCCCTTTTGTTGATGGCAAGACATCACAGTTGTGAGGTCCAGATGAGCACAGGGACATTGGCATTATGTTTCTTATTAGACATATGACATTTAACAGTGACTGAATGTATTGTGATATGTTGTATCCTTAGCTTCAGAAAACACAGGATAAGATGTTGTGGATCGAGTGCAGTGGACTTTGCGTGGCAGGGCTGTCCTTCCTCCTTGATCCAAACTTACACTTGGCCATATGTCATTAAACATATCATTCCACATACCCAAAAAACAAAAACGTATTTAGAGAATGCCTAATCTCGCCCCTATTTTGTGCCAATCTCAAGTTTCTATGACAACCTGTACTTGAACTTGAAGCCAATACTGTGGTTTTGACCTTTTTGCTAAATGCAACCTTGACCTTTGAGATTTTATTAGTTTTTGTCAGTGAATCCATTCAATTGATTCTCCGAAACTGAAATTAATCTGACTTAACTATAATATTAACATTAGTGATTGACAGATATGGGTTTTTGGAGGGGTAAATACTTTTTTTTTTTTTTTTTTTTTTAACATCCACCTTAACTTATGACAGATTTTTGCTGCCACTATAAGGTGAAGCTGTGCTGTTTGGATCAAAGGCTTTTTCAGAGACAACAGGAGCACCATTTATGGTTTCATAGTGATTTACCCACTTGTGTTGGTGGAATGGTGTGATGAGGACCACGTCTGGACTCAGGCATGGGTGGATTTGCATGACATCATGCTGTGCCAGAGAACGGGTGGTCCAGATCCAGGACCATCTTCTGATGTGGACTCAGGCACAGTACCGGAGCAGGGAACGGTTGTGTTCACATGGTCTGAATAAAGCAGTCTTGGGTACGGACTGGAGTACGCTGAGTGAAAACGCCCTTAGTCACATCATCAAAAATGTCATTATTACTCCAGAAACACTGTAATCATAGTAAATACGTGTAAAATCCACCCCTCTCCCCTCTGTAGCCTCAGAATGCCTCATTTACCTTTGATTTTTCAAAGGCTTTCTATTGTAGAACGTGGTCATGATGCCATTTTGAAGTCTACATGTAGTTTCCTATCTGTCACTAATAGTCACCAAGTCTCTATCTTCACTGATTTTTCTGTTCTAGCCCATTTTACTTTTTTTAGGTTTTGGCCCAGTGACCCCTGACCTTTTGGGTCAACAATAAGTCAACATCTATACACACAAGATGCACAATTGAAAAAAACAACAACATTTTGGTGCTTATTTGAAGTCTGTAAGATAAATAGTTAAAAAGTTATATACAAAATTCAATTTGACCCTTTATTGTGACCTTTGACCGATAGTCTTCAAATTTGTCCTTCAAGGTTCTAATTTCAATGCACTTCAACACTAACAGAATAAAATAATCTATATGCAAAAGGGAGTATACAGGAATGAAAAACTAAATTTCCGATTTGCCCTATCTCATAATTTTGAAAACATATTTTTGGTGACCTTGACCTTTGACCTACATTCACCAAAATTTAATGGGTTCTGTTCTGGACAACTTTTCACCTATCTTGAAAATTCCATGGAAGTTGGTCCAGTACTTTTTGTGTAATGTTGCTGGCAAACAGAAAAACGAAAACAACCCCAAAACAATACCCCCCCTCCCTTTTTTTTTTAGGGGGGGTGGGGTAAGAACTCCTATAGATTTGGTACCGGCTTCACGGTTCTTGTTCTCAAAACCACAACAACTAAAAGTAGAACAATTTCATAAAATGTAACTAACTGTAATAACTGTTTGATGTTATGAAAATCTTTAGTTTAAAAGGTAGTGGTAATATGAGGAACAAATCCTGGAACATGATGAAAACAGCACAAACCACAAGTTAAGTGAGAGTTCCCGAAGGCAACATGTGTCAATAAAAAGTTGGGCAATTTCCTCCCAAGACGTTACATAAGAGAATTAAACTCTCCACTGTTCTTCAGGGTTAAAGGAGGAAGAGTCAAAACATAATAATGAGAACAGTTATAGTTAATCAGAGTGACATTAATGAGCTGTTTTGGGAATTAAATCAAAATTAATATTACTCAGCTTTATGGGAAATGTGTGTGTTTTTCATCTCAAGACTATAAGTGAAGCTGTTGATTTATTTTTATATACCTGTAAATATATTTGTTTTACAAATAGTAAAAAAAAGCAATAACTGTAGGTGGCAAAGAACATTTAATCCATTTGTTTTGGCTTTCAGATTAACCCTTTGTTGTTAAAATAGGGTAAATGGAGGAAGATTCAACATATTATAATAATAATAATAATTATCATTATTATTATTGTACGTTAATGAAAAGTTAATTTAACTATAACCAATTAATTTATTATTCTTATCAGTGAAAGAGGGCATTTTTCAGTTTATATTTTGCACAAAATCCCCCCCCCCTTCATTTTATTATATATTACAGTTAAACATATATTGTTTGTTTACACAGTTTTGTGATTATAAACACACACCTTTGGCACATGAACACATTTGGGATTTTATTTTTTAAATCAAAATGGTGAAGTGAGTTGGAGATACTTGGATAGAAAGTCTATTTTTATTATTATTATTATTATTATTATTATTATTATTATTATTATTATTATTATTATTATTATTATTATTATTATTATTATTAATAATAATAATAATAATAATAATAATAATAATAATAATAATAATAATAATAATAATAATAATAATAATAATAATAATAGTGAAACATAAAGTGACACATTATCTTTTTTATCAATTAAATTAAGGTTAACTAATAATAATAATAATAATAATAATAATAATAATAATAATAATAATAATAATAATAATAATAATAATAATAATAATAATAATAATAATAGTGAAACATAAAGTGACACATTATCTTTTTTATCAATTAAATTCAGGTTAACTTTACAGATATTTATGGGAAATTTGACTGTTTTTCCTGTGAAGACTACAGTTGAGGCTTTTGATTTATTTTGACATGAATATATTTCTTTTACAAATGTCCAAAAGAAAAAAAATATGACTGCAGTCTCTAGGCAACATGTAATCCATTCTTTTTGGATTTGAGACGAACCAGTTGATTTTTAAAACGCATTAATTTCAGTCGGACCGTAAAACAGCATCAGCATCAACAGACTTTTGATTTTACACGCAACCCCTGAACGCACCACCACTGCCTCCCCTACTATCATATCGCGATAAAAACCGACAGTCACGGAGCTAAGGCTGAGCAACATGGCGGAAGGTATGAGATTGATTTTTTTTTATATTAAACACACACCCGCTCCTCTCACTCTGCTCCTTCAAGTGTCGGACTGTTCACTTTTCTGTGTCTTTGTCATGAAACGTGTTTTGCGTGTTCGTGGAAATGCGGGCCGGTGAAACCTGTCTCCTGTCACTCACTGGTTCGCTGGTGTCGTTCTGTCGCTAGCTGGGTTTTGTAGCTGCGGGTTAGCCGAACCGGGGAAGCCGCGGATGTTTGTGGTGGGTTGGTCTTCGGGAAACATTTAGGCTTTTTGGGACAACATGTTTGCAACTTCACCTGCCATTTTTAACCTCTTGTACAGACACTTCCAGACGGACCTAGCTACCTTCAAATGCCATCGTGTCAATGTTTTCCAGCTCTGGCTAAGAGTAGCATTAAGATTGAGTTTGTGATTATTTTAGCCATTCTACTACATTTAATCTACATGATGGAAGGTAAAGGCAGAGCAGACACCGGGTAGGGGTGTTGTCACTGGACACTATCTGTCAGGGAGCATCTCACACAGTTACAGGACAGCACCTCCACCCTGTGATGTAGAGCTTCTTAAAGGAATCTACTTAACATCTTCATTCATTCAGAGCCATTTTTGTGCCAAGGTATGCATGGTACATACTCGGGTTTGTTTCCCCTGACCACGGGAGCATAATTTCTCATAATCCTAGCCTTCCATACAGAGTAAACCCATAGGAAGCTACTGAAAAAAAAATCCCCATGTTAAGTCATAATTATGAGATAAAAAGACACAATTATGAGATGTAAAGTCATGATTTGGATAAAAGTCCTAATTAAAAGGTAAGAAATGCACAATTTTGAGACCAAATCGAAATTATTAGATAAAAAGTCATAATTGCTATATATATATATATATATATATATATATATATATATATATATATATATATATATATATATATTAAAAAAACCCACAAATGCAATGAAAAGTTAAAATTATGAGGTAAGGAATGCATTATTATGACATAAAGTAGAAATTACACCTGAAAAGCTGAGCTAAAAGCTGAAGTATTGAAATTAAAGATGGTAATGACAGGGAAAAAAACAAACTGTGAGATGGTCATAATTATTATATACAAATATAATTATGACATGGAAAAAGTCATGAGATAAAAATACATAATTATGAGATAAAAAGTCAGAATTGTGAGGTATAAGTAAAACTATGAGATGCTGAAATTAAAGACATAAAGTGGTTTTAAAAAGTCAAATTGTGAGAAAATCCTAATTGAGAATTAAAAAATTCTGAATTATGAGATAAAAAGTCACAATCAGAGATTCAAAATCAAAATTATACTCCCATGGCCAGCAGAAACTATTATGAGCAGAGATGCGTACCCTGGCACAGCACTGTTTCTAGCTTGGTGGGTGCCCAAGCAACATGTTGTTTGGGGGAACCTAGTTTGTCAAACTACAATAAAGAGATTCCTAAACCCTTTAGATCAGGAGTGGGTAACTCTGGTCCTTGAGGGCCTATCTGCTGCATATTTTAGATGTTTCCCTTTTCCAGCACACCTGATTGAATTAATGATCAGCTCATCATCATGCTCTGCAGAAGTCTGATCAATAATGAAGAATCAATTCAACTGCATGGAAACGGGTTGCAAAAGCTCGGCAAAGGGTACATAAGAGATGGTAAACAAAGTAAAACACAATAAAAAAAAAAAAAACTGCATAAAACAATAAAAAGTATGATTAATTATTGTGCACCTTTGTTTAAATGCGAGTTAACATTTCACAAGCTCTGTTACATTTGCCCAGGAAGATAAGTGAATTGCTTCATGGTTTCTTTAGCTTGTTCTAAATAAATTAAAATTTTCTGCACTTTTAAACACTCAAATACACAAAAACATGTATTTAACAGATTAAAAAAGTGGATTTTGCGTGATAGGCCTGCTTTCATTTTTACAACCCAGTGAGTGCCTGAATTGTCTCTTTTTCTTCAAGTCTGGGAGAAGTTGCCTGTTGTGAAAATGCTCTGCTAGTTCTGATGTTGGATTGTGTAATTAAATATGAGTGGGAGTTTTCCTGAAGCAGTTTCATCAGTAATGCCTGTTCTAACAGATTAACATATGTCGAGAAGTGTTAGTGCTGTGGTCGTGGCCTCTGGTGTCCAAGCTGCTGCCCCAGTGTTGCTGTCCTTCCTGTGCTGAGCTGATCATGTGGTTCTGAGAAACACCCCTAGCCTGTTCCTCATGATCAGAATCTGTGCCAGTAACGGTTTTTACGAGGGAGGACAAAGTAACGTGCCTCCTCAGCATTCTTCCTTCACTAAAACTTTACTGGTTTAAAGGAAGGAAATGGGCCTCGGTCAGTGTGAAGTTTTAGCTGAGGCATGAATCTCTAGAAGGACAGACACAGAATGCTTCTGTAGAAGCAAACGGGACATTAACTTCATGCGGGGGTGATTAGTAAAAGTTGTGTGCGACAAATGATTCTTGGAAAAGTGCTTTTAACAACAACATAGCCCTGCGTTCATGGTCATCATGGCTCAAGCGACGGCTCCTACGAACTGGGGTAACGTACTAAACACTCTGGATCAGATCGTTGTGTCAGATGATGGCGCTTTCCTTGCAGGCTTTTTGAGCAGTCTTAAAAAGTTCTAAATTTCCAAATCATGTATTTAATACTTTTCTCCTGTTATCAGCCTTGCGTGTCGGCACATGACATTATTTTAATAAGACTTATATTTACAGCTCCCATATTAATGCACCTCCACTTGTCACACATCAACTGAAAGTGAACAAACTCCTCTTTCTGAACATATAAAGTATTTAGACCATTCAGAAGTGCAACACCACATGTACAAAAGGTTGTTTTATACAATAACCAAATATGACAAATTTGGCTTTTGAAGCCTGTCATCTGATTACACACGAATGTGGTATTAGTTTTCTCATAACACTCCAGCAGACATAATCTAGTAAAGTATTTGGGTCCAAAAATGCACACCAGAATTGTATTTTTGTGCCAAAATATTAGTTAGGACTTTATTTTACAATTGACAATGGGCCTGGGTGATTAACCAAAAATTAACCATTACCATGATGTGCTACGATAACCGATGTAACTTTGCGCATGTTGGTAAATTTTGTGTTTTAATAAAAAAAAATATATATATTTTTTTTTGACTGAGCGCCGCTACACAATGCTCATTCACCTTTAAGAAGATGTGGAGCGTGTGTAGTCACGTGACTCCATCCATTCAATCTGAACAGAAGGGAAATAGACGAGGAAATAACTGATGGTTCAAATGAAACTGACGTAGACCACGTAACAGGAGTTCAAGCTGCTCCTGTTATACTTCTTTTGAAAATAACTGACATTTGTTGTTTGTAAATATTTTGGGTTCCACAAAGATGATGTTAAGCAAAAAAAACACAAAATTCAAAGTGTCACAGATCAGCTCACATTGCTTGGCACCAGGTTTTGCTGTGGTGTTACCACCACCAATCATGTCATACAAAACAATAATAACTGTGGACATTAGCCTGATCATAATGTAATATGTAGTTTGGGAAGGACCAACACCCTGCCCCTTCAAATAATTTTTTTTTGAGGCTTCAGGAGGTAACGAAAATATAAATGACCCCCCCCCCCCCCCACACACACACACACACACAGACTTCGTGTGCAGCTGAACCTTTATCATTATTAAGGTAAAACTGCTCAATTTATCATGATATTAATTTGAGGTCAATTGTCCAGCCCTAATTGATAATGGTAGTTTTGTATGACAAACATTTATTTTCATTCATTTTGACAAAAATATGTGTATTTTGACGAATTCAACATTTGTTTCCAAATGTAGGCCTCTGTAAAACACATAGACATAACCATATAAAAATTATTACAAATAAAGTTCTCAACTTTGAACTGCAAAGTGCCAAGAGTGCCAGTTATTACATTATTCACCTGGTAAAAATTTGCAAGTGTAAAAACTGAGCCAATATTGTAATAAATTATATTACTGGCCGGAAGTTATTATATTGGTTCAGATCTTTTATTACATTATTGGCCAGTTATTGTCCTATTACATTTTAAAAAGGGCAAATTTATCATGTTATTGGCTGTTATTGGTTCTACAAACCTGTAGGAACATCTGGACCTCGTATGTATGTGGACATGTCTGAGCTGGACTTGTCTTTAAAGTAGATGTAATGAGTTTAATCTGAGTTGGTTCAGAAATAGCTCTACTCTAACCTGCTTCTGTGTCCTTGGCTTTTGTTTTGACGGCTGCGTCTCCTTTCTGTTGCTGTGATGTAGAGGAGGTGGCCAAGCTGCAGAAGCACCTGGCCCTGCTCCGGCAGGAGTACGTGAAGATGCAGCAGAAACTGGCCGACACAGAGCGCCGCTGTGCCGTGCTGGCCGCCCAGGCCCCGGGGCAGAGCCCGTCCGGCCCTGCGGCCACAGATACCTTCATCAGTCGTCTGCTGGACATCGTGGCTGACCTCTACCAGCAGGAGCAGTACAGGTGAGGAGGTCTGCAGGGGAGTGGGAGGGGCAGTACAGGTGAGAAGGTCTGCAGGGGAGTGGGAGGGGCAGTACAGGTGAGGAGGTCTGCAGGGGAGTGGGAGGGGCAGTACAGGTGAGAAGGTCTGCAGGGGAGTGGGAGGGGCAGTACAGGTGAGAAGGTCTGCAGGGGAGTGGGAGGGGCAGTACAGGTGAGGAGGTCTGCAGTGGAGTGGGAGGGGCAGTACAGGTGAGAAGGTCTGCAGGGGAGTGGGAGGGGCAGTACAGGTGAGGAGGTCTGCAGGAGTGTGGGAGGGGCAGTACAGGTGAGGAGGTCTACAGGAGTGTGGGAGGATGGAAGTGGTTGGTTGTTGTGTATATTCAGAACTCTGACAGTCGTCACACTTGTCATTTCTCGTCCAAATATTTCATCAGCCTGAGAATCGGACAGAATCACTCAAACTTTTCATCCACATATAAGAAATGATTTCTAGACAATAGATCTGGAAAATCTGATTCAAAATGTCTGAACAAAATTGGTGTCAGTGGTTCACTGAACACATTTATTTGCTTGAATTAAGCAAAAAAAAAAAAAAAAACTGTGGTATTTTTCTGTTGTGCTCTTTTTACCTTGACCCCTGAAGGGGAGAGAGGTATTGGTTTGGGGTTTGTGGGCAACTTTACACAAAAACTACTGGACCAATTTCTGCAACATTTTCAGGAAAGGTGCGAGTTGGTCCAGAATGGGTCCCATTACATTTTGGTGACTGTAGGTCAAAGGTCACAGTCACCAAAAATGTGTTTTTTTGCAATTTGTGAGCGGTTGGAGTTTGTTGTACCTGGAACCACTTGTTCTGTTCTTGTTCTTCTTTTGTTCATTTTCCTTTATTATACATATTTTTAGCAGAAGTCTTAGTTGAAGAACATGAATTGTTGTGTTTTGTCTGCAGTGATCTGAAAGTCAAAGTGGGGGGGGGCAACCTCTGTGCCCATAAGTTTGTGTTGGCAGCGCGAAGTGACGTGTGGAGTCTGACCAACCTGGCGTCCACATCTGAAGTGGACCTAACTGGTGAGAAACTGCTCTGCCCACTTCACACCCACAGACCCCCTCAGCTCTGAGCATCTGTCCTCTTTTTCTTTTCTTTTTTTTCAATTTAAACCTCTAATCTGTGTTTCATGAAACATAAGGAAGTACCTGAGAAATATTTAACCCTTAAAGACCCAGTTCCAAAATATTTGGGCGGTTCTGACAATGTTCCGCCCCCTACAGTGTGTTATTTACAGAGGTGTTGGCTAACGACAGTATGAGACCCTGTCGACTCCAGCCTCCGATGAAAACTAAGAACCATAGTCTGAAGACTGAAGATTAATGAACTGTTTTGTGTGTAAAACACAAAAATAAAATATGGGGAAAGAAGATGTTAACAATATACATAGATGTCAAAATGTATTTAAAACATGTCAAAAACACACAAAGATGTTAAGAAATTTTTTAAAACAAAATATTTCAAGCACATAGAAATGAAGATGAGATGTTTAAGAAACGATAATAAAAATAAAGCTGTTTATGAAATGTATTGTTGAAAAATTTTTTAAGCTTGTTTGAAGCATTCTTTTAGCTGAGGCTCACTATCCCACACTTTGAAAAGTCCTGATCACACACACACACATACATTCACACACACACACAGCAGACACACATTCACAGCCAAAGTGTAAATACACATTAGCTACTTAAGAGATTTGGCTTGTTTTGCAGAATAACCTCTTCCCTTCATCTGCTCTGTACGACGTGTCCTAAAAACCATCTGATCCAGTGTCTGTGTGACGGTCTATGTTAGAGTTCAGTAAACACACTATTGCCCTATTCGCACAGGATAAGTATTACCTATGGACCACTGGTAATTCAGAATAATTACGGAGAATGTCTGAGTTCTTAGTCCTGTATGAATGCACCATGTCTGTGATTTGCTCAGTAATAATTCTTCCACAAATCAATTACTGTGTTTGGGTGAAAAACAGACGTCCAGTGATAATTGAAGTCCCGTGTGAATGTGCATATCTGTGTTTGTGGTTTCAATTGCGCGCCTCTTGTCTTTTTCTGGAGTGAATAATGGAGGAAGCGACAATGTTCAAAAGTATCTGAAGTTGTCTCTATAGATTCAGTCGACAGTTTGCCAGAGGGAAAGTCTATGCTAAGAACGGTTGATTCACTTCCATTGTAATCTGGAGACTGTTTTTATCTGTACTAACCCCGCTCTTATTTTGAAGGTGTGGAGCAAATTTACAGACTGTATCCCAATCAATGGCATTTTCCGCCTTTATTCTTATGCATACTTTGTTTTCATAATACCTTATTAATGTATTGAGATGAAATGGGATTTTGTGAATTTGCGACATATCCGGTCATAATGTCTGTAAGTTGCATGAATTACAGACCTTTTGTTTATCCCGTTCGAATGCGCCACACAGTAACACAGAGGTACAGGGGTAATTTCAAATTACCAGTGGTCCACAGATAACACTTATCCTGTGTGACTGGGGCATAAGACTGTATCTGTGAAAAAATGCAGACCAGGTTTGGACTGAAACATCAGCAGCACGGTCTCGCACTGTCTAATCACAGCTTAGTACAATCAGTGATTGTACTCGGATGTTTCAGGATTCTGCTCAAAAGACAAAGGTGCTGCAGTGCTTGTACCCTGCTTTGTAATGCAGGGATTAGTACCATTTAAAGCAGTGCTAAGGAAACTTGTATATAAATTAATCTGTTAAACAGGTCACAGAACAACATAATAACCTTGCTGACTAAACCCAAAGTGGAGGTACTGGTATAAATGTGTGATATATATATATATATATATATATATATATATATATATATATATATATATATTATGACATGAGTAGCGATTGAGGATGATTGGGGATATGGTACTTCTCGCTGTTGATTCTGACATTGTAAGCTTAGTTCTAAAATTGAATTTTTTTTTTTCCATCGGATTCTTTTTTTTCTTTCTTTCTTTCTTTCTCTCCCCAATAAAACATTGAAAGAAATTGGGAGTTATTTCAATAGTAATTTATTGTAATTATCTATATGTGGAACCTGAATAAAAGTTATCACCTGTGTAATTTTTGCCGGTTCAGGCTCAAGGACCCGATGGTTAGTGTTGTTGTAAATGCAGGAAAATGTGTCTTTAAATCTAAACCACACTAATGTAGTCAAAGCTTAAAATATGCAGGTATTGTAGGTTTATTCTGTGGATCAGGGTGGTTTTTGAGTCGCATCTCTGATTTCATATTTTGGATTTTCAGATTGTAAGCCTGAGGTTGCCATGGCAATGCTTCGCTGGGCCTACACAGATGAGTTGGAGCTCAGTGAAGACGACGCCTTCCTTATCGACTTGATGAAACTGGCCAATCGCTTCCAGCTCCAGCTGCTCAGAGAGAGGTGACCTTTAACCGTTTTAGGACGGCTGTGTTTCTGGCGACACATTTAGAATTTGACATCTTCAAAAACTCAAATGCTGGAACTTTACAGCAATTGAGCAGATGCTAATAGCATGTGAAAGCTGAGGTCAGGTTCTTTCATTGGTCTTTACCACAGTAAGGGGGAAGGAGTGGAAGTGGGCGGTGCAAAAAGCAGCAGAGTGCAGTCAGTGAGAGACATGGACGATTTTTATTAGCAGTATTAGTGTTTTATTAAGGTTTTAGTGGTGAATTCTGTGAATAATAGTATATAGTATTTATAGTGCTGTTTTAGAGTGTACTACCAGTGTGTTTTTGATGAGTTTCACTGACTTTATTTTTTTTTCACCTTTTTAGTCCAGAAGGTGTCAGTCAGAATAACTTGATATTTGTTGTGGAACATCTCCAGGGTTAGGTGTACAAAGGATGTTAAAAGAATGAGGAAATATTGACTTTTAATTTTTAGACTGTTTTAAATCCCCATTGGTTTATAATGGGACATGCACACAGTTGAAGATATTTATGTAATTGATATTGGCAAATGGATAGGAAGTAGCATTTAGGCTTTCATTGGGTGCCATGACATTTGACCTTGAGTGACCTTTAAAGGTCAAACAAATATCAATGTTTTAAATATACTGTTGGACTACAGGAGGCTTGGTAGGATTTTTATTTTTCACATTTTGACTCTATACTTAAGTCTATGTACAGATCTCTCCAGGGCATTGACAGATCCAGTGTGTGTATTTGAAACAGAGATGGTCAGATGTTACTGAAATGAGTGACTCAGTCTATGGCTAGACACATGAATACACATGAAATACAGACTATCAACTGGATCCAAAGAACCAGAAGGACAATTACAATGGAAAATGGAAAGTTTATTTATATTAACTCCTAAAGTTTAATTATTTGTTTTTCATAATGTGAAACATTTGTTTTAATTTATTTAACAATAACTTACTGTTTTAAAGTGTCCCTGATTTTACAACTATACATACTTTGACGACAACATGGCAAGTTTAATGAGATGTAATCCACAAAGCGATTCAAATTAGAATGGGGCTCGGGGGGGTGGGGGGGGGGTGGGGGGGGGGGGGGGTGGGGGGGGGGGATCAGGCATAGTAATCTGAAATCGCTTTTCATATTACCAGGGGTAACTTGAAATGGGGGGTGAAGTATTAAATATTAAGTATTTCAGTAGTACCAGTCTACAGTGACAGTGATTTATTTATTTATCCCCCCCCCCCCGGAATTGTCTATAATCTGCGCAGTGGACGAGGTCTCAAACAGCCGTCTTTAGTTCAGAAAACATGCTGTGAAAAAACTTGATATTTGAATAATGGGAAATCCAGACTATACTGAATGTGTAGGGATAAGGCTGATGAGTAAATCTGTGGGAGTTTATAAGTTTATAGGCTACGAGTGTCTGTGTTTTGCAGCCGTCTGATCCCAGTCAATGTCTGCATAGTTTAGCTGTTCTTCCTCTACTTCAACACTCTGTCTGTCTCATATGACTCAAATTGATATGAAGAATATTTTCCTCTTCAACTGAATCAGTTGATGCGTCTCCTATTTCTACTCAAATTTAAATTGTCGCTGGAATCGCTGCTGTTGTTGCTTTTGTCATCCATGTTTCCACACGAGCAAAGTGGAGCAGTTTTCCTCTGCTGATGTCACAGGTCAAGGTTCAGGCTACCCGGAAATAAGTAGGTCAATTGGAATCGCTTTGTGGATTAAATATCATTATATTTGCGGTGTTGTCATTAGTGATGTATGTGTGAATCAACTTTAGATGTGATGAGCTTTAAAAATATGTACAGCTGTAAAATCATGTCTGTGACACTTTAAGAATATATTACATATAATAATAATAATAATGAATGAAAGAGAAGTTCTTTCTTTAAAAAAAAAATGGCTCAAAATAATTGGGGACACTTGTGGCAAAAACAACATAAATAGATGTGGGCCTCATGGGTTTGATTGTTTATGTGCTTGTGGACAGATGTGAAAAAGGTGTGATGTCATCGGTCAATGTGAGGAACTGCATTCGTTTCTACCAGACAGCGGAGGAGCTGAACGCCACCACTTTAATGAACTACTGTGGGGAGATCATCGCTAGTCACTGGGTAAAGATTATTTATGAAAAAAGAACAAGGACTTTTGTCTTGTCGTCAAATGTGTGAAATGATCATAAACGAAGCAGTAAAATCCAGGAAAGTCTTGGATATCTTAACAACTAGAATGTAGAGAGTGGCTGTGTGTGCGCGTTTCTCCTGCTGCCGTATTTTTATTTGTTCTTTTATTGGCCTCAGATGTGAACGAATGGTGTACTGTAACAGTTCAAGTCACGATTCAGTTTGACCTTTGACCCCATGACAAGAAGCAGAACAAACAGTTGGAAACAGCTGATGTGTGTTAAATCAGACCGGGTCATTTTGGCTTATTTTGTTGATAATTTTTGTTAATCGTTTTCATTTATTTTGTTAATTGTATTGTTTTGGTTTTTTTTTTCATTTTTGTTCTGTTTTTGTTGTTTTTCTCTGTTCTTGTACAGTTTCTTAATTATAGTATTCATTTTGTTTTATATTCATTTTGTTGTTTTAGAAAATTTTTGTTTTGTTCAATTTGAATTTTTTTACTTTGTTAATTTTAATCATTTTTGTTATGATATTTGTATTGTTTTAATTTTATTGACTTCAGTTTTTTTTTGTAGTTATTTGTTTATTTTCTTAATGATTTTTATGCCATGTCCCTCCCATTCATTTCGTCGTCTCTGCTCTTCACTGAAGGGAATCATTCAATGGAACCAAACGGCTTTTGATGTTAGTTTTTTATAAAAATGTGTTTCATGTGTTGTTTTTTTTTCCTGTTCTTGTTGAGATGTTTTGTTTTTGGCTTTTGTTGTTGCTAAATCTGAATGAATATTTTTCTCAGGATGATCTGAGGAAAGAAGATTTCAGCACCATGAGCGCTCAACTCCTGTACAAGATGATCAAGTCCAAAACCGAATATCCTCTGCACAAAGCCATTAAAGTCGAACGAGAGGACGTGGTCTTCCTCTACCTCATCGAGATGGACTCGCAGGTCAGTATCTTCCAGATCAGATGCTTCTGGACCACTCTTATTATCCCGTTGGCTGCTTGGCTCTGAACTGTTACGTCTTCCTCCCTCAAAGGGGAGGCATGGGGTATTGCTTTTGGTTTGTTTTTTGGGTTGTATTTGTCAGTTTGTTTTTCAGCCACTTTACGCAAAAAAACTAATGGACTAATTTCCATTAAATTTTCAGTATAGGTCCGAAATGGTCCAGAATAGATCCCATTAAATTTGGTGAATGTAGGTCAAAAGTCAAGGTCACTGAAAATGTGATTTCACAATAATGAGAGATGAGGCAAATCAGGAATTGGTTTTTCATTCCTGCATACTGAGTTTTGTTTTTCTCTCGCTATTGATGTTCATTGACATCAGAACCTTGAAGGACAAATTTGAAGACTGTAGGTCAAAGGTCAAAGTCACGAAGGGCCAAATAGAATTTTGGATGTAAATTTTTAACTATTTATCTTACAGACTTCTAATGAGCACCAAAATGCTAGCCTTTCAATACTGCATCTTTTATGTATAGATTTTGACCCAAGAGCTCAGGGGTCACTGGGTCAATGCCTAACAACTAAAATGGACTATAACTGAAAAAACAGTAGAAATAGATGTTTAGTTACTATTATTGACAGATGCGAAACTTTGCATGGGCTTCAAAATGTGTTCATGACCTTGAGTGACCTTAAAATTTCAAACCCCCGTAGTCTGACTTTTTGAGAGGGAGATGTCCATTAAGTGCTGCAATGTTTGTGGGGGGGTGTGGTTGGTGTGATCACCTATGACCGATAGTTTTTGAGATCTCTGGGGGTCAAAGGTGACATGTCACAAAATTAACTTTTGCAACACTGTGTGTGTCAAGCATAGACATATCACGCTATAATATTGCATGCACGGATGCGCATATATATATATATATATACAGTGAGAGTAAAAAGTATTTGATCCCTTGCTGATTTTGTTGGTTTGCCCACTAATAAAGACATGATCAATCTATACTTTTAATGGTAGATGTATTCTAACATGAAGAGAAAGAATATCAAAACGAAAATCCAGAAAATAACTTGAAGGAATATATATGAATTTATTTGTATTTCATTGAGGGAAATAAGTATTTGATCCTCTAGTATGCATTAGGAGTTCTGGCTTTCACAGACCAGTTACACACTCCCAATCAACTTGTTACCTGAATTGAAGACACCTGTTCTAAATAATCACCTGTATAAAAGACACCTGTTCACAGAATCAGACAATCAGACAGATTCCAAACTCTCCAGCATGGGTAAGATTAAAGAACTCTCTCAGGACCTCAGAGACAGGATTGTTGACCTGCACAAATCTGGAATGGGCTACAAAAACATTAGCAAGATGCTGGGTATTAAAGTAACAACCATTGGTGCAATTGTGAGAAAATTTAAGGAGTATAACATGACCATCAATAGACCTCGGTATGGTGCTCCACAGAAGATTTCACCTCGTGGGGTGGCAATGATCATGAGGACAGTGAGAAATCGGCCTGCAACCACACAGCGGGAGTTAGTGAATGACCTCAAGGCAGCTGGGACCACAGTCACCAGGAAAACAATTGGCAACACTTTGCGCCGCAATGGATTAAAATCCTGCAGTGCCCGAAAGGTACCCCTGCTTAAGAAGGCACATGTGGTGGCTCGCCTAAAGTATGCCAATGATCACCTCAAAGATGCACAAAGTGATTGGGAGAAGGTTCTGTGGTCAGACGAGACCAAAATTGAACTATTTGGCCTAAACTCTACTCGTCATGTGTGGAGGAAGAAAAATGCTGCCTATGATCCCAGGAACACTGTGCCCACCGTCAAGCATGGTGGTGGAAACATTATGTTTTGGGGGTGTTTCTCTGCCAAAGGCACAGGGCTACTTCACCGCATCAGTGGGAAGATGGATGGAGCCATGTACCGAGCAGTCCTGAGGGACAACCTCCTCCCCTCTGCTAGGAAGCTGAAAATGGGCCGTGGCTGGGTCTTCCAACATGACAACGACCCGAAGCATACAGCAAAGGCAACAAAGGACTGGCTCAAGAAGAACCATATTAAGGTCATGGAATGGCCCAGCCAGTCTCCGGACCTCAATCCAATCGAAAATCTATGGAGAGAGCTGAAGGTCCAAGTTGCCAAGCGACAGCCCACCAACCTTAATGATTTAGAGAGGATCTGCAAAGAAGAGTGGGCCAAAATTCCCCCTGATATGTGTGCTCACCTTGTGGTTAACTACAACAAGCGTTTGACCGCTGTGCTTGCAAACAAAGGCTTTGCCACCAAGTATTAAGTGCTTTCGGATAGAGGGATCAAATACTTATTTCCCTCAATGAAAAACAAATGAATTAAAATAAATTCTTTGAAGTTATTTTCTGGATTTTCATTTTGATATTCTGTCTCTTCATGTTAGAATACATCTACCATTAAAAGTATAGAATGATCATGTCTTTATTAGTGGGCAAACCAACAAAATCAGCAAGGGATCAAATACTTTTTACTCTCACTGTATATATATATATATATATATATATATATATATATATATATATATATATAATGAAATGATCAGTTTTGCCAAAGGTCAAGGTTGAATTTAGCACAAAATCACATTATTGGTTCTAATTCAAGAACAGGTTGTCATAGAAACTTGAGATTGGCACAAAATAGGGATGAGATTAGGCATTCTCTGAATACTTATTCATTCTTATTTTTTAAGAGGGGCATTTTTGTAGTGTTATAGGAGTCGTGTATGGACTTTGATTGGATTAGTTAAGTTCTCTTACGGTCCAAGTTCCGCCCACTTGCATTTATCTGCACCCCGACCACAGGACTGGAACCTCACACATTCACCTGGTTCTGATCCACATAGAACAGACACTGATGTGTAGGGTATTGTATTTTTAATGTAACTGACAGTTAACAGACGTGTGTCTCTTCTGTTTATAGCTTCCAGCCAAACTGAATGAACTGGACAACAACGGAGATCTGGCTCTGGACCTGGCCCTCTCTCGTAAATTGGAGAGTATCGCTACGACGCTGGTGAACAACAAAGCTGATGTGGACATGGTGGATCAGAGTGGTTGGAGCCTCCTGCACAAGGCCATACAACGAGGTGAAGAACAACAACAGAACAGGGATGTCAAAAACATACTGCCTGTATTTTAGTTCAGGTTCCACATTCATCCCAATGTGATCTGAAGTGAAACGGAACCAGTAAAATACCATCATAATAACCTATTTTAAAAAAAAAAAGGCAACTCAAAATATTTCTTTTGGAGTAAAGTTACATGAACATATTTAAATGTACAACCTATCTGTGGTTTTATCCTTGAATATGCTTTTATTTTTTATCAGTTCCCTTAACTTTACCTCCTATCCGTACCTCCAAAAATCAGCTGATAAACCTCCGGTTGGAGGTTTTTACATGTATAGATTTCTTAAAATAAATGTTATGTCATTGTTAAGCTACTTGGCCACAGATATAAAGAACAGAATTACAGATCAGTGGCTGGACCTCAGGGAACCCGATTGACAGCCATAAATCTGGACCATTGGACCATTCGTAGTCAGTTTTACCAATTCATGCTCCATGGACCAATTCACTCAGATCTCATACGACAAAGACTGATAACCGATTCAAATCAGTTTATCTCTATGCCCCTAGTAGCAAGTTAGATTTGTTACTAAATAATGGAATTTATTTTTTGGTGTGCTCATGTGAATGACAGGGAATCCCAACAATGGAATATTCTATTGTCTCCAGTCCAGCACAAACCCACATCCTCTCTGAGCTTTTGTCACGAATGCATATGATGAAAATAAAAAGTACTGGAACACAGTTCTGGTGCATTCCAGCCCACTTAAAGCACTGGTTATAGGAACTACAGAAGGTTTCTACAGTGGGGAAAGTGCCTATGGAGAAAAGGAATTCCACTCAGTTTGCTCTATTATTTATTTTTATTCAGATGTTTCCCTTTTGTTTGGCTTGAAATAAAAGCCTTAAACTTATTTGACTGCTTAGGACTACTTTTATTTATGATAAAGAGATTGAATATGTTGTATGTTATTATATTTGAAGTTAAAACTTAAACAATTAGTTACGGCTCAGACATTCTATTTGAGCAAAATGTAATAACTGGACCTTGGGGACTTTTAATTAAATACCCCTGATCTAGAGAAAACATATTTTCTTCAAAGTAAAGTCAATTCTTCTCGCCAAATGCAGTATAGAGTCGACATCAGGTGTGTGTTGGGCCTCGGTGTCGAACTGGAGGAGGTGGAAGGCGCTGGACGTCCAGACTCACATGGATGTTCTTGACATTTAATCCTCTGTAGGTGACGAGTTTGCCTCCATCTTCCTGATCCACCACTCGGCTCAGGTGAACGCCGCCACTGTGGGTGCTGTGGAGACCCCTCTGCACCTGGTGTGCTCCTTCAGCCCCAAAAAACACTTGGCAGAAGTGATGAGCGGCATGGCTCGAATCGCAGAGGCTCTGCTGAAGACTGGAGCAAACCCCAACATGCAGAACAGCAAGGGCAGGTGGGTGAGGTTTAGGGAGGGGTTCTAATCCAGCTGTAATCCAGGGGCGTCTGTTCATTTCAGGGGCAACGTTAGAATAGATTGGGTAACTTGCGCATAAAAATCTAGCTCATGGGAAAAAAAACAATTTCGACCAAGCCGTCTTTTCGATTATTTATAGAGCAGCAGTTTAGGACGTAAAATGTATAACATCAAGAGGACTTTGGACCCACTGCCATATAGATAAATAACAAATCACATTCAACAAGCTGAAATAAATGGGTCGAACAATGTCTGTTCAGTTCTTTGTAAATCCATCCTGTGCTTCAGATTGACCCAAACCCAACCACAGACCTTGTGTTTGATACCTATTCTAATCTATTTGTATGTTTCTTTTTCTTCCAGAACTCCGTTACATGAAGCCGTGGCGTCTGGGAATGAGCCAGTGTTCAACCAGCTTCTTCAGTGCAAACAGTAAGTGATTTATGACACGCCTTTTACAGACGGTAAATCACATCATCCCCACTGTGTTTCGAATGATGTGTACTTGGTCCATGTGGTCAGGCTGGACCTGGAGCTCAAGGACCATGAAGGCAGCACGGCGCTATGGTTGGCGCTGCAGTACATCACCGTGGCCTCTGACCCATCAGTCAACCCCTTCGAGGACGATGCCCCCGTCGTCAATGGAACCTCATTTGACGAGAACAGTTTCGCAGCTCAGCTCATCCAGAGAGGAAGTAACCCAGACGCCCCCGACACTGGCACAGGTACAAATTGGATTAGATTACATGACATTATATCACTTTGGATTGGAGTAGATTAGATTGAAATAGATGGGTTGGATTAGATTCCATTAGTTTAAGGTGAATAACATTAGATTACATGGGACTAGATTGGGTTAGATTAGGTGGATTTGATCAGATTAGATGGATTAGGTTATATTACATAGGATTAGATAGATTACATTGGATTGGATAGCATAAAAGTGCATTTCATTAGTTTGGGTTACATGGATTAGATTAGATTACATTAATTTGGATTAGGTTACATGGATTAAATTAGATTGGGTGAGATTAATTACATTACATTGGATTGGATTAGATTGAATTTCATGGATTGGATTAGATCAAGTATCACACACACATTACTTCCATTTTTATGAATATATAATTGATGTGATTTGTCAGATTTTCATGGATCCGTCTGTGTTTTTCTGTGTTTTTGTAGGAAACTGTCTGATGCAGAGAGCTGCCCGGTCGTCCAACGAGGCCGCCGCTCTGTTCCTCGCCACCCACGGGGCAAAGGTCAACCACGTCAACAAATGGGTGAGCATTGGGTTTAGGTTGAATTCCAGCAAAACTGGGACATTGTTCAGATAAGAGCTGTGTTTGCAGAAGGAGAAGGAATTCCACCTAAAAATGAACCAGTTTAAAATTCTCAGTCTGTCTTCTGAAATGTGAAATTCCAATAACGGCACAACATCGAAAGTACAGTATAAGAAATACTATTAAAAAAATGGTAATGAGAGTAACTATTAAAATAATAAATAAAAATACGAGTGGGGAAAAAAAATTACACATTGGGGGGAAAAAACTAGTAAAACTTTTATATTGATGAGTTAATGGTAGAAAATGGTGCTGATGTGTCGTCTTCATCATCTCTAGGGTGAGAGTCCTCTCCATACGGCGTGTCGCTGTGGTCTGGCCAGTCTAACGGCTGAGCTCCTCCAACAGGGGGCCAACCCCAACCTGCAAACCCAGAAAGCCCTGCCTGATGATGGCGTGGGCGTGGCCATGCAAACCCCTCTCCACATGGCTATCGCTCACAACCACCCTGACGTGGTATCCGTCATCCTCGAACAAAAAGGTAGTTTTCCTCCTGCCACAGGTTTTACTACAGGTTCAGTGCGTAACATTTGGGCACAATTGGAGAAGCTGAATTTTTCCATTTTTCCCAATATGAAGCAAAAGCTTCTGGTCTTTGATGAACCAGGGCAGTTATTTTCTCGATTTTTACAAACTATCTTATCAAAAATGTGAGTAACTTGAACAACCTGACATCAATTTAGAAAAAAATTATATAATTTAAAAATTATTCTACATGAGTTTATCATTTCCACATGATCACAGGGACTATACAAACACACAAAACATTTAACAGGTTTAATATAATATATTAATATTGATTTTTCGGACATTTCATGTTTATTGTAAATGACAATAGTTCTCAACTAACCTAGAAAAAAAGAGACTTTCTACTTGTCATTATTTGTATGTTATTATGATAGTATTTTACTCTTCTGATCCACTTTACATCACATGGTTCTGTATAGTATGTGACCCTCAACATTAATTAATATTTTTTGTGTTATGTTTCTATTTTCCAAATTCATCCCACTGGTCTGATTGTCCCAGTTCCAGACTGGAAATTTAAACTGAACACTGGCACATGCTCAGTCTGTACCTGCTGTCTTTGTCTTGGCGTTCGTACGCTGCATCTTAAACTCACTTATCTGCTGCCGTGTTTTGTTCCAGCCAATGCTCTTCACGCCACCAACAACTACCAGATCATTCCAGACTTCAGCCTCAAAGACTCTGTGGACCAGACGGTGCTGGGCTTGGCCCTGTGGACAGGTATTCAGCGTCCACACAGCAGCGGCGATAAAGGGGGGGCGCTCTGTGAACACATGTGCTCTGTCCTGCAGGTATGCACACCATAGCGGCCCAGCTGTTGGGCTCAGGGGCCTCCATCAATGACACTATGTCCAACGGACAGACACTGCTGCACATGGCCATCCACAGGCAGGACAGTAAGAGCGCCCTGTTCCTGCTGGAGCATCAGGCTGACATCAATGTGAGGTAGGACAAGGGGTGGGGTCAGAGTCATTTTGCTGCAGATAATGGGTTAAATGTGTTAACATTACAATCAGATTAATCGTGATGTTGGATTAATTCTTGTTAATGTGTTAATTTTGACAGCGCTCATTTTTTTTATTTTAGGTTCTGATGTACATAAAATGTGTATGTATACTACTTGTGTAATTTTTACAATTTTTTTTCCAAATTTAAAAGAAAAAAGGTTTTTGTGGAGGGGCATTTACATTTTAGTGTATTTCAGTGTTTTCTTCTGCATATTTTTGTGTATGATAGGTCTATAGGTCTGAAATTTGAAAAAAGACCTTTAGAAAAATGTCTTGAGTCAGAATTTAGGATTCATCAAACCTGCAGATGCACAACCTGTGCAATTGGTGTGTTTCTTTGTGTATTTTAGCATATTTTTGTGTATTTTGGTTTTATTTTTTTTCTCCCTCAATATTGAGGTATGTTGTGTATGTTGGTGTATTATTAGTATGAGGCCTGTTACTGTTATTTGTGAATGGAAGGTTTCAAATTTGACCAAAGGCACCTTGAAATATCTTAAAATCACCAGTTAACCCTGCTCAAACCTGCAGATCCACTTTAGTTAAAAAACAAACAAATCATGAGCTCAGATCTGATCGGAGAGGTTTTTCCATATTATTCACTTGTGTCCCCAGGACTCAGGAGGGACAAACGGCACTCCAACTAGCCATCAGTAACCAGCTGCCTCTGGTGGTGGATGCCATTTGCACACGGGGAGCCGACATGTCTGTTGTCGACGACAAAGGTGACCCTCCACTGTGGCTCGCACTCGTCAACGGTCTGGAAGACATAGCATCCACACTGGTGAGAATTAAAATCTTGCAAAATGTCATCCCATAAAATGTAATTTTATTGCAGCATCGTAACGCATATTGAATCTAATAGAATGAAATAAAATGGATTTCATTATCCAGTTGAATAGAAGACTTATAAAATTATAAAAACTAAAAGAAGATACGAAAATAGAATATAAATGTTATGAAATAAGACTAGAGCTAAAAGCAGAATAAATGGTAAAATAAACAATATAGGAATGGATGCAAATTTACAGTATTAACAGTATGTGTTTATATGAACCAAGTCTATATTTTAAAAAAGTGCAATTATCATTGACAAGAAATAAAGCAGAGGCAGAACTAATAATAAGAATACACTAATAGTACCTATTGAATACCTTTTATAGTGGGTGGCCGGTCTTGTTCTCATCATGATTTAATCTCGGCTGCATTAAACCGCAGCACTTCTGTCGCTTTATTGCCATCAAAACATGACCTTAATGACTGGTACCCATGGTAACCATTACTAAAGCAACAGGTTTAACCTTTCATCCATGAGCCTGTTTCCATGACACTATAAATCCATTGTAATGGTCAGATCTGATGTTTCCATAAACTTAGGAAATAAAAAAAAAATTAAAAAACTGTGGTTTCTAATGATGGATTTCAACTCTTATCGTCTTCTTGTCGCTTCCATTTTTCTTTCTTTTTGACATGTTTAGATATAAAGAACTAAATATATCAGATTGACCTATAAATGTGCACAAAGAGATGTGAGTGTTGGGTGAAAATCCAAGTATCAATCGGGTTTATTATAATCGGATTATTGCTGTTGTCTGGTAAAACAGGTCAGATTATGATCAATTCTATGATCAATAATGATCCGATAACTCCATAAATCAGTCTTCAGAGTATTACTATGAATGTGAATCGGGCATGGTGTTAAAGTGAATTTACGTTACGTTGGAGACGTTCCACCTGTTCTGTCACATGGGAACCTTCTGGAACATGTTTGGTCCTTAGGTTCGTCATGGCTGTGATGCTACGTGTTGGAGCTCAGGTCCTTCTGGGTGTCAGCAGAGCCTCCTGCACCGAGCGGTGGACGAAAACAACGAGGTCACTGCGTGTTTCCTGATCCGCAGGTGGGTCTGTCTTCCATGCTATGCAACTGACAATAAACTACACTTTGAGTGGGTGGGGGGTGGGTTTTTTTTTTCTTCTTCTTCCATTTAATGCTGACAAATACAGCAACTTTATACAAAAACTACTGGACTAATTTCCATTTTTTTTTAGGAAATTGCAAGATGGTTCACAATAGGTCCCATTACATTTTGGTGACTGTAGATCAAAGGTCAAGGTCACAAATCATGTTTCCACAATAAGAGAGAAGTCAAATCAGGTAAAAAGTTTGAGGGGTGCGGCTTGTTGTGCCTTGAACCACTGGTTTCTAGGTTTTTGACGAGGCAATAGTGAGACTTCAAGGGCTGCAAACCCCTGCCTTATACCATGAAAATGTAAAAAAAAATAATAGATTCACAGAGTCACAGCAACCTGCTTTATGTATTAAAATAAAGTCTGTCTGTATGTCGGCAGAATTACCCAAAAGGTTCTGAATGGATTTTGATAGGATTTTCAGTATGTGTTGGGAGTGCCACAAGGAACAAATTATTACATTTTGGTGGTGATCCTGAAGAGATTCTGGATTTCCCAATATTTTGTTTGTCAGTATTGAATCTTAATGAAAAGCTCAGCCTTTCTATGTCATAAATTTAATTCACAACATGCGTCCAGTCCAGAAGTGTTAGGGAAACTTTGCACATCGATTTTCGCTCCTGCCAATAATATTCATAAACAATATTGGTCAGATTTCCTCTTCTCTTGTGGTCAGATACTCAAGTAATTCTCAGTAACATCCAGTGGTAAGTTGACATCCCGTCTGTGTCATTACAGTGGCTGTGACGTGAACAGCCCCCGACAACCGGGGCCCAACGGGGAAGGAGACGAGGAGGCCCGTGATGGGCAGACGCCCCTCCACCTAGCGAGTAGCTGGGGTCTGGAGGAGGTGGTGCAGTGCCTTCTGGAGTTCGGAGCCAATGTCAATGCACAGGTCAGTCACAGCGCTGTAGCGACTTCACACCAACAGTTGGACGCCCATCCTAGGAACAGGTGAGATCTGAGTAATGGTGTGTGTGTGTCTGTGTGTGTGTGTGTGATGTTAGGACGCGGAGGGCAGAGCTCCTATCCACGCCGCCATTAGCAACCAGCACAACGTCATCATCCAGCTGCTAATCTCCCACCCGGACATCCGACTGAGCATCCGTGACCGCCAGGGGATGACACCGTTCGCCTGCGCCATGACGCACAAGAACAACAAGGCAGCAGAGGCCATCCTCAAGAGAGAACCAGGCGCCGCTGAGCAGGTGATCTGACAACCAGTCGGGCACATTTTAAGTAGCATCAAATCACACATTTTACATTTAGATGATTCCAATTCAACTTTGTGTCCCCATAGGGCAATTAGTGTTGCGGCAAGTACATGTACAAGATGAACATGGTCGCATCTTTGTTGTTTTCTGATCAGGTTTTATACAAGTAAAATTATTCTGACTGGAAATAAATAGACCAGGGTTTAAAGAGGGAAGACAGTCTCAGCAAAGCCAGTAGAACTGTTGCAAACTAGAACTGCTGTTAATGTCACTACTGATAACTAGTACAAAGATAGCCTGCTGTTAGTCTGAAGGCCTTGTGTCCACCGTCGCACAAATGACAAACGTGTGAAAAAGTATGAGTGGTCATTGAATTTGAGCAAGACCTTTAGAGAGGCATGTGTGGTGTGAATTTGGTGATCCTCCATCAAAGCTGTCAAAAGTTATTGAGAATACAGTGTTCTTGGATGGATGGACGAACAGCATTTCTGTGACTGAACAAATAGTCATAACAGTGGATTGTCTGCAGCTGTTGGTGCCAATAATACAAACCTCCACTGTCCACGTACAGCAGCGGTGGGGAATTGTGATCCTCAAGGGCCACGATCCGGCATGTTTTAGATATTTCCCTCTTCCATCACAATCACACCTGGAAGCCATTAAATCATTATCAGACTTCTGCAGAGCATGATGATGAGCTGATCATTAATTGAGTCAGGTGTGATGGAAGAGGGAAAATCTAAAACATGCAGGATCCTGGCCCTCAAAGACCAGGATTCTCCACCCCTGACATACAGGCTTCTATTATTACAGAGCGTGTCTTTACTCTTCCCATTTTCACTGGACCAAGTGTATTTCTCTCATTTCTAGTCCAAATATCTCATTACACTTAAAATCAGACCGAATCACCTAAAGAGGCAGATTTATTTTCAGACAAAGAAACTGCCAATGGAACAAGTGAAAATGATGTTGGTCAGATTTCTTAATTTAGATTTTTTTTTTCCCAGTGCTCCTGTGGGGTTGTAAAAATGTTGAACTTACAAATCTGCCAATATATCGGTCTATCATTAGTAAGGACATCATACAGGAATGTTCAGGGTCAAAGGTCACATTTGGGTTCATGATGTTTGCGTCGCCTAACGTCAAACTTCTGTGTCTGTCCAGGTCGATAACAAAGGCCGTAACTTCCTTCACGTGGCCGTGCAGAATTCGGACATCGAAAGCGTCCTGTTCCTCATCAGTGTCCAAGCAAACGTCAACTCCAGGGTCCAGGATGCTGCCAAACTCACCCCCCTCCACCTGGCGGTTCAGGCCGGCTCTGAGATCATAGTTCGTAACTTGGTATGAACCTTTTCTACCTTTCCTGTGTTTAGTGCCTGCACTGTTTTTAGACCGATGTGTGATTATTTCATATCTGGAGTATTTTTGTTGTTTTGACATGTAGCTGCTCGCTGGAGCCAAAGTCAATGAGTTGACGAAACACAGACAGACTGCGCTGCATTTGGCCGCTCAGCAGGACCTGGCCACCATATGTTCAGTTTTGTTGGAGAACGGAATCGACTTTGCTGCCGAGGACGAGAACGGCAATAATGGTGCGTCCCAGTTATTGTCCACAAGGGGACACTCAAAAGTTTAAAACCACTAAACACTTTTGTTCATATCTTTTAAACTATTTGTGTGATTGACTTCAAACCAAGTGTAAATGAAAGGTCATGACATCATTAAGGATTGGGGGTGTTCAGGGATCTACCCACAGCCTTCGCTTCTGATGGCCTGAGCCTAGTTTGGAGTAACGGTGTGTCGTTGGCGAACAATCTTTTGAATGAACTAGTCGAACATATTCTCCATTCCCTGTTGTCTGTCATTTGTTAGTTTTTTCGTTCGAACTGGCAAACTGCTCTAATACTCACTAAAAACATCTGATGGGATGATCATGTTCGTGAGTGCTGTTCATCTTTAACAGATAGCAAGAACACCATCCGACTTAGCCTTACAATGGTCTATGCTTCTACAAAACATTGTCGTCGAATATTAAAAGCACAAGCAGGACATCCGAAAACAAAACCCCAACTTTACGCAGTTTTATTTCATACACTCACAAAACAGTTGACGATCACGTTTGTGCTCATTAATTTTCAATTTGACAGCTTGCCTGGAAGCTCTAGACAAGTTGGCCGCCAACTGTATTTTAGCAAAATTGATTTGATACAATCATTAAGATTTACCTGTTGGCATTTTAGGTCCGTGTTTCCCAACCCTGGTCCTCAAGTACCACTATCCTGTGTGTTTTAGATGTTTCCCTCTTCCAACACACCTGACGGTCATTACAGGCTGATCATTTGAATAGGGTGTGTTTGTAGAGGGATACATCTAAAACATGCAGTATAGTGGTACTTGAGAACCAGGGTTGGGAACCACTGTTTTAGATGGATGACAGGAGGCTACAAGTTGGCTGGCGTCTTGTTCATGACTGAAAAGAATAATTTTGTGAAACTCCATGAGTCGTTCATGTGCAAGACCCGTGCAGGCCATGTGATGTGACGTCATCAGAACGAATGAACTGAATCATTTCGCTGAACTCAATGATAACGAGTTCCCGACAAAAAATCGTAACGCCCATTAGTAGTTTAGAGAGAGATTTTACAACGTACGACTGAAGTTTAACAAACGCATAATATATTAGTTATCCATTTCGAAAAAAAAACAAACAAAGATGGTTGTTCTTAAAGTAAGTCTTCCCATTTTTTTGTAACAAAAACATTTTCCCCTTTCTTTATTCTCGTTCACAAATCCACAAAGGTTTTAGCTGTAGTCAAATCAACCTGTTAAATTCTAACTTGCCATTTCCAGTTCAGTTAAATCTGTCCTCATCGGGCTGGTGCATAATTGTCCTCTGAATTTCTATAATAATTTTTCTCTGACTATAAATAATAATTTACATCTACTTTCACCATCTGATTGAGGAAGAAAAACTATCATTAAAGTGTAGTGTAGTACTAATATTTCTACACACTTTGGATGTAAATCTGTGGGTACATCATGTGTCCAGATCATGTCTCAGATGTTCCTGTTCATGAGGGTCAGACACGCAAACATCTGTATTGATAGGACGTTTATCACTTAACATAAACTCTATTGACATTGGTCCTTATAGTTTTGATTCCAGACCCTGTTAAAACAGAAACACCTGGATCCAATGGGTCCACAGACTTTCTGATTTGAGACTTAACATATTTGTGTTTTTAAACAGCTGAAGTTTTAGTGTTTAGTCTTGTTCATTCACTGTTACTGCTGTGGTCTTATCCTTTTTTGTGTTTCCTCCTCAGCTCTGCATCTGGCTGTGATGCAGGGACGCCTTAACAATGTCCGAATCCTTCTCACAGAGTCCAACATCGACGCTGAGGCCTTCAATCTCAGGTGTGTTCATTTTAAAACTTTCCTTTTTCATATGATTTTCCTATTAAAATGATCCCAGTTACACTTCCTGTCCTAAACACGTCTTCATGCATTCCCTCTATCTCTCAGGGGTCAGTCTCCAATGCACGTTTTAGGTCACTACGGGAAGGAGAATGCTGCCGCCATATTTGAGTTGTTCTTGGAGTGTATGCCTGAATATCCTCTGGATAAACCAGATAATGAAGGCAACACAGGTACATGTGTGCAAGTGGTGTCTTATCTGTGGACGTTCAATAAGATGCTCCTACATTATGCCTTTAATTATCTTTAAGAAAGTAATTATTCCAAATCTGATGCTCAAAGGCCACGTCTCTACATAACTAGATATTTTTATGGACCGATATTTCCCCATCTTTGTTCTTAATCAAGCTCTAAACTAATAGCGCTAATCTACCACTAACAGTAGAAATATTATTTCTAATAAGTCACTTAATGAAACAAATTGGAGCAGAAGTGAAGATGTTATAAGTTTTCAACAAGGCCATGTCTACATGTATCTGGGTATTTATATATGAATGGATATTTCCCCAACTCTCTTTTCAGTAAGAGTGCTAAGCTACCACTAAAAACTCAGAAGTTCAGCTTCATCAAACCTGCAGATACCCTGCTTATGCAATGATCTTATTTTTGTGCATTTTAGCATCTTTTGTATTTTTTAGTGTATTTTTGGTGTATGTGTGTAACTGAGGAATGCAAGGTTGTTATTTGTGTGAAAGTTAAGCTTCATCAAACCAGTGGATTGTGAGCAAATAAACCACAGACTAACAACTGGCATCTCTTCACTTTCAGTTCTCCTTCTCGCCTACATGAAAGGAAATGCTAATTTATGCCGTGCAATTGTGAGAGCAGGAGCTCGGCTGGGTGTCAATAATAATCAGGGCATCAACATTTTCAACTACCAAGTTGCCACCAAACAGCTACTCTTTCGCCTTTTAGGTCAGTATAAACATGATATGCTCTGATAAATATGTTCAGTCTTGTCAATGTTTGTAATGACGTGATGTGTCATCTCTGGTGTAGATATGCTTTCCAAAGAGCCCCCATGGTGTGACGGATCAAACTGCTATGAATGCGCTGCCAAGTTTGGAGTTACAACGAGGAAACATCACTGGTCAGTCGACTCCATTTGTATTTTGTTAAATGTGTTAAAATCAGTACAGTAGAACCTTGCAGTTTGAATGCAATTCATTCCATGACCAAGCTCATTTTGATCATTTGTTATATGAATCAGTTTTTTCCAATGAAATATAATACATTTGTTACAGATCCCAAAACCCAACTACCCCCAAACCCACCTTAACTCATTCACTGCAATTAACATATATTTTTTTTTCAAATCCAAATGAACAGTCTACACTTTATTTTGATTGGGTGCCATACTTTTGTAGTCTTAGAGTTTTTTATTATAGTATTTTACTATAATATTATAACGTAGTATAATATATATAATAACTATGTTCTGACTCAATATTCTCTTCTCATTCACCTGGCAGTGAATGAGTTAAAAAAAATCCCCCTAAACTACTCTAAAAGTAGTGAGTTAACTACTACTACTAAAACACCACAAAAGCCACTCAAAAACTACCCCAAAAACCACCAATTCCTCCAAAACTCACCTAAAACATTCAGAAACCACTCCAAATAATCACCCAAAAATGACCCCCAAATACCACCCGCAAAACCAACACTAAAATGCTCAAAAACTACCCCAAAACATACCTAAAAGTACCCCAAAAAACACTTTAAAAGTAACCACAAAAACCACCAATACCCTAAAATCTCACTTTAAAACACTACAAAAACATTCAAATGACCCACGAACCTCCTACAAAAAATACTCTAAATGTACTCCAAAATGATCCAAAAACTACCCAAAATCCAGCTGAAAAAAAATACCCAAAAAAACAACCTCAATAACTACCCCCAAACTACTTAAAACCACCCTAAAAACTGCCCCAAAACTACCTCACAAACCCCAAACTACCCCACACAACTACCCCAAACCACCCAAAAGCCACATTTACAGCCTAAAATCTGATCCTGTGGTTCTGTCCTACTGTAAATCGCTGTGATTCTGTCAGATTCTACTGTAAATCTCTGTGGTTCTGTCAGATTCTACTGTAAATCTCTGTGGTTCTGTCAGATTCTACTGTAAATCTCTGTGGTTCTGTCAGATTCTACTGTTTCTTTGGTTCTGCTTTAACCTGGTTCTCTTCCTTCTTGGCTGCAGCCGTCACTGTGGGCGCCTGCTGTGCCACAAGTGCTCGATAAAGGAGATCCCCATCATCAAGTTCGACCTGAACAAACCTGTGAGGGTGTGCGACATCTGCTTCGACGTACTGACTCTGGGCGGGGTTTCTTAAAGGTGGGGCGGGGTTTCCTAATGCAGCGTCCCCGTTCCCACCACCACACTCGCCACTCCGGGCCCAGCAGCAGCAGGAGGACGTCAGTAGCAGGACAAGCTCGCAACGCTCATGGACATTTGCGGACCATCATCTCTCTTACTATCACAGTGTACGACCAAGTCTTCATGTTCTAGAAGGACTTTGTAGAACGTGCGTTTTTGTTTTTGTTTCAATCATAATCTGTTTAAAATGAGCGTCTGTTCATAGGCAGCTGCGATAATAATTAGACCCTTATTGACCAAAGCAGCTTTGGACCACACATTTCAGATGGAGCAGCCTCGTTGCCATAAGACCCTCCCACAAACTTAACCGAAGTTTAACTTTTCGACCCTCCCATTAACCATCTGAACCTTAATGTTACGGCCCTCCCACAAACCAATTGAACTTTACCTTTTCAACCTTCCCACAAACCGAGCGAACCTTAATTTTACGATCCTCCCACAAACTAACCGACCTTGCTAAATCAGTGGCGGCTGCTGTTGAACAGAGAAACGCTCTGAATGTAAACTTTTCCTCAAACTCATCATGTCGTCTTTCAGTTGTCATATTTCACTCATGGGTTGAGTAAAAAAAAGAGAGAGAGAGAAAAAAAAAAAGAGGATTTAAAGGGAAAACTCAACACATTCTGTCATCTGTTCATTAAATGAGTTAATGAATTTACTTTAGAGTTAAAACTCAAATGTGACGCAGCAGACAGAATGTGACCTTCTATATGCAGGGCCGTCTTAACAGCGGTATCGGCCCCTGGGTGAAGCAAAGTACTGGGGCCCCTCTCACAACTACTCTCATGAATTGTTATTGAATTGACGGTTTCCAGGATGTGATTTTTTGTTTTTTTGTTTTTGTGGAAGTAAGTCAAAAGTCACTAACGTTTCGACATTTGGGAATACAGATTTTAAATGTAGTATTTTTCTGTACAAAATCTACTAGAAAATTAAACCAAATCTGGAAAAAAATAAGCTATTGGAAATGTTTGTACAAAATTTAAAAAAAAATTCCAAATCTTTAAACTTGCATTACAATATAAAATCGAGAATTCCTAGTAAAAAACAAACAAATGTAGATAAAAATATAAAACTTCAATTACAAAATAAGTCTATATAAAAATGTAAAACATGATTAGAAAATAAATCTATTAAAAATAGTGGAAAAATTCTGGTACAAAAAAATACAATCGCCTTTTGGCCAGGACTGATTTGGGGAAAAAGGTTCCTAATGTCCATGGTATCTTTTTTTTTTCCTGCTTAAATAAAGGTTAAATAAACAAAGACTATTTAAAAAACAAACCTAAAATCTATATTTAAAAAAAAAACAAGTCAAAATTGGAGTACAAAATAAAACTAAAGAATTGAAAAAAGCAGAAAAGAACTTAAATTAGTAAAGAGCAATGTATCCATAGTCCTTTGATGGACATATATCGTATATGATACAAGGGTCGTTAAAGGGTTAACATACAGAGATTACCATTAGCCTGGAGCCCTTCATTGGTCAATAAAGGGTTAACATGGACAGATTAGCATTAGCGAGGGGCTCTTCATTGGTCATTAAACACATTAATATGCACAGATTAGCATTATCATGGGGACCCTCACTGGTTATTAAAAGGTTAGCGTAGCACAGATAAGCATTAGCATGGGGGCTCTCATTGGTCATTAAAGGGTTAACATGCACATTTTAGCATTATCATGGGGTCGCTCACTGGTCATTAAAAGGTTAATGTAGCACAGATTAGCATTAGCATGGGGGCCCTCATTGGTCATTAAAGGGTTAATGTGCACAAATTAGCATTAACATGGGTCCCCTCATTGGTCACTAAAATGTTCACATGCGCAGATTAGCATTAGCATTGGGGCCCCTCATATGTTCAGACGGCCCTTTCCATATGTTAGTGTCTCCAGGTTGACTTTTAGCCTCTTCTGCCTCTGCGTGTGGTTGAATTTGTCGCTTTTTCTTGGTCCTAATCCGTTTTCTGCAGATCATCGTCTACTTACACGCATTCCATTTCTGACCTTCCGCCGGGTCCCGACAGGTCGTGATCGTCGTTGACTGTCGTCGGGTTGTTTTCCATGACCCATCACTTTTTTTTTTTTTTCTAAGCCGTTGAACAGGTGCACTTTATCAAGATCGCACGACGTGTCCGATCATGTGGGAGGAGCTGGAGGGAGGGCGGGGCATCTTTAAGTATTGTTAAATTGTACAGATAAATGTGTGATATTTTTGACCACTACAACTGTTTTGTACTTAATGCAGTTTGTGCTTGTCATTGTGACAAACCTAAATCTTGCCTCTGTTAATCTTTTATGCACATTGTTTAATCTTTTATGCACATTGTATCGTATCTGTATGCTCAGATATTATAGCCTGTTTCTTCCTGGTGTATCCTTTTAGAGAAAGGGAGGACAACTTTACATAAAGGTCATCAAAAACACAAGCACTTGTTGGTTCATTCATTGGAGTTGGTTGGTTTGGGAGGGGTTTATAAATCCATGTCTTCCAGGGGCAAAAAGAACGATAAGAAATTTGACTTTTTTTTTTTTTTTTTTTTTTCTTTTCCAACTTTCAAGTGAAAACTAACAATGGGGACTGATGATGGCAGGAAAAACAATGGTAAAGCAACATTACATTGGCCAAAGACAACAATTAGATAAACATAGACTCAATGTAGATAAAGAATTTATTGTATTGAGTTTAGAGTTTACTTCCCTTGGAAATAACAAAGCGGCAAACTGTGGCAGACAGAAGTGTCGTAAACCCAGGAGTGACAACTGAATTTCACTGGTCGTCCCTTAGGGGCTGGCTCATAAAGATTAGAGTTCAACTTTACAGCAGAAATAAACATGTTTACAGCCTGGTTCAAAAGTCATTTTGCCTTTTTAATAGGTCAAATTTATCTGCATAACTGAAGGGGGGACTTTTTTAAATATACCTCGTCCATTTAGATGTTATTTAATCTTAAAATTAGGCATAATTAGAGGCATGTCCTTTTGATTGATAGGTGTTTGATGTTCTCCGAGTGCAAGCGCTGGTGTCTCGCTCCTGGAAAGGCCTCGGCCTCATGTTAAACCATTTGGGCTGTTTGGTTTCAGTGACCTTTGACCTGTTGATTGTGTTTGTATTCGTGTTCAGGAGTGTTAATGGGATATTTTACTGCACTTATTAGACAAATATGGCTTCTTCTGAAACTGACTGTACAGACTGTCCACAAAGTCCATGCTTCAGTTTATTTCATTAAGTTAAATTATATTTATATACATTATAGATATGGCCGCAGAACATTGTAATTCAGTGAAAGATTAAAAAAACAAAAACAAAAAAACAGTCAGCCCAGAGTTATTCCAGATGTTCTGTTGGTGTTGCTGCACATATCCAGTCCATGTTTTAGTCCTTCCCCCCCACCCTTTTCTCTATCAACTTGATCCAAGTCTTCTTTCCTGTCGGCACTAGTTTAGGACATTTTCTACCAAATTCTCCTATTACATTTGACTGTTAACAGAATGCCTTCTCTGTCGCAGTATACACCATGTCTGTTGCTGAAAACACATCAGTAAAAAAAAAAAAAAAAAATTAACTATTGGATGATAAAATCTTATATTTTGGGATATCCTGTATGTTAAAGATTCAAGGGGTTTTCTTGTCATGTGTTCAGGTTTATCTGAAAAATTAAGTACTGTACCCAGAATACCATGACAATTTAAGATTTATTAAAACAAACAAAACAACAATTTAACTAGGATAATAAAACAAAGTGGCATTTATGAATAGCACCAAAAGATTTTAATGACAGAGAAACACTAATACAGCTAAACAGTCCAACAGATCCAAATTATAAATAGTTACTGTTAGGGCAGAAAAAAGAAAACGACTACTTCCTGTTTCTGCCACAGTTTTAGATAAGATAGTACTTTGTCATCATACAATTATACAACGAAATTTGTCCTGTGCATTTAATCCATCCTTTGAAGGCCCATCTCCAGATGTGGAGCCAGACTCATGGTCTGTTTCCTGGCTGGTTTTTGGTTGATGGAGGAAACCCATCCAGACACGGGGAGAGAAACATGCAAACTCCACACAGAAAGGCCCACATGGTCCAGGAATCGAACACGGGTCTTCTTGCTGCTCAGCCACCGTGCTGTCAGTTTCAGTTTTCAGAAAAATGTTAGAAAACCTTCTGTCCTTCATATGTTCTGTCTGTTTTCAGAGGCACTGATTCTTCCTTCAGACATTTGCAGGTTATTTTATGAATATTCACAGTAGGTATTTGTCTAGTTTCCTCTGTCCAGAAAAAGAAGAAATGCTTTAACAGCCTTGACTGATGGGTCCAACCCCAATTCACCCCTTGGCCCCTCCCAATCCATTTTGCAAATTCATGTGTAAGTGTAGAGCTGTTCCGATTTTAGATGAGTTGGAGAGGGGAGGGACTACAGGGGATGGATATTATCCAGAACCACCCTACAAATGGAGGGGTTGGTGAAATCTCCCATAATTCAATTAGAAACACACAAAAAATAGCAGTGATGGGAGAAACAAACTTGAGCTGAATCTCATTTCACCCCTTAGCCTGTGTTTTGCGTGTCCACATGTAGGGGTGTCTCTATTCACGTTAAGGCACAGGTGTCAAACATAAGGCCCGGGGGCCCACCACAGGGTCCGATGTGTCCCTTGGGATGGATTTGTGAAATGCAAAAATTACACTGAAAATATTAACAAAAATGTTCAAGTCATTTTAGGCCAATTCAATCTGAAGTGGATCAGACCAGTGAAGTACAGTCATAACCTAAAAATAATATTAAAACCTATGTTTTCTCTGTTGTAGTGTAAAAAAAAAAAGAGTAAATTCCATGGTTATTTCATTAATATTGCAGTGTTCTCCATTGTTATTGAATGCACTGTGTGTTGTTTCTCTGTTTCTCTGCTTTGTTTCAAGCTGTTTTTGGAGGGTAGAAAAACAACAGACTTTACAAATACTTCCTCATACATGTCCATGATGTGGTGATGAGGTGTCTCTGATTGGCTCAGAATGTGTGAAGGAACACTCCCCCCTCCCCTCTCGCTCTGTGTGTGTTTACCTTTGCCAGAGTAGCATCCAGCTAGGTTTCGTGCCGTCACTTGTTTAGAAAATGTGCAGGGAAAAAAAACAGGCTTTATTTCCACAGAGAGCACAAGAACCAGTTTGATCCACCATTTTTTTCAAGTTTGTAGCAGCGGCTACTATGGCTCTGTCTTCTCTTGTAGATGCTAATGCTAATGCTACTTCAGATTCGCTGCAATGGGGGACGGGCTTAACCCCATGTGGGCGACGCCAATGTCCTCCTGACGTGTAGTGGACAGGTTTTTTCTGAGTTGCTCATTTCTCTGTGTTGTTTTATATGAATGGGAAACACAGCCAGTAGAGGTGACACACTTTCAAACGCAGCACGTCGGGGTGACCTAGCAGGTTCCAAAAGGAGCATGTAAAAGTGTTTTTCAGCAGAATGACACCTTTAATGTCTGTACTTTTTGGATTTCATGAGCAGCTTTGGACTCTGCTGGGGTGGTTTTGGTCCACTCCATTTGATGGGCCCCGCCCCTCGGTCCATTTTCCAGGCTGAAGCAGATGAATTAAGAATCATCTACACGACATGAGTGTGAGCGCAAAGGGCATCCGTCGTATTCCTTCAGGTGAGCGTCGTCCTTAGACGGATCTCTGACACAGACGCAGCGAGACCCTCTGGATCCTGGAGCGAAGAACCTCCTGGGAACCCCAGTCCAGTCCCGTTCCACGCCACCACTACGGAAAAACAAACATTAGTCCTTCAACTCTATGGCAAGACAATTGTGTTTTCATTACCTCCGTCAAGGAGATTATGTTTTTGCCGGCGTTGGTTGGTTTGTTTGTGTACAACATAACTTGAAATTTGGATGAAATGTTTAGGGTATAGTGGTAATGGGGAGATCAACAAATAACTAGATTTTGGTGGTGGTCTGGACCCCCCTGGGCTCTGCGTTGTCAGAAGTATGCACTCTGCTTTTCTAGTTCAATTAAATAGAATTGATTTGCAACCAAGAAAAGAGATTTAAGAGCAAAAGAGGGTAAGTTTTGTTTGCAGGTTAATGCACTTAATGTACTGTAGCCTACTCAGGCTGTAACCAATGCTATTCAGTGCAATCCATTACTTATAATAATAATGGATTAAATTTAAAAAATAAAAAAAGTTTTAAAAAATTACAAAAAAGTAACAAAATATATATATATATTTTTAATTCCTCTTAAAAAAATACAAAAAAGGAAATGATCCAACGAGATGAAAATGAGAGGAAGTTAAATGACAAAACACACAAGGTTTAAAAGTTAAAACACCAAGAATAAATTAGAAATAGTTTGAACTGAATTTCATGATTGACTTGAAACTGACATAACTAAATGAAATCAAATGAAAAAGACCAGGACCAGGTCTGGGCTCAGACCTCTTGGTGGAACACCAGACTCTGCCTCCATTGGATGAACTCCACTCAGAATTACAGGGTGGGAACTGGACCTTCTCCGCCTCTGCCTGGACTTTCAGCCGTCGACCCTCAGCTGCTGATGCCTCCACCCACCGAAGGGTTTCTGTGGGAAGTCCCGCCTCCGAATAAAACCGTCCAACCACCAAACCTGGGGTCCAAAAAGTGTCCGTCATGAAAAACTATACTGTCATAGGGATGCATAGATAGACGATAGATGGTGCGAGAGCACTTGTCTCTTTGCCCTTTATCAATGAATGTGCCCTTTTTACATTTCAGTTGTTTTTTTTCAATGATGATGATGATTATTAGTAACACTTTAGTGGGGCCAATGTTGAAATGATCTTTTAGAAAAGCTGTGCGATTAAGAACTACTGAAAAAATTCCCTGAAATGGGCCACCTCCTCACACACTACCTCTATCTCTCTTCCTTTGTCACATGAACTTGTGCACAGTTATTCCAATGAGATGCGCTGCAGCAGCAGCAGCTGAGCGGCTGGTAGGTGTCTTTAGCGTACTAGGAACGGCCATGGACAGGACTCTCCTCATGAGCCATACATACCAAAAAGCCACAATACAACACAAAGCCGCAACTGTAGTGATCGTAATTTCCGACGTACCACCAGAGGCAGAATTATATAGTCGTTGTTAAGCAGTTCTTTATGGTAAAATTTATAAGGAACATAGAAGTGAAGAAGTTGGAAAAGTAAGTAAAAGTATTTCTATGTTTTTAACATTCTTCTTATTCTTTCCACAGTAACTACAGAGCCTCTGAAAATCTAAATATGGTCATATTGTTTGGGTCTTTGAGGTTTAAAGACAGACCTGACTTCTAAACTTAGTTCCACAGCTCTGTTGCAGATCCTAAAGTCGAGCTGAAGTGAACAGGCTCCGCCCACACTTCCCTACATGCTGATGCTAACCCAGGCTCCGCCCACACTCACTTACATGCTGATATTATCCCAGGCTCCGCCCACACTCACTTACATGCTGATATTATCCCAGGCTCCGCCTACACTCACCTACATGCTGATACTCCCCATGGTAAAAGTCCAACCAGTCATAGAGGGACAGCAGCTGCAGAGGAGACAGACTGGACACGTCGTCTGTTAAACCAGTATCTGTGAAATCCCCTGTAACAAAGGACAGGGAGGCATCTTTACCTGCAGACAAGGGAGGGGGGGGGGGGGGTCAGATCTGAGGTTTCTGTCATGATACTTAAACTCTTTCAAGCTTATGTTTGAATTGAACTTTTTCATTTTAATATCTTGATTTACTTTATTTAAATTTTAATGTATGATTTTAATATCATTTGTGTCCTTCTTTCATGCGTTTTAAAAACATGTCTTATTTCTGATGATTTGAATGCCTTTTTCCCCTCTGGAAAATCTGATTTAAGAAATCTGACCAGGATCATTTTCACTGGTTTCACTGGCAAATTTTTTGCAATTAAGCAAAAAATAAATAAATAAATAAAAACCTTGACTTAATCAAGATAAAAATGGAATTACACACAAAAATCCTGAATTAAGAAAAGAAATATCTTGAACTAAGAAAAAAAATCTTCAACAAAACAAGGTACAAATAAAATCTTGAGTTGAGCAAAAAAAAAAAAATCTTGAAAGAAGCAAAAATATCCAAAACATAAATCACATCTGAGATAAAGAATTTAAAATACATTGTAAAAACATTAGCAAAAAAAGGGGACATCCCCTCAAACTGTAAATGCTTCATCACTGTTGTCTTTTGTATTATGACTATCTAGTTATTGTTTGAATCAGTACTTGAATTTCCATGTGATGCTTTGAACCAAATAGAGGTTCTGAATTTATCGAACCTGAGCAGGAACGTTTCTTGCTACAGGCAAACTGGGTGAAAGCTTAGGGCCCCCAAGCCATCAGAGCCCCACTAAGCTGCATTTTTACCCGTATCTGAGCAAACTTCAAATGTAGTATCTTTATCTGTAGCTATCTCACATGTTTATTACATCACTTACATTCCTAAAAAATACATGTTTTTTTAAATAAAATAAACTGCCAAAAAAAGGCTGTGGTTGGTGTTTTGTGGCCTTATTAGGACCACATATTCTTCCTGTTAGCGAGAGTATTAAACATAAAAAAAACACCATGATGACATCAAAAATAATTTACTTCAGTAGTTGTATTTTCTTCTTTAAAGTAAACATTTTAATTCACACATCTGTTTAATTTGTTGCTGTATAGAGGATTGTTATTTTCCTTCTGATAAAGTTTTTATCCATTTAACTTGTCCACAAGTGGGTCAACTTAATAATAATAATAATTATTATTATTATTATTATTATTATTATTATAAACTTTATATAGCACCTTTCATAAAAACTGTAGCCCAAAGTACTTCATATTGATTAAAAATTAAATACAATTTTAAGACAAGGGTGAAATAAGAAATACATTAAGATTTGATTGGACAAAATTATAAAATTACAAAAGTACAATATAAACTGATTATATATACATTATAAAATTTCAATAAAATAAATAAGAAATACATTAAGATTTGATTAGACACAAAATATAAAGAATAATGAATGGGTCACAGAATTGTGACCCCATTTTTACCTCCCTTCAAAGGGTGATGAAAATAAAAATGTTTTAAATATACTCAGTGAACTGGCTTCCCTGATGTTTTATGGAATTGTATTCCATAACTTTGGTGCATAGTTAACAAAGGCTGTGTCCCCAATTTTTTTTGTAATATATCTGGGAGTCACTAGTAAGCCTGTGTTGGATGACCTTAGTGTTCTAGTTTGTACATAACTGCTCAGTGAGTTTGAAATGTAACTCGGTCCTGTTTCATTTAAGGCTTTATAAGTGAGGAGTAGTATTTTAAAATCAAATCTGTAGGTAGCCAGTGCAGGGAAACCAACACTGGAGTAATGTGCTCTCTCTTCTTGGTTCTGGTTAGTAACCTCGCTGCAGAATTCTGAATCAGCTGAAGTCTGTCTGTGGTGCTTTTTTGGGAAGAGTGCATTACAGTAGTCCAGTCTGCTGGAGATAAAAGCATGGTCCAGTTTTTCAGCATCTTTTTGATTTATAACTGGTATTACTTTGGCTATGTTTCTGAGGTTTTAGTGACTTGTTTTTATGTGGGACTTAAAGTTTAAGTCTGAGTCTAGAGTGACAACCAGACTTGTCACTTCTGGTTGGATCCAGGAGGTGAGTTTGCCCATCCTACTCATCAGCATTTCTTTTTGCTTTCGGGCCAACAAGTAGAATTTCTGTTTTGTCCTCATTTAATTTCAGAAAAAAAATCCATTGGTTTATTACAATAAGGCAGTTTGTTATGGAAAGGGATGGCTGTTACATCATTGGGTTCTGCAGAGATGTATATTTGTGTGTCGTCCACGTAGCTATGGAAGCTCACATTATATTTTCTGATGACATCTTCAAGCGATAGCATATATAAGGAGAATAGTACTGGACCCAGGCAGCTCCCTTGTGGAACCCCATAGCATGTGTCGTGTGTGTTTGACACAACACATGCTTAAGATCTTTAATTTAAACTGTAGCCTGCTTAGCTCATGAAGTCTAATAGATTGTGGCATCAAATTAGGGCCCCAAAAGAGCCTCCTGCTGTGGCCCTCACAAAGCTAGAAACGGCCCCTGATCCAAAATCACCTGCCATGCCGTGATAAGCCCCACCGGGTCCGTAGTGGCCGTGTCCCTTGTGCACGTCAAAGACCTGTCCCAGCAGGCCCAGGTACAGGCCCCTGCTGCCCTCCTCTCCGTCGTACAGCTTTAAGTCGCTGCTGCTCAGGATGCGCAGATCTGCTGATTCATGTCGAGGAGATCCAGACCACGGAGGAGCCACCAAAACTACGGCCACGAGCACAGACACGGCAGCAACCAACACCAAATTAAACATACTGAACACACGGAACCTGTCTGTTCACAAATAAACACATACTGAACTGTGAATTCAACATAATACAAAAAAAACAACCAAAACACAAATAATGACCAAGCAGGTGCTTCCTGTTATGGAATGTCAGAGCGCATGCGCAAAACAGTAACGGCTGTACGTCCATGGGCAGAGAGACGCACAGTACGTGACGTATAGCACGTCAATGCGGTAGTAGCACCAGGTCTGGAGGTTACAGGTCTGTGGACGGACCGGGACTGAAGCACACCCAGGCCCGCGGACAGCCTCGGGAAAGGCCGAGGCCGGTGACACGAACATGGGGAACGCCGAAAGCGGCTGCGGGGGTGGCAGTGGCGACGACGACGACATGGAGACGGAGAGTCCGGGCTTCGCGGAAGACAGTCCGGCCTCTGCGGCCACGGGCTTCGGTATCGGAGGCGGAGGAGGTGGCGCCGGTTCGGCCCGAGGCGGAAGGGGTACCAGCAGCCTGCCGGTGCCCGCTGGAGGACCCCCCAGCCCCGGGGTCCTCCTGGAGCAGGTCAAACTGAGGGAAGCCGCCGCGAGAATCAGCGACTCGGGGGTGGCCATCCAGGAGTCTGTCCTGGCCGGGAATGAAGGGGTCCTGGTCCGGTGGCTGGAGGACCGGCTGAACCGGGGAGAGGAGTCTGTGAATGTGGAGCAGTTCTGCGAGATGTTGGAGAGCAGAGATGCCCCGAGAGATGAGTGTGAAGAGGTGGGTCCAGTAGGGTCCTGCAGGGCCAGAACCGGCTCCATCTGGACCTGGTCTGCTCTCGTCTGGTTTAGATCTGTACTTGTCTGGGCTGGACTGGGGTCCTGTCAGATCCACTGTCCCGGACTGTGGCCTCCAGTGTTAGCTCAGTTATTGTTCAGGTCTGAATGGGTTAAACTAAGGCATGTGCACTTTCGTCTGAGCCCTGCTGACACCACAAACCAGTCCAAAACCGAGCTGAGCTGAGCTGAGCTGGGCCATAGAGAGCACATGCTGGAAGAGCTAGGGTTAAACTGGGATACACTGTACACTGGATGAATATGTGCTGTTTTAAGTTACTTTCAAATCTGTAGGAAAACGAAAATAAACCTACTTTGTCTTTACAAATGAAAGTGATGAAAATAAAACCAAAACCTGCTCAGACACATGTAAACAAAGTCTGGGTTCATTTGATTATTTAAAAAGGAGGATGTGCAAGTTATTTAATTCTATCTTTTAGCTTCTTATTGGCATAATATGAAAAATCAAATCCCTCTAATCAGTTCACTTCATTTATCATCTACAAACACACCCACACATTCTATCTCTAAGTGTTCACACTCAATCCCCTTATTCAGTTTTATTCTGATCGACTGATATGGATTTTTTTGGTGGGGCAAATACCTTTTTTTTTGTTTTGTTTTTTACACATCAGTCTTAGCTGATGTAGAAAAAAAGACTGATACAGGCTGCCAATATTTCGGGCTGATACAGATTTTATTTTTTTTGTCAAATGAAATCAAATGTCAGAACTTCACCTGTCAACAAGAGCATATCAGCCAACACAACAGTCCCATACCGATATAAGAAAAACATGCAAATATTGGCCCGATATATTAGTCTATCATTAGTATAAGCCATCTCTTATTAACTTTGCTGCTGTTTTGTGATTGTTTGAGCTCTTTAAACTGTGTGTGTTGTGAGGTTATGCTTCGTGTGTGTGCTTTGTATATATTAGGCATGTTTCCACTATTGGAACTTCCAGGCCTTTTTTGGGAGACGTACTTTGACCTGACTATGAGTTAGCCCAGTCCTCTCAGGCATTGGCATTGTGTCTCCATACAGAATAGCCCTGTAAGAACCTTGTGATGATGTCATCATATCCATCAGTTGCTATGGTAGCATCACTAATAAAAAGGGCCAAAACAAAGCAGCAGCAGAGGAGGACACCACAACAAGACTAAACATGGACACTCTTCTTGTCCATTCTATCTTCTTCTTTTCACTGTTCTTGTGCTTCATCGTGTGGTAAATTTCCCCCAGCATCTACTCTTGAGTTGTCGCGATCTGATGATGTCATTTGCAACGACCAATCTGCTCAGCGACTCTACTGGGCCACTCTCGAGTACCTACCCTCAAGCAGGAACTCTGTTGGTTCCTGGAAAAGTTCCAAAAGGCAGCCCTGTCAGAATGGCCTGGTCACTGGAAACACGCATTCTGTGAAGTTCCCGAAAAAGGGCCTGGAAGTTCCAATAGTGGAAACACACTTATTGTGTCACTGTATGCTTCCTCTTTTCTGCTCTCAGGCCTTTGGTCAGTTTGATGCAGAGGGTGATGGCGTTGTGGACGTAGAGAGCATGCTGACTGCACTGAAGAACTCCAACGGCGCCAATCTCCAGGGAGAACTGAGTCATGTGATACGACAGTTACAGGCATGTTCGCTGACTCCAGGTATGATATCAGCTTGACAGCGTTGGATTGGCCAGTCTTCAGCTGGACAGTGCTAGCTTGGACCTGAGCTGGAATTACTCGTCAATGGTTTTTTTTGTTTTTCTGTCGTTTTACTAATTTCTTCCAGGTTTCGTCGACATATTCTCCAAGAACAAAGACCGGTTAGGGGCCCATGCCTCCAAGATCCTGAAATTCTTGCACAGGAATCGTATTCCCAGCAGTGCCATCCCCTTTCCTCTGTTAGAGGGCTACAATAGTATCTGCACAATGAGGTCCAGTGTGGTCCAGGACTTTCTGGAGTTCCTCCTGCAGAAGGAGAAAGGTGACATACTCAGCTTTACATTCAAGTCGAGGAGAAGGATTTCCACTCACCCAGGGGACATGAAAAAATAAATCAAATATATAAAAGCCAAATAGAACAGAAGAAGATTAGCATAAAATTAAATCAAAACAAACCTCTGAATATGTTCAATATTTGACAATAAACTGAGTTAAATGTATTTAACATGTTACAGTAGGAAGAGTTTACACGTGGATTTAAAGGGAGTGAAGTGGAGCAACACCACCAGCTGGACAGTCTGTAGAGGACAGTGGACATTTTATGGGGGGCAGTGGACAGTCTGGAGAGAACAGTGGAGACTATGGGGGAAGTCTACAGAGTACAGAGGACAGTGGACACTATGGGGGAAGTCTATGGAGATTATTCTATGAGGGACAGTGGACAGTCTATAGAGGGCTAGGGGACATTCTATGGAGGACAGTACTGACTTCCTCTTGGTAGAATCTGTTTTTCAGTCTTGATGTTATGGGGGGGTTAATATCAGAGGTGCCCTCCCCTTTCTTAGTGTTATAGGTGTTTGTCCCCTCCCCAAAGGTACAGTGGGTAACCCCCCCCCCCCCCCCCCCCAAAAAAAAAAAAAATTCCCCATCCCCTCCAGTGGACAGTGTGGCTGACATCATCCTTGTGTTCCAGACTTGGACATCCAATACCGAGCAGAACTGAACCGGGACCCAGATGTGGACAAGGTCAAGGTGGTCACCCAGTGTTACAGCACCATTGAAGCCTCGTCCAATGTCGCTGAGATTTATAAGATGACCAACGGAGAAACCGCCTCTTACTGGCAGTCAGACGGAAGCGCACGCTCACATTGGATAAGGCACGGACACATTTACAGAAATACACTGTTTTACACACACACACACACAATGTTAATATTGAGTTATAGTTTGTAATTTATATATAATTTTCTTTTTTGTACTTTGTATAAACTTGTATATTCTATTTTCTTACTTATAGATTTTTTGTTTAATTTTCAGATTTATATTTACACCATTCCTTTCTCACATATTGTTTTTTTATTTCTAAAGTTGTACTGACTGGAGCAACACACAATGACAATACATTCTATTCTATTCTTCTTTGTTGTCCTTAGATTAAAGATGAAACCAGACGTGGTGTTGCGCCGCCTGGCCATCGCCGTGGCGTCCAATGACCACAGTTACATGCCTCAGCTGGTCTCTGTGTCTGTGGGGAAGAACCGCCGCTCCTTACAGGAGATCAGAGACATCCGGATCCCCAGCAACGTGACAGGCTACGTCGCGCTGTTGGAGAATGCCAACATCTCACACCCCTGTGAGTCACAAAACCTGCACAGACCAGTGTGGGGGCGGGACTTGTCTGGGGCTGGACGGGGCTTGTCTGATTGAACAGGGCTTATCAGTGATTGGACGGGGTTGAAGGGTAATTGGGTGTGGTTTGTCTGATTGGACGGCGTTTGTCTTTGATTGGCCATGGCTCATCTGTGACTGAACAGGGTTTGTCTGATTGGACGGTCTGAGAAGATTTTAATGAATTACTGACAGAAGATGATGTTCACTGGTGGACAAAACATCAATGTTAACCTTAATGTTAATCTGTTTTATGTGACTTTGAGGAAAATCATATTCACGTCTGGTTTTATGAAGTGAGAAATGACAACAGTTATTAGGAGGGAAATTGTTTTATTTAACCCATAAAGACCCACATGTTTAACATCTGCTAATTCACTAATTGTAATAAATGTTATTTGTATAGATTAGTATATATATATATATATATATATATATATATATTTTATTTTTTTTTAAATACAGGATTTTCACTTAAAAATGCTGAATATTAGAATAAATGGTTATAAATTACTTAACAAGTATTCAAAGAATGTCTACTCTCACCCCTATTTTGTGCCAATCTCAAGTTTCTATGACAACCCATTCTTGAATTAGAGCCAATAATGTGATTTTGATCTTTTTGCAAAATGCGACCTTGACCCTTGGATCTTTACTCCAATGGATCATTGCATCTGATTTGCATTAGCTATATGTATATCCCTATGTAATTTCATGATGATATCTCAAGTATTCATTGGGTTATAGTGTGATATGTCTCTGTGAACACAGACAGACACACACACTGATTACAATAATTTCTCCCAACCAATGGTGGGCAGGATTAAAAAAGTTAAAATGAGAGTGATGATAAAATGATATATATCAGTCAGCTGATATTTCAGGGGGGGGGGTTTGTATCGGTATGGGCTTGTTGAGTTGGCCAATATGCTCTTTTTTTCCTTGTCATGATTTACTGACAGGTGAAAGAAACAGAGGGAAAATAGAAAAGAAACATGGAGGGGCAAAAAGGGGGAAGACAATGAAAAAAGAGTGAAGGGGGGGCAAATGGGGAAAAATGAGAAAAAACACAAGGTGGACATTTGCTAATATGACTTTAGTATAACTGTTTGGGCTGGGGTGATATGCTTTGATGCCAATTTGATTCTTTTGCGATTTTTTTTGGGTGCCTATTCGATTTAAATTTGATATTTCCAATTTTTCCGATTTTTCACTTGCCTTTTTAACACCAGACCAAGTGAAAAAGCTGAAGGATGATGCGTACAGATCACATCAGGAGCCGTAATTCCCCAAAAAATGCACTTCATATGTGAGTCAGTTCAGGTTTATTCAGCAGTAATATATTTGAACCAGACTTTGGGAAGTAAACTTTTACATTTATCTGCACACAACACAAATAGGATCCTTTATAATTAACATATTTCATAATAAAGTGTACTTTAAAGTGTACATGTCCAACTCTGCTCTTCCCTTCTGTTAGAAAGCCCACATACTTTAATTGTTGTTGATTGTTTAACTATATTTATTCAGGAACAACTCATTTTCTCTAAGTTTTCAGATATCCCGCACTGTTGAACACACCAGAGATGTTATTATGGTACTGAACGCACCACCTCCGTGTTTAGAATTAGCTGCTGTGTTGTTGCTCACCCTCTTTTTCCCAACTCTAATTCATATACTCTTGGTTTATTACTGTGTGCAAATGCCACAAGGTGAGATTAATAACACAATACAGTTGGAATAGATATTAGCATAGTGTATTGTTTGTCTGCGCATAAGTTAATGCTGTTTAACGCTGGTGTGTTGCTGAAGCTAATACGATAACAAGCTAGCTGTCATCTGCGTGCCTTCCGTGAGGTGATTTCTGTGTATTCCGTGAGGCATCTGAGTGAGTCATACAGTCGTCTACGGTCTTTACAAGTGGTATTTTTTTCCACCCAGCTTAAATTAATCATTTAAATATGGAGGGAAAAATAAATTTTTGAACCAAAAAATCAATTTGAAAAAACTTAAAACAAAAAATCCTGAGACATATGTGAGTCGATTTTTTTATTTTTTTTTTGTCCCACCCATAATAACGGTCACAATTTTTATTTTCTAATTGTAAGTAAAGTAGATTTTCTGACATTCATTTTTATGTGACAAAAAAAAGAATTGGTATTGGTTCAAATTTTCGGCTTAGAAATATCAGCAGCTGGTATTGGTCATCGGCTAAGGCTGATGTAAAAATATAAAATAAAATAAAACACTCTGTATCGGCTCCAAAGAATCCATATGGGTGGATCACTAAATGGCAACAATGACATTTAAAGTGCTGTTTTGACTCTTTGCTCTAACTGTCTCGTTTCTTGTCCAAACCCAGACGTCCAAATTAACATCAAACGATGTCTGAGCGACGGCTGCGACACACGCATCCACGGCCTGAAGACACTGGGTTATCAGATCACTAAAAGCAAGGAGGTGTCAGTGTCTGACGCCTCAGCCATCTGGTACCTGTCCCTGCTCACCTCCTTGGTCACCGCCTCCATGGAGGCCAATCCAGCACTGGCCCAGACTGTCCTGCAGAGCACACAGTAAGACACACGCTCCTATGGTCCTTAAACACACCACTGTTCTGCAGAGCACACAGTAAGACACACGCTCCTATGGTCCTTAAACACACCACTGTTCTGCAGAGCACACAGTAAGACACACGCTCCTATGGTCCTTAAACACACCACTGTTCTGCAGAGCACACAGTAAGACACACGCTCCTATGGTCCTTAAACACACCACTGTTCTGCAGAGCACACAGTAAGACACACGCTCCTATGGTCCTTAAACACACCACTGTTCTGCAGAGCACACAGTAAGACACATGCTCCTATGGTCCTTAAACACACCACTGTTCTGCAGAGCACACAGTAAGACACATGCTCCTATGGTCCTTAAATACATCACCGTCATGTAAAGCACATAGTAAGACACTCCTGTGGTTCTCAAACAGACCACCATCCTGCAGAGTACACAGTAAGACACACCCTCCTACAGTACTTAAACACACCACCGTGCTGCAGAGCACAGTCAGACACACCCTCCCATGGTCCTTAAATACACCACCCTCCTGCAGAACACAGTAAGACACAACCTTCTACGGCCAACAAGCACACTAGATAGATAGAAGTACTTTATTCATTCCAAGTTGGGAAATTTAGTTGTTGCAGCAGTACAGGCATTGGCGACACTATGGTCCTCAAATGCACCACAGTCCACAAACACACTATAGTCCACAAATGCACCATGGTTGTCAAACAAATGTACTACTACTACCACAAATGTACTACAAACACGCCAAGGTGCACAGATGCAAGGTCCATAAACGCACCGTGGTCAGTGTTTTAGACAATTTAATGCATCTCCATACACTGACAGTTTAAGAAAGTGTAGCTGACAGCTGACTGTTTTGTTTTTGTGTGTGTTTTAGGAAAACCCTCCGCCACATGCCACCACTGTCCCTGACGCCGTCGTCCACAGATTTCCCAAAGTTCTTCTCCTTGAACATCCTGGAGGAGGTGGATGGATTTCTCCTGAGGATAGCAGAGTAATGACCTCCTTGTCTTATATCAGTAACACTGACACCATCCAAGGGAAAACAGGCCCAAGTCAAAGTATTGATCCAGTGTCTGTTCCATTGAATATGATGTGAACACTGTAGGGGTTCAGGGGCTTTAAAAAAAATGCCACGACGTTCATACAATACAACAACTGTGTGCTCTCAGTTATTTCAGCCAAGATGGTGCTGGTGGACACAACAGGGTCCAATCATGTTTATTCCATAATACAAACCGGTTCCAACAGCAGCACAAACACTGAATATACACACAAGAAAATAAACCAGTGTCTACAAAGAACAGCAGTGGAAAAACTGCAATTATACTTTCATATACCTTATTTTTGGTCACACTTGTGATGTGAATTGACATTACAAACTTGAAGGACAAATTTGAAGACTGTAGGTCAAAGGTCAAGTAAAGTTCAAAATCAAATTTTGGATGTAACTTTTCACTTGGTCATCTTACAGACTTCCAATGAGCACCAAAACACTGGTCCTTAAATTCTGCATCTCATGTGTATAGATTTTGAACTATTGTTGACCCAACAGGTCAGGGGTCACTCAGTCAATGCCTAAGAAAAACTAAAATGGACTATAATGGAATAATGAGTTGTGATAGAGACTTAGTTAATATTATTGACTGATAGGAAAACTGGCATGGGCTTCAAAATGGTGTCATGGCCTTTGACCTTAAGTGACCTTGAAAGGCCAAACCCATAACATCATGTTTTGAGAGTGAAATATCCATTAAGAGCTAAAATGTTTGCGAGGGGTGGGGTTTGTTTTGCCTGGCAGCTCTTGTTTAATTTTTTTATAGTGTTTTTTTTCCCCATATTTTGTTTGTGTTTATGTGTTTTTTTCCCATTCGTTGTTTATTTGTCTGTGTGTTTTTCGTTGTGTGTTTGTGTGTGCTTTCTATTGGTTCTTGGTGTGTGTTTTACATTATGTGTTTGTATGTGTTTTCCAGTTATTGTGTGAGTCCGGATGCGGAGCTGACCCTCCTGGCCTTCGCTCTGGCTCGGGGCAGCGTGGCCAAAGTGCTCCAGGCCTTGTCCTGCATCACTGACCATCTGGACACCGAGTACAAGGCATCGTCGCTCATTGTTTCTATGGCGTCAGTGAGACTTCGACTCCTTTATCGCAACGGTACCAGGACACACCCACTTTTACACACACATTCGAAAACATTGGAACAGACATGATTTTATAGGTTATTATTTTACTGGTTCAGCCCACTTCAGATCATTTTGGACTGAATGTGGCCCCTGAATAAAAATGACTTGGACACTCCTGGCCTCATCCACAGTGTTATTCAGTCTGAAACTGATTATTCATTCCAGATTAACTTCATCCGATGTGAAGTGTGCGCTAAAACACCTGCGAGGTAGTGAGTCAGTCCAAACCTTTCGTCTAATTGTGTTCAAGCAAAGACGTCGACGATTGTTTTATGGACTGCACTTATATAGCACTCTTCCACCTTCATGGTGCTCAAAGCGCTTTACATTAGCCCAGTGATTCTCAAATCCGGTCCTCGTGGCCCAGTGTCCTGCATGTTTTACCTATTTCCTTCTTCTATCACACTTAGTTCATTTATTGATCAGCTCTTCAGAAACCTGATAATGACGTAATGGCTTCCAGGTGTGATGGAAGAGGGAGATATTTAATTTAATTTTTATTTAAAATTTTTAAAATGTAATGTATTTATTTAATTAATTTTTAAATTTGAAAATCTTTTATTTTTTTAATTTTTGTAGTTATTTTAATATTTTATTATTTTTAAAAAAATTTAATTAATTTATTTTTTATTTGTAATTTTTTCCAATTATTTAATTTTTGTAATTATTTTTAAAAATGTAAAAAATTTAATAAATTTGTTAATATTTTTATAATTTTTTAAATTTGTATAAGTATTTATTTATGTGTTTATTATTCCTTATTAATTTCATTATTATTATTATTATTATTATAGAAAAGGGAGATATCTGAAACATGCAGGACACTGGGCCATGAGAACCAGATTTGAGAACTACTGAATTAGCCTCACATTCACCCATTCACAGACACACTCATATACCAGTAGGTTTCTATGGTTCTGTCAGTCTGCCTTCTGAGCCACAGCTGCCCTAGTTTGGTTTTGACTTGCAGCGGCTGGTATATGATAAAACATTAAGTCAGACTTTTTGGTTTTGCAGTTTTGACATAACAGTGACTATTGTTTGCCTCCGGGGCCATAAAAGGCTCTATAAACAGTTGCTCTTTTAACACTTTCATCTGCTGCTAAATCAAATTTGATTGTTCCTGTGATGGTGACAATACAGCACTCGACTATGGAAGTAAATCTGTTTCATCATTGAATTTTTAACACTGTTTTTTTTTGTACTGAAATTAAGCATCTGACTTTTTTGTCTCTCAATTCAATTATGTTCATAAATTTAGAATTAAAAAACATCAGCTGCAAAACATTCAGATGATTATGTAAATCAGTTGAAAATTAAGCCAGATATTATTATCTGTTATTTAAGCAGTACATGCACCATTGATAACATTATGTCTTGACCATATTCCTACATCGGTGTCACGTGACCGACCGAATGTACCTTGATTGGCTGGCTGTCAGTTTGACTTAAGATAGAATCAGTTGCTTTTCCTTAGTGTCCCACTTGTGTGATCTTTTTGCATTTTTTGCAGCTGATTTTTTTTTTTTTTTTTTTTTTTTTTTTTTTTGTAGCTGATTTAATTTTTTTTATTAGAAATTTATGAACGTAGTTGACTTCAGACAAAAAGTCAGATGATTTATTTCAGTGGAAAAAAAAACAATGTTAAAAATTCAAAGGATATTAAAATTCAAAATGTGATGAAACAGATTTGCTTCCATACACCCTGTAGTTTTATTTTGTTCTATTCTGTTGTATGTTTTTCTGTCGTCTTCTTGACTGGTTTAAACTGTATGTGTCATTGCAGGTAAACCCCTCCAGTTACATCTGCAAGCCTGTGATGTGAAGAGTAAAGAGGAGAAATCAGGTCCAGATAATATGTTGATGGAGTCTGCAACAGGAGACGGTATGAAATGAGCCTGAACTAACTAAGGATAAACCTGGGTTTAACTGAGCATGAACCCGGGTTTAACTGAGCATGAACCCGGGTTTAACTGACCATGAACCTTGGTTTAACTGAGCACGAATCTGGGTTCAACTGAACATGAACCCGGGTTCAACTGAACATAAATCTGGGTTTAACTCATCACTGCTTTTTGTTCCTCTAAAGGTTTTCTCACCGAAAGTGGGAAGAAGAAAGCCAGTGTGATCCTCTCGACAGAAGACCAGAGCAACTTCCAAGTCACGCAGATGAAAATCAAAGTGAGTTCATCATATTTTTGACAGCATTTAGAACAGTAGAACCCGTAAGAGTTCAATTAATTCCATGACCATTTTATGCTTTACTTGTTTAACCCTGAGTTGACAGCATCATATATAACGCCAAGGAACAAGTATTACTGTACAGTCAATATCTCCAGGAAGGCAGAAAATAATAACTTTTAATTGTTTTTATTGTACCCATTTTATGTACAACAAATTTCAGATTTTTATCTGTGAAAAGCACTTTATAATTACATTTTATTTACTTGCATACTTACACCCAAATCACTTTACATTATTGATCTATTCAATTTATTATTGATCTATTAAATTCATTATTGACCTGTTCAATTCATTATTGATCTTCATTCGCTCTTACATTCACACTCTGGTGGAGGTAAACTACATTTGTAGCCACAGCAGCCCTGGGACAGTCTAACAGAAGTGTGGTTACAAGTTAGCGTTAAACAGCCCCTCCCACCACCAGTGAACATTCATACACCAGCTACTGCCAGGGTCCACTGAACTAAAGTCACTTAAATAAGAACACTGTCCCTGGAACCTGTTCTCTTTGTGTGTCCAGGTGAGAAAGGGTCCAATCGGAGCCAAATGTGGTTTGGTGTTTGCATATAAGGAGGATGACCCGTTTGATGCAGAAAAACATTTTAAGAGGTTTAAAAAGTATGACTCATGGGATTACAAGGACTATAAAGAGTTTGTCCAGAACAGGTGAGTATTCCACAGTGTTGGTGTCTTTATCTTTACCCTGCAGGTGGGTTTTACTCAGGTCACTGCAGGAGGGCTCATATTTAGGTCAGTGGTTTATGAAATAATTATAAAACAAGTGCCAGACACAACAAACCCCTCCCCTTCCAAATGTTTTAGCTCTTAATAGACATCTCCCTCTCAAAACATTAGGCAATGTTAGTTAATAATAGTAACCAAATCTCTGTGTCCACTGGTTTTTCCATTATAGTACATTTTAGTTTTTTGGGTAATGACTGAATGACCCCCGACCTCTTGGATCAACAATAGGTCAAAATCGATACAAACAAGATGCAAAATTGAAAGACCAGCATTTTTGTGTTTATTTGAAGCCTTTATTATGACCATGACCTTTGACCTAGAGTGTTCAAATTTGTTCTTCAAGGCTCTGATGTCAATGCACATCAACAGTGAGAGCAAAAAAAAAGCTAGAGTATACAGGAATTAATATAAAATTGCTGATTTGCTCTTCAATTGGCTACAGTGGGATGATGAGGGGGCAGAAAAGGCCATTTATATTTGATATGGTATATAAACACAGCCTGTGTGTGTAGATCAACCTCAGTGTCTGAGGTGTGTTTGTGTAAATATATGTAAATGTCACCTGACCTGCAGTGGCCGGGCCCCAGCACAGTCAGAGGATGAACCCATTGGCTGGTTTGAACTGGAGGACGACTGGAATGACGTGGAGATAAAACTGCAGCAGTGTCGAGTGGCAAAGGTACACGATAATGTACCAAAAAAAAAAAAAACCTCACACACCTTTTCTGCTTTGAAACCTGACACTCAAACACATTTCTGATGTAATTCCATATGTTTATAGCTGTTTTCGTTCTGTACATGTATTTAACTGAGCTCTGTCCCAAACACTGACAGAACAATTATTTACTTCATTAATTACTTTCTTACTTAATTAATTAATTAATGAATCTACTTAGTTATTTACCTATTTATTTATTCTTGTGAGTTATATCTTGCTAAATGTCTTGGCACATGTTTTTTGTGTATATTTAAATGTCTTGCCCGCAGTAACACATATTTTGATTTGCACTTGCTTTTCAATTAACAACAAAAAAAACACATATTTTAGTCGTTCTGTTCATAAAAAAAAAAAAAAGATGTATGCCAAAAAAGAGCATCTTTTGACTTCTGAGGGAAAAAAAAGAAACAAACTGAAAAATAATCTGACCTCTAATAACCTGAAGTACTAAGTTTGTGTAATTTACTGACCCGGGTCCCAGAGGGTTTGAACTCTGAACTCTTAGATTTAAATCCACTCATCACATTCATCTTTGTTTTTTTCTGCTCTGTTTTCTTCAGTTCCTGATGGTGAAATTCCTGTGCACCAGGCAGGACACAGCCGAACGCCTGGGAGTCCAGTCCCTCAGTTTCAGTGGGTACCTGTGTCCCGGATCAGAGAGACTGGCAGACCTGGACCAGCTGAGTTCAGAGGGGGACAGCTTTGACCATGATGCCGTCCCAGGACTGTGTCTGCTCAACAAGACGCTGTTCTTTATTCAACAGCTCACACGCAATGTGGTAAATGAGCAGCACTTTTTTACAGCAACCAATCATATGGACTTTAAAGGGTTTTGTCAGCTATTGTTATTATTATTATTATTACTATTATTATGCTTAGCATAAGCATTATTTCATTATTATAGTATAATAATTATTATTATTATTTCAGAATCAGAATTCTTTATTTGTCACGTGTGGATGTGCATCCACAGTGAAATGGAAGTGACACTCTCCTTAACTGTGCAAAGATGCAAAACAAATATAACAATATACAAAATATACAAGATAAGAAAGACACGAAATAGTAAAATATAAATAACAATATACAGAAAAATACTAATAAAAAATATAGCCTGGAGGTAATATAAAATGGACATGAATATACATTATTATATATTATTATTATATACATTTTATTATGGTTAACATTATCATTATTTCATTATTATAGTATAATTATTATTATTGCTATTATTATTAACAAGGAAACAGTAGTCCATCTACTTTATATTGTTAAATTCTTGTTAGTTTTCATTCAGGGTAGGTCAATGTTTCCTCCTGTGGTCATTGGAAAAACTGCAGCTCTGAACTTTATTTACATTTACACTCCCTGTAGAGAAATGAAGCCTTGGCATGAGATAAAATAAGACAAATTAACATTTTTTACATTTTTTATTTTTTTTACAGTTTACTGCAGTAAATATAAAAAATAAAGTGGAAGGAAAACAGAAAATATACACATGTGAAACTAAAGAGAGAAAAATCTATTTATATACATTTAGCTTTTTTATTATTATAATTATTCTTAAAAAATTACATTTGATTTGTTTATATGAGATCTCTAAATTACCTGCATTTACTTGAAATAAAACTGAGCTGTATTTCAGTTGATCCAGTTAAAATCTAGCGTAAATGAGTAACAATGCAGTGCCATTGAAGGCGCTTGGGTACCAGCTCTACTGTGGTCAAAGAATGTATGTTCCTGTTGGAATTTTTTGTAGTGTCTCATTGTGTCCATTGTGTCCTGGTGTCTGTGCAGGACGCCTCGTTCTTCAAACAGAAGTATCTGCTGGACTTCACTGGTCTAAATTTGAATGTCTTCTGGGAGTTCTACAGGAAACTCCAGGATATGTGAGTAGGAACTTTGATCCACATGCCCTGTTGACACCTGGATATGTTGAATCATATCATGTGAATTATGAGTAATAATTTTATACATTACTCTTCAGTTCTGGGGTCATTCATGGATGTTGGTGACTTTTAATCTTCCTAACGTTTGTGAAAAAAGTATTTTTTAATGTTATTGCAGTTATATCAGGTAAATGACATGTCTAACCTTGAATAGCTTTTACTGATAGTTTAAAGTGCATATGACACTGAAAAAAAAAAGGTAAAATACATACAAATATCAAAAGTAGGCATACAATACAGTCACTTGAAATTAGTTGTAATCATGAAGACTGAGAAATTGAGTTTGTACAGCTTTTTAAAAGTGTATTTTTTTACGTCCGCTGACAAAATTTCAAAGTGTATGGTGGTCCTCCCCTGGGGGGCATCAGAGGACTTCAGAGGGGGGTGCAGCGTGAGGGGGAAAAACTGATTAAAAAAAGAAAAAACCATATGAACATGTGGTTGGCTAACTACAATACATGTGAGTAGCTAACTACAGTAGGTTTGGCTGGCTAACTGCAGTGCACGTCGGCTAACTACAATACGCCTTAGCTACAGTGCCTTGCGAAAGTATTTGGCCCCCTTGAACTTTGAGACCTTTTGCCACATTTCAGGCTTCAAACATAAAGATATAAAACTGTAATTTTTTGTGAAGAATCAACAACAAGTGGGACACAATCATGAAGTGGAACGAAATTTATTGGATATTTCAAACGTTTTCAACAAATAAAAAACTGAAAAATTGGGTGTGCAAAATTATTCGGCCCCCTTAAGTTAATACTTTGTAGAGCCACCTTTTGCTGCAATTACAGCTGTAAGTCGCTTGGGGTATGTCTCTATCAGTTTTGCACATCGAGAGACTGAAATTTTTGCCCATTCCTCCTTGCAAAACAGCTCGAGCTCAGTGAGGTTGGATGGAGAGCGTTTGTGAACAGCAGTTTTCAGTTCTTTCCACAGATTCTCGATTGGATTCAGGTCTGGACTTTGACTTGGCCATTCTAACACCTGGATATGTTTTTTTGTGAACCATTCCATTGTAGATTTTGCTTTATGTTTTGGATCATTGTCTTGTTGGAAGACAAATCTCCGTCCCAGTCTCAGGTCTTTTGCAGACTCCATCAGGTTTTCTTCCAGAATAGTCCTGTATTTGGCTCCATCCATCTTCCCATCAATTTTAACCATCTTCCCTGTCCCTGCTGAAGAAAAGCAGGCCCAAACCATGATGCTGCCACCACCATGTTTGACAGTGGGGATGGTGTGTTGAGGGTGATGAGCTGTGTTGCTTTTACGCCAAACATAACGTCTTGCATTGTTGCCAAAAAGTTCGATTTTGGTCTCATCTGACCAGAGCACCTTCTTCCACATGTTTGGTGTGTCTCCCAGGTGGCTTGTGGCAAACTTTAAACGACACTTTTTATGGATATCTTTAAGAAATGGCTTTCTTCTTGCCACTCTTCCATAAAGGCCAGATTTGTGCAGTATACGACTGATTGTTGTCCTATGGACAGAATCTCCCACCTCAGCTGTAGACCTCTGCAGTTCATCCAGAGTGATCATGGGCCTCTTGGCTGCATCTCTGATCAGTCTTCTCCTTGTATGAGCTGAAAGTTTAGAGGGACGGCCAGGTCTTGGTAGATTTGCAGTGGTCTGATACTCCTTCCATTTCAATATTATCGCTTGTACAGTACTCCTTGGGATGTTTAAAGCTTGGGAAATCTTTTTGTATCCAAATCCAGCTTTAAGCTTCTCCACAACAGTATCTCGGACCTGCCTGGTGTGTTCCTTGTTCTTCATGATGCTCTCTGCGCTTTAAACGGACCTCTGAGACTATCACAGTGCAGGTGCATTTATACGGAGACTTGATTACACACCGGTGGATTCCATTTATCATCATTAGTCATTTAGGCCAACATTGGATCATTCAGAGATCCTCACTGAACTTCTGGAGAGAGTTTGCTGCACTGAAAGTAAAGGGGCCGAATAATTTTGCACGCCCAATTTTTCAGTTTTTTATTTGTTAAAACAGTTTGAAATATCCAATAAATTTTATTCCACTTCATGATTGTGTCCCACTTGTTGTTGATTCTTCACAAAAAATTACAGTTTTATATCTTTATGTTTGAAGCCTGAAATGTGGCAAAAGGTCACAAAGTTCAAGGGGGCCAAATACTTTCGCAAGGCACTGTAACTACAGTATGCCTTGGCAGAGGTCTGCTCTCTGAGAGTGCTTTTCTAGTTCTATTACATGCGGTTAACTAACTACAGTATATGCAAGAAGCAAAGTCACACCTGAAGTGAAAGTGAAACAAGACACAGAGTCTGAAATGAGCAGAAACCAATGATTTAAAGTTTGTTCTTTTCATGGATCAGTCCTGACAATGCTCCGCCCCCACAGTGTGTTCTTTACAGAGGTGTTAGTATGAGACCATGTCAACTCCAGTGTCAGATTGAAACAAAGAACAGGAGTCTGAAGGATGAGTTTTAGGATAGGAAGATTAATGAACTGTGAACGTTTTAAAACACACAAAGGTTTTGAAATATGAGAAATTATATTTTAGATTACAATTGTGTTGATATGGTCCATATTCTATTTATGGATGGATTTCTGAGACATGGACTGTGAGTGTTTCACCCTGTTAGGGACATTTTCATATGTACTGTAATGTTTAAAACATTTAATAATACTAAGTTGTTGGTTTTTTGTTGTTTTTTTTTTACTCTCTGCTTGTTGTCTTTGTGTCAGTGATGGAGATGAGGTGATGAAGAGCAGAGTTCTGCTGCTCCAGCTCATGCAGAACTGTTTCCCCATGCTCCTCAATCCACTGGAGCCCAAAGCATTAGAGGAGAGTAGGTCGTCCAATGAGGGAGTGGCAGCGGGGGCGGGTCCATCCACATCCAACGGTGCAGAGTCTGCACCTGAGTGTGTAAAGGCTGTGGAGGATCTGTACACACACCTCTGCCACAGTAAGAACCTGCCGTCTGTGGGAGCTTTAGTTACCTGAGGGTGGTGTGAGGACAGGGACTAAAGTGTGTGTGTGTGTTTCAGTTGTGGACAGTTCTGAGGGGGAGTCGCTGGTGCAGAAGGCGTTACATAAGGAGGCGGTGAAAGCCGTTCTGAACGGAGCAGCTGTTTTCTTCCCTGATAAACACATCAGGAGGGACAAACTCTTCCACATGATGGTCAGTAGTTGCTTTTCCATCAGATATACAAGCAAAACTTTACCAATATTTACTCAATGTCGAAAGAACAGAAATGTGCAGGGCCATTTTTTTTCCATTAAATCACAAATGCAATGATTTGTTTATTTATTATCACAAGATGATATGAGAAAGCATTCCATAAACATGAATGGAAATATTCATTATTCTTGTGTTTTATTCCTCTATCTCCTACTAAATTAAAAATAAAATGAAATTATTCACCTAACTGTAGTAGTGAAAAAAACTCTTTCTGCTGCAGTTTTGTGTAATCTACTGTACCATTTGTTTAATGGTGATTTGCTGCTGCCACTGCAACCCAGACCTGGATAAGAGAAAGACAACAAGTACAAGTATTTCTTAAATTTTATTCATATTTTTATTTTTATTCTTATTCAGAAAAACATCACAGAGGAGAACCAGCCGGAGTCAGTGAAGGTGACGTTTGAGTCTCTGTGTAATTACTTCAGGTGAGTGTTTGCATTAAACCCTGTGATATAAAAGTCCAGCAGATGTGATGGACCTTCTGTAGCAGACTTAACTGTCGTTTCCCTCTGTACAGTGAACAGGATCCCAGTGGTCTCCTGCTGCTTCCACCTAAAGGCGCCCCCGCTGACTTCGACATCAGCCCCATTCTGTCAGTGATGGAGACGCTGCTGCTGGTGGCAACCAGGGAGGTGAGGGTTTAGTAGAGTAGTAGAGTGGCTGTTACTGTTATGAGGATTATTGGACATAATTTACATTACCCAGGTTTTATTTATATGATCTGGGTTTATTTTAGATTATCCAGGTTTATATTAGATTATCCAGGTTTATTTTAGATTATTCAGGTTTATTTTAGATTATCCAGGTTTACTTTAGATTATCCAGGTTTATTTTAGATTATTCAGGGTTATTTTAGATTATTCAGGGTTATTTTACCTTTTTTAAGTTCATGTATGAAGATCAACTGAACATGATTAAACTGCAGTTAAAAATATCTCTTTACTGGAAACCATCTCTGAATCGGACTCTACCTGTTGTTTTTGTGTTCACCTCTTGTGTACTTCTTGTTTGTGTCCCAGTGTGAGGTGATGATGGTGGACGAGGGGGGCGGAGCCAGCCGCTCGGTGCTGCTGTCCCTGTTCTGGGCTCTGCAGGGCAGCATGCTGTCCTGGTGTTACTTGCAGCTCAAAGGCGTGGCCTCCTGCCCCACCGCCATGGACCTGGCCAGAGACATCCTCCTCAAATGTGAGATCACGCACACATCCAGCCTTTATGGAGTGTATGGTGTTAACCCTTTAAGTGCCAAAGTCCCAATTTTGCACCAAACAACATTAACAGGGGTTCTTCATATCAAAATTGAATATCATTGGTGAAAAAAACCTCCAGTGCCGAACGGGTTATAAAAGGATTTAAATAAATAAAAACCCAACACATCAGAAAATAAAACTAGAATGAATTACAATAATTAAAATAAGAAAATGGAATAGGAGTTTTTACAAAATATAAAATAAGAGCAGAACTAAATGTAGAATAAAATTTAATAGATATAAAATATGAATACACACAATATTAATGGATAATAAACAGACCTCTTACAAGGTAGACCCCCCCCACCCACTATTTTTGTAATATAATTTTAACATTCCACAAAAAAACAAAGACACATTACACTTCAGTGGTTCATATTTTACTGGTCAGTGGCTCCGGTGCTCAAATGAGTTGGACGTCCCTGCTTGAGTCCAAAGGCTGTAGGATGAGTCTCTATGTGGACAAACGTGGACTGATGTGATGTACTGTCTGTGCAGATGTGGACCAGTTCCTGGCTCAGGTCCAGACCGTCCTGGGTTCCCTTCTGGATCGGTTCACCGGTGCTGAGATCACAGACAAACTGGGCAGCTCCATCTTGGCCACCGTTTTCAGACAACTGGTGAGAAACCTGTCCTGTGGGAGCCTTGCAGGTGTGGTGTGGACCTGAGCAGATTCTAACGTCCTGTCTCCACAGATGGTGTTCCTCCTGGAGCTCTGCTCCCTGGACATCCCCCACAGCATCCTCCTCAGCAGCTTCTCCTCATTGGTGGAACTCCTCAGAAGTCTGTCCAGTGACACTGGGGACATCTTCTCTAAGGTCAGTACAGTTGGTCTAATGGATGGACAGATGTGAGAGGGGGGGGGGGGCTTCTGTTGGACCAAGTGTCACTAATACCAGGCATGCCTGTCAGTGAAATTTGCCATTTGGATCCCAAAATACCCGTGTAACCCATGCAACACATATTAAAACTGATATATGGGCAGCAATCCAACATCAAGACCCAAATCTCCCTTGTTCTTAAAGTGTTCTTATTTGATTGTGTCACAACCCGTAACTAGAAAGTTACCCCACCAGTAGATACAGTCTGTGTGTTCTAATTCTAAACAGTAATGCTTCATGTGTAGAGTCTGCTCGTTTGTCACAAGTCTTTAAGCATTACTGTGGATATCAGGACATACCTCTATTTTATAATTGTAAAATCATGTCGGTGTCACTTTGAAATAAGTAGGAAATGTAACAAAAGTTAAAATTAGGATAGAACTGAAGTAGAATCAAATTAAAATAGACACAGTATACATAGTGTATAACTGAGATTTCCTCGCAGTGGATTAAAGTAATATTTTCCAACTGTTTTATATAGATTTTACTATTTTATACAGAGAATTTTCAAATAATTTTACAGATCAACATTTCAATAATGCTTCACATTTCTTTATTTCTACAAAATCTTTGTCATTTTTAAAAGTATATATATATATATATATATATATATAATTTTTTTTTTTTTTTTTTTTTTTTTTACATTTTGTATAACATTTTTCATTCACTTTAGTTTTTAAAAATTTTTTACAAAAAAATTTAAACAATCTATGATTTTTACTAAAACATTATATTTGAATTAAGTGTAGAATATTCCTGCGAGTAGTTGTAGGTGGGGCCCCAGTGGGCTGCTTTGTCAAGGGCCCTTAATCCCTTACAGACGGCACTGTGGTTCAGTTCTTCAGTGTCACATCACAAACCAAGTTCTGTGGGTGAGTTCTAGCTTTTATGGTCTGTGGTCTAGGTGGATCAGGAGAGTCTGAACCAGGCCCAGCAGCCCGTGGTTCTGCGGACCTGGAACATGGAGTCGCCTCACAACTATGAAAACAGCCGCCATGAGACGTCCATCTTCGCCTGCCCAGGGGCCACGTCCTTTGAAGTGGAGTTTGACGAACGCTGTGAGACGGAGAAAAGGTCAGCTTTGGTCAAACATTAACATGAATGTCATGTGTTTTTTATTATTATCTGAACAGTCCATAAGTCAGGAGCTTCTGTAGCAGTTTCTTCAAACATCTGGTTGGAGGTTGTTTACAATTTTGATCATTTTTTATTTGTACCCTGTCCTGCAAAGGGGGAGATGAGGGTTGTTGTTTTTGGATAGGTTTGTTTAACAGCAAAACTATACCAAATTGGAATTTTGGGAAAAGTAGGTAAAAAAAAATAAATTCTCCATTTACTTATAATGAGTAACATTTCAAATGTCTCTGAAAACATCAATTTTATTTCAGTTTATTCCAAACTTGGCACAAATGTATGATCTGATATCAGCTGTATCTAAGATGTGCAAGGGGCGGAGCTTGTTGTACCTGGAACTACTTTATTTACCCTACCACCACCACCAAAAAAGAAAAAAAGGGGGAGCAAGGGGTGTGGTTTTTGGTTAAGTTTTGTTTGTCAACAACATTCTGAAACAACTACTAGACCAATTTCAATGAATTTTTCAGGAAAGGTGCAAGATGGTCCAGAATAGATCCTATTAGATGTTGTTCAAGGTGATGATACATGTGTTTTCACAATGATCAGAATAGAGCCAATCAGGATTTATTTTCTTTCTTTTCATTCCTGTATACTCAGTTTAACATATACCTTCTTTTTACTCTCACTGTTGATGCTCATTGACATTCGAATAATGAAGGACAAATTTGGAGACTTAAGGTCACAATAAAGGTCAAAATTGAATATTGTATATAACTTTTGAACTTTTCATGTCAGAAACTTCCAATGAGCACCGAAATACTGGTCTTTCAATTCTGCATTGTGTGTGTATAGATTTTTAACTATTGTGCCAAGAGGTCAAGGGTCACTCAGTCAATACATAAAAAACTAAAATGGACTATAATGGAAAAACGAGTGGAGATAGAGACTTACTATTATTGACGGATAGGAAACCTGACATGGGCTTCAAAAATAATGTCATGACTTTTGACCTTGAAAGTTCAAACCCATAATCTCACTTTTTGGGAGGGAGATGTCCATTAAGAGCTAAAATGTTTACAAGGGTTGGGGTTGTTCTTGGCACAACTTGTTTGATTTTTGAAGTATCGTCACTAACCGTCTTCCATATTTGTAGATATGACTACCTGGACTTCACTGATTCCAGAGGAGGGAAAGTTCGCTATGATATGAAGGTCGGGACGGAGAAATGGCCAAAGGTAGGAGTCCAGATAAAGCCTAGATCATCCTTTCCAAGTCCCTCCTCATGTAAACACATCCTCCTCCTCCTGCAGAAAGTGACCTTCGATGCAGGTCCACAGCTTCAGTTCCTGTTCCACTCCGACAGCAGTAATAACGAGTGGGGTTATAAGTTCACAGTGACAGCGCTGGGTCTGCCCGACATCACCATATCCTGGATGTCCGACGTCCAGCTGCTTGTGGCTCGGCTTATGGGACGTTTGGCCTCGAGGACCCTGGCCCTCAAATCCCCTCATGGTGAGACTGGTTTGGCTTCAATCCCGGATAGTTTTCCAGGTAGATAGTTACCGTATTTTCCGGACTACAGAGAGCGCCTGAATATGGCTGCACCCACTAAAATTTTAAAGAAAAGTTATCTGGCTAAGATGATAAGCCACTCATGTCCAAATTGTAATACGACATATTTATACAGAAAGATTCCTGTAGTTTAACTGACAGTTTCCAAACTGTGCACTTGGAGCTTATTGCACCTTTTGTCCAACATGGTTTTCTATTTCAAATGGCAATAAATTCAACTGATATGTATACAGTGGCCAGGAAGTCCAAAATTCTATTACATTTACATGAAACACTTTTACAACTTTAACTTATTTTATTTTCCCCAGAAATCCGCAGTGTTAAGGAGCTTCCACCCGGAAAAATGTTTCATGTTCAGTCTTCGCCACTATGGAAACCCATTCTGAGACACGGTTTATGTGAAAGCAGAGACGTGGATCGAACTAAACCACCTTCAGACCAGGTTTGACCAACACACACTGTCCATCTAACACATGGGCTCATGCACTGGTTAACCCCTTACCATTCCACTGTGATTTTGCTTAGAACACCTGAAAAATCCCTCTGCAAATTAAAACTGCAGCTGTTCTTCAACTGTTAGGAGTACAGATAAAAGAACAGGCTCTTTGTAAAGGTAACACACTGTAGTTTGGACTAAAACTCTCACTCTTGCTGCTTATTTAATAGGTAAAAAGCTGTAGGCTTAGAAACACTAATACATTTAGACCTCCTCCCTCACCTTAATTTAGTGAAAACCAGGGTGTGTAAAGCTGCACTTGGTAGGTATGGACTGAAACACTTTTTTACCAACAACAGACCAAAGTCTTGGCACCTTGCAGTTCAAAGTTGAGAACTTTATTTTTTAAAAAAATTACAGTTTTAGTGCACAGGTTTTAGTGTGCAGATTCTGTTGTCCACACTGAAAAAAAAGATTTCTTTAGTGTAGTAATATTTATTAGGTTCACTGTCACTTTTTTTTTCTTGTTTTCATTTGATACAAGAAAAAAAAAATCAATATTGACTCCAAATATCGGCTTGAAAATATCGGCGGGCTTTATCAGTCATGGGCTAAGGCTGATGTTTACTAGTTTTTACAGTGGAAGGTTTTGTGATGTAACATTTAATCCTGTTCTGATTAAATAAAATGTAATTTGTTTAGTATTTATGCAGATATCTGGTGTAATTAATTTTTTTGCAGGAAATATCCTTCTAAAAAGAAACAAAGAAAATATACCGCCCAAAAATTGCCTTGTTAACAGTATGTTGATGCATCATATCATGATCCCAGTATTGTGATTTGTATCATATTGCCAGACTCTTGCCAACACACACCCATATTCCTATCGTCCTTATATAGAACCCTCCTGGTCTAAAGTCTGACCCTCCAGTTGTTATTATTTATCCCGTAAACGCTGGGTTTGTTTTTCTTTGTAACAGACAAAGGCATGGACTCATGATGAGCTGCTGAATTTCCTGGAAGATTTTGCTCGTTGGAATCCTTCCCAGGAAGTGACTGACGGCAGATCGGAGTTGATGAAGACGCTGGTGCAGTCGTGTAGAAAACAGCCAATGAGGAACGAGATCGCATCTGGACCAAAGCCGGACCAGGCTGTGAACGCCATCTGGGCAGCCATGGTTTACCACACCCCAGCCCTGAACCAGGCCCTCAGAGCCTACGGTAACACCCCCCAGCCCTGACCCCCCCCCCCCCCCCCAGCCCTGACCCCCCCCCCCCCCCTTTGCATGTACCAACTCTAACATGTTCAGTCTCTGAGCCTCATGAATGGACTCTCTGACCTGTTCTCCTCCTTCTGTGTTGATCTCTGTAGTGAACCAAGACTGTAAATCGTGTATCAGTGAAGATTTCGCTCAGGTGTACTCACTGGCCGACGGCATCAGGATGTGGATGGTCAGTGCCGGTGCTCATGTGTGTGAGGTTCTACTGCCTTCACGGGTTCTGGTTCCGCTCTGACCCTGTGTCTTTGTCCTGACAGTTGGAGATGAAGCAGAGATACCTGGTCGGAAAAATGAATGTTCCAGATGACAAAGAAGGAGGCGATGAGGTCACAATGGAGTCACTAGGTAAGCACTGTTACTGAACTGTTACTGAACTGTTACTGAACTGTTACTGAACTGTTACTGAACTGTTACTGAACTGTTACTGAGCAGTTACTGAGCTGTTACTGAACTGTTACTGAACTGTTACTGAGCAGTTACTGAACTGTTACTGAGCAGTTACTGAACTGTTACTGAACTGTTACTGAGCTGTTACTGAGCAGTTACTGAGCTGTTACTGAACTGTTACTGAGCAGTTACTGAACTGTTACTGAGCAGTTACTGAGCAGTTACTGAACTGTTACTGAACTGTTACTGAACTGTTACTGAACTGTTACTGAGCAGTTACTGAGCTGTTACTGAACTGTTACTGAACTGTTACTGAGCAGTTACTGAACTGTTACTGAGCAGTTACTGAGCTGTTGCTGAACTGTTACTGAACTGTTACTGAACTGTTACTGAACAGTTACTGAGCAGTTACTGAGCAGTTACTGAGCTGTTACTGAACTGTTACTGAACTGTTACTGAACTGTTACTGAACTGTTACCGAACTGTTACCGAACTGTTACCGAGCTGTTACTGAACTGTTACTGAACTGCTACTAGACCAGGTCCAGGTGGACAATCCTGTGAGGATGATTGTTATTACCCAAAGGCTGAAACATATTTGATAGAGAGCACAGGAGACAAAAGCATTCAATTTTGCAGAAGTCTTTATTGTTTTCTCTTACCAAATTAAGCATTTGACTTTTAGCCCACTTCCCATGCCCAAAACAAAACGGGAACCCCAATACTTTCAAAAGAAAACCAAATGGCCAGATTAAGAAAAGGATGACATGTGGGTCAGGCCAACCCTGTACAGGACCGTTGGAGCCGAACACATACAATTCCCCCTACCCTATTTAACACAACCCGCAACTAAACCCTGTCAAAATAAATGAACCGAAAACAGGACGTCTACTCACCTAGTCAAATAAAACAGAAACAAAGGCTAGCAGAAAGGCTAAGTTGAAGCCAACACGCATCTTCCGAGCTGAAGCACAAACCCTCTCAGGTGTGTGCGTTCTTGCTACAGTGTCAAAGCTGAATCGGGAGGCGACGCAAATTACAGCAAAAAATAAAATACAAAATATATTGCCTGTCCAATTTATACCTGTTGACAGCGAGAAATCAAAGAATTGATCAACAAACACTATATACAAGATATTACACAAAAATCTTATGAAGGCAAATATATTCATGATATAAGTTTATTTTATCTATTATTATCTAATAAAATAAATTCAGAACATAATGATCCATGTCGTTCTGTGTCTCCCTCTCTGGATTTTTGTTTTAATTTGACCTTCATTTGTCACTGACCCTTGAATGTTAAAGCTTGATCTCCTGTCTGTTCACAGCTCAGATGTGCATAGAGAAGAGTCTGCTGTTGTTCCGGTTCGCTCCATGTGGGGTCCCGTACACAGACACAGACTCCTCGAGACCTGCAGAGGTCGTCACTGCTCTACTCCAGCGCTCCAGTTCCATCTCAGAGGGAGACTTCCAGCCCAGCTCCTCCCAGAAGGCTCTAGGTCAAGGGTCTGAGGATGGAAATGAAGTGAAGGACAAGCAGAACCTGTCCTCTGTGACCCAGTCCCAAACCCAGGCCTCCTGCATCCACACTAAACCAGGGAACAGAGGGTCCACGGAGAGCCTGTCCTCGCAGCCTGGAGACCCCGCCTCCCCCTCCGCCTTCCCCCGTAAAGCACCATTCAGTCGGGCACGTCTGCGCCTCTTGTCCTGCCGCTCTATAGAAGAGCCTCGCACGGTACCGTCTGTCAAAGAGCGCTACCCCATCATCAAACACATCCTCAATTTCATCCGAGACCAGGCTCTGACCACATCCAGGTGATTAATGCTGTATCTGATGGAACATCTGTAGCATCTGTCCTATAGAGAGTAAGGTCAGGCCAGATAAGTTAAAATAAGGTAAGATTTCATAAGGTAAGGTCAGATTCTGTAGCATAAGATGAGGGTGTTTGAGTTCCTGTGTTGAATTGTGGGTAAACACATATAAAACCAACATATAAACAGTATATAAAGGCAGAGAAGACCGTTAGACGATGAATAGTGTAGGATCTATAGATAGTACAAATAAACTTCGACGAAGAGTACAAAATGTAAAATGGCACAAATAACATTTAAACCAAGACATAAATTACCTCCAAATTTTTCAATTTCCATGAGATAAGATACAACTTTATTTATCCCAACATAGGGAAATTTCACAATTGGCAACAACGTGAAAACAAATGAGTGCAAAGAAAAAACTTAGTGAAATTAAATGCAAAGAGAAAAAAATCTGGTATTTATGTCAGTATTTATATACAGGTTTATATAGATTTAAATACTATTTCCTTTCATACATTATAATGCGAGTATGTGGTGGTGGAGGGGTTCTGATGGTAGTGGAGGAAGGACCTTAGTGACGTTCTGCTTCTTCTCTTTCTTCCTTCTTACAGCATTCTGCAGACGTTGTCTCTGAACAAAGCGCAGGCTCTGAGCGTCTGCAAAGTCCTGGAGATGGTGCAGCAGTGTTTACAGTCGTTGGGAAAACCACATCTGTTCCAGGCGCCATGCATCCTGTTCCTGCAGGAGCTGCTGGCCTGTCAGAAGGATTTTACCAGGTAAAGGAGATGGAGAGTGAGAGTGCCCCCTTCAGCTCAGCTATGATACACTCCCATTGTATTCTAAACAGGCTTGTAAATACATTTAGAGGCAATGAAAACGCAACACAAGTTTGAATTCAAATATTTTTTTAGTTGAAAGTAATTTTTTATTTAAAATTTTCAATATACCGGATGGGTTGATCTTGATAAAATGTGTTATTTAGCTGAACTTGTACAATAATAAACACATGCATTAAACATAATGACTACAAGTTGAAAATTAAAAATCATAACAACACATTCAAAAAAAAAAAAAAACAGTCAGTATCGAACATTCACAAAGGCAGGACAATAATCTCAGGCCTCTGTGGGTTTAGATTCTCAACAGACGGATCTATGTTGGAAAGTAAGAAGTGACTTTTGGACCTTGAACATTCATCCTGATTAGTTAGTTATTAACCCTTTAACTCCTGAGACTTTAGCAGTTCACCATAAAAAAAAGAATAAAATAAGTAATAAAATGAACAAAAATGAATAATAAATCAACAAAATAACAAGGCAGTTGGAGACAGCAGACCTCCACCAAGGCTTTATATGGCGTCAAAACGTGACGTGATTGAGCCATAGATGTCTGAAGGTGAGACAATGTCAATGCAAAAAAACGCCAGATTCTATCTTGTCTGAATCCTGAGATATTACCACTGATGTGTTTTAGCTGTTGACCTTTATTGTGACCTTGACCTTTGACCTTCAATGTCCTATTATCCATCATTACTGAAAGTTTCATCAAAATCCGTTCAGAACTTTTTGCGTAATCCTGCTGACAGACAGACAGACAAAAAGACCCGAATTTAATACCTCCTTGGTGGAGGTAATAAGCAACATGAAGGAAGTAAGACACAATAAGGCACAAATGGAACAAAATTTAAGGAAAAAATTAAATAAAATAAAAAACAAAACGTAGAGAAATACACAGAATAAGCAACAACATGAACAAAAACTAGGAAACATTTACAAAATAACATGGGAAAATTTGCAAAAAAATTACTAAAGATTAAGTTCAGAATAAATAAATAACTATGATTGTAATTTCGTCCTAGCTTCCCATCAGTAGGTGAGGTTTGTGTCTGTGGTGTGTGTCACTGTTTGCTCTGCTCTCACATCCTGTCCTTCTGTCCGTCCAGTTACTTCTCCCAGCTGTCGGACAGTGGACAGACGCTTGGAGAGGACGTCAGGTCTTCGTACCATCAGCTGGTCCTGATGTTGGTGGAGGCTGTACAGGGATTCAGTGGACTCAACGAGAAGTAAGAACACGAGTAGAACAGGAGTAGGTGGCTGTGTGTGACTGTGGATGAGGTGGTTGTGGTGGTGGATATGATTGTAGATGTGGCTGTGGTGGGTGTGATGCAGCGCAGTAACCAGTCCTTCCTGTGTCCAGGGCTCTGCTGCCAGCGCTGTCCTGCGTCCAGACCTGCCTGTTGCACCTTCTGGATATGAACTGGGAGGTTCACGACCTTCCTCTGTTTGTAAAGATCCACCTTCCTGACCTCCTGCTCAGCATGTCCCAGGAGAACATCAGTGTCCACGACATCGCCATTAGGTAAGACACACAGAAATGTGATGCTGCCTTCAGGTGCTCTCGGGAAGACCAGATTTTCCACTTAGGAATTTGAAATTGTGCAATTATTCAAACACGCGTTGTGTTTAAATGCTTTTATTGAAATTAAAAACGGCTGACACAGGACTTATCATGACCGTCTATTTGGGTAAAACAGCTCTGAATGTATTAATTAATCTGTGATACAGTACTTTTTTGCAAATTACCTACTGAAACATGAATCAATTAATAAAGATGAACAAAATACTCAACAAAATGAACAAAAGAGAGCCAAAATTATGGGGAAAAGGAACAAAAATTAACAAAATCTTCCAAAATGTATTGAAAAACCTCAATAAAATGATCAAAACACAAATAAATGGACATGAACAAAGTACTCAACAAAATGGAGCCAATGTCATCTTTAGTCTGATGTTTTTGCTTCTGTTTTGTTTGTGTTTTCTATAAATCTGCAGAATCATCCACTAACAGCAGCAGAACATTAGTCAAACCTTTGTTTATCATTGCCTGTGAAACCCTCGTTCTCTCTTATTGAAACGGTCAAAGGTCATTTTCTTAGCTCTGTTTTTTCCCACTTCTCCGACAGTTTTGAGTTAGTAACGAGTATTACCCACATTTCCGACAGCAGGCAGTGTTCATGCATCAGGTAAATGTGTCCGTTTTTAATTTCCTTCTATTGGTTGGAACCTTCAGTCAGTGGACAGAGGAGGATGAAATCACAGATTATAAGAAAAACCAGGAGTGGATGGACGAGTGTATGGACGGGATGTTCGAGAAGTGGTACGACAAGATAGAAGAGGAGGATTCGATGGAGGAGAGGAGGAAGGTACAGCACTGGAAAGGAATCAACTATTGATATTCAAACATATTAAATATTTTACAACACTTACAGAGTACCTTTACATGACCCATGTAGATTTATATTTATTTTTATTAGGGCTGCGGATTAATCTATCATCATGATTAATCTGATAAAAAACAATTTAACGCAGTTAAATAGAACAGTTTGTTTTGTCAAAGGTGTTGAATAAACATGTTAATTGCATATATAATTCATATTTTTGCATATGTTTTGGATATTTCATCAAATTTTTTATGTTTTTTTCTGTACTTTAGAAGAGTTTTTGAAAAGATTTTTGGGTTTTTCATCACTTTCTTGTGTTTCTTTCTTATTTTTTGGTGAATTTTAATGGATTTTAGCACATCTTCATTTTTTGTTTGTGTATTTTATGGGAAATTTGAATAGAAAAAAAACCTGAGACAGAACAGTCAATTGACATGGTGTTTTGCAGACTCTGCAAAAAGGAGTTTTCTTCCATCTTAAGATACCACATTAAAGGAAAGCATCTGCTAGCACTAACCCAATTAATATAGATTAAAAATGAATATCCACTGCAAACTTGTGATTAATCTGATTTAAAATTGTAATCATTTTACAGTACTAATTTATTTTTTCATAAATAAACAACAGAACAGCACAAGTAAACATAGCTATAAATCTTTCTTCTTATCTGATCATATTTTGTCTGAACAAACTTTATTAAGTTTATCAAATTTTATCTTATCAAATCTTATCTTATAGAATCTTACCCAAATGAATAATATTTGATCTTATCCAATCTTATTGAATCACCCAAGATGAAATGAATAAAAATTAACAAAATGTCAATAAAATGATCAAAGCACGAATAAATGAACAAAATACTTAATAAACTGAATAAAATAGAGCCAAAATCATTGCAAAAATTAACAAAATCAACCCAAAGATATTGTAGATAAAGTGTGTGTGTGTGGTTATATTGTTGTTCCACAGATGCACATGTTCATCGCCCGTTACTGCGACCTGCTCAACGTGGTCATTTCCTGTGACGGCTGTGAGCGGATGGCGCCGTGGCACCGCTACCGATGTCTGCAGTGCATGGACATGGATCTGTGCAAGACCTGCTTCCTGAGTAAGTCCTGAGTTCAGCGCACATCTGCTTCATGTGAACATACAAGGTTTAACTGTGGTTTGATCAAAGTCCAAAAGAGAACAGCTGATCACAGCCGAAGAATGTCCAGATTTACTAACACCAGGACACGGATGCAAAACTGTCTTTAGCTCAGATCACAACACCTTCATATTAGCATAATAGTCTATAAATAATGACAAAACCACAGGTTTCTAGTCCCAACAGCTGAAAGTTCTGGTGGACGATTGGCACCAGAAAGTATTAGTCCGTCCGTAAACAATTTTTCCAGATTTTCTTTGAAACAGTCGGTGAGAAAGATATTTGTTGTGGAACATCTTTGGGGTCAGGTCTACCAAGTGTTTTCAAAGAATTAGGAAATATTGATTTGAGTTTTCCTAAGTCCCCATTGATTTATAATGGGGTACATTTCAAAGTGTTATAAATTGAAAACACTTGAAGATTTTAATATAACAAGGCTTACACTATCGGAAGTGAAGGCTACCGGTATATCATAGTGGCATATCCCAAACACCCTCCGATCGTTAAGGATGTTGTGATGCGAGGCATCCGCAGGTCATGACCTTTCATTTGCACTTGATTTGAAGTAAATCAGACAAATGGTTCCAGAGATATGAACAAAAGACTGTTTAATGATTTTAAACTTTTGAGTGCCCCCTTGTGGCCAATCTAGAAATGGTAAGTCATCCAAAATCTAATCGGTTCTTCCCCTTTATTGATATAGAAAATATTAAGTTTCTAAACCAATATTTTTGAAGTTATTGCGTTAATATGAAGGTGGTCAGACCAAAAATATAATATATTGTTTTTTTTATTTTTGGAGAGGTGAAAGTGGCCACAACTAGAGACGTCCACAGCATATATAGAGATGATTGATCACTGATTTCACACATTTAGCTACGTTGATCATTTTTGTCTTGAGAGTTTTTACGTAAAGTGTTTTTACATTAATCTAGATTAAGTGTTTTTACTGTCAAGCTACATTAAACCTTTTGCAGTAAGTTACATTAAACATAACATTAAGCAACGTTAAGCATTTTGACGTCAAGTGATGTTGAGCATTTTTTATATTAAGCATTTTGACATGAAGCTACGTTAAGCGTTTTCATATTAAGTTCACATTTAGACGTTAAGCTACATTAAGTGTTTTGACATTTAGCTGTATTAGATATTTTCATATTAAGCTACATTAAATGATTTTATGTTAGACTACATGAAGCACTTTGACCTTAAGCTACATTAAGTGTTTCGACATTGAGCATTTTTACATTGCGCAACATTAAGTGCTTTTTTGCTAAGCGATGTTAAGTGTTTCAAATGTCCAATCTAAACCCCTGAACATCAGTGGTTCATCATCTTCTTCTGTTCAGGCGGCGCCAAACCCGACGGTCACGAGGACGACCATGAGATGGTGAACATGGAGTATGCCTGTGACCACTGCCTGGGCCTCATCGTTGGCAGCAGAATCAACTGTAATGTGTGCGAAGACTTCGACCTGTGCTTCGGTTGTTATAATGCCAAGAAGTATCCTGACAGGTGACGCACATTGAATGTATCAAAAGCGACAGCAGCAGTTTTTTTCAGCAGCTCTATGGTGAATAATTTAAAGTATCGTGTTTGTTTCAGTCACCTGCCCACCCATCGCATCACCGTCTACCCTATGGTGACCATCCGCATCAGCGACCGCCACCGCCTCATCCAGCCTTACATCCATAATTACTCGTGGCTGCTGTTCGCGGCGTTGGCGCTGTACACATCAGACCTAAGCAGCGAGAAGCAGATGGACGGGGAATCATCAGATGCCGGCGCTCTTTGCCTGGCTTCCGACCTTCAGACCCACTGTTCCCAGCTCATTACCGACTGTCTGCTCAAAGGGCAACCCGGAAAAGGTACCGGCCACTGGGGTATGGGAAGGAAAAGTAGAATACCAGAATATTTTATGAATCGCATTAATTTAAACAAATGCTGAACTCCACTGCCCCTTAAATCCTAATCCTTAACCATAATCATCACCCCTGTATTCCTCTGTTAAACGCTGTTGTGCTTTTTCATGTGTGCCTGATCATTTAGGTCTGCGTTCATCAGCTTTAATTGCCCTCCTCGTATCCAATGAGTCGACCTCTGATAGTGACCTCGGTCCAGTTTCTCCGGCGTCGTCTCAGGAGTTCAGTACAACTGACACCTCATCCTTCACTGGAAGCAACGCAGCGGTCTGTTCACCATCTTCCCCCAGAGACAAGGTACAGCATATGTATTAATGTTATTATTATTAAGGAGTGAGTGGACATTGGATAATGAAATCAAATAGTCAAATTACTATTATTAAAACTAGCATACTGACTTGTCATATTAATACTGTAATACCGTTAATATCTAGGAACTGCACTTTCAAATATAAATATGTACGTGATATATTTTAACAAAGATAATCTAATGTAAATTACAGGACACTAACTTTATCAGAATCTGACAGTAGAGGAGGTTTAAAAGTGCACAGCATGTTCAAGTGGCGAATGTAAACATTAGAAAAACAGAGTGAATTCAGCTGTAAATATAGTTCATATCTGTGGACACATGTCCGTCTAAATCTGCTCATATTCTTGAATCTGTCCATTAGAAGAAACCACCTGGAAAAGAGAAGAAACTGAAAGAAGTGGGTTCTGCTGTCCCTGCTCCAGCAGACGGCTCCGCCCTTTCAGGTTCTGCAGAAGGCTCCGCCCCTCCAGCCTCTGCCGAGGCTGACAAGAGGAAACTGGTTCCCCAGGACACGCTGGACTCACCCAGTCTGAGCCAGACCCCATCTGTGTCCAGTGAGGACGCCCTGTCCCCAGTGGTCCGACGTAAGACCTGGACCGGCCTCAGATGTTCATACATAATATATACCGTATATATAACATTTATGCTGTATATATATTTATTCAGTATAGAGTATGAAATAGATATGGTTTATACAGTATATAGAGTATAAAGTATATATAGTTTATGCAGTATATAGAGTATAAAGTATATATAGTTTATGCAGTATATAGAGTATAAAGTATATATAGTTTATACAGTATATAGAGTAAATTAGATACAGTTTATAGAGTATGTAAAGTTTATACAATACATACAATATATATATATCTATTATAGTCAATATCGACAGTATATATCTGCACATTCTCACTTTCATTTATTTGTTTCATATATTGTCGCTGTCAGGCATAAACTTCTTAAATCTATTTTTGGTCCTTTTTTTTGTCAAAATTATTCTACTGATTAGAAATGTATTCAATCTTTAACCAATGAAAAGCAGATTGTGACAAAGTCTCTGAACTCCATTTATTTAGAATCTACATTGTTTTTCCAGTATCCTGAAAAATAAGACTTTTGGACATAAGAGGATTCTACCTGACAGAGACAGTGTGTTTTTTTTGTATGTGTCTGAGGTTGCGTTATTGTTGTTCAGGTGTCAGTGATCCATCTGTGGCTCCGCCCACTTGTCCTTCTGCTGTAAACTGTTCTATTAGGATGACGCACTGACCGCTTATTTCCCGTTCTCAGATTCAGAGTCTGCAGCGGGGAACGCCCACTCACCTACATCCGACGTTGTCAAGGAGATGGACGAGAGGCTGCCCCAGGTGCCACTTCAGGAGCATGTGTTTTCCGAATGTTCCAGAGAGAGGATCCTGGGACTCTTGGCTGCCATGTTACCTCCAGCCACACCGGTGAGACAAGAGCAGCAGCAACTTTAGGGCTGTTTTTTTAGTTGACACACATGACGTGAGCAACGCGTTTATTTTCATAGTCTACACATTGAACTTAGGTGAGCCAAATGACACCTAAAACACAATACAATATTAGCACAATAGGGGGCAGTTCTGAGTTTGGATGTCAGACTGGGTGATACCGGATGTGTTGACTAAAGAAGAGGCATGTTAATCGTAGCAATGCTGTGGTAATTCACCCAATTCACAGAGAAATAATCACATACACAACCATCAATAATGTTGGACTGAAACTCACTGAGCCTGTCACTGTTCAATTGGTGAACATCCTGTTGGACCCTTCAGTTTAAGAGAACAAAGTACACACAGCAGGTTGGAATATTTAACAATGTTGATTTTGAAATGGCGGTGCAAAACAATTACAATTAAAACTTCAAGCAGTCTCAAAGGCCTTCGCAACTGCCTCCCCTGGCGACCACCTGACCACGCGACGTCCGAGTCAAATTTGTGCCAAATCGGTGTTTATTTGCCCGATCTACAGCCATTTTAGTAAGGGCAATTTTGTAGGAGGCGCTATAGAGCAAAATCGCAATTTCTATTTGTTAACTGGTGTAAAACCGAGAGATAGACGTCTGAGTCCAATTTTAGCCAAATCGGTGTTTGTATGCCCAATCTACAGCCATTTTAGTGAAGGCAATTTTGTAGGGGGCGCTATAGAAAAATATCACCATATCTATTGATAAACTGTTGAAGGATTGAGAGATAGATGTCTGAGTCAAATTTCAGCCAAATCCGTGTTCGTGGCGAAGGCCTAAAAATCCACATGTAGGTTCAGGTTACTTTATCAATACCTGTCGGTAGATTTGTTTTGCAGTTGAGGTGAAAAAACATCCATTTCACATACAATTAATGAGAGATTTTGCTGAAAATCTTTTAATATTGATCCAATAATCCTCAAATTAATCATGTAGTTTTGTAAACATGTACATGATTAGTAAATTAAATATTTTCACTGAAAAATAGCATAAAATACATAAAATATTACAACGAATGGTGCTAAACAATCTAAAGATGATTAAATACAGAGAAGAAGTCATTTTGGGACTGTCACAGATGTCACACTGGGTCCTTTTGGGTTAACCCTTTTAGGACGATTGTGACACATTTTTACATCCACCGTTATTTTTTCCAGAGGTGAATTGATGCACCAGTGATTAGATTACATCAGATTAGATTAAAGCAGATTAACCTAGATCAAATTAGATTAGATTAGATTAGATTGGATCAAAATTAATTGATCCCTCAAGTTCTAGTAGCAGCACAACATGAAATATACAATATAAGAAATATTGTAATATAAGTCAAAAGGAAAGAAAATAACTGTAAAAACTGTGAATTAGTAATAAATAATAAAATAGTAATAATTATATAAAGTATTTTCTGTATATTGTTATAATCTGTACTATCTCTCATTCTCTCTGTAAATATATATTTATAATAACGAATAAGAAGTCATGACATATAAGTAATAATGGGACCAAACATCCACATTTCCACATATTGTTGCAGAGTCTGTTTCCTCTGAACTCTATTGCGATATTGTAACGGTGTTTTGCATTCTCTACTCCCAGCATGCTTTGCGTGGCCTGTCTCTGCCCAGTCTGAGCTGCATCCTGCCGCAGCTGTTCAGGGCCGTCATCTCCAACGCCGGCTCCCTGAACGAAACTTACCATCTGACGCTGGGGCTGCTGGGACAGCTGCTGCTGCGGATCCCGCCCACCCAGGCTGACGCCGCGGTAACGGAGGCACTGGCCGACAAATACGAGCTGCTGACACAAGGAGACGCTTCAGGTTCAGACACACAGGGGTGGAAGACGGTCCAGTTGCTGTTCAGCCTTGGAGCGGTTTGTCTGGACAGGTACGAGAACACACAGGGTCCAACGTACGGCCTGCCATGTGATAGATCAAACTCTTGCCAAACCCGGTTGGAAGAAGAGCGAAAACGTCATTTCCATTAACAAACACTTCCAAAGCCGTCCTCTGTTCATCTTTTAAGGAATGAACATGTGGTAGACAAAACACTGGAAATAGCCGAGTCTATATGGACCCTCGGATACCGAATGCACGCTGCCATTATTGTGTATCTTAAGACTACACTGTTGTTGCTTCTGCTTTACGTCACACCAGCTACAACACCGCCAGGCAGTCCCACCCTGCAACACTGATTGGCTCCTTTGTTATGAAGTAGATTTGATCCGCATGCTACTCAGATGGTTGTGTGAGCGTAGCGTAATGTAACCAGGTGACATAAATCAGGTTATCTAAAAACAGGAGCCAGGTCTAAATTTTCAACCCGAATGTTGTGAAGCAGGTTGGAAGAATTTTTGATTGGCTGAGCTAAAAGACAAACTGTTTTTCAGATCAAACACATTTTCATAATAATATTTTAACTTCACAAATCCACATGTAATGCAGCCAAAATGACACCAAACTTACTTTGCATTATTATTTTGAATATCTCTTTATCTTCTCACCATACACATCTTTATTTCTAAAAGTGCTTTAAAACAGACACAGCTGACACAAAGTGCTGCACACTACAAGGCATAAAACACAGAACAGAGAAAGGAGAACAAGGAAATAAAAGAAATCTAAATGCTATTAAATGCTGACTGCTGTTGGAAAATCCTTCACAGTTTAGGTGTTTAACTGGACAGGTTCTACATGTACCTCCAGTGGACACCATGGGTTCCAGCCCAAACCTAGAATGAGGCGTAGACTAATGAAAAACCCATGTCCGGATTAGAAAAACCACAAGGATCCACACATTTTAACACCAAACTGTCTTTATTTAGAGTTTATAGAAGACTATTTACAACCGTGTTTTCACATCTAATGCACTGACACCAGCGAGGTTTAACTGTCCACATTTGGGGCTGATGGGGGGGGGGTCAGTATCTGTCCGAAAAAATCCATATTGGTTGATCACTACTAAGTGTGCAAAAAAAAATTTATTTATGTAATCATAATTGTGCTTTATAATGTAGATATAAGATAGAACAACAAATGAGTCCATTTCAGATTGTTATTGCTGAGCTGTTTATATGTGTTAAATTTAAATGTGTGTGTTGTTGTGTGAATGTGAAGCCTCCTCTGCTTTGTTTCCTGTCGGTTCCAGTCGTATCGGGCTGGACTGGGCCTGCACCGTGGCAGATATTCTCCACAGTCTGAACACCTGTTCTGATTGGAGCACCGTTATCGCTGCCTTCACTGATCATTGTATTCAGCAGCTTCCAAACACTCTGAAACGCACCAACCTGTTTACACTGTTAGTGTTGGTGGGATTCCCTGAGGTACCGCACTCACACATGAGCATGTTTTTAATTAGTAGTAGAATTATTACAATTATTATTAGCAGTAATATTGTTATTAGTAATAGTATTATTACCAGGATTCATACAGAGACACCTCATTACCGTGTCATGGACATGTATGTGGAAGTACCGGTAAACTCTGTTGTTCGACCTCAAGTCAGTTTTCTACCCTTCAAAAACAGCTAGAAACAAAGCAATCCTGGCATTTTTTTTTAAATAGAACCAACACACTGAATGCATTCATTCAGTGGAGAACACAGAAATATTCATGAAATAACTATGGAATGACACCTTTAACACTTTAACTTTTTATTCTCATCGTTTAAAGTCGACTTGTGTTTTTAGGAGTATGTAGTCAAAAGTATTGGTGTGTCTATGAACCCTGTATTACTATTAGTACTATTATGCTAATTATTATTATTAATAGTAATAGTAGTATTGGTATTATTATTATTACTTACAGACCTACTTATTACTTATATGTTTAGTACTGTTATGAATATAGTGATTATTGATCACTTGGTTATTGTACGATTTTTCTATTTATTTACACTCTTACACTTATCAGTATCATTACTAATATCACTTTTTATATTATAACGATCATGATCATTCTTATTACCTTCCAAAAATTGTATTACTTGTTACTTACCATTGTTACAACTCTTATTATTAACACTTCATTGTATGTATTATAATTATGGTTATCAAGGGATTCTTAAAATGTACATGTTCTTCATATTCTAATATTATGTAGTAATGACTTGTTAATTATTTTTAGTTATTCATACTCTCTGGTTGGTTCTTCTGTGTACTTTACTGTCTCCTACCTGTGGTACCCAGACTTGACTCTCGCGTTCCTTTTTAGGTTCTTTGCGTTGGAACCCAGACGGTGTTTATTGACAACGCCAACGAACAGCACAACATGATTCTCCTCAAACACTTCACAGAGAAGAACCATGCCGCTGTGGTCGACGTCAAAACACGCAAGAGGAAAACGGGTTAGTCCACTAGTACCTTTAGAACCGCATCACTGACCTTTAATGTTGAAGTCAAAGGTCAAGGTCGCCACACGTGTTTTCAAAGTGATCAGAGATAGGGCAAATCAGGAATTTCCTTTTCATTCCTGCATACTCAGTTTTGCACATAGCTTCTTTTTCGCGCTCACTGTTGATGTTCATTGACATCAGAACCCTGAAGGACAAATTTGAAGACTCGAGGTCAAAGGTCACAATAAATGTCCAAATTAAATTTTGGACATAACTTTTGAACTATTCATCTTACAGACTTCCAATGAGCAGTAAAATGTTTTTTTAATTTGGCGTCTTGTGTGTATAGATTTTGACTCGGTTAGACTATAACGGAATCATGAGTGGAGATAAAGACTTAGTTACTATTATTGACAGATAGGTAACCTGGCATGGGCTTCAAAATGGAGTCAGCATCTTTGATGTTTAGTGATCTTGAAAGGTCTGTCACATCGTCTCACATTTTGAGAGATGTGCATTAAGAGCTAAAACATTTGTGAGGGGTGGGCTTTGTTGTGCCTGGCACCATTTATTTATTCTGTTCCTATTTCACTGGTTCTTATCGACTTTAGATGACATTGGTCTGAACTTAGAACCTGAACTAAAATGTTTTGCATATCATTGATTGTTAATATTTTCTAATTCAATATTTACTAATTACTATTTACTTTTCAATATTTACTGATTCATCCCACGGATCAGATTGGACCCTATGGTGGTCAGTTCTGGCCCATGGACCACATGTTTGACACCTCTAGTTTAGACGTGTACAAACTCATTTCTTCATCCACTTGTTCTAAATATTTACATGAGTTCAACTATAAATACATTCGAATGAACTTTATAAATGAACATAAGTGTTTGTGTTTTCTGTGTTTGGTAGTGAAGGACTATCAGCTGATCCAGTCCCAAGACTCGACCACCACCGGCGTCCCCAGGCAGACAGAAGCTTTGCCAAAGACGCTGCTCAGTCGCTACTTGAGCAATTTCACCTCCATCATCAGCCACCTCCTGCAGGCTAACCAGGACAACGGCGCTGCCGATGCCGTGGAGGCATCTTGGGTCCTGTCACTGGCCCTTAAAGGCCTCTACAACACCCTTAAGGTACGCACCTTTAACCCTTAAAGACCCAAATGTCCTCCTTTAACCATTAAAGACCCAAATGCCTATCCTGACTGTCGCCAGATGTTATCTTACAATACCATCTGGGACCCTTCTGCAACCAATCGGTTTTCAAAGGAGGGGCCTTATCTAAAATCCTTGGATGTGATTAGATGAAAAATCTGTCTGTCATCTCGACTGATGATGTTTTTTTTATTCTGTCCTGCTGTTTGTGGTTGCCATAGAAACAGGGCGTGGCAGAGGCACAGGAGGCTTTCCAGCAGTGCGGCCTGACTCAGCTGCTGGTGCGGAAGTGCAGTAAAGGGACAGGCTTCAGTAAACTGTGGCTCCTGCGAGACCTGGAGATCCTGTCCATCATGCTCTACTCCTCCAAGAGGGAGATCCACTCCATGGCCCAGGACCCGGACCGGGACCACAGGGACCAGGATAAGGAGCATGACTCCGATCACTCCAGCTGCGGTGCCGACGAACCCGACATCAACAAACCTGACCCTCTTGAAGGCCTGGATGAGGAAACTAAGATCTGCTTCCAGGTAACGGAGGGACACGGCACCCCATAGGCTCATAAATGGGAAAAATACAAAGAAATGTTATAATCTGAAATTTCCGTTTCGGACATAGATCACCCACGATGCCTTAAATGCTCCTATGCCCATCCTGAGAGCCATGTATGAGCTGCAGATGAAAAGAACCGACTCGTTCTTCCTGGAGGTTCAGAAGAGGTGGGTAGGGCCTGCACCGCCGTCACATGACTGACACCACAAAGAGTTCAAGAGTACGAAAATAAAAGAGTAAAAGGAAAAAAAATCTAACCGTTAGAGTTAGTCGAAGAGTAAAATGGTTAGAGTGAAAATAAAACAAACTAAGAGTTAGTCACAGCCAAAGATGTGAAGAGTTTAAGAGTCAGTGAAAGAGCAAAAGATTCAGAGTAGAAGAGTCGGTCAATGTTTCAGAGTTAAAGATTCAGAGCCAAAGAGTTAGACTCAGTGTAAAATATTCAGTGTCAAAAATGTAGTGTCAATGATTCATTCTTCCTTGCTTTTTTCTTGTTTCTTTCTTTCTTTCTTTCTCTCTCTCTCTCTCTCTCTGCCCCTCCCTCCCTTCCTGTCTTCTTGACACGCAGTATAACTCCGTCCCAGATCAAACGTCCATCTTCTACTCATGTTCTAATGTTTTCAGATTCGACGGGGAGGAGATAAAGACGGACGAGACGATCCGAACTCTGGCGCAGAAGTGGCAGCCGGCCCGACGTGCACGGGCTGAGGAGCGCAACACTAAGGCCGTGGACACCGACATGATTGTGGTGTCCTGCATGGTGAGTGAGTCTTGTGCACACCGCCGTCCATCCTCCTGCAGAGATTCTGCTCGGTCGTTTTTCAGTTTGTTCTGATCAGCTTTTGCATCTCAGTCCAAACCCAGCCACTGTGAAAAGGCCACAGAGGAACTCAACGTGGTGGCGCAGAAGCTCATCACTAATTCGGAGAGCGACCTCCAGCTCAGCTACGCCAAACAGCGACGCACCAAGAGCTCTGCGCTGCTGCACAAAGAGCTGGACGTACGCAGCAACCGGGCGGTCCGCCAGTACCTGGTCAAGGTCAACCAGGCCATTGCCACACTGTACGCCCGCCACATCCTGGCTTCACTGCTCGCCGACTGGCCCGCAGAGACGGCGCTGAGTGAGGAGGCGCTGGAGCTGAATGGAGCCTCCCATATGGCCTACATCCTGGATATGCTGATGCAGCTGGAGGAGAGGCCACTGTGGGAGAAGGTGAGACCAGACCTGCATCTGTACCCTGACGCAGACCTGAGTAAGAGTTAAAGAGGCAGAGAAAAAAGGGCTAAAGATTCAAAGACTAAAAGAGTCATAGTGAAAAAGGTAAAGAGTCATAGTGAAAGAGGCAAAGCATCGGAGTAAAAGAGGTAAAGAGTCAGAGTGAAATATTGAAAAGGTAGAATAAAATAAAATAGCGGATGTGAGAGTTGTATCATATTTAGAATAAATTCAGTCGAGTATCACTGAATGAGTGCCTACATGACCTGTGTTTTTCATGCGTGGTGCATTGTGGGTATGTTTGTGCTCAGAGCTCATGTGTAGCCTAGCCGTGCTAAGACGTCCCTAGCGGCAGCGAATCTAATTTGCTACCGGGGATGGTCTAGTTAGGCTCAATCTAACTTTTCGCTCGATTTTACTGAAACTGGCCGACAATTTGGAGAGAAACAATCAGAAACAACCATAGAAGAAGAACAACAACAACAGATGGCAGCCCACTGGGTGGTGGTTTCCTTTTATAAAAGATGAGTGAAGAATGTGACCAAACCCCAGAAATCTTTAAAAATTTTTTACAGAAGCGACAACAGTCGTTAAGCTCCATAATCCCCAATTTTGTTTAGTCATTCGTAACTTTCTCTGGACTCTTCTTTGAACTTTCCAGCGTTCTAACTACGTCATCCTAAAGATTACGCTGATTGGTTGTAGTACCATCTAAGGATCAACCAATACTCCTTCCTCCCCTCTCGATGCCGATCCAGATTTTTTCCATCACCCTTGGCCGATATGGACTGTCAATTTCCTTAAGGCGATATTTGGGGCCGATCTGGGTATAAAAAAAAAAAAAAAAAAAAGGCAAATATTCCAGGTCCCAAGTTAAAAATAAACATTTAACAGTAACAAATAAAAATAAAAGACAAGTTGAGGTAAAACTTGTAACATTTAAACAACCAGTAAAACATAAAATACTTAATTATATTTAAAATAATTGCAAACAAGTAACATTGTGCACATTACACTTTCCATATTTTAGGAGCCATTTTCACTTTCAAATTCAGTATTGTGCACTGTGCAGAATATGTTACTTGTTTGTAACTTTAATTGTTTAAATATTTATTTTATGTTATACAAGTTGTTTAAAAGCACTAAGACAATTTTTAGTTTTGCAAAAAATGCAAAGATATTTTTATTTTGGACATTACTTGATTATTAGAGTGTGTCAAAGTGCAACGAAACATCGGCCCGATATATTGGCCAGCTGATGTAACGATCAACCCTAAGTACTGTCCTGTTCCTTACAGAAGGATTTGAAAGACAACCTTTTAGCCTGCCTCCCCTGTCTATGAAGCATTTACAGGGGAGATACTAAGATATTATAGTACTTTATTGTCATCATACAATTGTACAACGAAATGTGTGCTCTGCGTTTAATCCACCCTTCTATGGAGCAGTGGGCACCCATGGGTGGTGCCCAGGGACTCATCTCCAGCTGTAGAGCCAGGCTCATGGTCAGTTCCCTGGCTGGAGGATTTTAACCTAACCAACATGATTTTGGGTGATGGGGGAAACCGGGGCACCCAGAGGAAACCATCCAAATACAGGGAGAGAAACATGCAGAAAGGCCCACAAGGTCCGGAAATCGAACCCAGGTCTTCTTGGGTCTTGCTGTGAGGCAAGAGATTCACCTGTGGCTTGTCAACATCAGCTCCACCTGTGCCTCTTAAAAAGGGTTTTGTTGCTGATCTCTAGAGGACCTTTGCTTGTTTCCTGTCCTGGCCTCCATGCTGACTCCATTTAGTTTAGTGAGATCAATCTACACATCCACTCACCACCCGCACTCACAACACCATTGCATGCACACTGACTTACATATTCAAGTTATTTAATAAATATTGCTATACTGCTAATTTTAGTGTGATCTCCCCTCTTTGTTGCTACTTGTGAGCCAGAGTAGTAACAAGTGGGAACATGAGCTCAATGGGGATAGCTCAGTAAGGCTACATGTGTGGTGTAATGTGGGTATGTTTATGTGCAGAGTTCATGTGTGGTGCATTGTGGGTATGTTTGTGTTCAGATCCTGCAGAGGGTGTTGAAGGGCTGCAGTCAGAGTATGCTGTGCAGTTTGTCTCTGACCGCCTGTCAGTTCATGGAGGAGCCTGGGATGGCGCTGCAAGTCCGAGAGTCCAAACACCCCTATGACAACAACACCATCTTTGAGGTATTTGGATTTAATATCAAACAACTGACACATGGAAGCTATTGTATTTTATGTTCTGAAAGGCATTGGAAATAATGAAGATGATGATTATTATCATAATTGGAATAATTAGAATTATTATTATTATTGGCAAAATGATTATTAGTATATTTACTATTTGGTAAATATACCAATGACTATTACCAACTACTAATAGACTGCCCTGTCTATTATTGTCTTCTTTATTATTATTATGTTGTTATTACCTCCACCAAGGAGGTTATATTTTTGCTCTGTGTCTGCCTGTGTACAACATAACTCGAAAACGTATGGATGGATTTTGATACAATTTTCAGGGTATGGTAGTAATGGGGAGATCAACAAATTATTAGATTTTGGTGGAGGTCTGCACTCTCAGAATGGTTTTCTAGTTATCATTATTATCATCATTGTTGTCTTCATCATCATAATTATTACTATTTCTTACTATTATTTATTGTCGTCACTGTCATTTTTAAAATTATGTTATTATCATCATTGTCTTCCTCATCATCATTATTATTACTATTTTTGCGATTATTTGCTATTATTCTTGTCATTGTCATGTTTGACATTATTGTTATTATTATCATTATTATTCTTTTTTTTTACTATTTGTTATTATTATCATTATTATTATAATGATGATAATAATTATTTACATTTATTTATTTATGTTCTAATTTGCCATTGCAGTCTATTACCTTAACAAATCCATTCACATGTCTGTCCTCTAGTCCATCCTCAGGAGACGTGCTTTTCCTTATAACCTTCTGTTAAACTGAACTTGACTCCTGTTCCTGTGTTCGGCTCATCGTTAGTATCTCAATCGTAGTCGTTCCTCTCCTTCATCGTTAGTATCTCTCTGTTGTCGTCTCCTTCAGGATAAGGTGCACATCCCTGGCGCCATCTACCTGTCGGTGAAGTTCGACTCTCGCTGCTACACAGAGGAAGGATGTGATGAACTCATCATGTCCAGCAGCAGCGATTACCTGCAGGATGTCCACAACTTCAGCGGCTCTCCGCCCAAGTGGTCCGACTTCGAGATCCCTGGTAAACAAATGCCAAAATACACAAACATCATCGTCATTAGCAACTTCATCAAACATATTCTTCGATCAAACTAACGGTCATATTTTAATTCCAGTCTTTTATGCATCTTCACAGTTTTAACAAATTTTTTTATTTATTTTTGACTATTAAAATGTGTTGTGTTTAGAACGTGTAAAAAGTCACAGATATAAATATAGGTATTATGGGTCAATTATAGAAGTTTTATTATTAGATGGATGGACAGATAATTTAATTTCACACAATGCACTGCAGAAATTAAATATCAATGCACAGTCAACATGGTTAAAAACAGATTAAATTTTAAAAGTACTCTGAGAAAGCAGACCTCCGCCAAGGCAGACCCCTCCCACTCCATCATTTTTGTGCTAGAACATCGCAAAATTTGCGAAGTTTTCGGGAAAAATAACCACTACATAAATGGCTTCAGCTCAGACATGCGAATACCGATTTCCCTGAAATTTGACTCGTCTATCTCTCAGTCCTACAGCCGCTTATCAATAGAAATTGTAATTTTGTTGTATAGTGCCCCCTACAAATTAATCTTTACTAAAACTGTTGTAGTTTGGACATACAAGCTGAAATTTGACTCCGTTGTCAGTCTCACAGTTCTACATACATTCAACACACAACATTTCAAATAAGTCACTCTATAGCGCCCCCTACATATTCATATAAAAGCATACATTTCTGGCAGTATATCGCATCCTGCCCACTTTACGATGTCATCTCACCATCGGCTGTCGCACAGGGAGGCAGTCGCCCATAAGTTGATGTTGATCATTTTGTCCATTCTGTTATTTATGTTGTTGATTATGTTTGTTAATTTTGCTGATTATTTAGTTAATTTTTTTTATCAGATTCACACACAGAACAGAGTTCTGGTTCTATTTTTGTTCATCTGCCCTGTGTTTGTTCCAGGTGACACCCTCTACTACAGGTTTCTGTCAGATATGAGTAACACCGAGTGGGGCTACAAGTTCACGGTCACTGGAGGTCACAGAGGTCGATTCCAGACAGGTACAAATGACCCGATTGGACAAATGCTGTCACATGACCACAGGCTGTGTATTATTATTATTTTTTTCACCATTCTCACCTTTGCTCAGGTTTCGAGATCCTGAAGCAGATGTTGGCTGACGACCAGGTGCTCAGTCACCTGCCGCTGTCTGACATCTGGGAGTGGCAGGTAGGCGTGGCCTGCCGACAGACAGGGAACCAGCGACTCAAAGCCGTTCACCTGTTGCTCCGCCTCCTCCAGTGTCAGTCACAAACGTAAGCGTCTTGCCCCGCCCACAACTTCGGTGCTATTGTACCTTATTGTGTGACATTTACAGCCAGCTTTATTTACAGAGAAGTTTAAAAACAACCACTGCAGAAGCAAAGTACAAAAAAACACTCTAATAAATGTTTTGATAAATACATGCATGAATTAGAAAAGTTAAATAAAATATATAAATAATATTTTCTATAAAAAAATGTAAATAAAAAATTTAATAAATACAAAATAAATATATACAAATAAATATTTTAATAAAGAAGTAAACACAAAATTATATATATATATATATATATATATATATATATATATATATATATATATATATATATATAATGAACAAAATGTTAAATAAAAAACAAATACAAAATTTATAGATATAAATAAATATTTACATTTTTAAAGTACAAGAAAATTAAAAAAATATATAAATCAATCTTTTAATCAAAAACTAATAAAAAATATATAGATATATAATATATATAAAATAAATAAATAAAATATACAACAATAAACATTAATAAAAAAAATTATATGAATGTATAAACATGAGTATTACCAGTTTTCAAATTATTTCATAATTAGGGCAGTGAAATATAACATAAATATATTTTATAAATTGGACATTTAAATTCACTTTGTTTTCATCACACATTTAATTATATATTTCATAAATAAAAGGTATTTGGCTCATATTTGTGCAAAATTATTGGTTTAAGCTGCAGGAGTTAAATAAAATAATATAAAATGATGGAGTAATATAGTTCACACCATCATGTAACATAATTCTTCACCTGAAAAACATCAAATGCTCACATACGTAGATGTGGTTCTTTGTTTGTGTCCTAAGTCGCAGACGTAGAAATGTATATAAATGGTTCTTTGTGTGTTTTACCTGCACGTTAGAATTAAACCAACAAACACACTTTGCATAAAAGCTTCCATTAAAGTTTCATCTCCTGAAAATCACCACGGAAACGAGGGAAATGACATGTCTATGGATTTGTATCTATCCACACTGACTCAGCACCTGGACTCTAGGACCAGACCCAGATCTGCATCCAGACACAGGTCCTGCTCCAGGTCCATGAGGTTCTGCTCCTGTGTCTAATGCTGCTGTTTTTCCTGCAGAGCCTGTGAGCTGACGCTCCTTCGTCCTCTGTGGCAGCTGTTCATGTCCATGGAAAACAGTCTGAGCCATGACCCCACCAGTATCACCGTCCTGCTGCCGCTGCACCGAGCACTCACTGAGCTGTTCTTCATCGCAGAGGCTCGAGCCATTGTGAGACACACACACACACACACACACACACACACACACACACACACACACACACACACACGTCACAACCAGGGTCAAAGAGAAGGCAGACATTTAGGTCTTTAAAGGTTAAAAGTGGACATTTAGGTCTTTAAGGGTTAATGGTGGACGTTTAGGTCTTTAAGAGTTAAATTTGGATGTCTTGGTCTTTAACGGTTAATGGTGGACGTTTAGGTCTTTAAGGGTTAAAAGTGGACGTTTAAGTCTTTAAGGGTTAATGGTGGACGTTTAGGTCTTTAAGGGTTAATGGTGGACATTTAGGTCTTTAAGGGTTAAATTTGGACGTCTTGGTCTTTAAAGGTTAAAAGTGGACATTTAGGTCTTTAAGGGTTAATGGTGGACGTTTAGGTCTTTAAGGGTTAAATTTGGACGCCTTGGTCTTTAAGGGTTAAAAGTGGACATTTAGGTCTTTAAGGGTTAATGGTGGACGTTTCGGTCTTTAAGGGTTAAAAGTGGACATTTAGGTCTTTAAGGGTTAAAAGTGGACGTTTAAGTCTTTAAGGGTTAATGGTGGACATTTAGGTCTTTAAGGGTTAATGGTGGACGTTTAGGTCTTTAAGGGTTAAAAGTGGACGTTTAAGTCTTTAAGGGTTAATGGTGGACATTTAGGTCTTTAAGGGTTAAATTTGGACGTCTTGGTCTTTAAAGGTTAAAAGTGGACATTTAGGTCTTTAAGGGTTAATGGTGGACGTTTAGGTCTTTAAGGGTTAAATTTGGACGTCTTGGTCTTTAAGGGTTAATGGTGGACGTTTAGGTCTTTAAGGGTTAAATTTGGACGCCTTGGTCTTTAAGGGTTAAAAGTGGACATGTAGGTCTTTAAGGGTTAATGGTGGACGTTTAGGTCTTTAAGGGTTAAAAGTGGACGTTTAGGTCTTTAAGGGTTAATAGTGGACGTTTAGGTCTTTAAGGGTTAAAGTATCTTGGTGTATTTTGGCTCTATTTCTTTTGTGACATCAGCATGTTTTTTTTTCCTCAGTCCACCTGCTCAGTCCTGGGCCAGTGGCCAGAGCCCGGCCCCTCCATCTGCCAGAACCCCCCCCCCCATTCTGTGATGTCTATGCTCAGTCTATGAAACACATTGAATTATTAATTAACAGGAGTCTAACCAAAGTTCCCATGTGGAGAGGTGACAGTTACCTCAGAGGTGTCAAACGTAAGGCCCCTGAACCAAAACCGGCCCACTGAAGGGTCCAGTCCAGTCCCCTGGATCAATTTCTGAAAATAAAAATTAACAAAATAATAAACTAAATTATAAAAAAACAAAAACAAAAAACGAACAAAACAAGTCAAAAATGCTGTCTTTGTTTTAGTGCAAAAAAGGTTTGGTGTTCATTGGGATTAGATCCAAACTTTGATTTTGACCTTTTTTGTGACCTTTGACCTCGAGTCTTCAAATTTGTCCTTCAATGTTCTGACATCAATGCACATCAACAATGAGAGCAAAAAGAAGTTATAGGCAAAACTGAGTATACACGAACAAAAAGGAAAACCCTCACCCCCCCTTTGTTGGCAGAGGGGTGCTGTGGACCACGGACTGACCAATAAAAATTTTTTGTAGCTGATATCCATTTTTTCCCATGAACTCAGCCTGTGCCGATGACCGATACAGGCTGCCACTATTTGGAGTCAATACTGATTTTTTTTCTTCATCATAATGAAAACAATTGTCAGAAAATCTACTTTAATTAGAACATATAAATAGTGACAATTAAACGTTTAATTTTTTTCCCTCTTGTTTCCTTTTCTGTTTCCCCCTTTTTTCTTCTTTTTTCTTCTTTTTTCTATCCTTTCTTTTTTCCCGTTTTTTTCCTGTTTTTTATTTTCTCTCCCCCTCTTTGGAATATTTTTTTTATTTTGTCCTTTTCTTTTTTCTCTTTAATTTTTCTCTCCTTTTTTGTTTTCTCCTCCCTTTTCTCTTTTTTTCTTCTTTCTCCTTCACCTGTCAGTAAGTCATCACAGGGAAAAAGAGCATAACAGGTCCATAACTATAATAAAAAATATGGGCCCTATATATTGGTTGTCTGATACTATATGGGTTTTGTCATGCCTTTGGACCAACAGGGGGCAGTAGAGGCACTTCATCAGCCCAGCACCAGGAAGCAGAGGCTGCTTCACCTGGGACGCCCCTTCACTGTTCTGGATCTTTTTTAATGTGGCCCATTTCAGCTCCTCTTTCAGCTTCACAGCTGATTTGTGGAGCTGTTAAAGCAGATCACAGAGGCCCTTTACATAACTGCAAAAACTGGGATAGAAGAAGTAGATACAATGCATTTACATGCCCTTAAAACAGTAGGATAATCCCAAACAGCCTGGTTTCGGTCATTTATGGGATTTATTTCATTCATACATGTGTTATGAGGGTACAGCCCAACTTCCTGTTGACATTTGATGATGTTGCTTCAGTTTTATATTATATGAACAGTTTTTCCACATATTCAGATGTAAAAGGACTAAATAAATCAGATTAAACTGTTTACTGGGGACACATGCAGGGAATAATCTAATTGATTCTAATGTGATTACTGCTGTGATCGGATCAAACAGATCAAATTAGACTGTTTATATGGTCAGGGTAAGATGAGATAAGGTAGGATGAGATAAAATAAAATGGTATAATGTAAAATGAGATAAGGATGGTAAAATAAACTAAGATTAGATAAAATAAGGTTATTTATTATTTACTTATTTAGATAAGACAAAGTAATTTAAAGGTGTCATACCGCTGAAAACCACTTTTCCACGCTTTTTTTCTAATCTGATGGGTCACCCCGAGTTACCGACACATGCTGCCTTTGAAAGTCGGTTGTCACCTCCACTGGCTGCAATACCACATTCACAGAAAACAACAACAGGAATGAGGGACACAGAAAAAGCTGGTCTGCCTGATGACAGAGAGACTTTAGCATCACCCACGTGGGGTTAAACCTGTCCCCCATTGCAGCGAATCTGAAGTAGCATTAGCATTAGCATGTACAAGAGAAGACAGCGCCACAGTAGCTGCTGCACAAACTGGGGGAAAAAATGGCAGATCAAACTGCCTTGTTTTTTTCCCTGCACGTGTTCAGATCAAGCAACGGCATGAAACCTAGCTAGATGCTGCTTGGGTAAAGCTAAATACATACACATTGAGAGGGGGGAGTGTTCCTTCACGCATTATGAGCCAATCGGAGACGCCTCATGACCATGTATGAGGAAGCACCGGTAAACTCTGTTGTTCGACCTCAAGTCATTTTTCTACCGTGTAAAAACAACTGTAAACAAAGCAATCTGGACGTTTTTTTAAATAGAACCAACACACAATGTATTCAATAACAATGGAGAATATTAGTAATATTAATGAAATAACCATGGAATGACAGCTTTAAGGTAAGAAGATAAAGCAAGATAACTTTTGAACTTCTTAGGTCGTGTTCACACCTAAAGGTCTGTTTCTTGATTTGAATCCAAGGAAAGATGATACATTTGTTTTGATTGTGAACTGGTCCGGTTTGCATTCATAAAGGGAAAACTCAATCGATTCAGAAATGGGAACCGGAAGTCATGTGACCGCAAATATAATTCGGTTATCAGTCATTACAGTTTATGCACGAATACAAAAATCCCTTTGCTGTCATCGGCTGTAATGAAGAAACAGAAACCTAATTTTCCTTTTGCTGCTGAGCACATATTAAAAGTGGTCACTTGTGGACCGTGAATATGAACGGTCTGTAAACCAGTGAACCCCAACTATTGCATTAATTAATGCATTTCGGAAACGTGCCGCAAGCAAATGACACGTAAAACGGTGCACTCCCTGTGATTAGTCCAGATGGCATTCACACCTGAAATGAAGCGCTCCAGAGTTCACTTGGTAGCGGCCCAAGACCACCTCTATAGACGGACCAGAGTTCAGTTATTTGGTCCGCAACCCAGTTCGAGGTCAGTGTTCACACCAACCCAAAAGAACCACTCCAAGGGAGTAAACGCTCCAGAGTTCAGTTCAACTGGACTAAACAAGGGTGGTGTGAACACAACCTTAGAGAATTGCAATGAGCACCAAAATGATGGTCATTCAATTCTATCTTCAAATCTTGTGTGTATAGATTTTGACCTCTTGTTGACCCAAGAGGTCAGAGGTCACTTGAGCAATACCTAAAAAAAATACAATAAAATGGACTATAACAGAAAAAGCAGTGGAGATAGAGTTGGTTACTATTATTGACAGAGAGGAAACCTGGTATGAACTTCAAAATGACATCATGACCTTTGACCTTGAGCGACCATGAAAGGTCCAACCCATAGTTTCATGTTTTGAGAGAGAGATGTCCATTAAGAACCTAAAGGATTTTGAGGGTGTGGGGGTTTGTTGTGCCTGGCACCACTTGTTTTTGGTTTTAAATTAACCGATTGCAGACGTGGACTCGTAACGGTCACATTCATTCGTCTGTAACAGAAAACTGTCAGAACAGCTTTGAGCTTCTTGTTTCTTCGTTGTTTTACGGTGAACTCTGCGTCTCTCAGATGGAAAGTCATGTGTTCAGGATCCAAAAGCTCTGACTGTTGGTACAGATGGTCTTAGGATGTTCCCATGTAAACACCAGCGCTGCCGTGGACCCAAGTCTGGACTGTGTCTCCGTTTGGACCCGTCACAGCCTGTTTAAGACCGGCCCCCGCTCTTATCAGGGTCTTGGCATTGACATAAGCTCCGCCCCCTTCTCCTGAGTAAAAGCACTCTTCAGGTTGTTTATGTTGTTGCTGTGACTTTTCCAAAGTTTCGCTGCAGAGATAGAGACGGAAAACGGTGATTTATGTATGACTTATGTAAGCAGACCAGACCTGGACAGACACAGGGCGTCCACAGAGACCCTTTACTATTTAAAACATTCATTACAAACACAACTGATCAGACAACAAACTCAGTGAAAATGGTGTCAAAAAAAGAACCCAAAAGTTTTTATTTTTATAGTAAGTCTTTTCACTCACTGCTCTATGCCCCCCCCCCCCCCCCCCCCCCCCACAATGTAGAAAACTGGGTCTATTCTATCAACACGACTACAAATTTAATTATTGAAGAAACTGTTGAATTTTTAGGGATATTTAAATAATGTTTCAGACACATCAGGGGTTAACGAGTTAATAATAATAATACATTTTATTTTGAAGGTGAACCTGTCCAGACTCTGTGGACTTCCTGTGCTTGTGTTTGATGGAGAGGACTGACCTGTTTTCCACCTTTGTGCTGTTTTGCAGACACAGGGCATCCTGCAGGAGTATCTGCTGGCCATGACCACTGACGAGCAGCTGCTCAACCACACCACTATGGTGAGAACACCCACTTCCACACCCACACCGACACCATGATGAAACCGCCCACCTCCACACCCACACTGACACCATGATGAACCCGCCTACTTCCACACCCACACTGACACCATGATGAACACGCCTACTTCCACACCCGCACCGGCACCATGATGAACCCGCCTACTTCCACACCCACACTGACACCATGATGAACCAGCCTACTTCCACACCCGCACTGACACCATGATGGGCAGTACGGTGCGGTCTAGTTGGTGTAGTACAATCTGGGTGGTGCAGTCTAGGCAGTATGGTATGGTCTGAGCACTACAGTGTGGTCTTAGTGGTGCAGTACGGTCTTAGTGGTGTGGTCCACATCAGAGGCGTGCGGGTGCACCTTTAACTTTGTCTGTTATGTAACACTCCTGTTGAACCACGCAGTCCTGTCTTCAGCTGCTCTGAGTCACTGTGCCACTGTATCTGTGAATCACCAGAGCTGTTGACATGCAGCGCATCCCTGACACCCCCCCCTTGTGTGTGTGTGTGTGTGTGTGTGTGTGGGCTGTGTAATGCATTTTCATAATTATAGTCCATTAGTATTTGTGTGTAGACGAGCGTTGTGTTGTTCGGACCCCGTGACTCGACGGGAAAGAACAGTGTAGGTGGTTCTGTTTGGTGCTTATTTAATACCTGACGGGATGAAAACAAAACCAGCACTAACTTGGCTCAACAGTGAGGATGATGATGAGGATGAAGATGGTGGAGTAGACTGACTGAGGTCCAACTTCAGAAGAGTTAAAATCACACATTTTTCTCAACTCAACACATTTATTATCTTTTTTGGTAAATTTTTTTTTGTTTTTGATCCTAATAGTTTCAATACTCTGTTTCAAATACAAGTTAATTTTACAGGATATTTAGGGTTCTTCCAGCAAATGTTGTTCTTAGTTTGGTTCATTTTCATTGATGTGAAAACATCAATCACACTCAGATCTGATAAGTGAAGCCAGATCTCCAAATTAAGTAAAAAAAAAAATTATGCCATTGTTGCTCATTTTCCTTTCTTGTGTTACTTATTTTGTTAATTTTACTGATTTATTTTATTTTTGTTGGCTAAACATCTACTTCTTTTTTTGTGTGCATTCAGCTGGTTCTGATCTACGTAGAACAGAATCTAAACCTCACATATTCAGTTGGTCCTGGGTCAGGTTCTGGTGCTAGGTCTGGTCCTGGGTCTGGTTTTGGTGCGGTTGGACTTCAGCACTGTGGGTTTACTTGAACAGGCGTTGCCATGGTTGCATCTCAGCAGCTTCTTTCAAATATACTGAAGGTCTGAAAACTCAGTGTCTCCTTTATCTGATGAAGGACAACAGTTTTTATTTAAAGACACATTGGACACAACAAAGTCCTGAAGTGAATCCGAAATGAAGATCTTTCTCATTTTGGACTTGGAGGTCGTAGGATGTTGTCTCATACTGCAACATGAGTGTGAATTAGATCTGAATGTTCTGTTTTCCAATCCATCATTCTCCATCTGTTCTTGATTTAATGTAACGCAATAGTTGTTTATGCTCATTGTTACAGGAAAAACTAAAATCTATTCATAACCAAAGTGTATGAAAATATAGAAAATATACAAAACTACAGACATGGAATATTAACTATAGAAATACAAGTAAAATATACAAAAAAAAAACTACCTATACAACAGATAAAAGAAATGTATAAGGAGATACACAGATAATATATAGAATATATATATGATGTTTACAGGTAATGTAGGATATATACAGAGAATGTAGGATAGATGTATAAGTGACATAGGATATATATGGGTAATATAAGATATATAAAGGTAATAATATATGATATATGCAGGTGATATATGTTGAGGGAAATGTAGGACATTTGCGGGTGATATATATTATACATATGGACAATAAAGGATATATACAGGCAATATATATACAGGTAATATGGGATATATTCAAGGTAAAGTAAAAAAAGGGGAAAGAAAAAGGGAAATAGTAAGGAAAAAGAACAAGAAAAAGGAAGAAAAGGAAAAAAAATAAAAAGGTGGGAAAGCAGAAAAGGAGGGAAACGGAAGAGACAAAAAGGAGGATGGGAAAACAGAAGGTGTCTGATTGGTAATATTTATTAGGTCACAATTGTAACTCATTTCTATTTTCTAATTGTAATTAAAGAACATTTTCTCCCATTTGTTTTCATTTTGCAGAGAAAAAAACAAATCAGTATCAGCTCCAAATATTGTCTTAGAAATATCGATGGCCTGTATTGGTCATCGGTAAAAGTCTAATGAGGTTAAAAAAAAAAAAAATCGGTATTGGTATCGGCCCCATAAAATCCAGGTCAATCATTTGCACTTGCTCACCTTCTACTTCCTACTTGTCTTTGTTCGTCTGTATTTTGTTCATGTACTGATGCTTTTTTCTTTTCTTTTTTTTTTCCAGGCTCTGAAGAACATCGCCGCCATAAGCCTGGCCATCAATTACCCAAATAAATCCACCAGGTCACTCAACATGTCCTCCTGAGAGGCTGAGGAGGAGGACGACGGAGCTTCCTGAAGGGGACGTGTCCTGACTCAACCCCCCCCTACCACCCCCCACCCACCCACCCACCTGCCAGATCACCGCGTTCTTGTGAAGGGGGGGCGACTCCAAGAGCACTTCTTTCCACACAAATTCACCATCCTTTTTGCCTTAGGTGAATCTGAGCATGTGCATTGACAACAGGAAGTGAAAGAAAGTTGAATTCGGAGACGCCACGCCGCCACAGAAAAGGACGTGTGCCAAACTAACGACTTTCCTTTGGGTTTTTGGCCTTATTTTCCTCCTAAACAACAGTCGATCACAGTGAAAACAGGTCACCTTGGCGACTGAAGCGTCTCGGCGGACACGTAGAGCGTCCTAAAAATACAGTCCGGGACAGCGGAGCCTCATTCGTCACTGCTGGGACGCAGCGCTGACCTACTCCACACACTCCCTTATTTCTTCCTGCTCATCCACGGTGGCTCGCTGTTATTTTTAGGACCCTTTACTGAAGGTTAGGAATCAGAATATCCACACCAGGAGCCGGACACGGATGAGAACGGACGACTCAATAGCCATAGGATGAGAGTTTACGTCACTGCTGGGTCAAAACTGTGATCATTTAACCCTATAACACCAAACCTATCATCTTTGATACTTGAGCTTTGAAGCCCTCTACATGATCAGTGTGTGTGTGTTTGTTTTTTTGAGAACCCTGATGTATACAATTAGATACATGCATTACACAGGTAGTCCACCAGGAGGAAGGAATTGATTCACCAGAGGCCTTTGTAGTGACACTACAAGACTGTCATTAACCCATAAACACCCAAATATACACCACTGACCAAAAGCATCGACTGATCTAAAATGTCCAGTAACTTTAGAGCCATTAAATCTATCAATACATGTAAATAATTGGTGTTAAACACAATTCTTCATCTTTTCATGGTCATCAGATGTGACCCATTTGGATGTTCAAAGGCTCCATAGTTACTGTGGAAACGCTGTCATCTTCTACCACGTTCATTCACCAGTAAAACCTATGGAGATGAATCGATGACCATGGATGGAGATACTTAGTTAATGGTCAGTTAATGACAGATTTCACTGGAAAAAGTCACTTTTTAATTTTTTTTTTTGTTTCTGGTATGGACTCTCATCATGATGATTAAAAAACATGATGAGAAAATTGAATGTAGGAAAATATCCAATTTTCACAGAAAAATAGAAAATGGAGAGCACTATACTATTATTTAAAAATAATAATAATAATACTAATACCTTCTTTTCCCTTTGGGGGGAGGGGGTGAGCAATATAATATTTATCCCATAATATAAACTGTTCTGATATTAGTTCATACCGTTTTGATCCCAAACCCTGTTTGAACAGAAACAATGCATCCACAGATTATCGTCCACTTGTATTTGAGTTACACAGTTATGAACGAGGTGTAAAAACAAACAAAAACACTTTATTCCAAATAAAAGTACACTTTACTCTAATTAAAAGTACACTTTACTCTAATTAAAAATACACTTTACTCCAATTAAAATGCACTTCACTAAAATACACTTTCACTTCTAACACTCACTGGTAGACACTGGTTCTGAAATGACGGATGTTTATTGTGAAGCCTCGTCAATGATCGATTAAATCCTAAATTAAACCCTTTAAAGTGAAAGTTGATCCGAAGAAACTCAATAACAGATTTAAAAAAAAGATTTCAAAAGGCATTTTTAGAGTCTTCAGATATAACCTATAAACACACAAACATGCACATGATGCCCATATAAGGAGCTGTGTATTATTCCTATGGCAACTTACCCAGGATGCACCTGCAGCAGTGCTCTGTTCAGCAGGAGTTTTAAATGTTAAACTAATCCTCAACAATTCATTAGAACAAATCAAGTTCAGGCTTTCCCAAAAAAGGCACTTCACTTGAATGAAAACATTCTGCTTCTAGTGAATAAATGCTGGAACTGAGGCTGCGTTTGCACTGATTTAGATGGGATTTGTAGTTTTTAGTCGCCATTCTGAAGTGGACTACAGTCTTGTTTCAGTAAAAAATATGAACATAAATAATCTGAATAATCTTCATCTAGATCATCGCAACTGCATTAAAACACAAATATTGTATATAGTGAGAAAATTATGTCTAATATACAGGATCATCTCGACGGAGCACAATATATGACAAAATTATTCAAGGAAACATCCACAAAGTCAAGATTTTAACAGAATTGCTTTATTTCTGATTAATTTAGTGTTTAAATACAGTTAAATATATGGTGTTTGGTGTGAAGCCTCATCGATCAATTGAATCCCACATGAAACTAGAACTAAAACAGACACCTATGGAAAAGAATTAGGGTCACTGGGGCAACAAAGATTCATATATATTTTATTATTTTGAGGAATAAGTCTGTATTCTCACTTTTTTCTCAGAATAATTAAAATATATATAAAGGGGGTTCAGAAGATGAGATGATATATATATATGAATTCCAGTGGCCCTAATCCTCCTCTGTAGGCATCACACAGTTTACTTTTTACTTTTCTTTTTTTTTTTTAATCAAAAGTAAAACCAAAAACAACAAAGAAAAGCCAAGCAAAACGTATATTCAAAAGCAGTAGTATATTCAAAACTCAGAATTCTCACTTTTTTATAATAATAATACTAAATTTAATATATATTGGACCTTAGTTAATTTTTTTCCCTAATGGCCCTAATCTTCTTCCGTTCACTTCACATGTTTTATTTTTAATTTAAAACCAAAAACGGCAAAGAAAACCAGAAAAAACCAATCCCAAAACAACAATACATAATCAAAAATAGTTTAACATTGAAGAAAGTTTTTTGTTTAAGACAAATCTGACAGAGAAGGATTTGAGGTTGATGGTTTTTTTGGCCGGTCGCTGTGGTTTTTATGCCAAAGAAACCCGATTATTGTGAGACCTACCTGAAGCCCCTCCCCTTCTGGCTGAAGCCCCTCCCCCTCTGGTCCAGCTCCTCCCTTTTGCTCACATATCAGATGATGCGGGGCTGGACCAGAACACACACACCCTCATAGCCACTTTTGTTTTTGTGTTTTTTAATTTTAATTTTAATTTTCGGGTAGCGGTGCGGACCGTGGAACCGCCGCGTGGTTTTGTTTACATGAACATCCGCTTTGTGGGCAGGACAGAAACTCATGACGCCTCATCTATCATATCTACAATGTGCCTACGGTTAAAAATGAAGCAATCATTATTTAACTCATGTTAGTGTAATACTTATTAATTCTATTTTAAAAGAGAAATATATTGTTTATTTTGAGGTTTTTCTAACTTTTTACTTTTAACCTGTTTCTTTTCACGAGGATGCTTGATATTTGAGGCTGTTTTTGCTGATTTTTTTGATTTGATTGTACATATATCTGTGAATATTATTATTGCACAGACAGAAAGACTTTGATATCAATCCACGTTTATCGTCACTAAACAGATGGACATGTTGATTCTGGTTTTGTATGCATGGCACATTGGAGCTACCAAAAAAAAGAAACTTAGAAAAAAAAGGCCTGCTTGGGTTCAAATGTGATCAGTTTCTAATAAAAAAAAAAAAAAGAAATAGAACAGACTTGAAGTGACTGGTGTTTTTATAATCGATCGGTGGCTGGTATTGATCCAAACCCACTCGTGTTCTTCCCCCTTTGTGTTTTTTTTTTTTTTTTTTGTGGAACAAACATCCGTCTGTTCCTCTGCTTCATGTCCAGCCCTGATGTTTGTTCAAACCCCCCCCCCCCAAAAAAAACTCCCCCACTTGGAAGATGATGATGATGATCACTGGGGCGATAATGACATCAAGTGGAGACGATATTCAATCAGGCTCTAGATGATTCAGTGCCCCCCCTACGCTACTGAAGCCTCCACATTGGGGGTGAGTCAATGCCCCCCCCGTGTGTTCATTCAGGTGCTGTTGTTTCCACTGAGTCAAAGTGAAACCACACAGATGTTAAAAACACTTTCTAGTGCTGGTTCTCAACCCTTTTTGTCATGACCATGGAAACAAATCTGTTTCATCAGATTTTGAATTTTAAAATCCATTGAATTTTTAACACTTTTTTTTGCACTGAAGTTAAATATCTGGATTTTATTTATCTCTGAATTCAATTATATTCATAAATTTAGTTAAAAAAAAGTCAGCAGCAAAAAACTCAAATACACAAATTCAGATGCAACAAGGCAGTCAGAGATGGCAGACGTCCACTAAGGCTTGATTTTCATTTCAGTAATTTTTGATGAAACTCATTAAGAAAAAAAACCGGACATTCTACAATAGTTGGATCAAATGGGATTTCCCATGTTAAATAAAAACAGGATATTATATTACGCTACGTCATTTCCACATTCACTCGTGATTTTTATATGGGGTCTCAAAATAAGTTTTTTTTAATAAAAACATCCTCGGTTCAGTTTATGTGATATGGCCATTTCAATATTCGATTATTTACGATGTCATGTGACTTTTGCATAGCAACCGTATTGCATATTTTTGATCTTATATCTAATATGAAGCACACTCTATTGTTGGATTTGCTGAAATGTGTCAATAACCCTGATTTAAAGTCGTCATATGACGTTAAAACTTGATGTAATGGAGCCATAGATGTTGACCCATCTGATGTCTGAAGGTGAGACGATGTGAATGGAAAAAAAAAATGCCAGATTCTATCTTGTCTGAAGCCTGAGATATTACCACTGATGTGTTTCAGTTGTTGACCTTTAATGTGACCTTGACCTTTGACCTTCATTGCTTAAATTCTACTGGATTTTTCCTTGACTTTTTGTTTAATCCTGCTGACAGGACCCGAATTTAATACCTCTTTGGTGAAGCTGTTCTTTTTTCTGTAGAACTGGTGTTGGTTCATATTTTTTGCACCAAGTCAAAAGAGAACCAACTCTAAAAGGCTGATCACTTCAGTTTTATTCAGTTTAGTTCTAGGACAATATTATTTGTAGATGAAAAAGGTTAAAGGTGTCATTCCGCTGAAAACCACTTTTCCACGCTCCTTTTGGAATCTGATGGGTCACCCCGACTTACCAACACATGCTGCCGTTGACAGTGATTTGTCACCTCCACTGGCTGCATACTGCATTCACAGAAAACAACAAGAGGAACGAGGGACACCGAAAAAGTTGGTCCATCTGACGACAGAAGGACTTGAGCGTCACACAAGTGGGGTTAAACCTGTCGTCCGTTGCAGCGAATCTGAAGTAGCATTAGCATTAGCATCTACAAGAGAAGACAGCGCCACAGTAGCTGCTGCACAAAATGGAAAAAATGGCGGATCAAACTGGTTTATGTGCTTTCTGTGGAAATAAAGCGTAATTTTTTTCCTGCACGTTTTCAGAACAAGCAACAGCATGAAACCTAGCTGACTGTTACTCTGGTAAAGGTAAACACACATAGAAAGCAAGAGCGGAGGGGGAGTGTTCCTTCATGCATTCTGAGCCAGACGCCTCATCACCGTGTCGTGAACATGTATGAGGAAGTACCGGTAAACTCTGTTGTTCGACCTCGTCATTTTTGTACAGTGGAAAAACAGCTGGAAACAAAACAATCTGGATGTTTTTTATATAGAACCAACACACAATGTATTCAATAACAATGAAGAACACAGTAATATTAATGAAATAACCATGGAATGACAACTTTAACGTTGACGGCGTTCATCCTCAGTCTCGTTCACTCTGCTAAACCTGGAGGATTCCTAGTGACCTTTGACCCCTTCTAACTGATGAGAATCCAGCCCCCCCCTCCACCCCATCATAAATGAGACCTACTTCCTGTCCCTCTCATGGGACAGTGGGGGAGGGGGGGGGGGGTCACATCTCCAGGGGCTCACGGATAATTAGGAAACTCAACTAAGACACCTGCGTCCATATTTAGCATCTGGACACGTTTTGGTGGACATGTGGTTTTAGACACATGTTGGACACGTGGAGATAAGGTGTGTTCACTTCGGACAGTTCATCACAGGATCAGTATAAGTTTCTGTGTCTTTTGTCCAAATATGTTGTTAATGATCCAAACTCAAACTAAATCCACTTTCAGACTAAACCAGCTCCAGTTCAGGCCTTTAAACTGGATTTACTTTAACACTTTGAACAGAAATAGTGTTTAGAAGAACAGGTGTCTGCCCCCTACTGGTGGGAGGGGCTAACAAGATTCAGGACTGTGGATCACCTGCGTCAGGTTGAAGTAGAACATTGACTGAGTAGAGACTCAGAGATATGGACAGTATGATGTATAAACTCAGGTGTGTGTGTGTGTGTGTGTGGGGGGGGGTCTAGTTCTAGCCAACCAACAGAACACTACACAAACATACAGAAACACCAGATAGAAACACATATGAACTATTTCAGCAGCAGTAAATATTATAAATCCAAATATTGAAAATAATGTAAATTACTGTAAAAATGCAAATACTGTTTAAAATTCAAATTATATTTTATATATTTATATTCCAAGGATGTGAATATGTGTTTCTGCTCTTATACCTGGACTTTACATTAATTGCTGTGATTCTTTTTTTTCCATGGTGGAATAAATACAGTTTTATTCTATTCTAAACCAGATAGAAACACACAAACCAGTTAACCAGCAGTAAACACATATACACACACATATATAAACCAGTTAACCAGCAGTAAACACATATACACACACATATATAAACCAGTTAACCAACAGTAAACACATATACACACACATATATAAACCAGTTAACCAACAGTAAACCTGATGTCTTAGCAGATATGTCACAACTTATTTGTCTACAGTAGCACAATTAGCCAACTTTGCTTCATTTTAGTTCAGCTAGTTGTTTTTAACATTAGAATAGTTTACATACCTCTATAATTGCATTATTCTTCTGTCTCCTCTTTTCTTTGCTTTGAAATTATGCAGTTTAGGGCTTGGAAGACCTTTTCACAGTAATAAATTCTACTCCCTTACCTGGATGTTTAGTACAGACTAGAGTAACTCCTGACAAGGCTAATACCTGGCTAGGTTAACACCCGTCTAGGCTAACATCTGGCTAGGCTACATCTGTCTGTACTAACACCTGGCTAGGATAACACCCGTCTAGGGCTAACATCTGGCTAGGCTATATCTGTCTGGGCTAACACCTGGCTAGGACAACACCCATCTAGGCTAACATCTACCTAGGCTACATCTGTCTGGGCTAACACCTGGCTAGGATAACACCCGTCTAGGCTAACACCTGGCTAGGCTACATCTGTCTGGGCTAACACCTGGCTAGGCTACATCTGTCTGGGCTAACACCTGGCTAGGCTACATCTGTCTAAGCTAACACCTGGCTAGGCTACATCTGTCTGGGCTAACACCTGGCTAGGCTACATCTGTCTGGGTTAACACCTGGCTAGGCTACATCTGTCTGGGCTAACACCTGGCTAGGCTACATCTGTCTAAGCTAACACCTGGCTAGGCTAAATCTGTCTGGGCTAACACCTGGCTAGGCTACATCAGTCTAAGCTAACACCTGGCTAGGCTACATCTGTCTGGGCTAACACCTGGCTAGGCTACATCTGTCTGGGTTAACACCTGGCTAGGCTACATCTGTCTGGGCTAACACCTGGCTAGGCTACATCTGTCTAAGCTAACACCTGGCTAGGCTACATCTGTCTAAGCTAACACCTGGCTAGGCTACATCTGTCTGGGCTAACACCTGGCTAGGCTACATCTGTCTGGGCTAACACCTGCCTAGGCTACATCTGTCTGGGCTAACACCTGGCTAGGCTACATCTGTCTAAGCTAACACCTGGCTAGGCTACATCTGTCTAAGCTAACACCTGGCTAGGCTACATCTGTCTGGGCTAACACCTGGCTAGGCTACATCTGTCTGGGCTAACACCTGGCTAGGCTACATCTGGAGCTGCGTTTCCCTCTGTCTCTACCTGCTCAGGTCAAAAAATGTCAAAAGCAGGACCTGACTTGAGGGCAAAAAAACTAAAACAACTCACTAGAGTAAATCCCAGGTCTGACTGAACTGCTTTGTCCCAGCTTTAGTCTGTTTGTTCCAGGTAGAGTTTAGAGCAGAAGACTATAAACCACAGACATGATGGACTGTGAAGTGTCATATGATGCCACCAGCTAGAAAAGCTGGAGTGAAATAAATCAATAACAATCCAAAACTGACAAAGATGAAAACAAAGGCAATTTTACCCATAATTTTTTTAGGTACTTCTGTAAGCACACAATACAGTTTCAATTATAATTTTTCTGTTTAATTCTGTCTTTTATTTATTTCTGTGTGTGTGTTTGTGTGTGCATAAACACCCTAACCTGTTTATTTAGTTGAAAAAGTCAATTTTTATTCATTTTCCTTTTTTAACAGAATAATCTTTGAATTTACTCTGAACTTTAAGGAACATCTACATGATCCATGAATTAAATATAATAAATACATAATTTACACTGAGATCAGATGGTTTACAAATCCAGAATAAATATCCAACCCCAGAGCCGATAAATAAATCTGTTAGAAAAGCTTAAATGTAATAATCTTTAGGAAGTTTCCCTAATTCTTCTTTAAACTAGTGTGTGTGCATCAGTGACAGAAACCATCCATCTAGAACCTGTTTGAATGTCCAACACTGCAGTGGATCCTGCACTGGTTGCCATGGTGATACTGTGTTGGTGTCATGGGTGACCTTGTCAGTGTGTGTTTTTTTTAATAGAAATTCATCACATGTGCACAACTGTTCCAGACTCAAACGGTGATAGTTCATGTGTGCAGGCGACACATGGACGTCCACGCTGTCGTACGCCATCATTCGTACATGAGTTTGCAACATTTGGACCCAATGTGACGACGCGCTGCTGCTGCACTTGTTCCACTTGCCCTGGATTCAGGTCACACTCAGATACACAGAAATGTGCTGCAGTGGTCTACTTAGAACTCTCATCAAGTCCCAGCGTGCTTTACTGGACTCCAGTTATAGACAAGAAATCTGCAAAATGACTGAAATACATAAAAACTGTGACAATAACTGTGAAAAATTACTAAACTACATTAAAAACTGTTAAGATAACTCTGCAAAATTACTGAAATACATTAAAACTGTGACAATAACTGTGAAAAATGACTAAAATACATTAAAAACTGTTAAGATAACTCTGCAAAATGACTAAAATACATAAAAACTGTGACAATAACTGTGAAAAATGACTAAAATACATTAAAAACTGTGAAAATAACTCAGCAAAATGACTGAAATACATTAAAACTGTGACAATAACTGTGAAAAATGACTAAAATACATTAAAAACTGTTAAGATAACTCTGCAAAATGACTGAAATACATAAAAACTGTGACAATAACTGTGAAAAATGACTAAAATACGTTAAAAACTGTTAAGATAACTGCAAAATGACTAAAATACATAAAAACTGTGACAATAACTGTGAAAAATTACTAAACTACATTAAAAACTGTTAAGATAACTCTGCAAAATGACTGAAATACATAAAAACTGTGACAATAACTGTGAAAAATTACTAAACTACATTAAAAACTGTTAAGATAACTCTGCAAAATGACTGAAATACATTAAAACTGTGACAATAACTGTGAAAAATGACTAAAATACATTAAAAACTGTGAAAATAACTCAGCAAAATGACTGAAATACATTAAAACTGTGACAATAACTGTGAAAAATGACTAAAATACATTAAAAACTGTTAAGATAACTCTGCAAAATGACTAAAATACATAAAAACTGTGACAATAACTGTGAAAAATGACTAAAATACATTAAAAACTGTGAAAATAACTCAGCAAAATGACTGAAATACATTAAAACTGTGACAATAACTGTGAAAAATGACTAAAATACATTAAAAACTGTTAAGATAACTCTGCAAAATGACTGAAATACATAAAAACTGTGACAATAACTGTGAAAAATGACTAAAATACATTAAAAACTGTGAAAATAACTCTGCAAAATTCTATTCTGTTCTATGATGTTTGGTTCTATAATCACATGTCCACTGTACCAGAACCCGTCATAGTTCAGTGCTGTCGCTCCAGTGGAACCTGATATTTTAATCATGTTTTTTATCAGAGCCTCGGTGTCTTTTCTCACATGGACGAGAACAAAGAAAGGCTGAATAGAACTTTCAATATTTAATGACATGAACCTGGAGGAGCAAAACTACTCCTGTTGTTATTATTATTATTATTATTAGTAGTAGTAGTAGTAGTAGTAGTAGTTTTTTGTTTCAAATGAAAACAGGGGGAAGAAACAAATGTGGAATGTGGAATTTTCTATTAAAATATATTTTTTAATCACTACAGATTCAGTTTAATTTGTTCTGGTTTTGAAAAACAGACAAAATTTATCAAAAATATAAACCACATGTAACCACTAGTACAAATGTATTGAATTCAAACCCAGTGACGTAGCTTTTCACACTAATCTCTTAAATTAATGAACTTCATCTTCATCCACCATTTTCTTCTTCCGTTTTATTTTGGTGAACTTCCATTTTGAATTTGCAGTGTTTCTCTCTTGCAGATGTTTTAGGAGTTTGTACGTTTTTGCTTCTGCTTCGTTTCCGTTATTGCAGCATTTTTTTCTTCTACTTTCACTTGTGTTGCATTTGTTTAATGTGTTTTTGGGTTTTTTTGGTTGTTGCATCTTGTCTTTGCAGCATTTGGTCAATGCGCTGCATTTGCCCCCGTCAGCCACTGTATTAATTAATTAATCTGAGAGCGTATTCACACTGCACTCAGAAAATCCGGACTTTCGGACTATCCAGGAAAGTTCGAACTTTATTGACAAGTGTGAAACCTCCCCCGAACCTTGGTCCAGACTAAAGACCGAGTCTTTGGTCCGAGCTGAGGAGGTAGTCTCGGTCCGGACCAAGGTCCGCTGGTGCACAGTGTGAAAGCTCTTTTTAGGAAAGTCCGGACTATCGGACCAATTACGTCACAGTCACGTGCGCGGAATCTAGTCAACATCCAAGCATGAGTCGCGGGAATACATGGGGAGACGAGGAAACCAGGTATTTCATTGAAATTTGGTCGGATGATACTATAAAGACTGAATTAGAAAATACTCATAAAACTAGTAACTGGGTCCATTTCCTGCAACAGTGTAGCGCGCTCATCTACTAACCAATCAGGGTCGAGTATAGAGAGACGCACGCTGTACACGCATTAACAACATGACGTTCTAAAGTCCGTTGGTCCACTTGATTCAATACAGTGTGAATGAAGACTGTAAATAAAGTCCAGATTATAAGTGCAGTGTGAAAAGGCAAAAAAGGTTCTGGTCCGAACCTTGGTCCGGACTTTACTATGTGAATACGCCCTAAATAACCCATAAGTGTGAATGTGAGAGTGAATGTTTGTCTATATATGTTCAGCCCTGAGATGAACTGGAGACTCATACAGGGTGTACCCCTCCTTCACCCACTGTAGCTGGATTAGGCCCCCAGTGACCCCCAGTGACCCCCAGTGACCCCCTGTGACCCTAGTGAGGATGAAGTGGGTTCAGATGCTGAGACAAAACCTTCATTATGACCTTGACCTTTGACCTTTATAGCTCAAAATGCAATGGTTTCTTCCTAGATGGATTAAGTTTCATCAAAATCCATCCATAACTTTTTGACTTATCTTGCTGACAAACGGACAGACAGACAGACAGGAGGACAGACAGACAGACAAAAGTGTGGTAAAACATAACCTTCTTCACAGAGCTAAATATGGTTCTGATATGTGGGTCTGTCACTAACCTGAAACAGGATCAGACTGGCAGCAGCTGTAAAGGGTTAACGTGGTGACAGTCTTTCAGTGGGACTCCCTTCCTTCTTTGTCTCCGGCCGTGGGGCGACTGTGTTGACGTGGACACCGGCAGCGTTTTGGCGCTCTGTCAACAGCAGCTGGTCGTCGCAGGATGTAAGAGTCGGGTGTCGGAGGCACCTGTAAGAGCTCAAACCCAAACCTGGAAATGTTCCATTTAGCATGTCACACTGAAGTCCACAGGACGGCAGAGGTGGTCCGAGTACTGACCGCCTGGACACAAGTACAAGCAGAGGTGGACAGGAACTGAGTAAACTGTTTTAGGTAGTGCTACTTTACTTGACGGTTTATTTTTCAAGTAACTTTTTAATTTTACTTCCTACATTTTTACATAAATATCTGTACTTTATACTCCTTACATTCTCAAAATAGACTCATTACTTTTTCAAACTAAACAGATGTGACAGGAATAAAAAAAAAAAATAAGTAGCTACAAAAGTGGAGAAGAGGAACTATGATCTTTTATGTTAAAATTTTGACTTTTTATGTCCCAATTTTTACTTTTTATGTCATAATTTTTTACTTTTTATGTCACAATTTTTACTTTTTATCTCATAATTTGGACTTTTTATTTCACAACTTTAACATTTTATCTCGCAACTTTGACTTTTTCTCTTAAAATTCTGCATTTTATCACATATTTATAACTTCTTTTTAATCCCACGATGACATAATCTCAGTTGTAACTGTTACCCCCCCATTTTTTCTATATTTACTGCTCATATCCACAGTACTCAGTACTCTGACTTGATCAAACACATCACCTAAACAGTAACTCACTTTTAAAGTCTTTATTTTAGATACTTTTGAAACTTTTCTAATTTTTCCTGTGTCCTTATTCTGGATCAGCTGTTCCTTCTCTTTGGTTTGCTGCTGCTTCCTGTCCCTGTTTTACATGGTTGAACTTCAGCCACCGTCTCCTCATCAGTGTGTATTATCTCAGTCTGCTTTGCATCCACCCTCCACACCCTCATTTGTTTAACAAATCCACTTGACCATCATCCACCTCATGTCCTGAAGGCACCAGCGCTGGACTCTTTAACCCTTTAAAACCCAAACAGCATCAAAACCATCCTCTAAAACAGTTGTGCTCATTCCTGGTCCACCAGAGCTACTGTCCTGCATGTGTCCCTCATCCAACATATTATCATTATCAGTCTTCTGCAGAGATGGATGACAGGTTTATCATTGGAACCAGGTGTGTTGTAAGAGGGATACATCTGAAACATGCAGGACAGTAGCTCTGGAGGACCAGGGTTGAGGACCTTTGTTCTAAAACATGTGGCTGTGGTTCAGTTGGTCCAATGACTGAAGGGTCTGCAGTTCATGTCCCGGCTCTGGCTGTCCACAAAGACACTGAATCCTGCCTTAGGCTCCCAGTAGGACTGACAGAAGACAAGTGCAATTTATTTAATACAAACTGTTTAACACTTGCAGTGATCCTATCAAAACATGTCAATAGGTGTAGAATAGTTTTACCTCAATTATTCATCAGATCAAAAATGTGTAAAATGGGAATAAAATGAGTAAAATGCGGAGGAAAAAATAAGGGAAAATTACCACAAAAAATGCAAATATGGAATAAAAATGAATAGATTATTTTGAATTTCAAAAAATACTTTAAAAGAATACTTGAAAAATGAGATAAATTCTTCACTTTCTAGCCTCCAGAACCTTGTACTGGACCTTCCTCTGTGTTGTCTTTGCGTTTCCATCTGTTATGTGAGCAGGTCAGTTCTGATCCATGTCTTAAATCAGCTGTAAATTACACTAAAACTTTTCCATCCAGTTGTTTTGTCATCATTCGCCTCCTTATGTATGAAACTATAGGTTTGGATATTTTTGGTGTGGGCCTCTGGCTCTACTTTTTGTCTGTATACCCCTTCATGTGCACCCTGGAAGCCCCGCCCCCTCTAAACTGAAGGGACTTCTGTGTGGACACGCCCCTTTGTGCTGAGAACCCATGAGTGTTAGAGGAGCTGGTATGCTGTAGGTGTATGTGCCTGTGTACTGATGGGGTTAATTAGGGATTAGATTATTACCAGATTATTACTTATGATGATGGATTCATCTGCATTAATGCGTTACTTCTGACAGACTTAGTTTTTATGTAATTTTTAACTGTCTTTTTCAGTGCCGATTTCCCTCAGACTGAAAGAGAAAGTCAGTTTCCCCTAAAACAGGGGTGTCCTACTCCAGTCCCCAGGGGCTGGTGTCCTGCATGTTTTAGATATTTTCCTCTTTGACGTGATTCAGTTTAACCCTTTAACTCCTCACATGTTAGCAGTTCTACAGTAAAAAAAAAAGAAAAAGAAAAAAGAAGTATAAAATAGGAAACAAAATGAACAAAAATGGCCGACTGTAAATATTTAATTTCTCTTCTATATTCCTGTTTATATTATATTTATATTGTACATTGTCTTATCTTATCTTATCTTATCAAAAATTAATAATAAACCAACAAAAAATTTAGTAACATGAACAAAGTAAGACACAAGTGGAACAAAATTAAAGTGAAAAATGACAAAATAAAAAAAATAAAGATAAAAAAGCTAGTAAAAATAAAACTAGTATTGAAATTTGGTCCCAGTAGTTTGAATTTTGCCTTTTTCTAAATATGTTGCTTTTTGACACTTGTTCCATGAACAAAACTCAGTAACATCACAGTAAAATAAAAAAAAGGAAAAAGGTTGAATTTTTTTGAATATTTAAACTAAACCATCCATTCAGAATGTGTCAGCGCTGACACTTAAGAGTTAAGAATCAGCTCCTCTTCAGTTCTGCAGAAGACTGAGAATGATGGAATGACCTCCAGGTTTGATGGAAGACACAAATATATAAAACAGCAGTGTGACACCTGTACACCTGTGGAGAATAAAATACAGATATTTATATAAATGTACAGAGTATAAAATACAGATATTTATATAATTTTTTTTATCACTTGCGAGATAAGTTTGTTTGACAATGAAAGAACCTGATGTGCAAAAGGAGCAGAGATCCAGGTGGGAAATCCTAGCCAGTTTGTGTGAGTGTCCCTTGTGTTGTGGCGTTCATCATGTACTCCCCACGCTGGTATAAATTACAAATATCTGCGACAAGGTAACTGCAACATTTTGTTGCAAAAAGCCATGAATTCCAGGTGTGAATTGACAATATCTTCTTGGGTGACTCCACCCTGAACAAATGGGTTGGACTTTGTAACGTCACCTGACCTTCACCTACTGACATGACTGTCAACTGCTAGGAGATGTGGAATTCTTTTAATTATTTATTTAGATTGTATTATTTTTTAAGATAGAAATGTGGAATTCTATGTGTGTGTGTGTCTGTTGATAATGACATCCATGGTATCTGTGTTTTCAAAACAACAACTCGGTTAACGTGGATCATATTTAAAATAATTAGGCTATCTGCACCAGAACAACACACAGCTAATACTTTCAATTAATGATCATGTTACTAAAATGAGAAATGATAGAAAATTCAAAACAACCTGCATAGTAGAGCCTTGCACTTCTGTGGGAGTCCTACAGGAGTGCAGGGCAAAGCAGTGCGGTGTGGGACAAATTTTGAAAGCTCACGGCGGTAGGAACAGTGCATATTGTGGGAGCGGTGATAAGCTGCAGTTCCGCAAAATAAAAATATGTTTAAAATAAAATCCATAAATTATTCATTTTGACTATCAAATATACATGAGATGGGGGAGGTCACGCGAGGGGATCCTCCCAGCACCAAGCAGCTGACCCTGACCTACCGAGGTCGAATCCTCGTTGCGGACTGCGTGGACCCCCCGGTTAGTGCCCTGCACGGGCCTATTATCTGGGCCCGAGCCCGGCCCTGGCCCGAGGGGGTGGAGCCCCAGCCCGGCCCGGTCCGACAGGCTTTCAGAATTCTCAGGCCCGAACCCGGCCCGGCCCGACTTTTTTTGTTTGTTTGTTTTAACCTCCCATAAGAATGTTTTATCGTGATAGAACGCTATATTCATTGAGCGCGTTCGTAAATTAAATCTGCCGCTCTGAAAATGGGATAACGCTCTGCAGTTAGAAAAAACAGCATTCTATTTTTTCTGTGAACAACGGTTTCTGACAGATCAATGTGGACATAAAAGAGCAGGTTAAAATAGGGGCTGATGTTTTGATCAGCAGCTTGAGAACTCGGTCTGTGACCGCTGCTGGATCCGCCACATACCCGTTCAAAATGTGATGAACCTGTTTTTTTGCTGTCATATCTTGAAGGGTTGTAATAAGTTGAAACTTAGTCCAGAACGGAGATTTTCCCTTAGTGTTGTTCACTCTCTTCAATTCACCATTTTCAACTTTGTTTTTATGTCGTTCTCCATGTTTGTGGTGGGAGTCGGGAAGTTGCGCGAATCGAATAGTGAGGGAGGCTTCCGTATGCCCATATAAGGGAGGTGCCGGTGCCGGGGAGAGCAGCAGCTGCTGCGTTCAATTGTTTCCATTTAAACACAACACGGGTTTTTTTTAAATAATTAAATTGAAAAATAAAAGTGCCCGAGCCCGGCCCGGCCCGTGTCCGAGGTAATTATACGGTCGTCGGCCCGAAGCCCGGCCCTCGGGCCCTCGGGCTGTCGGGCCCCTCGGGCCTAGGGCTCCGGTGCAGGACTCTACCCCCGGTTACCTCTCAATAGTTTCTTGCCCTTTTGAACTCTCTCTTCAAGGTTCTTTTCAACTTTCCCTTCAGTTACTTGTTGACTGTCAGTCTGGTGTTGGTATTTAGCCTTAGATAGAGTTTACCACCACTTACTGTATTCCCAAACAACCCGACTCTGAGAAGACCGGACACTATTATCGGTCTTACACCATCCACGAGCTGAACGTCGATCAGAAGGACTCAGACCCCCGAGCGACACTGGGCCAGTGGTCTTCTGTACGCCACATTTCAACTCCTGCGGGACTTGTGGGCCGGAGCAGCACTGAAAATTATAATTCTTTGTGGGAGCGGGTCTGGATATTGTGTCCCGCGCAGACCTGTACTGGACAGACAGTTTGAACCACAGTAGTTTTGGTCGCACCCACAGCCCTATGCAGCAGCTACTGTGGCTCCATCTTCTCTCGTAGATGCTAATGCTAATGCTATTTCAGATTCGCTGCAATGGGGGACACGTTTAATCCCACGTGGGTGACGCTAAAGTCCCTGGTTCCTCTTGTTGTTTTCTGTGAATGCAGTATGCAGCCAGTGGAGGTGACAAACCACTGTCAAAGGCAGCATGTGTCGGTAACTCGGGGTGACCCATCAGATTCCAAAAGGAGAAAAGTGAAAAAATGTTTTTCAGCTGAATGACACCTTTTAATTAATGATCATGTTACTGAAATTAGAAATGATAGAAAATCCTAACATTACATTTGTGAGGTTAACATTGTTTCCAAGACAAATAAATGTCCTCTGGTTCTGAAGTGGGTCAGATCTGACCCGAACACGAGGATGGTTCCTGAGCGGCGTGTGTCCTTGTGTTTTTGCTGCAGTTGTTCTTCTTCTGTTCGTTCCGTCGTCCTCCTGCTTTGGTCGTACAGTGGGTACTGTGTGGTACTGTGTGGTACTGTTACTGTACGGAGCAGGTTTGCATCTAGGCCAAGCAGTCACGCCGCCTTCTGCTGCTGCTGGGTCTAAAACTCTCCAACAGCCGTAGAATCAGGCCAGTGTTTTATTTAAAGGCTGGAACGTGGGCAGCAGCTTCTCCTCCGAGGCCTTCGAGCATCACAGCAAACATTCTGACTGAGGGGATCAGATCAGACCTCCTCCAACTTTAACACCTCAGCGTTTTTACATCCATCCAACCCATGTAATGATACACTGGGTCTGGTGGATCCAAGGACCACTAGGTTTTGTTTGGTTTGGGAATAAAGCCATAGTTTAAAAAAAAAAAAATAAAGGACAAAAAAATGAACAAAATTGAACAAATGAAGTGAACAAATGTAAAAATACTAATTAACAAAGATGAACAAAATAATCAATAAAATCATTAAGAAATTTAACAAAAATTAACAGATGGAAAAATGAATAAAAATAATTAACAAAATGAACAAAATTTTAACTAAATAATCACCAAAATTTAAAAAATAAACCAAAAAAAAATGAACAAAATAATTAACATAACAAACCAAATAATTAACATGAGAAACAAATTAATAAACAAAATAAATGAATAAATTGAAAAATAATCAACAGAATGAACAAAATTGAAAAAATGTAAAAAAAAAAAACAATCAACAAAAAATTGCTAAATAATTAACAAAATGCACAAAATAATGAAGGAAATAATCAACAAAATGAACAATTCATTGAAGTGCGGATCTGTTGTGGCATTGATTCTACTGATCCACTGCTTTTGAGAGACAAAACAAAAACAACTGGTTAATTGATTTTCATTTTAAAACAGAATAATTACAATTTAATTTGAAGTCGTTTTTATATTTGAGTGTCAAAACAGATAAACCACATTTTAAAAAACAGTGAGCCGTGTGTGCTTGGTTTGTGAACCATAGATGAAAATACTGCAGCAGAAAATAAAGTTTTTATCAGAGATTTTAGATAAAGTCTGATCAAATACAAAATGTGTTTTTTAGCTGATATTGGGCCAATATTCAATATCAATATTGAATTGGGACACCTCTAATCAGCAGAGTATTTGTCCAATATAAACCTTATTCTGACATTAATCCTTACTGTTTTTATCCCAGACCCTCTTAGAAAAGTCATTTCATCTTCGTCGTGGTCTTCCACTTATCCGGGTCCAGGTCCAGGCTTCTGTGGGCACCCCAGCTACCTCAGCCAGCTCCTCCAGGGGAATCCCGAGGCATTCCCAGGCCAGCCGAGAGATATAATCCCTCCAGCGTGTCCTGGGTCGACCCCGAGGTCTCCTCCTGGATGGACATTGAAGTCCCCAGGGAGGTGTCCAGGAGGCGTCCTCACGAGGTGCCCGAGCCCCCACAGCTGGCTCCTCTGGACATGGAGGAGCAGCGGCTCTACTCCAAGTACCTCACGGATGTCCAAGCTTCTCACCCTTTCTCTAAGGCTGAGCCCGGCCACCCTACAAAAGAAACTCATTTTGGCCGCTTGTACCCGTGATCTCATTGTTTCGGTCATGATCCACAGCTCATGACCATAGGTGAGGGTCAGAACGTAGATCTACTGGTAAATCGAGAGCTTCTGGTTTAGCTCCTTCTTCACCACAACAGATCGGTTTAGCACCAGCATTACTGCGGATGCCGCCCCAATCCACCTGTCGACCTCCTGCTCCATCGTTCCGTCACTCGTGAAAAGGTTCCAGAGGTACTGAAACTCCTCCACCTGAGGTAGGACCCTCCCCCTGACCCAGAGAGGACACTCTACCCTTTTCCGGCTAAAGACCATGGCCTCAGACTTGGAGGTACTGATCTTCTGCCCAGCCGCTTCACACTCGGTTGCGAACCGGTTCAATGAGAGCTGGAGTTCACTGCTCGATAAAGCCAAGAGGAAAAAAAAGGAGAGACGAGATCCTCCCACCACCAAACCTGACCCCTCACCCACCTGGCTGCGCTTAGAAATTCTGTCCATAAAGGTTATATAAGACCTTTATGGACAGAAAAGAAATTTTATTTTTTAAATGTTATTTATTTATTTATTGCTTAATTAAATATTTTTTTTGGCTTTGTTCAATATTTTTTTCTTCAAGATTTTTTTTCTTTATTCAAGATTTTTTTTAATTCAACATTTTATTTGCTTAATTTAAGATGTTTTTCATTAATTTACCTTTTTGGGGAGATATGAATAACTTATTTTTAGACAATTGATCTGGAAAATATGAATTCAAAAATTTTTCCCAAGAATATTTTCACTTGTTTTTTGCTTGATTCACGATTATTTATTTATTTATATATTTGCTTTTTTTTCTAATTCAAGGAACAAGTGACAATGATCTTGGTCCTATTTTTATTTTTGCAGAGTATGTGGTGAACATCTGCAGAAAGTCCAAGAACAAAAACATCTGCACTTTGTGAATGTTGTGCAGGTTTTCTTTTCAGGTAGAAGGAAACCAAACTTTGATGTTGGAGCAGAAACAAAGCAAAGCCAGAGTGGTTCATCTGGATGCATGAAAGAACAAGAGTCAAACGCTGGTTCTGAGCCAGATTTGTACGAGTCACAGGATGTGAAACATAACTTCAGCTTCTGGACGTTCGACACTGTAGACTGAGTCAAAAATAAAGAGTGAACGAAACGTCTTCTGCCTCAGGATGAACAATACGAGTGTCCACCGAGGACTGATGAAGGTGACACTGAAAACATCACATCCTCTAACACTGTTAAATTTAACACTGTCAGGTTATTTCAGGTCAATCTGCATTAAATTGTTAAAGGGTTAAAGAGTTAAAGTGTTAAAGGGTTAACACTTTTAACACTTTTTAACACTAACCATTTTAACACTAACCCTTTAACACTTTAACTCTTTAACACTTTAACCATTTTAACACTTTAACTCTTTAACACTTTAACCATTTTAACACTTTAACATTTTAACCATTTCACACTCTAACCCTTTAACACTTTAACACTTTAACAATTTTAACACTCTGACCCTTTAACACTTTAACATTTTAACCATTTCACACTCTAACCCTTTAACCCTTTAACACTTTAACAATTTTAACGCTCTAACCTTTTAACACTTTAACATTTTAACCATTTTAACACTAACCCTTTAACACTTTAACACTTTAACTCTTTAACACTTTAACCATTTTAACACTTTAACATTTTAACCATTTCACACTCTAACCCTTTAACACTTTAACAATTTTAACACTCTAACCCTTTAACACCCTAAATTAAATAAATAGTAAACATAAGTGTTTTTAGACTAAACTAGAAGCTGTTACTTTACAAACAGCCCATTCTTTTATCTGAACTCCTAAAGGTGGAAGAACAGCTGGAGTTTCAGGGATTTTTCAGGTGTTTGAAGCAGACTGATGCTAAAGGTGTCATTCCGCTGAAAACCACTTTTCCACGCTCATTTTGGAATCTGATGGGTCACCCCGAGTTACCAACACATGCTGCCTTTGACAGTGGTTTGTCACGTCCACTGGCTGCATACCGCATTCACAGAAAACAACAAGAGGAACGAGGGACCCAGAAAAAGCTGGTCCATCTGACGTCAGAGCAGGGGCGGATCTATGGGCAGGTCTGGGTGGGTGGGGCCCACCCTGATTGACAGCTGTGGCTACCCAATCACAAGCCCAGAAACAGAATTCTGGACCAATTTTTGTTGCCTCATCAAACTGAAATGTTGATCAATATCCTTAATATAGTTATTTATTTGTAAATGTCAGTGGAAATAAAATATGTATATTTAATTATTTGTGTTTTTTAAAAAATGTAGTTTCAATTCCAGAAATGCTATTACACTTCACTTAGGCTCATTTAAAAATACCGTCTAGATCCGCCACTGTGTCAGATGGACTTTAGCGTCACCCACGTGAGGTTAAGCCCGCCCCCGGCAGCGAGTCTGAAGTAGCATTAGCATCTACGAGAGAACACGGAAATTGGAGAATTGGAAAAAAATGGTGGATCAATCTGGATCATGTGCTCTCTGTGGAAATAAATCCTTGTTTTTTTTCTCTGCACGTTTTCAGAACAAGCAACGGCACCAAACCTACCTGGATGATACTTGGGTAAAGGTAAATACATACACAGTGAGAGGGGAAGGGGGGAGTGTTCCTTCACACATTCTGAGCCAATCAGAGACGCCTCGTCATAGCGTCATAGACATGTATGAGGAAGTATCGTAAACTCTGTTGTTCGACCTCAAGTCATTTTTCTACCGTGAAAAAACAGCTGGAAACAAAACAAAATGGATGGTTTTTTTTTAATGGAACCAACACACAATGTATTCAATAACAATGGAGAACACAGTAATATTAATGAAATAACCATGGAATGACAACTTTAAAGTTCATGTCCTCATGTTATGTTTGTGAATTTCTAGTGAAGTGGAACAGACGCTGCAGGTTGACTTTATTTCAACCATGTCGTTCTTACACAAACACTGACGGAGCTGGAATGAACAGAAACACAGACAAAAAAAAAAATCTGAGCCAAAAAGATGAGGTGTCAGGTGGACCCCCCCACACACACACACACCACCACCACCAGTTGGACCCACGCTCTAAAAAAAGACTGAAACTACCCAGAGGAAGAAACATCCGCTGGATCTAATCTGTGACCTTCATCACACTCACTTCTCCTCCTCCTCTTCCTCTTCTTCATCTCCTTCATCTGGCAGAATTTACAATTTACAGATTAATGTTAATGGAGTTTACTTTAACCCTTAAACATCTGTATTTAACCCTTAAACATCTGCATTTAACCCTTTCTGTGTATAGTTTGCATGTTGTCCTCGTGTCTGTGTGGGTTTTCTCCAGTTTCCTCCCACCATCCAAACACACTGATAGGTTAATTGGTTAATTTAAATTGTCCATAGGTGTGAATGTGAGAGTGATTGTTTGTCTATATATGTTCAGCCCTGAGATGAACTGGAGACTCATACAGGGTGTACCCCGCCTTCACCCATTGTAGCTGGATTAGGCCCCCAGTGACCCCCATGTCCCTAGTGAGGATAAAGCAGGTTCAGATGATGAGACGAGACATCTATATTTAACCCTTAAATATTCACCTTTAACTAGGGGTGTGACGAGACGTAATTTGATGAGATTTCTCGTTGCTTTAAAATCCCCCCCCCCCCCCCCCCCTGGTTTTGGACATGGGGTTCGTTGTGGTCCACTGATTTTGCTGCGTGGGCTCCGCAGGGCCGGGATTCCACCATGGGGTTTCTGGGAGACCCTCTGACCCGCATGTGCATTAGACTACTGTGTTCTCAAGATGGGTCAGTGGGTTGACCCCTGGCACCTGTTATACATGGGCCGGTCCCTGCTCTGGCGATGCGGTTGGCGCACCGGGGGAGAAGTGGTGCAGTCCAGGCGGAGGGTTCTGTAAAGACTGGAGCTGGTCACGGTCCAGTTCACTGCTGCGAAGGAAACGCACCTGGTGGGGGGTGCTTTTCCTCATTTGGACCTCAACACATTTGGACCTCAACTTCCACAGTGAAGCGCTAGATTTGATTTTGAAAAAAGGAGAAATATATTATTTTATTTACACTTTTCTAACATTTTATTTTTGTTTTAATTTGTAGAGGAAGAAGTTACACAGTTATAAAATATATGTGCAAATAAAAGTCTGTTGTCCATTCATATCATTTTTCATTTATTTTTCTTAAAATCTCATCTCAATCTCGTGAACTGAGTGTCTCGTCACACCCCTACCTTTAACCCTTAAATCAGAATCAGAAAGTTTTATTGCCATTGTTCGTATAGTACACATGTAGTATACAACTAGGAATTTGTCTCGGTGTAACGCTGCAACATTCAACATATAGTATATCAATAAAAAGAAAAAGAGAAAAAAAGGAATTATATATATATATATATATATATATATATATATATATATATATATATATATATATATATATATATATATATGCACATAGTATAAAAAAATAATAAGCATGCACCAAGATAGAGCAAGATAAAAATAAATATAGTAAAAATATGTAATGTGCAATTCTGTGGGGGCAATGTGCAAGTCAGTGCAAAGGAGACAGAGGCATTATGTTGGTCTAAAGACTCAAACATCCACTCTTAATCCTTAATAAATACATTTCATGAGCCATAGATGTGTGTTTTTTTCCTTCATCCTCCTCCTCTATTTTATCGCTTGCAGCAGAAAAATGCTGAGTTTCCTGTCGTGGTGTTTCTCACTTTCCTGTCTGTCAATCATGAACTTTGAACTCAGCTCGTATGGTTTTATTTATATATTAACATATTTATGTGAATATTCTATCTGTGACTGGCAGATTTGTGACTTTTCTACAAAGTGGAAAATGTTGAACATGATACATGGAGGAGCCCGACTCAACATTTATTCAGTTATTTCATAGTTTAAGAAAAGATTAGACTTTATTGAATTAACTTTGACAGTTGAAAAACAGACAAAAAATATGCATCTCTGAAACAAGATTATGTATTTATATGAGCATTTCTATCATACAGTTAGAATTATTATTACTATTAGTATTATTATGATTATTATTATTAGTAGTAGTAGTAGTAGTAATGATAATAAATTGCACATATAAAGCACTTTTTTATTTGGCAGAATCTCAAAGAAATAGTCGTAGTTCTAGAGTAATCTCATTCCACATTTAACCCATTGTGTCCAGGCAAAAAGACAAATACATTTTAGAAAAATAATAAAATAAAAATAATAAATAAAAATAAGTGAGAAAAACAATAATCAAACATTTATAAATAGAGTAGAAAAATAATTAGACAACAAAAATAAACAAATACATAAATATAATTCAAATAAATTAAGTAATTATCCTACCTACGAAGGGGACAGGGGTATTGTTTTGGTTCAGTTTGTCTGTCTGTCTGTTTGTTTGTCAGCAGCTTTACCCAAAAACTACTGGACCAATTTCCATAAAAATTTCAGGAAACATTCGAGTTGGACCTGAATAGATCTCATTAAATTTTGGTGAATGTAGGTCAAAGGTCACAGTCACCAAACATGTGTTTTCACAATGATAAGAGTTAGGATAAATAAGATCAAGTGTGTGTGTGTTTAGGGGGGGGGGGTGCCTGGCAACACTTGTTAATGAATGTTTTCACAGGCTAAAGTGAATGTAGGTCAAAGGTCAAGGTCACTAAACATGTGTTTTCACAATGATAAGGGATAGGATAAATTAGGTAAAATGTTTGTGAGGGCGTTTGTTGTGTTTGGCACCACTTGTTTGTTTATTGTCTTTATTTTTTTGTTTGTTTGTGTTTCATTTCAGGTGATGTGTATTTTTTTATGTTTTATATGTGTATGTTTTTGGTGTCATTGGTTTGTTTATTTGTTTGTGTACAAGATAACTCAAAAACATATGGATGGATTTTACTGAAATTTTCAGGGTAGGTTGGTAATGGACAGATCTGATGAAATGATTACATTTTGGTGGTGATTCAGAAGGGGGTGGGGGGGGGGGGGGGTCTACGTTGGCGGAGGTCGACGCTCTCAGAGTACTTTTATAGTCTTGTTGTCAATAAATGAAAAACACAAACTAAAACTAACCCAGATCAGCTGAGTCTTCAAAGCTGCTGCTCTGTCCTCTCCCATCCGTTCGTCTGTCCCTCTATCCGCCAATCCAACCAGCTGTCCCTTCATTTGTCTGTTCGTCTGTCCATCCATTAGTCTGTCCATCAGTCTGCCCCTACATCTGTCTGCTCGTCCATCCCTCTCTCTCTCCATCTTTCTGTCCATGTCTCCATCTGTCTGTTTGTCCGTCCCTCTCTGTCTGCCTGTCCCCCCTCCCTCTCTCTCTGTCAGTCTGTCCGTTGACGCCCACAGAGGAACTGAGTTCCTCCTCATTTGAATAAAGTCTCACATTTGTTCTAAAAGGAGAAGTGTTGATATTCTAACTGTAGAACGTACTCTGCTCACCCATCTGCTGCCTTTACATGAGTCATGTGACCAAAAGAATGCTGTGTGACTATAGTATCCTAAACTATGTTAGATTGGACTAGATAACATTACATTACATTAAATTAGAATATTACAATATTTACTAAACACAAAAAACAAGTGTGATTGAGTTTTACATTAAATCACAAATACGATAATTTCTTTATTTATTATGACATGATAAACATGATGGAATAAATCCTGTTGTTTTACAGATATGATTATGATTATTATATATTACCCCTCTAACTGCTATTAAATTGAAAATGGCTTGGTTTCCTGGTTTGTCCACACATATCACACCATGTTTAAACTGTTAAAATTATTTTTCACTTGTTTTAATGTCTGTCAACATTAGTTTTTCAAACTGTTGTTGTGAAAAAAGATCTTTTTTTATTGCAGTTTTGCATAATACACCATCTCTGCTGCGCCTGCGAAAACCATCTCCTATAATTGCAAATACATTTAATTGAAAAATGAGGGTTTGGTAGAAATGGTCATTTTTCCGTCCTCGTTATTATGTGTAAGTTATATTTGTGAAATTTGAGGGTCAATGGAAAAGTGACTATTGGGACGAACAGACGGATGGTGAGAGAGGTGCAACTGACATTTGTAATCTATCGTGGTTCTTGCCTTTGCCTGAGGATACTTCTGTTTTCTCTATTCACCATCACTGGTCGTGGTTTTTTTTTCTCCGTTTTTTTGGGGTGTTTTTTACACTAGTGCTGATTTCCAGCTGAGGTGTGAGTGCTGCCTCCTCATGACGCAGCTGCAGAGTATTTCCTAAAGAACATCTCAAAGTGAAAGTCAATTGAATGCAACACAGTCATGGTTCATCCATCATCAAGAGGAATGAACACTTCTACATGCTGTAAAAAATATTCATCATCAGGAGGAAACCTGGCACAGGCTTCAAAATGGTGTCATGACATTTGACCTTGAGTGAACTTGAAAGGTTAAAACCAAGGTCACGTGATTTTAAATGGCATTGTTGTGAGAAGCAGAACAAAACCCCGCCTCACACCAACCTTTTAGCTCATGATGGACACCTCTCTGTCAAAACATGACACTATGGGATTGACCTTTCAATGTTGCTCAAGGTCAAAGGTCATGATGGAGCCTACATGTAGTTTCCTATCTGTCAACAATCGTAACCAAGTCTATTTCCACTGGTTTTTCCATTATAGTCCATTATATTTTTTAAAGTATTGACCGAGTGACCCCTGACCTCTAGGGTCAACAATAAGTCAAAATATATTCACACAAGATGCAGAATTGAAACACCATCATTTTGGTGCTTATGGGGAGTGTTTAAGATGAATAGTTAAAAAGTTATATCCAAAATTCAATTTGGACCTTTACTGTGACCTTTAACCTCAAGTCTCAAGTCTTTGTCCTTCAAGATTCTGATGTAAATGCACATCAACAGTGAGAGCAAAAAGAAGTTATATGTGAAACTAAGTATACAGGAATGAAAAGGACATTTCTGATTTGCCCTATCTCTGACCTTGACATTTAACCTTTGATTTAAATTCACCAAAATATTATGGGATCTATTCTAGACCACCTCACACCTTTTCTGAAAATTACCTGTACATGAGATTATGAGAAAATAACATCATGACCTTTGACCTTGAGCAACATTGAAAGGTCGATCCCATAGTCTCATGCCTGTTTCAGTAGTTTTTGTGTAAAATTGATGAAAATCTAACAAACAAAAACAATACCCTGTTGCCCCTCCCCTTTTGGGGGCGGGGTAACAACTCCCTGTACTAAGAACCAAACAAAGTAGATGTGTCTATTTTTGTCACCCTGGTGATGTAGCTCAGCTCATGTGCATCATTTATTCCATCCAGTTTGATGGAAGTGGTTTATGTGGAACCTGTGGAACACATGGACCGGTTGATGTGAGCGCTGACAGAACGTCCTGCTGGAGGACGTCTGTCTGTTCACCTTCTGGAAGAATCAGGACAAACATCAAGGTCAAGGGGACGTTATTAATACTCATAGGTAGATTTGTGTTGCAGTTTGGAAAGGGGCATCCAAACATTAGACAATGTCTCCCAGAAACCCCATGGTGGCACCAGTTGAAAAGACTAAAGAAAAAATTAAGAATGAGTGAAGAAAATCATTAAATAAAACTAGATACATAGATAAAAAAAAGACATGTGAAAGTGTCACTAACTAAATAAATAAATAAATACATGGCTAAAAGGATTAAAATTACATCTCATTTTGTTTTTGTCAACAAAAACTAAGACATTTTAGGAATGTTTTTTATTTCTTAAGCCACATTTTGTCTGGTTTTTATTGCTCATCTATAAGTGCATTATATATTTAATTATAGTTATGTCACAAGACCGACATTTACGTCTAGTTTGGTCTCATTTTTGTCACGTGATAAAGCTATTCAAATATTGGTATAGACATTTTAGAAACATCCAAATATTGGTATGGACACATCCATACACAATTTTACACCCATGACTACTACTTGTCAGGATCGGGGTGAGGTGAAGGAGGACTCCAATGCACGGTACTGAAGGGAAAAATAATTTAATAACAAAACTAAGAAACATAAAGACAAGACAGAGACAAAACCAAACCAAAACCTGGGAACAAACAGCCAGAGTCCATGGCTGAGGCGATGGTCAAACTGTCCGGGTTATGGAGGTGACATTACTGAATGGTCCCACACTGGCAACTGCAAGCCTTACTGCTTTTATAGCCACAGATGAGGAACGGCTTGCAGCTGCGCAGTGCGGGACCAGGTGAGTGTGGAGAGCACCGGGGAAAAGGTCACTGGACTAGAGGTCATGACACTACTACTATTACTACCACTAATAATAATAATAATAATAATAATAATAATAATAATAATAATAATAATAATAATAATAATAATAATAATAATAATAATATGTATCAAAATCTTCACTCTCATTAAAATAAAAATAATCCAGGCCCAAGAACTCAAACAAAGTGTCATGCCTCAGGACTTATTTAAAACATGGACTATTTCCATTCAAACTTATATCTTTTCCTTCATTTTCATCCATTTCTCTTAATGTCACATTTGAAACCAAATGCATGTAGCGCCTGTAATTAATGAAGCATAAAATAAAGTGTCCGTGGGATGTTTTTGGCTGTGATTTACCGGCAAACACCGGCCATCCCACCGTGGGCTGATGAGATTGTGGGTGGAGTTCTGCAGTTTGTGTTTGACATTGAAGCAGAAGAAGCTAAATAAATGAGGTCTGAGGAGGTGTTTGTCCTTCACAATGTCCTTGTCCTGGACTCATGTATGCACAGACCATCATCAGTGACGGCTCCAGGGTTTGATTGACAGGTCTCATCCTCTGCATTATGACTCATGCTGCTCAGAGTTGATTGGGAATCATCCCGCGTTTATATCTGGAGACGCCGGCATGTGGTCGCATCAGAATTAAAGCGTTGAGTTTGAGGAAATTGGAAAATCAACTCTGACAAGTGGAGAAATGGTTGTCAAAGGTCGACCGGTTTAATCACATCAAACACAGATATAGCAACGTTTAGCAAGAGCCCTGAAATGGAGGTGCAAACTTTTACTTATTTGTGTTTTGTTTGTTTTATTGGTTTTTACTTGTTTATTAACCATGCACATTGGAATTGCACTTTTTAATTTTGTACTGATTGATTGATTGATTGATTGATTGATTGATTGATTGATTGATTGATTGATTGATTGATTGATTGATTGATTGATTGATTGATTGATTGATACACTAGCCCTGTTTACATGGCAAATTTTATTTCTGTTTAATACAGAATAAAGGTTAATTCCTCTTTAAGATGAACCATGTACAGTAAACACCTAATTCCAGTTTATTATGATAATTCTGATTTTACCTTTTAAACTTCCAAGGGTCCACATATAGGCCAGAAGTAGTCACTGAAAAATGTTAATCAAACCACCCAAACCTGTCCTAAATGTCACATGACCTAATGTAGTTTGACAACAGAGATTCTCACACATGGGAAGATATAAACCACTTTCAAATAAAATATCCACAGCAGATACAATCACTCATTTGTTCAAAATACAAATGTCAAACAGCTGACCTGAACCTTTATGTCTCATAATTATCCACAGAGGAACCATAGTCCAACAAATACAGTCATAGTCCAACAAAAACATCCAAAACACACACAAAAAATTGTCCAGATGTAGTCCAAAACATCTATAAATATTAACAAATGGTTGTTGCATCATTTAACAGGACCCGCCTCCAATACCCCAGTTTTCATCTTAATATTTTCATTTACAAAACACCAATTGGTTCAAGAACAGCATTCAATTTACTTTATTAATAAATGTAGGCAAAATTGAGTGGAAGTTTAAAGGGTTAAACCTAATTCCGAATAAAATCACTGGTTTATTTCAATGTTAATTCCAAATTCTGCTTTAACATTATTCCTGTTGCCACATGCTCCAGGCATTAGTTTGTTGATTTCTATAGTTGAATCAGTCAACCTGCTGCTTCGTAATTATCACAAAAATAAATGCAAACTTTGCATGTAGTGTCTGGTTGAACATGTTAATAGTTGAAATGAATGCAAAACAGGAAGTAAACGTGATCTTATCCAGACATTCTGTCCAATCAGAACCCTCTGTACCTCCAGCTCTTAAAGCCTAATTAACTACAGTAGAGCAGAACACACCGGTTTCCATGGAAATGTTTATTCTGAATTAACATCTCCATGTAAACATGAAAGAAATAGCTTTAATTTCAAATTACTTTATTCCAAATAAATAATTCTGAATAAAAAAAAAAAAAACATGTAAATGTAGTAAATGACAATAAAAGAATTGTGATTCAAACATTCAAACTACATGTGGAAGGACATTTCTCAGTTAATATGATTGAATCCTGCTTTAATGACCTCCATTGTTCCTCTGAAGAAACTGGACTTGTAATGTTTGACTGTGATTGTTTTGTTTTTTTTAATCTTCCAATTGTTCTGACTGTACTGTCCTGTCTTCAAATTGTCTTCTCATCTTAGAGTGGATCGGTTCATCTTTGTTTGTCATGTGGTTAATGCTCGATTGTTTTTTACTCTTCCAATTGTCCTGACTCTGTACTGTTTTGTCATTATCTATTTAGAGTAAAGAGGCGGCCCTTATAGTAGACTGTGATTCGAATTCTCTATTTAAAGTATTACATCTATATGTTTAAAATGTGAAATTTACATGTTTAAAATAAGAAAAAAAAAACATGTTGCTCAAAACAAACAAACAAACAAATAAATAAATGTACACTGGGATTTTCAGGAAACTCCAGTTTAATTTTTCGTTGGGTTATTGACAGTAGTTGTGTTAACATGTGACTGTAAATGTAACTGAAAACCTTGCAGATATGGTCATGAATCAGCTTCTTTATAAATGAACAGTTGTATAAATAAATCAGCATTAACATTATATAATGACAAAGTGAAGCCGTAGAAAAGCATCATCACACTGTTAAAGGTCAATGCGACTGTAAGGTCACATGATCCACCTGTAGGAAGTAAACAAACACTGAAGCTTCACTGGATCAAACCCACAGCGACAGAACGAAGACAAAGGTGTTAGAATGTGTCACTTTATACAAATGTGTGGGTGGAAGAATGAAAATACATTTGTACGAGTGAAAATTATGTGAGAAGCAGAACAGATTCTGTCTGGAATGATTTACCTTCAAAATAAGTCAGCGTCTCCATGACAACACCTGTTGATTCATGAACATGTGCAAGTTATATTTGTGTAATTTAAAGATCAATGGAAAAGTGACTCATGAGAATCACACTTAAGTCAATTGTTGCGTTTTCATTGACCCTCAAATTGTGCAAATACAATTTATGCATGAAAATGAACATAATAGAAAAATTACAATTTCAACAAAAATTGCATTTTTTGATAACATTTTTTTGTAGTGCGTGAGAGATGTTTTTTGTCTCTTCATCTGAACCCACTTTATCCTCACTCAGGTTATGGGGGTCACTAGGGGTCTAATCCAGCTACAATGGGTGAAGGCGGGGTACACCCTGTATGAGTCTCCAGTTCATCTCAGGGCTGAACATATATAGACAAACAATCACTGTCACATTCACACCTATGGACAATTTAGATTAACCAGTTAACCTATCAGTGCATGTGTTTGGATGGTGGGAGGAAACAGGAGTGCCTGGAGAAAACCCACGCAGCCACAAGGAGAACATGAAAGGTCTGGAAAGGGAATAGAACCAAGGACCTTCTGTCTGTGAGGCACAAGTGCTAACCACTGCACCACCGTGACACCATAAGAGGGGTTTTTTTTTGTTTTTGTTTTTTAGCAAAAATAGTATATTATGCAAAAGTGCAATGGATATAGCCAACCTTTACAGGAAATCACTTGGTTCCTACAATAGTAGAGCTGCAGTAACAGTTACAGAATACAGAACAGAATGCAAACACATGCAGTGAAACCTACTCAGACAGTAGACATGGTACAGTACACATGGGAACCATGAGGGGACTTTTTTGGTGTGATTCTGGTCAAGTGACATATGTTTACTTTGTGTATCATAACTATGCCAAGGAATTGGCAGAGTTCTGTTTCTGTTTATGGGTTTGTTTGTTTGTTTGTTTGTTTGTTAATTAGCAACATTACTCAAAAGGTTATGGATGCATTTTTTTAGGAAATGTTGATACTGGTACAAACAACAACTGATTAAATGTTGGTGATGATCGGTGGAGATATGTGTGTGTGTGTGTGTGTGTGTGTGTGTGTGTATGTGTGTATGTGTGTGTATGTGTGTATGTGTGTATGTGTGTATGTGTGTATGTGTGTATGTGTGTATGTGTGTGTGTGTGTATGTGTATGTGTGTGTGTATGTGTGTGTGTATGTGTGTATGTGTATGTGTGTGTGTGTGTGTGTGTGTGTGTGTGTGTGTGTGTGTGTGTAAGTGTGTATGTGTGTGTGTGTGTGTGTGTGTGTGTGTGTGTGTGTGTGTGTGTGTGTGTGTGTGTGTGTGTGTGTGTATTAGGTCTGCCAAATTATTGAAATTCTTAATCAGATTAATCACAGGGTTGCTGTGGATTAATTTTGATTAATCACAATTTCATTCATTTTTATTCTATATTAATCACATTTAATTGTATATGAGTGAACAGACTAAAAAAAGAATGAAATATGTCGAACTTAATGTGTTTATTTCAACAAAACAATTGTACCCTACTGTTCCATCTTGTTTTTTTTGTCCTCATATTTCCATCCAGAGGCCAACGTGGTGTTTATGGTCTTCCATCTTAACAGGTTGGTTCTGCTGTCTGTCACTTCTAGATCAACTGGAACATTTGTTCATGTGTGACAGTAACTGTACTTTGACAAACTGAGCCAAATACATTAGGAAACATTCAGAGTCATTCTGTACTGGAGATGGGTTCATCACTTCATCACATCAAATGTATATGTATATGAAATGTATATATACACAATATGTGTGTATAATATATATACAGTATGTGTGTATATGTATATAAAAGTATATAGTATGTGTGTATATGTATATAAAAGTACATAGTATGTGTGTATATGTATATAAAAGTATATAGTATGTGTATATGTATATAAAAGTATATAGTATGTGTGTATATGTATATAAAAGTATATAGTATGTGTGTATATGTATATAAAAGTATATAGAATGTGTGTATATGTATATAAAAGTATATAGTATGTGTGTATATGTATATAAAAGCATATAGTATGTGTATATGTATATAAAAGTATATAGTATGTGTGTATATGTATATAAAAGTATATAGTATGTGTGTATATGTATATAAAAGTATAAAGTATGTGTGTATATGTATATAAAAGTAAAGTGACTGTGTTGTGACGTTTCCTTTTCCTTAGACTGTCTGTGGTCCTGCTGGACAGACAGATGTGCAGACACTTAACAGGAAGAACAGACGGACAGAAGGTGAAGCCAGGAGCAGGTTTATTAATGAGGTGGTGTCTGGGAAGAGGAGGGGGGTGCTGTGTGTGTGTGTGTGTGTGTAAGGGGGGGGGGGCACCTGTCAGCTCCAGCTGCTGCAGACGGACCTGGACTCAGATGATCCTTGATTCAAAGTCAGTGACAGGAGCAGCTGTGGGTCCATTCAGGAGTGGGTGGGGGCACATTCAGAGGCGCTCAGGTCAGTGGTGGACCCAAACACAGCCCAACTCAGCCAATGACTGATGACAGTGGGGGGGCGGGGGGGTTGGGGGGGCCCTACTGTGCATCATATGTGAGGATTTTTATTCTGTTCAGGAGGCAAAGGCTCATTTCCTTCATGCAAACAACAGCAGTGATGGGAGGAGGGGGGCGGTGGAAACTGGCCCCGCCCCTACTGTGGACCAACCACATATCATCACTGTCGGGCAGAAATATTTTGTATCCAAAATTATTAACAATCAGGGGCCGACAACAACAGTAAGTTTACCCAGTGGACCCTTTGACCCCCAGACCAAGTCCCCCCTCACTCCCCACATGGATAATAATAATTGTGATATCTACATCTGACTAAGAATTAATAATGTGGGGTCTGTTGTACTATCTTAAATTCTCAAATAAAACTGTAATTGTGTTTAATAAACTGCCCTGGAGTTATTTTGTTTTATTTATTTGTTTCCAAGAGAATAAATCTGGTAAATGTACTGACTGCGAAATTTGCGGAATTTGCATCAAAGTCAATGCAAAAAAGGTGACATCATTTAAAAAATTGCAGTAAAAAAAATAGGCTGAACACCATTCCATTTTTTTTTCTGACAAAGTTGATAACAATAGCAAAATATGATAAAAAGGATGTGTTTGAAGGATGTGATCAATTGTGCACGTGGTGAACCGTGGCCTTCAAAGTTGATATTTTATGGGAAAAATGAAAAACCAAACAAAAGACATTGTCTTTTGTTTGTTTGTTTTGTTTGTTTCTCATTCATACCAAGATACAAATAACATTACAGTGGAATGTCAAAGAGAGGGATCAGGAATAGTCACAAAAAAGTTTAAAGCTTCAATTCCTTCAACGTTATGATCTGTGGCATTTAAAACATATCACCATTTTTGTGATTTTTGGCATTTTGGCCAAATCTGGAGCCATATTGTGGAGCAACTAAGGTCGATAGAGCTAATTTGAGCATAGATTCTGATTCTAGGTGAAAGGTTATCCAGGGAAACTAAAAATCTAATATGTAGGTGAAATGGTAGAGGAGTAGTGGAAGCTCAAAGTTGGACCAAATGCAACTTTGGCAAAAAAAAAAAGTTGGAAGGCCTTTACTTCAGAACTATTAGGGATATCAGGCTAAAACGTAATATTATTTCATAAGTCCATAAGACGAACCTATATGAATTTTTGAGAATTTTCTAAGTCATTTATCTGTCTTTTAGCAAGATAACTCAAAAGGTTATGGACAGATTTTGCTGAAATTTTCAGGAAATGTTGATACTGGCACAGGGAACAAGTGATAAAAGTTTGGTGGTGATCAGTGGAGCGGGGGGGGGGGTATTAGGGCTGCCAAATAATTGAAATTATTAATCAGATTAATAACAGGGTTGATGTAAATTAATTTTGAGTAATCACAATTTAATATGATTAGTTTTTAATTACAAGAAACAAGTGATAAAAGTTTGATAGTGATTAGTGGTGGTGGGGGGGGGGGGCACCTTCATTTGGCAGCCTGGGACACGTGGAAGTAAAAGTGAAACCAAGGCTAATTTGGGATTTTAGGAGGAGGGGTTGACCTGCCTTGGTCTCCAAGTGATATTCTAGTTTTTCAAGAATGTTCTTAATTTTCTCCTCAATTTAAAAGGATTTTTCCCACGTTTGTTATATTTCAAGTTTTTAACCTCAGTTTTTCCTTATTCCTTAGTTCTTGTCCATTTTATCTTATGAATAATTGATGTCAAACTATATTTCCACCAATCCCTTGCATGTGTTGACAGGATCAGTGCATCAGCTGTAAATGTCAGTAGATGTTTTGTGTTTGGCTCTTTCAGGGTTAAACTCATGTGAACATCAGGTTTGTGCTTTTGTGTGTTTTCTGTTCGGTCTGTTTGTGTTTTCAGTGTCCTTGAGCAAGGCATGTGTCGGCTGGCTCTGCAGTCAAAGCTGGAATCCCACACAAAAAAACCCTGCATTTTCCGATTAGAAACAACTACACAATGTCGCGTGACATAATAAACAAAACAAATGAGCGCAAATGAACAATTACAACGAACCCACAGCCCGGATCTGGATCCGGAATTAGAACGGGGGAGGGGAGGGGGGTCTGACCGAGACCCGTTTGAAGGCGTAATACAGGATCCTCCGTTCAGGTACGCGCAGCCAATCAGAGCTCAGGAGGCAGTGCTCCGGCGTGCAGAGGCGGCGCGCCCCTGACGCACGGAGGCGCACAACACGCACACCTTCAGATGGAGATGAAGTAAGAGCGGCAGAGGAGCACCAACACTGCACCGAGCCACGATTAGTCCAGGGGGGACAGGTGACCGAGCCACAGCTGCCCTCCGCCCGTGGATTTACCGCTGTTCACCCCCCACCCCCACCCCACCCCACAAACCCACAGTACATGTTCCTCAACTACATGCATTTGGACTTGATCAACTAAAACCACCAAGATGGAAAACGCGCACACGAAATCAGCCACGGAAGTTTTGGACAACTTCAGCGTGAACGAGAACACGGGACTGACTCTGGACCAGGTCCGAACCAACCGGGACAAGTACGGACCGAACGGTGAGTACAGACTCTGAACCTTTGGACACAGATTCACCCGAACCTCTTAGACTAAAGCTGTTCATGTTGATCCATTCATGTTCCAGGAAATCTAACTGTTGCCGTTACATGTTCCGTTTCTACATGCACGCGCACGCACGCGCACACACACGCACGCGCGCGCACATGCACACGCACACACACACAGTCCCGTTGGCGCACACGGTCCCTAGAAAGGGCACTGATGCACGCGCGCATACTTGCATCATTGGGTGCATAAAGTTGGAAAACACGCAGATGAGACACGTTTCACATCCATCAAGTCATTAACGTTGTGGTTTTGGGGACAATCACGCTTTTTATTAAAAAAAAATCTTTATTTCTAAAACGTTTTTCTTCCCCTCGTGTCGTTTGAAAGTATGTCAAGTGTCTCCCCCTCCCTCCCAGGGGAGCCCAGGTCTGCAGCCCACCCCCCCTCTCCTTCTTCGTCGGTACCTGCTGTTGCGTGGACGGACGTGAGTGCGTGTATGTGCGCGCGCAGACGGACAAACATCTCTCTAACGGTCATGTCATGTCATGCTCCGATCCGGAAGAGAGCATACAAGACTGAGGAAGAGGATGAGGTGATGAAGATAATGAAACAGACATTCTTGATCAACCTGTTTTCACTTCCAACAGGTCACATTATCTGAAGTTTAAGCGCTCAAATTACGCAAGAGGGAAGTAGAAGTGTAGAGGTAGAAAAACCCCAAACACACAAAACAGGTCAGTTTAGAAAGAAAAAGCATCATGAATGAACAGCTGATGTTCAGATCCTTGAATATCCCCCCCCCATATTAACCTCTGGTTCCAGGTAAAGGTGCATCTGTTCCAGGTTCATTTTCTTCACTGGTTTGGACTCGAAAAAGGCACCAGAGTGGGATGTTGAACATTAACTCTTGGGCCCAAATTCAAATCCTTGTTGTCCTTCAGTGTGTTCCAATTCAATGTTCATGTTTTTAACTTGTATATGTATGTATGTGTGTGTGTGTGTATATATACTGTATATATATGTAACACTTTTGGGACGCATAGTCGAACTCCATAAAAGCAGTTCCACGGACAAAAAAGAATCAAATATGTAACAAAGCGTTCAATAAAATAAACCAAACTAAATAATACAATGACATAATAAGTAATGGGAACAAGATAAGGCACAAACTACACAAAATTCAGGAAAGAATTATGAAATCGCAACTAAATTCAGGAAAATTATTAAAAGAAGCAACGAAATCAACAAAAACAAACAAAGTGATCAATAAAATGAGCAACAGTTAATGATGAACCAACACAATAAGTTACATGAACAAAACAAAGCAGTCAGAGACATCAGACCTCCATCAATGCTTGATATGGTGCCATGTGACGTGATGGAGCCATAGGTGTTGACCCATCTGATGTCCGAAGGTGAGACAATGTGAATGGGGAAAAAAAAAACTTGAAATATTACTACTGATGAGTTTTAGCTGTTGACCTTTGTGACCTTGACCCTTATTGTTCAAAATCTAATGGGTTCTTCCTTGACCTAACCTTCCTGAAAGTTTAATCAAAATCCATTCAGAACTTTTTGCGTAATCCTGCTGACAGACGGACCGAATTTAATACCTCCTTGGTGGTGGTAGTAATAAGTAAGTGAAAAAACAAGACGCAGACGAAACAAAATTCAGGAAAGAATTATGAAATTACAACAAATTTTAGGAAAATTATAAAAAGAAGCAACTAAATCAAGAAAAACAACCAAAGTAATCAATAAAATGAACAAAAGTTAATAATAAACCAACAAAATAAGTAACATGAACAAAATAAGAGGCAAATGGAAGGAAGTTGAAGAATTTTTTTTAAAATAAAAACAAAATGTACAAAAAATAAACAAGAAAATTAATCAAAACTACTAAAAGTCAATGTATTATAATTTGGTCCCAGTGGTTTTAGTTTAGTTTTTTTTTCTTTTTCTAAATCAGTTGTTTTTGACACCTATCACCTACTGTAGTCCATACACCAGTTCCATGAGCAAAACTCTGTAAATGCACAGTAAAATAAATAAAGGAAAATCACTATAATACTGAAGAAAAAAATCCCAAAAGGCCAAAGCATGTGTCTTTAATGTGAGACAGTCTCACTCTCTGCGCTTCTACCCCCCCCCCCCCCAACACTCACACTCACACACACACTCCACAGGGGGTTAAAACTGTTGAAAGAACAGACCTATTCTAGAGGTGAAATGATTCTTTTAGGAATTCAAATAATTTGAGATCAGAAACTGTTGGTGGCAGATTCATTGCCTCCAAAATAAGTTGAATTCATGTCACAGTTCATGGGGTTGGTATCATATCACTCTGGCACATCCACTATCGTTGTTTCATACAGGCTATTTGAAGTGACGTAGCTACTGTATGTCGGCACATGTCAAATATTTCAGATGTTTGGTGGTGCAGTACGCTCACCTGTCAGTGGAAATAGAGGAAAATAGTGACATGTGTTTAAAAAAAAATGTTGAAAGTGTGGGACCATTTTATGTTGTATAAGGCAGACAAAACTGTGCAGTGTGCGCATGGCTAAATAAAATTCTTTCCATTGTAACATTAACCTACCACCTTAGCATTAGCCTACCACTGCAGTATTAGCATTAGCCTACCACAGCAGTATTAGCATTAGCTTATCACTGCAGTATTAGCATTAGCTTATCACTGCAGCTTTAGCATTAGCTTACCACTGCAGCTTTAGCATTAGCCTACCACTGCAGCATTAGCATTAGCCTACCACTGCAAAACACCTGAATGGAAAGCCTCCACAAATCAACAGCACTTCCTTAAGCGACTCAGAGCTTCAACAGCATATGCTGTCGTAAGTAACATATTACAAACTGGTGAATATTGGCGCCTATTGGAATGTAGCCTGATGTGATATCATTATTTTTTAGCAAATGTACCCCATTCTCACTCAGGTGGTGGAATTATTAGGCTACATCCCTTTTTATACACACCTACACACCTGAAGATGCCTCGGCCTTCCACAATCCCTATTTATTGACTGATTTAGATAGAAATAATAAATAGAATTGGAATTTATCCGATTAATCACTGAAAAAACATTGGAATACTTGATTACAAATATCTGATAGTTGCAGCTCAAGTCTGTTCTATCAACATAATTGGAAACTTTGAATTGAATTTCTCTAAATATTTAAATCAGGGAGGGTTGACCCCTGACACGATGGTCCTTAAAGGGTTAACTCCACCTCCTCCTCCAGCTGGTGCATTCAGGTGCTGACTCAGGACCTGACATCGCCACACCTCCATCCTATCGTGTGCATGTGTGTCCAGGCTGAGCGGCAGCAGTGCAGCACAGCGCCGTGTTGTGGCGTCAAACACTGGCCCTTTTGTTGCTACCGCTGGGCCTGGGGGGGGCGCGGTGGAGGAAGGAGGAGGAGGAAGGTGGGGGGGGGCTGCTGCTGCCGTCGATGATGATGACTTCATGGAAAAAGCAGCAGCGTCTTGCCACAGATAAGATCTTTGGTGTTCTGCTGTGAACTTCCTGCCTGCATGAGCGTGAACAGATAAAAGCTATGAGGAGGGAATACCCGCTTTCCTTCAGGGCCGTATCCAGTTCTGCTGGGGCTGGTGTCCAAAGGGCCGGGCAGCCAGTGGGATGTATTTTGGTCCGTCCGATGATGATCGGCTGTGAAGGGGGAGGGTTATGGTAATTTAATTTAATCAAGCATCCATTGAGCCCCCCCCCCCAAAAAAAAGGCATGTAGAGAACTAAGAAACTTCACCACATTACTGGGTTCAATCAGTGGTGTAGTCCATGGTATACAGTGTCTTATGAAGGATACTGACTGATTTATTTTTTATTTTTTTCAGTCAGCTTTAGGTATATCCACCTTTAATTCCCCCTGAATAGTATGGTAGATCAACCCTGCCACACTGAAAAATAAATGCAGAAAAATATAAAAATGGCTTCACAAAATTATTTCCATACCATTTAATTTATTTTATCCATATTTAAAAAAATTGTTTTCTTTAATTTTTATATCCCTGAATTTATGTATTTCCTATTTACTTTTCCTTCATCTTTTTTATTTGTATATTTTCATCACACTTTAAAATGTTACGATGGTGAGTAAATACGACTCATGGATTATTGGGTATAAACTAAACAGAGTAGTCTTGTTATGTTTTCTAAAACTGTTTTTTTCTGGACAACTTAAAAGGCAAAAATTAAGAGTATATCCACTTTTCCAGAGAAAACTACCCCACTGAGTAGAAATGAATGATGGACCCATATACAGTGACGGGCCGATATTTGAGTTTTTCTTGTATTGTTGCATTGACAGATATGCTCTTTTCCAAAGTAGCACCAGTCGTAGTCAACTCTGGTCTGGTTCGGTCCATGTTTACTTTGTATTTTCGTCTGTTTTGTTTGTCTGCAACTTTACACAAAAACAAATTTCCACGACATTTTCTAGAAAGGTGTGAGGTGGTCCAGAATAGATCCCTTAAATTTTGGTGAATGTAGGTCAGAGGTGTCACCAACAATGTTTATTCACTGTGATCAGAGATGGAGCAAAACGGGTAAAACATGTGCAAAGTGTGAGGTTTCTTGTGCCTGGCACCCCTTGTTTGTCTATTGGTGGAATACAGGCCCAACTGGGGTTATAGATTAACCAGTGACCCAGAATGGATCGAATTACATTTTAAATGAAACTTAAAAATCTTGCCATTTAGTTATAAAGTGTGAAATATATGCGAGGGGTGGGGTTTATTTGGCCTGAGAGGTGTGGTTTGTTTGTGCTGAGAGGCGGGGTTTATTTGTCCTGAGAGGCGTGGTTTGTTTGGCATTAGGGGCGTGGTTTGTTTGTCCTCAGGGGCGGGGTTTGTTTGTCCTGAGGGGCGGGGTTTGTTTGTCCTGAGGGGCGGGGTTTGTTTGTCTTGGCACCACTGTCCTGGAGTTTAGGTTAAGATGAACATTCATGGAGAACATCAAATAATGTCAACAAGCTAAAGTCTAAATAAGTATAGAAATGATCTTTCAGATAAGTACTCCACATTCAACTTGGTACATTCTTTCTAAGCAGCCCCCCCCCCCCCCTCCCACCCCCCCCACCCCCAGTCTGTCATTATCAGAACGATCATTAAACTAACCCAACATGTCTGCAGGTTCCCACCAGTGTTCGCCCATGAAATGAAGGACTAAGGGTAAATCAGCCCATCTGTGTCGTCTGCAGGCGGAGGTTCCCACAGTGGGATGTGACATAACATTGATCTGAGGGGAGGAGGGAGTGTGGGTGGATGTGTGTGTGTTTATGTGGGGGGGGTTATTCTGGGACAGAAGGAGAACCAGCAGAGGATCCCAGAACTCACTGTTTATATTTAAGTTTCATCCTGATGGAGTGTTTGGTTCCTTTCATACATACAAGTCAGAACTAGACTGGACGTTACATGAGGTTACATGGTTTGGTTTTGATGTTTGTCCATTTTTCTGTCCATCCATCTGTTTGTTTGTCTGCAACTTTTGGCCAAAACTACAGGACCATGTTCCATGAAATTTTTAGGAAAGGTGTGAGGTGTTCCAAAATGTAGGTCAAAGGTCAAAGTCACCAAAAATATGTTTTCACAGTGATCAGAGATAAGGCTTTTCATTTATACTCAGTGTTGCATATATCTTCCTTTGCTCTCACTGTTGATTTGCATTGACATCAGAACACATTTGAAGACTCTAGGTCAAAGGTCACAAGGTACAAATGGAATTTGGAATGTAACTTTTGAACTATTCATCTTACAGACTTCCAATGAGCACCCAGATGCTGGTCTTTCAATTCTGCATCTTGTGAGGCTAGATTTTGACTATTTGATCTATCCATTTATCTATTAAAAAGCCCAAAATGTACTACATCAGAAAAATTACAAATAGACCCTGATACTAGTACTGTATTGAGAGATGGGAAACGACATGGGCTCCAAAATGACATCATGGCCCGTGACCATGAAAGGTCAAAATCAATTTAAATGGCTGCCTTGTTTGGTGTCTGTGGTGGCCAGCTCTCTTCTGCTATAATAGCAAAGTCATTTCCTGTAAGGGATCAATATAGTGTCTATCAATCAACTCCAAAAAGAGTGGTGATAAATACTCAGTTACTGTTGTTGACAGATGGGAAACTACATGTAGGCTTCAAAATGGAATCATGACCTTTGACCTTCACATTTTGAGATGGAGATGAAGAGCTGAAATCTTTGCGAGGGGGTGTGGTTTGTTGTCCATTGCAACACTTGTTTAAAGCTTTTTATTTTTCTATTTTCTTATAATGGCTGGAATTTCAAATGCCTATAAAATATTCATTTTGTTTCAATTTTCTTCAAATTTGTCATATACAGTGTATATATATATATATATATATATATATATATATATATATATATATATATATATATATATATATATATATGATACTGTATCAATATTGAAAAGTACTGTATCATTATTTTTAATTATTTATTCGAATTCAGATATGGAAGAAGTTCATTACATCTACCAAGGAGGTATTAAATTTAAGTCTGTCTGTCTGACTGTCAGCAGGATTACACAAAACATTCTCTATAGATTTTAATAACATTTTCAGGATGTGTTGGGGGTGTCACAAGGAACAAAGGATTACATTTTGGTGGTGATCCGGAAGAGATTCTGATCACTTTGAAATTTATTCTCCATTTACTGCAATGCAAAAGACAGACAAACAGACTCTAATTTAATACCTCATTGGTGGAGCTGTCTTCATTCAAAGGGGGGAGGTCTGCCTTGGAGGAGGTTTGCGTTCCCAAGACTGCTTTTTTTCCCCGTATGTTTAAGGTTTAAAGACACTTGAACAGTTTTCAGACCTCAAACACTTCAAACAGCTGTAACAGTTTTTTTTTTACTAATTCTATTCAAAAAGTAAAATTACATCCATAAACTCAACAAATTCAGCTAAAAGATGAGCCCATTTACTCTGGGACATAAACTTTAACTTTTGATGTTCACTTGGCCCTGCTCTGTGTACTAAGTGAATGGGCGGGTGCACCTGCTGCTCCACTCGGTTACTTTCAGCTCTGCCCACTTCCACCCCTCCCCCTCCAAAAGCTTTCAGATGCTTTTGGTTTTTCTCCACAGTCTAAACGGTTCTGTTGTTTGGTTCATTTGAACTCTGTGGCATCACAGACACATCAGCGTTAACCCATAAAGACCCAGTGCTGCTTCTGTGTCAGTTCCTAGATGAATTTTTTCTCTAATATATATAACCTTTGTTAACCTCCTGTCACCCAGCAACACATTTTTGTCCTCTGTAGTGGACAACACTTTCACATCTTTCCTTTAAAAGAAGTTAATTAAAATGTCCACTGAAAATGACATTATATTATAAAAATGTACCTGAATGCAACACTTACATTAATTAATCACCTTAATTGGAAACAACATAATACAAAAGACCAAAAATAATTACTTGCTGAGTGTCAGGAGGTTATTATTCTATTTATCTGCTGTATCTTGCACTTTTTCCAATATTTAATTTACTCATCATGTACTTTAATCACCATTCTGATATTGCATTTGAGGGTCATTGTGTCAAACGGGGACAACTCAAGAAAAAGTGACTTTTCCAGGAAATACATAATTAATGGAGCATAAAAATAAACATCTCCAACAACTGTCATTTATATCAGTACATGGGGTTTAATGGTGAATCAGTGTTGTAGAGTTTGACGGTATTTTTATGGTAACTATGGAGCCTCTGAACAACCAAATGTCATATTTAATGACCATGAAATGCAGAAAAGTATTTACATGAATTGATAGGATGAGTGGATAAACAGGTTTTTAAACAGTTGACATCAGTACAAGGTTTGAGTTGCCTGTGGGTTAAATTGGTTCAAGTGTTAAACCTGCTAGACACTTTTCAGACACTTTAAAAACTGTCATGGTGGTGTTTGGGGACGACTTCATCATGGTGCAGCAGATTAGTGAAAGAATCTTTCACTTTGTGGTACAAGCATCAAACTTGGCACAAATATTATTTATCAAAACAGTACATTAGCAATGTAAAAAATTCCAATATGGCCACCATTTTCCAAGATGGCTGCCATTGAAAATCATTATAATTGTTTTTTGACCTGGATTGGGATTGGATAATCACATTTCAATAATCTTGATAACTATATAGGTAATAATAGGGTCTAGACTTTCTAATTCTACAATAAAATATAAAAAGAAAGTTCTGATGGGCCTTAGTTTTGGTAAACCATGTTGAGAGAGGAAGAAAGTGTTTGCTTCGATGAACAGTATTTGAGTGCAGTATTGCACCTTTTTTTTTTTTTTTTTGATTTACCATATTTTCCATACTATAAGGTGCACTGAAAATACATGTTCTCCGAAAACCACATTTCGCCTTATATATTGATTAATTCTGGTTGTGCTTAGTGATTTGGAATTTTCAGTTTTTATCTCATAAATGTGGACTTTTTATCTCATAATTGTAAGATTTTATCTCATGATTTAGGCTTTTTATCTCATGACTTTGCTTAATGCGCCTTATAGTCCAGTATGCCTTATATATGAAAAACCTTCAGAAATAAACCATTCACTGATGGTTCACCTTATAGTGCGGAAAATATGGTAGTATGTCATAATACATACAAATTGATGCATACATAATTTAAATACATCCAACCATCAAAGTTTTACAGCAAAAACATTTTTCTTACATTTGATTTGGCAGCCATCTTGAATAATGGCTGCCATGTTTGATTTTCAGGTGGCTGATGTGATTTTCTCAAAAAGTAGGTTCTTGGGATTATTCATGACAATTTTGGTGCTTGTACCACAGTGAGTGATTGTACTGGAATATGAACTTAACCTGCCGCATTATAAAAAAACGTTTAAACTTTAAAACAAACCAAGAAACTCTGCATATTTACTGTTTGTCACCTCAGTTGTGAAGTGTTTGTAAGTGATGAAGGGGAAGTTACATTCACACACCAACAAACACTGGGTGTGTGGGAGCACAAAGAATGTTTTTTTTGTTGTTGTTGTTTTTTTTTTTTACAAAGAATGGTGCGTGTGTGTGTGTGCCCTAATTTTTAAAAAGTACAGGCATTTTATTTCCATGAGTGTTCAGCATTTTCAGTGGGAATGAACCGATCCAACTGTTAACCACACACGCCTAGTAGAGTCCAGATGGAGAACAGAGAAGCACTGCTATTGGAAAATATCAGTTCTGCAATTTATCATGACATTTAATTTCACAGTACTATATCAATATTTAAAAGTACTGTATAAATGGTCTTTATTTTTCAAAGATGGGTAATTCCAAGCTCATCAAGTCAAAGTCCTGTCATGTATTGGTTCAAACTTGATTAGATTTTTTTTTTTTTATTATTTGAATGCTTTATTTCTAACATGTGCAGAATGCAACAATAATCAATACAGCAATAATCAATACAATGATAATAATTATAATAATACACAGTGACATGTCCGAAAAGGAGTAGGATGAAGCATAAGCTTATTTACTGAAAACGGGTCATTCCACTAATTATCCCATTTACCTGGATAAGGCATTGTGTTCATCAAAATGGGCTGGTTCAATAAACAGGTTTGAACCAATACATGGCAGGACTTTGACCTGATCGACGTGGAATTTTTGATTATAAACACCTTTACACAAAAACTACTGGACCAATTTCCATAATAATTTCAGGAAAGATGTGAGGTGGTCCAGAATGGATCCATTACATTTTGGTGAATATAGGTCAAAGGTCAAAGTCACAAATATGTTGTTTCACAATGATCGAACTGAAAAACACACAGACTAAGAAGCATTATTATTAAGCAGATTAGTAACTGCATTAGTCATATTAATGCTGTGTATGTACCTTCCTTTTACTTCTCACAGTTTCACATTTTCTGACCTGCATCCATTTGTCATGACCACCCCATGACACCCCATTGTTAACACTATGTACATCTATAAATATTAACACTATACATATATGAAAGTCTATTTAAATGGTTAATTTGTCTTTGAATACATATTATTTATTGTAGAGAATCATTCCACATAATTTTTTACGTGTTTATTGCACATTATCAAATGTTTAACACTGTAGGATGATTTTAACAGTGTTTATCTGTGAAGGAGTCAATAGAAACTAGTTCATGTATGATTAGATGATAAAGAAAATGTACTTTACACATGTACACGCACACACACTTAAGACGCATTATTTTTAAAAACATGTTGAAACGTGTTGCGTAAATAATTTTACAAGTATTTCTATATGCTATTTGACACTCCCTCCATGAGATGAGCAGCTTTACGCAACATAATTCAGGTTAAACAACTGTGTCCTTCCACTGTCATAGAACACACACACACACACACACACATACATAGAAATATGATGTGCTAACTTTCAGTATTGTCCCATACACTCACTCTAGCATCTGCGGGTTGAAACATATCAGTGTTTTCATCTGTTTTTGTGCAAATATTTGTTGCTACACAGCTGATCTGCTGATATGAGGCTGGTTTATGAGGCTGTATTAGTGATGGTTTTATTCACTTATTGTATCATTCGTCACTTTTCTATTGAGCCTCAAATTGCGCAATTATACTTATGGGAAAAATTACCATTGTAGAATTAACAAAAAAATAAATAAATATAAACAGTATGAATATATGTGAACTATCCTATAAAATACTGAATTAGTTTGAGTAAATATTACATTGTTGTTGCAAAAACAAATATTTATGTATATGTAAGTGTGTGTGTCTCCATCTTGTTTAGACAAAGGACTCAGAGTTAAGTTTATTTACTTCTCACTCCTTTTTGAATATGATTTTTTTTCCTTGTTGTTTTTTGTGTATTATCATTTGTCCTTGAATTTCAATTTTGTTCGTGTTTATTGCACATAGTCAGAGGTTGAACGCTGCAGGACAGTGTGAACAGTATTTGTGTAGAAAACATGCACGTTTGAACTGAGTCTGGAAATGATGCAACACGACTGTTTTTGTGCCACATATAATTATTACAACTTCCTCTAGTGGGAACTCACTCACTCACTCTAGTTTCTTTTCCTGTTGTGCAACTCTACATGAAAGCAGCCTGACGTCGTCACTGGAGACGCCGTTTCCGTCTCCTCCTCCTTCATAAACACCTTCTGCTTCACTTTAACCCTTTAATGTCATCAGCCGTGACATGATCTGAACGTACCATGTATTTAAGCACTCATATTATTTCAACTGTTTGTTCAATAGTTACATTTACAGTTGTATTGATAGAATACATCATGTTTTTTCGTGTGTGTGTGTGTGTGTGTGTGTGTGTATATGTGTGTGTATATATATATATATATATATATATATATATATATATCTCTATCTATCTCATGGGTAGCTCCCTCATAGCCAATGGGATGCCACGTACATCACGTAGTTACGTATAGTAATGTCCTGTATTTATGTCTCAGAGGTTTCAGTTTCCTTGTGTAAATAGAAATTTTTTTCATATTCAGAGATGAAAAATTGAGGTAAAGGTTTTTCGTAACTTGGATTTTTCGTTAGCTGGGGTTTTCATAAGTAGAGGTACCTGTGTGTGTGTGTGTGTGTGTGTGTGTGTATATATATATATAAATAACGTTATTTTACTTTTTCCTCCCAGTGTTGTGGTGATTTGGCTGTTTTTGTTCATTTTGTTGCTCATTTTGGGGTTAACGTGAGTCTAGTGATTTTTGTTAAAGACTCTTCTTCGCAGCTATAACGAATATGCTTCTCATTTGGGTTCTGCATCACATTGGCTAAAATTTGGGTGGAAGGGGAGGGGCTCTCCATATGTACTTCCCCACCCACTCCTCCCAGTATCTACAGTGATGCTTTTACTGTCTAGTGGTGTGTTGGGGTTCTCAGCCATGTCCACCAACTGATCATTGGCGGCACGTATTCTCACCTAATTGAAGTGTAAAAAAATAAAATAAATAAACCACTCAGATCCATTGTAGATGGGGCCTAAGAGGCTATCACGGGGCTCTACAGTAGACTAACTTTTTGCACTGGTTGCACTTAACTTGTTTTTCTTCGGTGCACCAGCACAAATGTTAGGTGCACCCAAATTTTTCAACTGCATTGCATTTAACACTGCAGTTTTACATGTTCCCCTTTTGTTAATCATGGTCCATACAGACAATATTGATTTGTAAATGATTAATCAACAATTTTGATAATATAAAGATTAGAACTGACTGAAAAGTGCTATTGCTCAAAGTTCTTCACTGAGCTGAAATTTCGACTTAAAACTTCTCAAAATATATTTACTTAAAAAAAGGAGAAATTCTAAATCAAAAGTGCAAGTGTCTTAAAGGCTCCAAACTGAACATCTCAATATGTCAAAATCTGAACAGCTCCAAATATCATAAACAATCTTCTATTACAATCACATGCCCTCAGATGTACTTACGTCATTCAGTATGAGTGTGCGTTCAAATGACAGAGGATAGACATTAGCATGTAGCTGATGCAAGTGTATGTGTTGACAGCTAATTAGAACATACTCTGCGATGTGCACGAGACTCATGCATGACTATGTACAACCCAAACCACTCCCATCTGCATGAACTGCCATGCAAATAGTGAGTCCTGTCTCTTGTTGATCACCCAGAGGTTTGTAGAGTTGCAGACATTTTTTTTTCCCAAGGGCTGGTCACACTGATGCAACCTCATTTTTTTTGTTGCACTTTTTTAGAAATTAGGCTGCATGTGCGACCAAATTGGTCGCACTCTAGAGCCCTGCATCAGGGGCTGCATGCAGTCGATTCAACCTCTCTAAGAACTACTCGGTTTTCTGTTTGTCATTTTCTGGACATTTAAGGACATCTTATATTTGGGGAATGTCCTGAGTTTAGGGAACATCTGTTCACCCTCGTTCCACCTGTTTACATTCAAAATCTAAATCTCTGTCGGAACGTAAATTTAGAAAAACATAAATTCAGCTTCCAATCAGAACCTGGACCAAAACCTTGCAGATTCTGAAATGGTCCAGATCGGAGCTGGTGTGGGTGTGGTTTGTGCATTGGCATGGTTTAAACTCCGCCCCTTTCAGCCAGTTTTTGTTTCCTGTGTCAGATGAGTGATGGTTCCTCTGCAGCAGACATTTGTTTGTCATGAAGTGCTGCTCTGATTTCCAAATGTGGACTGGACCCTATAAATACCAGGGCCTTAACACACATTCAGCCTTTTGAGACCTGTGGACTATTTCTGATGGCATTCGGCTGCTCCTATTGGCTGCTGGCGGCAACGCTCCACCCTTTGGGTGTTTAGAAAGCTTTGACCTCCAATAGGAGGATGTAAATGTGGATGTGAGACCAGACCGTAAGAGGGGGGGGGGACAGAAGAAGTCCTTGACAATAAGAGGGGGCGTGGCCATGCAGGGCTCTGAAGGTCAGCAGCAGAATTTTAAACTAAATACAGAAGGTGACTAATAACCAATGAAGGGCTTTGTCCAATGTTACTTATCATTATCATTATCTCTTCTGTTGCATCATTTCACACAAACTGGTTTAATCTGATTAGAATTCACCCCTTTATAAACGGATAAACTGGTTCCCAGCACATGAAACTTCTTATCTTACATATGGGGTTTCATGCACATAACTCTGGTGTCTTTGCATTTCCTTAAAGGGAAAATGGTTTTCATTTTTTTTTTTTTTTGTTAGTTCAGAGTCTCCCTGCTGTTGGGAATACACACAAAGTACCAAGCAATGTCATGATCTCTGTTCCAAGTATTTCTCCTTTTTTGAATTGCCGCAAGAAAATCGACCAATCGACCAACCCCGTTTCACAAACTCCATCTTTGAAATGTTTTCCCACCCCCTTCCCTGCTACGGTACTACCCAAAGAGGAAAAATGGCGTACCCAAGGTGTGCTTTCCCAGGCTGCACCAGTGGGGAAGAACCATCATTATTCTCTATCGTATCCTGGTGTGTGTCTGGTGGGTTGGGGTCTGATTCCTGGTTGCCGTGTGTGCATCTGGGTCCACGATCGGTCGGACTTGGGTTGATTGTATAGGCTGGTCCATGGGCGGCACCGTGACAGTGGTGACACGGCTTGTCTGGCTGACCCAGGCTCGAACACACACCAGGGCTGTTAATGGACCAGGACCTGAAGGCACCAGGGCTGTAAAACTCAGCACTCGGTCCACTTTGATTCTCTCCAGCTGATTTTACTTAATCAGTGTCTTTGTCTTTTTTTCTCTGCTCCAACTTTTTTCAGGTTCCATTTCCTCCTCTTCTTCCTCTCAGTAGAATGTGGAAAAGGGGCGGAGTCAACTGTGGTTCATTTGCATGAAAGCATGAGGCACTAAAACAGAGCGTTTTGAAAAGGGCTGTTTGTTCAGGTTTAAGAGACTACTGTATATATGCATCAATGTGATATTTTGACCAAAGCATGTGACAGACCGTTAAATGTTGGCATGTTTCCACCTAAATAACTGATCCAAACAATCCCACTAATTGTCACCCTTCCCTTGGGGTGCCAACCGCTCCAAAGCGATCCATGTGGGTGGAGCTAAATAGACTGCATCCCACTGATGGGTCGACAGAATTGTAATTTCCGTGTGACGGAGGGACAAAAGCACAAACGACAACTTGCCGGTTAATTCTCCACTCAACAACGAGTGAAGAAAGAAGGAAAAAAACAAACTTTTTTGCATCATGTTGACCCACAGTTGTATTTCATAGAGCAACAACGAGGTGCAGATGCTCCTTTGTGTTGTCAGAGAGGATGAAGTGCAGAAGGAGTTGGATGATGTCACAAGGTTACGTAGCTGCTGCGGTGGCATCTATCCCGCCTACAACGTAAGGGTGCTGTAGGCAGTGGAAAAGCTATACTGAGACGATCTGAACTGAACCAAACCGTTCCAGTCTGCTTGGTCGAAAGATGCTACCAGACACCAGAGAACTGTGTCACTTGTGGAAAAATGGGAATGATTTTGATTCTCTATCCTCTTTAAGATTTTAACTCGTGTCTCTAGTGGAGCTTCTGAGCAAACGGTTGAATTTTTCTGAATATTTCAATTAAATCATAATTCAAAATGTCACCTCAGACATCAGGGGGTGAAGGGTTAAATCATTGTTTTCATTGGATGTTTTTTTTGTTTTCATTTTTCTGTACATGCTCAGTTCAGTCAAGGTCAAGCCTAGGCGTTCCATTACAATAATGACACCCCGTCCTCAACAGGACACGTTGAAAATAATTTGCATCTGTTCCATTTGCATCAGCTCGTTTTTGAAAAGCTGTGGCTGCATCAGACAAAGATGCATTTCATGATCATGTTTGACTTTAACCCTTTAACTCCTGAGATGTTACTTAACGGAAACATGTACTTTTGTTCCTTTTTTTCCCCAGTGTTTTTTTTTGTTGTTGTTGTGTGTTTTTAGGGTCAAAACAGGTAGAAGAACAGGGGGAAAAAAAGAGGTTTGATGGGTTTGGACTAAATAAAGGCACTAGAATAAACACCAATAAGACATTTAGGATGTTGAAAATCAACTGAACCGGCACAAACTCTCACTTCGTCATCTGAACCCACTTTATTGTCACTGGGGGTGGGGGGATGGGGGTCACTGGGGGCCTAATCCAGCTACAATAGGTGAATGTGGGGTACACCCTGTATGAGTCTCCAGTTCATCTCAGGGCTGAACATATATCGACAAACAATCACTCTTACATTCACACCTATGGGCAATTTAGATTAACCAATTAACCTATCAGTGCATGTGTTTGGATGGTGGGAGGAAACTGGAGTACCTGGAGAAAACCCACACAGACACTGGGAGAACACTGGCACGAACTGAATTTGAAATTTGATTTGGTTTGACTCTTCTTTTCTAAATCAGTCCAGCTGTTTTTGACACCTGTTTAACTCCATAAAGCAGTTACATTCAAAAAAGAATAAAAATAAGTAACAAAAACAACCAAAGTGATCAATAAAATGAACAAAAAGGAATAAACCAACAAGAGAAGTACGATGAATGAAAGCTGAACAGAACCGAAGAAAAAAAATAACAAAAATGAAAATGTAGAAAAAATAACAAAATAAGGCACAAACTGAACATTTAAGAAAAAATTATCAAATTAAAAAACAAAATGTGGAAAAATAAATAAAAATAAGCATCTAAATCAACAAAAACATCCAAAGTAATTTCAATAAAATTAACATTTATAACATATGTATAATTTATAATAAACCAACAGGAAGAAAAAAAGCTTCCAGGTTGTTAATATTTATTCACATACAGTTTATTTTGTAAATATTTCATCATAGCTGTTTTTCATTTTCAAACGGTGTTTTGTTATTCGGAGCAATACCGTCCCCATTCTATAGGGGGTGTTGGGACTTTTAAACCCCCCTAATGAGGATGGAGGACATTGGGGGGGTCATGATGATGATGATGAGGGTAAAAGGACATTTGTTTGTTCCTGAGAACCACTGCTGTAAAACATGGAGAAAACATCATTCAAACAATAATTTCTAGGTTCTTATCTTATTATTAGTGTTGGTCCTGGACTGGCTCCGCCCCCTTGACCATAATAGACTATACATGTCCCCGCCCCCTTGACCACATTGGGCTGTATGTGGCCTCTGAACTCCTATGACTTTGACACTCCTGGAATAAACATTATTCTTAGTGGATTTTGTTCGACACTGGAGCATTGCATTGAATCTGTGTTTTCTGAGGAGGTTTGGTGAGCCCGGTTGCCATGGTAACCACTGAAAATTTTGCAATGTTGAAGTGGAGCTTGTTACCGTGCCCTAAACCTAACCCTGAGAACCCCAACTGTTGTGTGTTAATGGTTTCAGTCAGAGGCATGAAGGCGTAGGTCTTTTAAGCCCCGCCTCCTTTCCTGCTTTTCTTCTTTTACTCTGGACACACAAACCAACTCCTGCTGTTGTCGGCAACCGTCTCCAGGAAGTGTCTCCCTTTCGACTCACCACCGCTGGATTTTCTGCAGCGAGTAAACAAGTGCTTTTATTCATTGTCGGAGGAGGGAGGGGGGTGGTGGTGGTGTGGGGACATGGAGGGAGGTGAAGTCAGTGTTCAGGAATGTGCCTGGAGCCGACACAACCCACATGACTGAGGGAATCCTTGGCAGAGGGAAGCCGGGGAACCCCATCACCCCCCCCCCCCCCCAACCCCCTTTGGTTTTGTCTGGTCCTTCACTCGTCTCCAGTCTGTCTGCCATAAAAACATTATACAAGCACAGGCTCAGTAACAGGGAAACAGGCTGATGTCAGAGCAGTGGAGCCTGGAAAACAGCAGCACACACTGACACTGCAGACACAAGCCCCGCCCCCAAGACCTCCACTGCAGAAACAAGCCCCGCCCCCAAGACCTCCACTGCAGAAACAAGCCCCGCCCCCAACACCTCCACTGCAGACACAAGCCCCGCCCCCAACACCACCACTGCAGAAACAAGCCCCGCCCCCAACACCTCCACTGCAGACACAAGGCCCGCCCCAACACTTCCACTGTAGACATAATCCCCGCCCTCCAACACCTCCACTGCAGACACGAGCCCCGCCCCAACACTTCCACTGTAGACATAATCCCTGCCCCCCACCACCACTGCAGACACAAGCCCCGCCCCTCCATCACTTCCACTGCATATACAAGCCCAAATTCACTGTAGATTGTGCATCATTTGTGTATAGATTTTGACCTATTGTTGATCTAAGAGGTCAGAGGTCACTGTGTCAATACCTAAACAAATTTTTTTTTTCCCCTGATCCCAGGATTTACTTCCAGGTGAAGTTCAATGCACCTTCATGCTCTTAGAGACACTACTGTCCACTGATCATGAGTGTAATAATATTTATTAGTTTAACCCTTCACCCATTGGCCTGAGTTGACCCTGTTTTGGCCCACTGCTGGCCCACTTCGGCCTATTTTTGGCCCACAGGCTGTATATTTGACCACTGTTCTAATGCATTAACCATTTTGTCTTTCTCCCCTCCTCCCCCTCCTCCCTCCTGCTCCTGTTGATTGGATTCCTTCACATTGTGCAGAACTTCCAGCTGAAGAAGGTAAATATTGTTTTTTCCTTTATACTTCTTCCATCATCCTCTTCCTCCTCTTCGTCCCCCTCCTTTTACTCTTTGCATTCTCCTCCTCCTCATTTTAATCCCAGATTAAATATGTTTATTCAGGATCTGTTGGGCTGGATTGTAAACACACACACACACACACTCATTAAACATAGTTAATCTGTCACCATCAGGTATAAGAGTAAAAGTCAACAGTGAATCAGATCAGATCCACCCTGAAGGAAAACAGAACATGTGGAGGATTTTCAGACAGGAACACTTAAGGTCATTCAAACTGAAGGAGAAAAAAAATAACTGGATGGTGTTAAGACCTAAAGTTAATAATGTTGTAAAAGTCCACTGTATTCTCTTCAGATTTGTGTCGATATTTTTTCACCTTTGACTCAAGAGTGTGTTACTTCAACCTGTAAATTCAGAGTTTGGATAGTTTAGCTAGCCTAGCTGCGCTAGAGGGTCTAGCGCAGGGGTCTCAAACATGCGGCCCGGGGGCCAAATGTGGCCTTGCAAAGGTTCCAATGCGGCCCCCCAAGTGCAAAAATTATATATGGTCAAAGCCGTGGAACTGATTTTAGTTCAGGTTCCACAGTCAGACCAATATGGTCTACAGTTAAATTATAGCAGAATAACATATTAAAAAGAATTACTCTATATTTTCTTCTCATTTTGATGTGAAAATAATGTAGATTACGCCTATAAATAATGACAACTTCAAATTTCTGTCTTTCTTATAGTGGAAAAAATAACATTGAATTGGGAAAATATTTACACTTACAAACTATCCTGTAACAATAAAATGGGAAAAACATGAAGGAATATGAACAAACTGAAATTTCTGAAGAAAATTAAGCACAATTTTAACAGCGTCTTTGTAGTAGATCTGATCCAAAATGCACATGAAATGATACATTGAAGCATAATATTGTTAGACCTTCATGTATTTTTTTGAAATATTTAATTTTTTTTTTCAGGTTATTCAAAGCTCTTTTGTTGGATAGTTTTTTTAAGCAAGCTCATAAGGTCATAGGGTTTGGTTGCACTAAAACAAACTCAAAAAATTGTAATTGTAATTTTTTTCTAGGTTAATATGCTATTATTTTACTGGTCCGGCCCACTGGAGATGAAATTGGGCTCAATGTGGCCCCTGAAAGGAATGAGTTTGAGACCCCTGCTCTAGCGGTAGTAAATCTGATGTGCTACAGTAGTAGTCTAGTTATGGTCAATGTCACTTTTGGCTAGATTTCTCTGAAACTGGTTGATGAATCACGGTGAAGTTATAAAGTCAGAGGGTAGGCGGGCGGGCGTGTTGGAACGATTCTGAGAGAAACAACCATAGTAGAACAACAACAGGTGGTGATTTCCTTTTTATCAAAGATGAGTGAAGAATGTGAGAAAACGTCAGTAATCTTTAAATTCTTTTAACAGAAGCGACAACAATCGTTAAGCTCCATAATCCACCATTTTGTTTAGTCATTCGTAACTTTCTTCGGACTCTTCCGTGAACTTTTCAGCATCTACATCATGCTAAAGATTACGCTGATTGGTTGTAGACAACTTTGTAGCCCCGCCTCCCCTGACTATGAAGCGTTCCTAGACCTATAGATGTAATGAATAGGCTATAGTTTAGCTTCAAAAGACTCAAACTAGTCCAGTTAAACCTAGAACCTGGAGAAGGAAGTTGTTTTATTTGATCATATTGGCCCATATGTTAGTTAGATGGCTAAATTAGGTTAGTTAGGTAGGTAGGGTAGGTAGGTTGGAATTTAATCAAGTAGGTAGATTAGTTAGGTTGGTCGGTAGATGCACAAGTAGGTAGGTAGGTAGCTGGTTAATTAGGTCGGTCAGTAGTAGTTGATTAGGTAGGTAGGTAGTTGGGTAGGTAGATTGGTAGGCACGTAGTTTAGTGGTTAGATAGGTCGGTAAGTAGATAGTTGGGTTAGTTAATTAGGTTGGGCTATCAGTAGTTAGTAGTAGCTGGTTTGGGTTTGTCATCACTGCTCTGTCTCTGAATTTATGCGGTGCTTCTTTTTCCAGGTAAATCTCTGTGGGAACTGGTGGTGGAACAGTTTGAAGACCTGTTGGTTCGGATCCTGCTCCTCGCCGCCTGCGTCTCTTTTGTAAGTACAACCTCTAATGTTCCCTCAAATAAAAATTGATTTAACCTGGAACGGAACTGAGGAGAAGAAAAAATAAAGCAACAAAACAAGTGGACGAATCAGCACAAGTGGACGAACAACACTTAGATTTAGATAAAATAATAAATAACAAAATAATCATGTCAAAAAAAAAAAAATAAAAAAAAAAATAAAAATAATAAAATTAACAATAAAAAATAAGAAAAATTAAAAATAATTAAAAAAAACCTTAAATAAACCCCCCTAAATATTAAATAAGAAAATAAATAAAATTATTCTGTCGCTGTTGCTCTAGTTCTGGTTCTGCTGCTGTTCTGGTTCTGCTGTCCTATTTCTGGTTCTCCTTTTCTGATTCTACTGCAGTTCTGGTTCTGCAGTTCTGGTTCTGCTGCTGCTGTTTTTCCAGGCGTCTGTTGAAACCACTCTGTTTGGACCGGGCCTGGACTTTCCTTCCTGTAAATCAGTCATGTCCTCCTTGTTTTTGGTGGATCAGAGCCGGGGTTCCGTTGCCAGAACCAGCTCCTCTGACCCAGTGGGACTGCAGATGATAGACGCGCCCACAGCCTGGGCACATGTGACCTTTGACCTTTATATTTGCTGTGCTTGGGGTCAGATGAAGCTGCAGCTCATTCGGATTTAGTTTTGCATAAATTTTCCTGGTGATGATCCCATTCTGGTTTTTGCATGAGGCGCATCATCAGGAAACAGAGGTCGCATAAGGGAAGGAAATTTTAACCCTTAAATGTCCACCTTTAACCCTTAAAGACCCTTAAACATTCACGTTTAACCCTTAAAGACCCTTAAACATTTACCTTTAACCCTTGAAGATAAATACAGTTCTTTATCTTTTTGTGTTGTCTAAATGTCCAAATATGGACATTCAGAAGCTCAGTGGTTACTGTGGAAACAGTCAACTTTTTCTAGCCATTAGGTCAGTAATAGTAATCATAACATTGATATAAGTACCAAGTAAATAATGATTATAATGATGATGATAATAATAATTATCATAATAATATGTGGCACAACAAGCCCCACCCCCCCCCTTGCACACATTTTACCTGATTAGCCACTTTTGGTGACTTTGACCTTTGACCTTTGATTCACCCAAATTTAATGGGATCTATTCTGGACCACTTCACACATTTTCTGTAGTTTTTACATAAAGCTGTTTACAAACAAACCAACTCAAAACAATATCCCTCTCCCCTTTTTTTTTTTTTGGGGGGGTGGGGGGGGTGGGTGGGGGGATGGGGGGATGATGACGAGGATGATGATGATTATTATAATACAGCTGTTACTACTAATAATAATAATGCTGACAATGATACTACTACTACTACTTACTACTTAATAATAATAATAATAATAATAATAATAATAATAATAATAATAATAATAATAATAATAATAATGATGATGATGATAACATTGATACCAATATTACTCTGCTGCTAAAGTGTCTACTTTTGTGTCTTTTTCCATTAGCGTGTTTTTCTTTCCATCCTTGTTGCTTCAGTCAGAACCAATTTTTTACACTGAACAGAACCAGAAGAAAACCACATTGACCACCTGAACAAATCACTTCACTTCCTCACTCTGATTTCCAGAAACAGAAACACTCCCGTTTGTTTTTTTTCATCGAGTTTACGCTCCATGTGGGGAAACGATGGAATTAAAGCCCTTGTTGTTCTGCAAACTGAACGCATTTGTACCGTTGTGTTTGTAAAACTCTGGAGACGCTCAGATACATTCAACCATCTGTCGACGAACAGGAGGAGGACAAGAGGAGGAGGAGGTTATTTTGGTGACGAAGGCTTGATTTGTTTATTATCAGAGAATAAAAGAAGTTTAATTTTCACTAAGTGGCTTCAATATGATAATAATAATAATGCTGCCTTTCAGTGCTGTGGGAATTATTAGATATGACTATCTCACAGTAACAAAATGAAATATTTGTGTATTCATACTTTGAAATTTTACATTGTGGTAAGTGGAAAATAATAATATTCCAAATGATCTAGAATACAGGATCTCTTCCAGCTCTTCACCAAAATCTAATCCATCAGTCCTTGTGTCGTTCCTAAGTTTAATCGAAGTCCGTCCATAACTTTTTGAGTTATGTTATACACAGACAGATAAACACCGGCAAAAACATAACCTCCTTGGCAGAGGTAATATTAGTAATAATAATTAGAAAAGCACTCTGAGAGCACAAACCTTCACTAAAGCAGACCACCCCCCCACCAAAATATAATCATGTGTTGATCTCCCCATTACCACCATACCCTGAAAATGGAATCAAAATCCAAAGTTTTTGAGCTATGTTGTACACAGACAGACAGACAGACAGACAGATAAACGCCAACAAAAACACAACCTCCTTGGTGGAGGTAATAATGGTCATATTAGTAATAATAGTAATAATAATAATAATAATAATAGTATTTAAATCAACCATGTTCAGAGACAGAAGCTGACGTCTGTAAATTCATATTTCTTTGCCTGTGGTTTTCCTCCTTCTTCACATGGTTCCAGTCGAACCTAAACTGAACCAGTGACTGTTTCTTATTAACCCATTTCATTCACTATAACGTCAGTGATTTCATTTCCCCCATGATTGAATTTCCTGTAGCAGTCACTTCAGTTTACTTTTATTTCCCTGTCATTGAAGGCATCATTGGCTCCAGCTTTGTTTAGGTTTAGTTGAACAGGATGTATTTATTTGTGTTTTGTTTTTAATACATGTACTTTTAATTGTATCATTCATTTATCGTTCTGTCAAAATTAACATAGATTAATACATCATCATGATTAATCTGATTTAATAAATAAATAAATAAATAAATAAATACATAAAATACAATAAAAAATACAAATAAAAAATTGACAATTAAATGGAATAGTTTTGTTCCAAGTTGTTTTGTTGAAACTCTTCAAGGTGTTGAGCTGATGTTGGTTGCATATATATTCATATTTTTGCATATGCTTCGGGTATTTTATCACATTTTTTGTGACCCTCCCCCCCCATGTCTTTTTTTCCTTTACATTTTTGTGTTAGTGCATTTTGTGTGTGTGTGTGTGTGTGTATGTGTATATGTATACACACATATGCACACACCCAAAAAAAGATGAAGATGAAATGTTTTGATCATGATTAATCGAAAGTAATCCAAAGCAAGCCTGTGATTAAAGGGGTTAACAATGTGTATAATTTCACATCCCTATTTATTATTATTAATACTAATCCTAATAATAACAATAATGTAACTGGGCTCATGTAAAAGTGTTTCAGTACAGACCAGCAGGTTTCAGTCTGAACTTTTGCTTTTCTCTGTATTTACAACAGTATTTGACCTTTGACCCTGACATACACCTCCAGCTGTTTCTATGGTAAATCCTGTTTCCTGAGTTTGAGTCTTGAGGATTTTTTTTTTTTTTTTTTTTTTTTTTTTACCAAACCAACCTGTGAAATTAAATCCTCCAACTCGGAAACATAAGACGACTATAAAACCACCGGAAAGTTTGAACACATTTTTATTTATGTCATTAAAGACACCAGTATTACTTGAGTTATGTAAGAAAAGTACTAATACACACTCTGGAATACAGTACCTTTACTGGGACTAGAGTATTTTCAAACGTCCTTCATTAAAAATAGGTGACATTGTAATATTATTCATAGTTTACTGTAGTGAAACTGTTGCATTAAAGTGTGGATTGTGCAGTGAAATGATAAAAAAAAAAAATACTGGAGTCTATTGCTGTCTGTAAATGTCTCGGATCCTGTTAAGTTTTTTCAGTGGTGGTTGATCGGCTCATTAAAGGTAACTACATTGTCAAAGTTTCATTGTATTTAACCTTAAGTTATCTCTGTTTATTCTAATATTAGCTTCTGAATTTTGTATCTTTGCATCTAAATCCTGTATTTTTCTATATTTAATTCACCGAACATTAGTGTCATCCCCAAGTCCTAAACTGGACGTACACTTCAGCTGTAATATTTTTTTAACTAAACCTTAATAGACTTGAATTTTTCATCTAACCAATTTGCATTAACCGTGAGCACTGTAGAAAATATTTTAATACTAATGTTGAAGCCCATTAATTTATTTACTTGATAGATTTCCTTAAAAGAAACCCACTGGTTCTTCTGTTCCTGGTACTGGTCCATAGTCAGACCAGCAGAATCTGAATGTGGACCCTGAACATACCATAACTGTAAAGCTAAACGGATGTTTGCGACCGCAGTAGGGATCTGTGGTGTGTTTGCTGAAGTGTTGTTTTCTCTCATAGGTGTTGGCTCTGTTTGAGGAGGGGGAGGAGACAACCACCGCCTTCGTTGAACCCGTTGTCATCCTCCTAATCCTCATCGCCAATGCTGTCATCGGAGTCTGGCAGGTGAGATCTGTGTCCAATCAAAACGCACTAATTAACGCTGACATGTGGCTGTGTTAACTTCTTGTCACAGTGTCTGCTACAAATATTAAATGTGCTAAATCTTACATACTTTAATTAGATGAATCAGAAAACAAATGACTCTAGTGTTGATTAGCTCATGTTTTTAATATATATGATGGTGTGTTATTCCACATATATGGTGGTTTATGCAGGGTGCAAATTATGCGGGGTACCTGGACGTACCCCCCATGAATGTGATATGGTACCTCCCAAATGGGACAAGAATTACACATTATTGGGTCCAAATATAATTGATTAATTTTTTAAATTGTGTTTGAGAAATGTGTTCTTATCTACTATTACTCTGCGTATACTAAGATTAAACCGATAACATAGGATTTAAAACACCCCTTCCATGGATTGTACCATTTTCATGACTTCAGAGGGGTTTTAAGTCAATCTGGATTCACGCTTTCAGTGCACCAGCAACTTCAACCTTGTTGGTTTGTTGTTTCATGTATGTGTTAGCAATGAGTTTTCTTTTCAGCCACAGGTATAGGCTTTCAATATAGTCTAATTTCTCTAGACTGTTGGTTAAATATCATGCACAACCGCTTTAGAAAGAAGGTATCTTCTTTGGTATGTGGGCATGACACAAATCTGACATGTGACATCATCACCACTGGTCCCAAAATGCTGCCCCCCCCCCCCGAATCTGGAATGATTATTCGAACACTTGGACATATGTACATGTATACAATGGATTTTTAAATATTCCACTAGAAACAACCTGTAAAGTGAATGGATCATAATGTGCAGACAGTGTTTTGAAGTAGATCTGAGACCAATATTCCTTTGCACTAAAACCTATTCTCTTGTTCATTCTAATAATTTCACATTTTGACCCCAGAATTATCTTGGAAACTTGAGCCAACCAGCATTTAAGACTTGACTTTTCTTTATCAGTAACACACATGTAGGAACATTTCATTAGTTTTATTCTAGAAGCATTTTACTTGTAGACCAGTGTTTCCAAACACACAGTCGCTCTGTGGAATTGCTGACCCCGCCTTTAAACTACAAATTTGTATTTGACAACAGCTGCACAGTAGAAGAAAGAAACACTGTTCGTGTGGGGTTAGATTGGTGCTAAATTTAACTGTCTACATCATCCTTTGGGTAATGTCTACAACAGGGGTATCAAAAATGAACAGAATAAACTCCTAAAAATAACAAAATGACTCCATATTTTCTTCTTGGTTTGATGTGAAAATATTCCAAAAGATTATAAATTAATAAATATATGACAACTTCAAATTTTTGTCATTGTTTTAGTGCCAAAAATAACATTAAATAAGTAGTGCCAGGCACAACAAGAGCCAGAATCAGTTTGTCATTTGCATACACCACAAGATAAGGCAAATGAAAATAAAATTTGTTTTGCGACTCTCCATGGGTCACAAACTGGATGCAGCCATCTCTGCGACCTATTGGGTCAATATGTTAAGGCGAACAGTTTCCTACAGTGTGTCGTTGACCCGCCTAACTCAAATGCATCAGTTTGCCACTGGTCGAAGCCAGAAAAGGTGGTATCGAAGCTTAAACCAATCACACCGCTCTTTCCTCTGACGCTCAATGTTGATTGGCTTCCGACAAAGAGGATGGAGTTCCCGATTACTCTGGAGTTTCTAATTCCGTAGATAGCCTGCCTGGCCAGACTGGTTCAAACTGCGTCAAACTAGGATGGGCGGGCCCAGGCTATGTCAAACGGATACAAAACAACTGGAACCAAAAACAATACCACTTGCCTCTCATTCGGGGGGGTGTGGTAACCCAAAAAAAGATGTGACAAATTTTAAATTGTGCATATTTAACACATTTTAAAAATGAACTTACAAATCCACCACTGCGACTCTACTGTTGTAAATGTGGTTCAACTTCACGGCCTTTATTTCTGAAGCATCGGACCCATGGATTCAGACTGACATCAGGTCAGATTCCTAAAGTTGTATTTCCTGTTTGTAATTCTGGTCCAAACGTATTCATTCATATTCTGATAAAACATACACAATACATTTAATGTCCGACCAAACTCATTCAACAGTTTCCAAATATTTATTTTTGCACATTTACAAACTCGTATACACACAGATCAAATCAGTCTGATGTAAATGAATATTTGGACATGAAACTAACCCTCATAGACCAGAGTGTTTCTCCTGCTGTGCAGCTGTTGTCACATACAGATACGTCCCTTAAAGGCGAGGTCGGCGATTCCACAGAATGACTTCAACTGTTTGATATCAGGCCAAACAAACAAACACTCCCAACATCGGAACCGCTACAGTCGACTTTATCTGATCCTAATGCAGATTAATCCCATTCCAGCTTCAAAACATTCCAAGCAAGTGTGGTTTAATTAACTCATATCTAACATGGCTGATTGTGTCACAAATTTACCAGTTCTTCCTCCATTTGGCTTTTCTTATGTTATGAATCTTGTTCTAGCGGCAGAATAACTAAACATGTAGATTGTTGTAAATCTGTTAATGCTAACTGGCCGTCGTGTCTTTGACGTGTATGTGGTGAATGTTTGTCCGTAGGAGCGGAATGCAGAGAACGCCATAGAGGCTCTAAAGGAATACGAACCAGAGATGGGGAAGGTTTACCGCATGAACCGCAAGGCTGTTCAGAGGATCAAAGCCCGAGACATCGTCCCTGGAGACGTAGTGGAGGTGGCAGGTAATAGCCGACACCAAACTGGGAGTCAGTGGGTGCTTCAGTAGTACACTAGTCCTAGATACCAGAACAACTAGTTATCGACTACCAGAATGACTAGTCTAGTTGTAGACCACTGGAACGACTCGTCATAGACCACTGGAAGGACAAGTTGGCAACTGTTGGGAGGACTTGTCGCCGATTACCAGAATGACTATTTGTAGGCTACTGGAATGGTGAGTTATAGACCACCGGAACAACCAGTCATAGACCACCGGAAGGACAAGTTGGCAACTATTGGAGGGACTTGTCGCCGACCACTGGAATGACATGTCAGTGACTACCAGAACGACTAGTTATCGACGATCAGAATAACTAATCACCAGTGGCTCTTATTTCAATTCATTGCTTTGATAAAACCCTGTATTGTCCGTCCATCTGTGCGTCTGTGTGTTCGACCGTCCTTGTGTGTCCTTCTGTCCATCCATCTGTGCATCCTTCTTTCCATCTGTCCATCCCTCCCTCTGTCTGTCCGTCTGAAGGACACATGAAGGTTTATTCTACTGGTGCTTCAGAGGAAGAACAGTATTGGTTATTGTTGGTCGTAACCACAGCGACAACAGAAACATAACAAGCCCACACTTGAAAACCCTTGGACTTCGGCCCACACCAGTGTTGTTGCTCATACAGAGTGACAGACGGTCAGCTGCCAACAGGACCCTTTAGTGAAGGGCGAGGGTAGAAGCGATCACCTGACACACACTCATCCACTTTTTTTCCTTTTTTTTCTCCCCCTGCTCCCACTTTTTAACCTCACTGACTCCACCCCTCTCTTTAAAGATATTTGGAGGTTGTTGTTTTTTTTTTTGTTATTTTCAGCATCTATCTTTTATTGTTTGAAATGTAGCTGCTTTTAGCTTCTCTTTTGATATTTTCTGGATTTTTTTCACCTTCTTTTTAGCATTTCCCTTTAAAATTTGTGTGAATATTTTCTTTTTATCTTTCAATTTCTTTTTGTCTTTTGTTCATTTTTAGCATTTGTGTAAAGTTTAGCTGTTTTTACCTTCTCTTTGTAAACTATTTTTTGGGGTTAGGTGGCTCATTTTCAGCTTTTCTCTTTAATATTTATGTAAATTGTTACTCTTTTTAGCTTCACTTTCCAATTTTTATTTTTTTGTTTATTTTTAGTATCTCTTTAATATTTGTGTAAAGTTAAGCTAGTTTTACCTTCTCTTCCTAACCCTTTTTTAGGCTTATTTTCACCATTTCTCTCTGTATTTTCCGCACTATTAGGCACACTGGACTAGAAGGCGCAACCTTCAATTCATGTATTTGTAATATGTAAGGCGGACTGGAGTATAATGCACATTAAGCAAAGTCAAAGTGATGAGATAAAAGCCAAAATGATGAGATAAAAATAATTTAATCAAAAGCCAAAATTCTGAAATAAAAAGTCAAAATTCCAAGTCACTAAGCACAACCACAATTAATCCATATATAAAGTGCACTGTGGTTTTTGGACAAAATTAAAGTCTTTTAAGTGCGCCTTATAGTCCAGAAAATACGGTATACATTTTTGCTCTTTTTAGTTTGTTTATTTTTAGCATTTCTCTTTAATATATAGACTACCTCCTACTGACTACTTTGGACTAATTTTACCATTGCCTCTTCGCTGACTCGTGCTTCCAGCTGTACCGGTCAGTGGTTCGACTTCATTCGTTGACCAGCGTGCATATAAACCCGTGCCGCCGCTGCCACCCATTCATGAGCTTGGAAACGGTGCTGGACAGTTTCCGAGTCGGTTACATAACAGTGTTTTCAGTGGCCGTGCAGGTGCCAGCGCCGCCGTCCGTTTGTGTCTGTTTATGTGTAAGTGGTTGTGGTCGTTGTATTTAAGGCCTGGTTTAACTTTCCAACCCCCCCCCCCCCCCCCCCCCCACACACACACACCTCTTTCCTTTCCATGCTCTCAGTCTCACCACCTGGACGCTGCTGGATGTTTGTCAGCTCCTCCTGGTTCACTCACACTTTTCCCCTGCTGTAAACTCAGCCATGTGTGGGCAGGCAGAGCTAAAAATAACCCTGTTGTCACTGGTTCCTGAACATCTGTGAACGCCGCCGTTAATGTGGACAGAGGACAGTGGAGTCGGGGGGGGGGGTCTGTCAGCGTTCATTCATGATCACAGACGAGCATGAAACCATCAACAGCAGAAGTGTCAAACATACAGGCTGTGGGTCACAACCAGCCACCAAATATGCCAAATGAATAAAATAATGAAGAAAAATGAACAAAATAATGATCTTAATGTAAGGATTAAAACCCTTTAACTCTCTGTGTTTTCTGTTAATAAAAACTTTATAAAATAAGGGTCAATTAACAAAATAATGTTAACATTAGGATTAAAATCCTTTGTTTTCTGTCACCAAAAATTAAGAAAATGAACACAATAATGAACAAAATCACCAAATATTTACAACTTTTAAAATAAAGAACAAAATTGACAAAGTAACTAACAAAAATGACCAAATTGAAGAAAAATTAATGAAATATTGACCAAAACAATGAACATCACTGAAAATGAACAAAAATCAACAAAATGTATGAAATAATGAAAAAAAAATTAGGATTACAACTGTTTTGTGTCTCCAAAAATGAACAAAATAATGAACCAAAATAAATGAAATATTAGTGTTAATGTTAAAACCCTTCGACTGAGTGGGTTGGTTGTTGATCCATTTCTGGTTTATGGGTCGTATATTGGACCCCCTCAGAGCCTCCAGACCTGTTTCAGGATACCTGGACATTTATGACGTGAGATTGCGATCTTCTGCTCTGTTGAATGCGATCTTCTTCAGGGCTCCGGCACTTGTTTATGCCACAGATCTGTGGAATTTGGGCGTGTTTCAGCTGGCGTTTGAACTGGGACAAGCCCGCGCAGGCTCTGAGCCCCGCCCCCCTCCAGTAGCTGTCACTGTCAACATTGATCGTGTTACCATGACAACCACTGAGTTCACAGGGGTCGTGTTTTAATGACGCTGAAACATCTGCTGCTTCAGGAAAAGCCATGTCTGACACTTTGAGCAGTGGTGGTGGGGGGGTAAGAAAATAAAGTATAATAATAACAATAATAATAAGAGAACAGTGGTGAAGGTTTGGACCCAGGCTTTAGTTGTTTTTTTTATTCACATTTAAGATGACAAGTTCTACAGATCTGGTTTTATGTTGATGAGTTTTAGAATTAAACAACTGAATGGTAAGAAAATAATACACATAAAAAAAATTGTACATGATCTTCAAACACTGGTCAGTAATCCATTATATTATAAGTCAATAATATTTTATATAGATATGTTGTTTTATTACATTCTATTCATATGTATCTGCCTCAGATTAAATGTCTGCATTTCAGGCTAAGTCATATGTTTTATTTGTTTGTTTAGAGGGTGTCAAACATAAGGCCCGGGGGCCAAATGCAGCCCGCCAATGGGTCCAATCTGGCCCCTGTCATCAATGTGTGAAATGCAAAAATTACACTGAAGATAATTAATAATCAAGGAAGTTAAACTAATTTTAGGTCAATTCAATCTAAAGTGGATGATACTAGTAAAATACTATCATATAATAACCTAGAAATAATGGAAACAAACCTTAATCTAATATTTGTACCTTCTAAATCTGTCTGAGATACAACTTTAAATCATTAGAACTTAAATTAGGACATGAAGTAAAATTTTTGACTAAATCAATTGTTTCACTGAAGGTGTAAAAACTCACCAGCTGTCCTTTTACAAAAAAGTGAGTAAGTGATTCCTGGCACAACAAACCCCACCCCTTGCAAACATTTGACCTTATTTGTCGGGTCTCTGATCATTATATGTTTTTGGTGACCTTGACCTTTGACCCACATTAACCTTTGACTTTTGACATACATTAGCCACAATTTTTTGTCTCCTGGTCCTTTTGTCATCTTGTCTTCTGGAACCCTTATATTCTCATCTTCTGGTCCACATGGCTTGTCTTCTGGACCTTGTGTCTTCTCGAATTCTGGTCCTTGTGTCTTCTGGTCCTCATGTCTTCTCATCTTCTGGTCCTCGTGTCTTCTTGTCTTCATGTCTTATCTTCTGGTCCTGTTGTCTTGTCTTCTGGACCTTGTGTCTTTTCGAATTCTGGTCCCTGTTTTTTGTTATGTATTTTTGTCTGGACCTTGTCTTCTCATCTTCTGGTCCTCATGTCTTGTCTTCTGGACCTTGTGTCTTCTCAAATTCTGTTCCCTGTTTTTTGTCATATTCTGGTCCTTGTGTCTTCTCATCCCTGTCTTTTTGTTAAACAGCTGAAAACATCTGTCCGTCTTCATAGAGGACGTTTGTGTCCACCTCCTCTAACACACGCTGCTGTTTCAGATCCAGTTTTTCTATAAACAGATGCAGGTTTTCCTTTTTTCCTCCACTCACTTCCTTTCCGTTCCCGTGGATCTGCTCGTGGTCGTTTCCATGGGAATGGTTTCACGCCAGGGGGTCGAATAAACGCCGGGTCCTTCGGAAAAGGACGGCGTCCACCACAAGTACCTTCTGAGCATTTATATTTACTGCACTTTCCTCCAGTGGAACTTTCCTGGTTTACACAGGACTCGTAGCCATGGAAACCTGCACAGACCAGGTCCCAGGTCTTAGTCCTGATCCTGGTCTGGGGTCTGAACAAAGACGTCCTCACTGGTGGATTATGCAACGTCTAATTCTGTCCCACATCCAGTTCCACCGAACGACAGAAGCAGCCGACTCCTTAGTTTTGGTTTGATGTGGATGGAAACACTGGGTTTGAAGACAGTAAAAAAGACAGGAATGACTAAAATAGAGTTTAAAAAGAATAAAATAAACTACAAAAATAGCCAAAGTGATCGATAAATATGAACAAAAGAAAAAAAATTACTCTAACCCAGAATAACAAGTAACCTGGAAATAGTAGAAAAATAGAATAGAATTGAACTATTCAATAAAACTCATGAAATTGGATCAATGACAGATGGATGGAAAGATGAAAATGAATCACCTTTTTTCCTTTTTCATGTTCTTTTTTTTTTGCCTTTCTCTTATTTTAATGTTTGTTTTTTTTGGCTTGACACATTTTTGTCTTTTTCTTTGCCTTTTTTGTATTTTTTTTGTCTTATTCTGTCTATCGTTCATCTTTTTCTTTGTCTTTTACTTTTTTCTTCATAGCTCATATTTTTCTTTCATTTCCTTTTTTACCATGTGTGTCTTATTTGTTTTTGTCTTATTTTCTTTATCATTCATGTTTTTCATCATCTTTTTCCTTTTTTTTGTGTTAGTCGTTTTTTTCTGTCTTTTTTCAACATTTTCTTCATTGACATAAATATCAGTAAAGTGTTTCCCATATATCCAACGGTAAAAGTGGCTGCAGACAGATGGACTCACCACTAGTTCTACTGGGCCTTTTCTTGTGGACCTGGTCTGGGCTTCAGGATCTTGGCTGTAGTTCTGATGGTTCTGATGTGTTTGTTCTTAGTTGGAGATAAAGTCCCAGCAGACATCAGGGTGACGTCCATAAAGTCCACCACGCTGAGAGTGGACCAGTCCATCCTCACAGGTAGGTCTGGTTCTGTTTGGAGAGTTTAAGACCAGTTACTGGTTCTGTTTGTTTCCATACTGGTTCTGGTTTTTTTCTTTTAGATTAGATTAGATTAGATATACTTTATTCATCCCCAAGGGGAAATTCAATTGTCCCAGCGGCACACATATAAAACACACATATACATTCTCAAACACATACGCTATAAAACAGACACACATGATGCAGTACAGACCAACATGGTTACACCCACAGGACATAGGCAGTAGAAGTTGTCAGAGGCATAATTACCATACAAGTTAGGGCAAAAAAAAATTACAATTACAATTTTAAATACAGCTTCTGTTTGTTTTAGTACTAGCTCTGTTTTAGTTTTGGTTCTGGTGATACTGGTTCTGGTTTCATGCTGTCCATGTGTTTCCATCATCAGGAGAGTCCGTTTCCATCATCAAACACACTGATCCGGTTCCTGATCCCAGAGCCGTCAACCAGGACAAGAAGAACATGTTGTTTTCAGTGAGTGTTCAGCAACATTAACAACATTAGAAATGTTAGCAACCTTAGCAATGTCAGCAACATTAGCAATATCAGCTAGATTAGCAACCTTAATAACATCAGTAACACAAGCAACATTAGTAATGTTTATTCAACACTTACTTTGTCCGTTTATATGACTGTAAAAATACTAAAACCTACAATAAAACAATCAGATCTGGTGCATTTACACACACTTCAGTAATACGATAAGTGGAAAAACTTACCATGTACTACTATATATAACTATATGTGCAACTATTGGAATTCTATGCAACTATAGACAACTATGAACGACTGTTTAGTTAGAATACAATACTGTAAATACAAGAGTCACAAGACACCTCCATATTTTTTTTGTATTGTCTTTTTTTTGTCCAAACATGTTAATATTACTGAAAATTCTGTTTTTATTTTGCATCATGACACTGGTTTAACTTATTTCTAACACAATCACCTTCAGTTCTTACTATATTTTCATGTATTTGTAAATGCAGCTTTGGTGCCGCTTCATCAGCTGCTGCGTCGACATAAATCAGTTTGTGATGCGGTGTCGTGTTTAGGGACTCCCAAGGGTCAACCATGTGACTAACTTCCTAAATATGTCCGACGTGTCCATGTTCTTCTGTGTTTCATTCATTTTGCCCATCTTCTCTCAGGGCACCAACATTGCCGCTGGTCGAGCGATAGGTGTCGTGGTGGCGACTGGAGTCTCCACGGAGATCGGTAAGATCCGTAACCAAATGGCATCAACAGAGCAGGAGAAGACGCCGCTGCAGCAAAAGCTGGATGAGTTTGGCCAACAGCTGTCAAAGGTCATCTCGCTGATCTGTGTGGCTGTGTGGGTCATCAACATCGGACACTTCGGGGACCCTGTCCATGGTGGCTCCTGGGTCCGAGGTGCCATCTATTACTTTAAGATTGCTGTGGCGCTGGCAGTGGCGGCCATCCCTGAAGGCCTGCCCGCCGTCATCACCACCTGCCTGGCCCTGGGAACACGACGCATGGCCAAGAAGAATGCCATCGTCCGTAGCCTGCCATCGGTGGAGACGCTGGGATGCACCTCTGTCATCTGCTCCGACAAAACTGGGACACTCACCACCAACCAGATGTCTGTGTGCAGGGTAGGTGGAGCCACCAAACACAAACAATAGGGTGGCTAGGACTCAGACCGATGTCACCATGGTTGTAGTTAATAACACTGCTCTACAATTTTTTTAAGAAAGTATCTGCTTCAGGCATTAAATGTGCTAAATCTTACAAACTTTAAGATGAAACACAAGCGAATGACAAAACTGCTGGTTAGTTCATGTTTTTAATATATATGATGGTGTGTTATTCCACATATATTGTGGTTTAGGTACATGTATACAATGGATTTGACAATATTCCAATAGAAAGAAGCTGTAAAGACAGTGTTTTGACGTAGATCTGAGACCAATAATCTTTTGGACTAAAACCTATTTGCTTGCTTCATATTTTGACCCAAGACTTGTCTTGGAAACTTGAGCCAAGCAGCATTTAAGACTTTAGTTTTCTTTATCAGTAACATGCGTATAGTAAAATTTATTTAGTTTTATTCCAGAGAAATTTTACTTGTAGACCAATTGTGTGAACAGGTTTGACTTTATCTGGGATGGATGGATGGATAAATTTTTGATCCTGAAGGAAATTATGCAGCAGTGTGTTGCTCACATCCATAAGAAACACGCCATAAAATCATCATATAAGTTTAAAAAATACCAAACAAGATAGCAATAAAGTCTCTCCACTCCTGCCTCTGCCTGAATTTGCTGCGTTAAATGTTCTGATGGCACGAGGGACAAAGGAGTTCCTAAGTCTGTCAGTGCAACAGCGCAGAGAGAACATTCTGGAGCTCCTCTGACGGGAGAAGAGTGGGTTCATAGGGTGGTTCTGAGTGGATAGGATGACCTTGAACTTGGAGAGTATCCTTTGCTCTACCACCCTCTCCATAGGATCCAGGCTCAGACCAATCACTGAGCCTGTTAACTCTCCCTATGTCAGTCTTTCTTGCCCCCCCCAGTATCTCAGTTTCTCCTGGAGAAGGCTGGACTGGATCATATTAAAGATACTGGAGATGTCGAAGAAAAGCATCCTCACCATGCACTCCCTACAATGCTGCTATGTGAGCACTCCATGTAAAAGATCAGCCACCTTAACACCCACCCTTACCTGGTAGGCAAATTGAAGGTGGTCACTCACAGCCTGCACTTGAGTTTGAACCACCTGCAGAACCAGCTGTTTCAGTGTTTTAATCACATGTGATGTGAGTGAAACTGGCCTGTAGTCGTTCAGCTCCCACGGATGGCTCTTCTTGGGGACAGGAACAATGCATGATTTTTTCCAGAGTAAAGGAAACTTCCCCTGCTACATATTCAGGTTATAGACCTGCCGCAGACTCGGGTTATAGACCTGCCGCAGACTCGGGTTATAGACCTGCTGCAGAGCCCCCCCCCAGTTCAGCAGTGCAGGCCCTCAAGAGCCTGGGCTGAACCAGATCAGGATCCGCAGCCTTCCCTGGGTGTAACCGGCAGAGCTGAGGCGTCACCTGGTGTCAGTGACTCACATCAGTCACTTTTCCATTCAGCCTCAAGTGAGTGAATATAACTTGTGTATGGAAAAAAATTCTCAATGGGGAAAAAAAAGACAATTTAATTTAGAAAATTTAAATTATTATTATTAATAATAATAATTTACTTATTCATAATTTTTCAATTAATTTTATTTATTTAAAAAATTATTGTATTTATTTATTTTTAACTACCAACCCTTAGGTTAACGGTCCACCTGCTCTAGGACCACTGCTACGAGGCCATGGTATCAGTGGTTCCTGTTTTTTTTTTTTTTTTCTCTTTCCACTGATCTTCTGTCTAATCCTGATGCAAAATTGACTGTAGTACATAAACTGTGTCTAAAATAAACCCAACGGCTGCGGCGGAATGTTTCCTGCATCTGTTCGACACTTATTTCCTCTGTTTGAAACCCAGTCGGCACTAACGGACCGGGCACTTCCTGTTCAACAGATGCCCCCCGCCCCCCCCCAGTTCTCTGTGTTGGTGTGGGGACCTGGTGCAGTTTTTAACTTTTTTTTTCTTTTTTTTTTTAATTATTGTTTTATATTTTCTATTTGTTTATTTTGCAACATGGGGGGGGGGGGGGGGGCAAGGAAGAAGAAGGAGCCTAAAACCCTCACAAGAAAATATCACCATTAGAAACAATAACAACTACGTTATCAACAACAATAGCAACAAAAACCACAACGAGAACTGAGCAAACTGGACAAAATAACCAACCCCCCCCCCTCTGGTAGCACTGCTGGGGCAGATAAGGAGGCTCTGCACACACTCACAAACACAAATCAAACTTCCGCCTTATGTGCTGGGTTTAGACCCGCCCCCTCCCGTTGTCACGGTACCTGCTTTGGTCTGTCTGGGCTTCTTCTGGGACTAGGTTTGTCCTCGTATCAGCAGGATTTCCTCACGTTCAACTTTCCTTTTCCCCCTTCGACACGTGCACACTTACATTATGGGGTTGCTCCACACACACACGCACAAGCACATACACATACACACACACACCCTCCAAACCCCCCCCCCCCATCTCACAGGAAGTGGGTAGAAGTTTCACATGGATCACACTGAGGCTTGTTTCCGTGGAGACCGAAGCAGTTCAGATAGTGAGAGAAAACTGATCACACATGAAGAACTGTCCTTGGTTTATTTGTTACAACCTGTGTATGTGCCTCATTATTATAATAATAGTAATAATAGTAGTAATAACAGTAATAAAAATATTGGTAGTCTTAATAATAGTAATAAATGTAATAATAGTAATTTAATGTAGTATTAACAGTACTAATAGTGAAAATAAAAAATAGGAAATTTTATTTGTATGACATTAATATGACAGAAATGACACCTTGTGATTCCTATCAGCCTCTGTCTGAATGCATGTCCATTCTGTTCCTGTCATCTGGGTGAAGTTCAGATGAACAGAACCATCATCGTAATGTGGATTCTTGGGTTTCACATCAGCGATCAAACCTTGGTTCTTATCTGGTTCTGTTCCTTTGTTCTTTCCTGCAGATGTTTGTTGCAGACAAAGTGGAAGATTCCACCTGTGTCCTCCATGAGTTTTCCATCACCGGTTCAACGTACGCACCCGAAGGACAAGTGTGAGTTTCAGCACTGAAAGGGTTAAAGTCCAGCTTTAATTCAAGCTGTATTTTTTTGCTTAATTTTCTTCCAGATTATTTTGCTTAATTTGAGCAGAAAAACCTAGTGGAACAACTCCTGTTTGGTGAATATGTAGTAAATATCAGGACAGTTTAATGCAGATGAATGCTGGAAAAATGACCAGTGAGTCGTTCTGCATCTGGTTCCATTTTTATGTGACTCCATCTTTGTTCTGACACACGTGTTTTGTTCTTAGTCTGAACTTCACCTGATATGTGTCAGATTTTTCAGTCACTTATGGATCTTACAGTAGTTTAGGGTCGGTAGAGGGATGAGGTAAGGGGGTGTGGCATGAAGTAAGGGGGCGGGGCATTAGAATAACTTAAAATTAATCCTGCTGCTTTTCAAATGTTAGATTTTCTTTTCATGTAAGTTGTTTTGTTTGGTTTTAATGTTAGATTCAAACAAAACAAACACACACATGAAGCTGGTAGGTGTGTGTGTGTGTGTGTGTGTGTGTTCATTTCATAACTGCACAGTGTGGGTTTTATTGTGTGGGAGATTCACTAGCAACGGCTGCTGGGAAAGGATCCACGGTTGTCATGCAGTCAACACACACACACACACACACACACACACACACACTTTACTACTGTACACTATTGTGTCTTCAGTTGATGCGAAAAACTGAACGTGTGTCCTGCTCATAAATATTGATCAAGTTCTGGAGTGTGAGTGGAGGGAAGTGTGTGTCCTCATCCTGATTGTGTGTGTTGTGTGTGTTGTGTGTGTTGTGTGTGTTGTGGTGCAGGTTGAAGGCTGATCGCCCGGTGCAGTGTTCAGACTTTGATGGTCTCCTGGAATTGGCCACTATCTGTTCCATGTGCAACGACTCGTCTCTGGACTACAACGAGGTCTGGACACACTATACACACACACACACACACACACACACACACAGTCTGGGTCCCTTGGATGAGGTGTTTTTGTTCTAACAGGGCCTTGGATTAAAACATTGTATGGACTGATGGTAGATTTAATGGTAGATTTTTGTGGTGATGGTAAAAAATTATTTATAGTCAAAGGAAAAAATATTTAATATCAGAGTAACGGATATAAAAAAAAAATGACCATCAAAACCATCTGAGTCATTTTGGAAATAAATATAACAACTGAACCTAAATGGACCAATGCACTAATATGTGATATCATCCCATGATATAAACTTTATTCTGACATTAGTCTTGATGGTTTTGATGTTAGAATAAAAACAGCTGATCCAAAATGTCCAGACTTTTGGACACAGAGTGGACAATCATTTGTGTTTTTATGTCCCCTGTAATGAAACACACACACAATCACTGCTGCTATTGAGCTAATTTTACTGTCTGATTTATTTATTTTTCTTTATGTTGAATTGCTTTTTCACCTCTTTGTCATCGCCATGGAAACCAGACTGAGCAGGTGCTTTAACCCTTAAGTTAAGGGTTCTAGTCCCTGGAGCTGTGGACACTTTAACTCTTAAGTTAAGGGTTCTGTACTGATCCTGTTTCCTGATGGTTCTGGTCCTGGTTAAATGTGTCTGATCCACTTCGGTTCCAGGCTAAAGGCGTTTATGAAAAAGTGGGCGAGGCCACGGAGACGGCACTAACGACGCTGGTGGAGAAGATGAACGTATTCAAAACTGACCTGTCAGGACTCAGCAAAGTGGAACGGGCTGGAGTCTGTAACTCGGTAAGAAATACTCCACTGTACAAAGTCCATTTCATCAGATATTATGATGTAAATGGTGTATTTTGGGGCATACTCTACTGTAAAAAGTCTATTTCCAGGCTACTGCGCTGTTCAAAATAAATAAAAATATATACTTATTTCTAGGGTACGCCGTTGTAAAATGTTTTATATTCTGTGCTGTAGCTCAAGCCTCCTATGAGTGTTCAGAAGGAGGGGATTATGGGTAAAAACGCTCCAGTGCACCTGCCTGACACTGCAGCTTCAGCACAAACTCTGAGGATAAACATATTTAGCACAAGATGACCTGAACTCTCCAAACACACACACTCACACACACACATGCGCGCGCAGTACTGTGATCAGACATACTCCCAGAATTCCTTGTGTTTGATGGACAGCAGATATTTGTCCTGTCGACAAGTTTGATGCGTCCTGACAGGGAGTGTTAATGTCTGGACCTTCCATTCGCTCTGCACTAGTTATCCAGACATTTTCTTTACATCAGCCGTAAACTATGACCGATACAGGTCACTTATTTTTCTAAACGGATATTTATTCATTTGTTCCTTTTATGAGCTGGACAACAGAATTTGTCCATGAATATGCTCTACAATTTTAAATCAACACCTCCATGATTGGAGCTGTTTTGAGGTTTTTTTTTTGTCTGTCCAAACGATAAAAAACGTCAGAAAATTTTCTTTACTTATAGTTTAAAAAATATAAAAATAGTAACAGATAATTAATAATTATCTGTTCATATTAATTCATATGCACCAAGGTACACCTTTTTTTTTTCCTTTTTTGTCGTTTTCTCATGTTTCTCTTTTTTCTTCCTGTTCTTTTTTCCTGTTTTTCTTTTTCATTATTTGTTATATTTCCTATTGCTTCTATTTTGTTTTTTCTTTTTTGGTTTCCTTTACCCCTTTATTCTTTTATTTTTCCTTTTTGTATTTGTTCTTTGTTTCCCTCCTTTTTTCTTCTTTTTATTTCCTCCCCTTTTTCCTCCTCTTTTCCTTCACTTGTTAATCATGCTCTGCCTCTGAGCTGCAGAGACACCTAGTGGCAGGAGTTGGTACTGTAACATGGACAGATGCTGCAAAAAAAGGAAGATCTGACATAATTTTTTCTAGTTTTAGAATTAATGTTCTGATAATTTTCCTTTTCCATGACTATTCTTCTTTTTTTGAACCCTCAGATATTCAAATTAAAAAGCAGATGACACAGGAACAGTTTACAAGTTTAGATTTTTATGACATGGGTTTGAAAAAAAATCATCTTAATATAAAGATTTGAAAAAAGCGTCTGTTGTTTAAAATCAGTCCATGAACTTTCATCTTTATATGGTGTGAAGTGGATCAAAGTCAGAACAGAATCCACTATAAATAATGACAAATAGCCTTTTTTTTCATTTAAAGTAAAACATTTGCACAATAAACACCAATGTACACAGACACTTTCGTGGTTCTGAGTGGTTCATCCTAAGTTGTCCTGGTTTGTCCCCGTTCATCTGTGTTTGTCACAGTGTTTCCCAGTTCATGTTTCTTTGCCCTGTTTTATCATAGTTCGTCAGGGTTCCTCCCCCTTTGTCCCAGTTTGTCCTTCTTTGTCCCAATTTATCCTACTTGCCCTGCTTTATCCTGGTTGTCCTTTGTCCTGTTTGGTCCCAGTTTGTCCTCCTTTGTCCCAGTTTGTCCTGGTTTATCTGTCATCTGCTACCTCTGTTGAGTTGGTGATGCGTTCAAGTGTCTGTTTTCCAGCTGGGACAAACACCTCAATCTCTACCAGGTCTGGTTCTGTCTGTATTAAAACTGCACTGAAGTTGTTAATTTTTAATCTTATTTAAGTATTATATTTTATTATTTAATTTAACTGTTTTACAGTATTATATGGGGAATGTTGGTCGTGATTACACTTAGTTTTCATGTATCCATGTAAATGTAAAGAACCTGACCCCTGACACATCATCTGCATCTGTCCGTCCATCAGGTGATCCGACAGCTGATGAAGAAGGAGTTCACGCTGGAGTTTTCCCGGGACAGGAAGTCCATGTCGGTGTTCTGCACACCCGTCAAACCGGGCCAGAGCAAGATGTTTGTTAAGGCAGGAACCGTTTAAAACCAGTTTGATTAATGCATGACAGGGTTAAAACCTAGAAGAGTACAGGTTATCGATGCAGTTTCCTTTATAAGACCAACAGGAACAGACTGTAAAACTTGAAAATGCAACCATTTAAATCAGCCTCTTGTTGTTGTTGTTGTTTATCTTTAATGGACCAATCAGGGTGCTCCAGAGAGTGTGATTGAACGCTGTCAGTACCTGCGTGTGGGCAGCGGGAAGGTGACACTGACGCCGTCTTTACGGGACCAGCTCATGTCCAAGATACGAGAGTGGGGGACAGGGCGGGACACACTCCGTTGCCTAGCGTTGGCCACCCATGACACACCCCCTCGCAAAGAAGACATGGACCTGGAGAACTCCAGCAAGTTTATACAGTATGAGGTACAGAGGGGGAGGGGCTTAGCAATACTATGAGATACAGAGGAGGAGGGGTTTAGGAGCAGTATGAGGTGCAGAGGGGGGCTTAGCAACAGTACAAGATGCAGAGGAAGACAGGTTTAGTAGTATGGATTGGGGGGGTTTAGGACCAGTACGAGGTGCAAAGGGGGAGTGGCTTATAACAGTATGAGGTACACAGGGAGGGGCTTAGGAGCAGTATGAGGTACAAAGGGGGAGGGGCTTAGGTGCAGTATGAGGTGCAGAGGGGGAGGGGCTTGGGAGCAGTATGAGGTACAAAGGGGGAGGGGCTTAGGAGCAGTATGAGGTGCACAGGGGGAGGGGGTTCAGAGCAGTACTGTCTTATATTTCAGGATGTTGCAAAAATATCACAGACCAACATTTGATCTCATGTAAATATTCAATATTCACTTGTTTTCATAGTAAAGTGTTTGTAAACATTCCACGAATAATTCCATTACACGTTTTTAGCAGCAACTGGTGAATTCAAGTGAGATGGTGTTTATAGCCCCTCCCTTAACATCATAACCCTACCCTTTCGCTGTTCCCTCAGTTGGGTCTGACCTTCGTGGGCTGCGTGGGGATGCTGGACCCGCCCAGGAAGGAGGTGATTGGATCTGTGAAACTGTGCAACGAGGCGGGGATCAGGGTCATCATGATCACCGGGGACAACAAAGGTACGGCCGTGGCCATCTGCCGCAGGATCGGCATCTTCAGCGAGGACCAGGACGTGGCGGGCATGGCCTACACGGGCCGCGAGTTCGACGACCTCCCACCCGAAGCCCAGAGAGAAGCCGTCAAACGGGCGCGATGCTTCGCCCGTGTCGAACCGGCGCACAAGTCCAAGATCGTGGGATACCTGCAGTCGTTTGACGAGATCACGGCTATGGTGAGTTTGTTTACATGAAGCCATTTTAAATGTAACGTACTGCAGTGAACTGTTAAAAATCTAACACATCTCATCCCTGGGACCGTGTTTCCAACTGGAGTCAAAGTTCAGGGGTCACCTACACCCTAATACGGCCTAAAGTGGGCTAGGCCACTAAAATAATATAAATAACAGGATGAAAACCTTATAAATAATGTCAACACCAAAGTTTTCTGTTTCTGAGTGAAGTGTTTATATCTACGAACTGTACTTGAACATAACATGAACTAATGTGAACAACCTGGAAAATAAAAAAAAAAAAGGTCCATTGTTAAATATATTATTGTGTGTGTGTGTAATATAAATTTTAAAATTAAAATAAATGCAAAAATAAATAATATAAAATGTAATAAATGAATAAAAAGATTTTTTTTAAACTAATGTGTAAATTTAGAAATTAATAAATAAAAAACATAATTAAAATAAACAAATAATTAGATGATTAAAAATAAAATAGAAATATTACGCTTTAGTTTATCATTTATACATGTGCATCACAACTTACAGATGACAGTGGATCTACAAATGTATACAAAATTTAAAAACGGGTAAAATATTGGTACAATTCCTCCTTGGTGAACACTATCTAGATAAATTGGATAAATTTTGATGTTCTACTTTTTTTGGGACGTTGCCCCATTTTTATGCTACAGCATCGCAAATTTTGTGAAGTTTTCGGGGGAAAGTTACCACTACATAAACAGATTTTGGCTGAAATTTGACTTGGACGTTTATCTCCCAGGTCTGCATCCATTTAGCTAAAGACATTCTGATTTTGTACTATAGCGCCCCCTAGAAATGTACTGTATTAAAATGGCTGCAGGTCAGACGTATAAACAAGGATCTGGCTCAAATTTGACTCAGTTGTCAGTCTCACAGTTCTACACTCATTCAACATGCAACATTTCAAATAAGTTATTCTATAGCGCCCCCTACATATTTATACAAAAGTGTGCGTTTCTGGCAGAATATCGCATCCCGCCCACAGCACGATGTCATCTCGCTGTTGGCGGTGGTCGTGGGGGGAAGGTGGTCGCGAGGGACGTGGAAGGCCTTTGAGACTGCTTGCAGTTTTAATTATTATTGTTATTATTAAAAAAAGTTTTTCCTTCAGATTATTCCCATAATAATCTGACATTGTAATGTTTCGTGCCAGACTGGAGATGGTGTGAACGACGCCCCCGCTCTGAAGAAAGCAGAGATCGGAATCGCCATGGGCTCTGGTACAGCAGTGGCCAAGTCTGCATCTGAAATGGTTCTGTCCGACGATAACTTCTCCACCATCGTGGCCGCCGTGGAGGAGGGCAGGGCCATCTACAACAACATGAAGCAGTTCATCCGATACCTGATCTCCTCCAATGTGGGGGAGGTTGTCTGGTGAGTGACCCCTGACCCCTGACTAACATGACCAGATGAGACTGGCTGAAATTTGGGACGATGTTTTTACTCTGGGCCCCTGAAGGGGAGAGGAGTGCTGTTTTTGGTTTGTTTTTTTGTTTGTCAGTAACTTTACACAAAAACAACTGGACCAATTTCCATAACATTTTCAGGAAAGAGGTGGTCCAGAATAGATCGTCTTAATTTCGGTGAATGTAGGTCAAAAGTCAAGGTCACCAAAATGTGTTTTCACAATGTCCAGAGATAGGACAAATCAGGAATTTCCTATTCATTCCTGTATGCTCAGTTTTACATACACCTTCTTTCTGTTTGATCTGCCAATGCCCATTGACGTCACAAATTCTCAAGGTCACGATTTAATTTTGGATATAACTTTTGAACTATTCATTTTATTGACTTCAATGAGAACCAAAATACTGGTATTTCAATTCTGCATCTTGTGTGCATAGATTTTGACTTAATGTTGACCCAAGAGGTCAGGGGTCACTCAGTCAATACCTAAAAAAAAAAACCTCAGAGTACAACATAAAAAGAAGTAGAGACACAGACTAAGTTACTATCATTGACAGATAGTATAGGCTTTAAAGTGACATCATGATCTGTGACCTTGAGAGGTCCTAATCGAGTTCACAGCAAGGTGAGGTCTGGTTCGATTTCAGGACCAGACCTTTCTGTGTGGAGTTTGTATGTTGTCCCCGTGTCTGTGTGGGTTTTCTCTGTGTACTCTGGTTTCCTCCCACCATCCAAACACATACACTGATGGGACAGGTCTTGTTGAAAAAGAGATCATTGATGTCATTGGGACACACCTGGGTAAATAAAGGTAAAATATTTTCAGTTACTTGTGTTGACAGATAGGAAACTATATGTTGACTTAAAAATGGCATCATGACAACAGTCACATTTTGAGATGTTCATTAAGAGTGAAAATGTTTGTGTGGGGGTGGGAGTTTGTTGTGCCTGGTTTGTTTTTTGCTGATGATAGACAATAACAAAACATCACTTTTCAAACCTGTCACAAACATATTTTTATTCAAAGATCAAGTATTTCATTAATATTTCTACCACAAGAAAACGACACAAAAATCATAAACTCTAAATGTCATTGTGCAAAAATAACTGACTAACCACAAACTTAGCCAAAGTTATTATGACGACTAAATTATGGGTCATTAAATAGGCTTAAGAAAACCAAATAATTAGATTTTAGTAGATTTTGTTAAAACGACACCATACATTAGGTTAATTATAACTGCTGTTGCTGCACATACAGTATATATTTGCACTTAATTGTCGAAATTAAAGAAATAAACAAAATAGATATATTATAGCCAGGGCTGAAAGCAGTCAACTCAACCTCTGTACGAACACTTTTTAATGTTTGTCAGAAAATAACTACTCGTTTTCTGTTTCAGTCACTTTCAGGACATTTGGGGACAGGACAATTGCTTAAATTTCAGGACTATTTTTCAGGACATTTGGTCACCTGACTCCTGACCCAACCCACTACCTCCTGCTGATGCTTCTCTCCCTCTTCCTCCTCCTCTTCCAGCATCTTCCTCACCGCAATCCTGGGTCTTCCCGAGGCCCTGATCCCGGTCCAGCTGCTGTGGGTCAACCTGGTGACGGACGGGCTTCCTGCCACTGCCCTGGGCTTCAACCCCCCTGACCTGGACATCATGGACAAACCCCCTCGCAACCCCAAAGAGCCTCTGATCTCCGGCTGGCTCTTCTTCAGATACCTGGCCATTGGAGGTAGCTTTAGCATTAGCATTAGCTTCACATAATTTACAATTACACACAACTATAATTTTGCAGTTATGATGTACATTTATTTTATCAGGATTAATTCTGACGAGTGAAAGAATAGATCTTCATCATCGCTCGTCGCTTTTCCATTGACCTACATATTGCACAAATATAACTTGCATATAAAAATGTGTCCAATGGAAAAATGACAGTTTCTCCAAAACTATTAAACTATTAAATTTTTAGTTCTAGTCAGAGGTAGTTTTTTGTAGTGAAATTGGTTTATCAGACAAAAACTGTAATGGAAAGAATGTTTTTAACAACTAGAGTCACATGAGAAAAACAAACGTTGATGGATGTTGGAAGATTTGAACCACGACCAAGTGTATTTGTCTTATTTCTGGTACAAATATCTGATCACACTTAAAATAAGATGGAATCGCCTAAAGTGGAACTTTTCACTGAGATATAAGAACTGTTTTATAGACGATAGATCAGGAAAATCTGATTTAAGAAATCTGACCAAGATAATTTTTATTTGGTACATTGGCAGATTTTTTTTTAATTCAAGAAAAAAACGCAACCAACCAGTACCAAATTTTATGTGGACATCTATAGCCACGCCCACTCCCACCACTCCAAAATGAAAAATTATTAATCCAATTTCTTTTCCTCTCTATACGTCCCTATTATAAGACAACTTAACATCGCTTAATGTCCGAAATCAGTGATCAATCTTTTTTTTTCTTGCTTATTTCAAGCAAAAAAATCTTCCATTTATTGAATTTATTGTCTATAAATCAGGAGGAAACTGCATAATTTATTAATGTAGTCATAGGCAGAGGGTACGGAGCATTCTAGATTCAAAACTACACATATCTATGGAATGAAAAATACTAAACATCTACCATTTGAAAGAAACTCATCAGATTCACATTTGGATTGAAAAGACACACATTACACACTTGTATTTTTAACACATTCAGGAAATATGATACAATTTTGTGCAAATGTCCAATCAAAAAGTGATTAATGCAGAATTGAACACGGTGTGTGTGTTAGGTTATGTGGGCCTGGGAACAGTGAGCGCTGCCACCTGGTGGTACCTGTTCGATGAAGAAGGTCCACAGGTGACCTTCTATCAGCTGGTGAGTCCCAACAACAACATTAACAACCCTCTGCATACACACATACACACGCACACTTACACACATTATTTGTTTTACTATATATATATATATATATATATATATATATATATATATATATATATATATATATATATATATATATATATATATATATATATAATTCTTTTTTTTTTTTCTATTCTTCTTTTTATTGATATACTATATGTTGAATGTTGCAGCGTTACACCGAGACAAATTCCTAGTTGTATACTACATGTGTACTATACGAACAATGGCAATAAAACTCTTTCTGATTCTGACATGTTAATGCTGTGTCCTCCCACAAACTCTTTAAGGACAGCCTCTCCACTTACTATTTACTCTTATTGTAGCAGCTTTTTGGCTGCAGTTCCACCAGAATTTGATAGTGCAAAATGAATGGGGCCCTAAGGAGCTAGGCGGCTAAAATTGTCTATTTTACTTAATTGTCGCTGAGAGTGCTAACATTTGAATGTAGTTTTTGAGAGTTAAATGTGGATTTTAAATTTAAAAAAAAGGATGTACTGAATGAGTACATATGACCCTTTGATTTCTTACAGGTTGAGTTCTTGTTGCCCACAAACCATTAGCATTCTGCTAATGACTGCTGGTCAGCCAGAGATACCGCTTGACGGCTGGTCCCATACCAGGCCACAGCCCCTTTAGAAAAACTTAAAAAACTAGAAAAGCACTCTGAGAGCGCAGACCTCCGCCAAGATATAGACCCCCCCCCCCCGGATCACCACCAAAATCTAATCATTTCCAGATCTCTCCATTACCAACCTACCCTGAAAATTTCATCAAAATCCGTCCATAAATTTTCGAGTTATCTTGAACACAGACAAACAGATAAACGCCGGCAAAAACATAACCTCCTTGGCGGAGGTAAAAACATTTTTCTAGCATATGTGGCCTATTGTACTTACCTGTGTCAGCTGCGTTTCTGCTTTGGGACAAGAAGGCTTGTTGCTGTAAACCGGTATCTCCGGTTGAAAACTCTGTGTGATGTCATCAACACTTTAAATATTTTTTTAAGCAAAGACTTGACTATAAAAATCCAAAACTCAGCCCTCGGTATTTAATCTACAACATCTTTCAAAAGCAAGATTTGAATTACTATACGCAAAATTATATCCTGAGATAAGAGCACCCCATGTGGAAAAAGAATGAATTGCAACAAACGAAACCCAGAAATGCACCACAAGTGCAACTTCTGGCTGTAGTAGAAATTAGGTGGTCCTCCCTCTGAACACACATGCTAATGCTAATGTTGTGTCCTCCCTCTGAACACACATGCTAATGCTAATGTTGTGTCCTCCCTCTGAACACACATACTAATGCTAATGCTGTGTCCTCCCTCTGAACACACATACTAATGCTAATGTTGTGTCCTCCCTCTGAACACACATGCTAATGCTAATGCTGTGTCCTCCCTCTGAACACACATACTAATGCTAATGTTGTGTCCTCCCTCTGAACACACATGCTAATGCTAATGCTGTGTCCTCCCTCTGAACACACATGCTAATGCTAATGCTGTGTCCTCCCTCTGAACACACATACTAATGCTAATGTTGTGTCCTCCCTCTGAACACACATGCTAATGCTGTGTCCTCTCTCTGAACACACATGCTAATGCTAATGCTGTGTCCTCCCTCTGAACACACATGCTAATGCTAATGCTGTGTCCTCCCTCTAAACACACATGCTAATGCTAATTCTGTGTCCTCCCTCTGAGCACACATGCTCATGCTAATGCTGTGTACTCCCTCTGAACACACATGCTAATGCTAATGCTGTGTCCTCCCTCTGAACACACATGCTAATGCTAATGCTGTGTCCTCCCTCTAAACACACATGCTAATGCTAATTCTGTGTCCTCCCTCTGAGCACACATGCTCATGCTAATGCTGTGTCCTCCCTCTGAACACACATGCTAATGCCGTGTCCTCCCTCTGACCACGCATGCTAATGCTAATGCTGTGTCCTCCCTCTGCAGAGACACTTCATGCAGTGCACCAACGTTAACCCCATGTTCAAGGACATCGACTGCGAGGTGTTCGAGTCACGCTATCCCACCACCATGGCGCTGTCTGTCCTGGTCACTATCGAGATGTTCAACGCCCTCAACAGGTCAGTCCTCAGCTCATGGAACTGTGAGGAAAACACATACAAATAACAGATGTTTAGCCTTAGAATAGAAAAATTACAATTTAATTTCAAGGCATTTTTCTTTTTCAGTATTAAAATGGATAAACCACATTTAAAAGTGTATTTATTTTCATGTTTTCTAATAACAAAATAAAGTTCCTACTTGACACTTTTACTTCCTACATTTTTTTTATTCTCAGAACAGCCTCCTTGCTTGTTCAAACTAAACACATGTGACAATATGAAAAATATGTAAAAAAATTTTCACCCATTGCTGAATGTTTTTCTGGGTTACCTGTTGGGTGCTAGACCCAGTGTAGACATCTGGTCAGTATTATTCAATATAGAATTACAAAACATAAACTTTATTTTTAAAAATACATTCATAAAAAAATAATAAATAAATACAACTGAAACTTTTTAACATTTCCTTGGTTAAAGAAGTGTTGTTTCATTTATAGCAAAAATAGAGTTTTACATTTGTACTTATTTACAATTGAGAAGTTGAATCAGTACTTCTACTTTTTAACACAACTTCTATTTAACTACAGAATGAGAATACTTGTACTTCCTCTGCCAAAGAGTAAAACTGTAGCAAATAATAAAGTATAAACAGATGTGGGAACAGAACTGTCAGATCTAAACCCAGCTGTCTTATCCAGAACTCTGTGTTAGTGTTTCTACGTCCATATAAGGACATGATGTGTTTGTGGGTTCAGTTTGTCAGAGAACCAATCACTGCTCCGGATGCCTCCATGGGTCAACATTTGGCTTCTGGGCGCCATCATCCTGTCGCTGTCACTGCATTTCCTCATCCTCTATGTAGAACCGCTGCCGGTGAGTAGATCTGTAGGACCACCCATCCCACACAAATGGGGAACTTAAGTCTCCGCCCCTTCCAGGAAGCTCATAGAGCCTAAGATCAGAAAATTAATTCATGGTATTCAATAGGAAATAAAATGGTAAAATCATATCTGGTTTGTCATGTGCCCTGAATCACACACGTTGTACCTCCTAATAAATGATAATTATTGATAAGCGTTACAACTGTTGCATCATTTGTGAGTAAAACCTGTTAATAATTTGGACTACATGCATGGCGCGCATGTGACGTCACCACAGACTCCACACCACAGCTGAGTGGAGTGTGACGTCACATACGCGACGCATTGTAGTCTCTTACTAAGTCCACATGAAACCGTCACATTTGCTTCCCATCAAATATGCGTGCTCTGCCTATGCCACATGAAATATTTCTTATTAAACGCTATCATATGTGAATTTCAGAGCACTTGTCAAACGGAATCAGAATTTAGCTTGACTCTCACTCCATTCACTCCCATTAAAATTTTTTGTGAGCTAAGCACCCATGGACAGGAAGTAGAAGGATGTGACTTAGCTTCTCCATAGGTCTGCAGGACGACCCACCCCACACAAATAGGACGGGCAAAGGTCAAGGCACGTCTGTGTTCTTGGAGATACTAGACTCTTCTCCATTGATCCTCAAATTACATAACTAATTACATTTACTGAATGGAAAAATGGCAATTTTGACAAAACCCTTGTTAAGTTTTTGCACTGACAAGAGGTGATTTTTCAGTCATAACACTAACGGTATATTACACAAAACTGCAATGGAAAGACCTTTCTTCACACCTACAGTGAATTAATCCTTTAAAACATGTCACTGCAGATCAGGTTTATAAAGAACAGCCAAGTTACAGTAATGGTATGAATTACAGTGCATGGGATGATGCATAAGTGTTTACTGTGTTAGCGGATACGCAACTAAAACAAAACCCATGGATATACAAGAGAACAGCTGGAGAATAACTGTCCACTATAGTGAGCAGTATGCATTAAGTGTAAAGCAACTATTTGTTATACTGTAATTGAAAGTTTTTTTGTTTTTTTACAAAAAGGGTTGTTTCCACATCATCTCTGCAAAATGAACAATAACTCCTGTTAAAATATGAGAAAATATCTGCATCAGCAGCATTAAAAATATTTCTATTGTATAGTTCTTCATATCATTTTCTGATATTAGGTTTTATATGTATGTTTGTTTGCATCAAAAATTAAATGCATGGAGTCCAGCTTTGTGGGCATTTTTGTATCTCTTTTTTTTGTACTTGATTGCATTAGTTTTTTTCCCATGGTTAAAGATGAATAAATACACTCAGGAAAATATCTTTACTAAGGTTTGAATAATTTATGCGTGAAAGGGTTAAAAAACAAATTTTGATGAACGTTGCAACAAGTAGAAGAGTTTTAACAGAAACATGGTGCGATATGTGTGGACACACAAAGAAAACACATAATTTTAGTAGGAGATAGAGAGGGAATATAGAATAATAATGAATATATCTGTAAAACAACAGGACATTTACCTTCAGGTTTATAGAATGGCTTCTGTTATAATCTTACGCTAACGGTGGCGTCAGCGCTAACGTTGCCTTTGGACTGTGCTTTCAGCTGATCTTCCAGGTGACGCCTCTGTGCTGGTCCCAGTGGATCGTGGTGCTAAAGATTTCCATCCCCGTCATCCTCCTGGATGAAGCGCTCAAATACGTATCCAGGAATCATCTAGAAGGTATGGACCAAGTTTCTAATAGTTTTGGATATTTCATTATAGTATAGTTTAGTTTTGACTTTTACCCACTAATTAAGTTTTAATTACTTTTTAGTGCAGATTTTCCTATTTTTCTTTTTTCCCCCTAAATGCTTAGTTTTATTTTGTGTTTTTTTCAGATCTTTTATCTTTCATGCACCCCCCCCCCCCAAAAAAAAATAAAAAATAAAAAATTCTTTTTAAAAATAATAATAAGAAGAAGAAATCTCATACAGGACCTTTTCTGCTGCTTTCTCCCAACTTTATTTGCATTGACAAAAATGAAAACAAAGGATATTTCACCCATAATTTTTATGTTTTAGTTAGTTTGGCACAATTTGTATTTATTTTAGTTAAGGGAGATGTTTGATTTTCAGTTCTAGTTTTCATCATTTTATTAGTTTTCATTAATGATAATAACCTTGGCATGGATCAGGGTCACACTGAACTGAATCCACCTCTGCTCTGTTTGATGTCTTCTTGCTTTTTCTGGAATCTTCATCACTCTCCTCTTTTTTTTTCTCTCCCGTTTCAGCCTAAAGTCTTTAAATCTCACCTTCTGTGCAGAGGTACAGCCTTTCAACCTCTACTCACTGTCTTTATCTGTTCATTTATTTCTTATTTTATCAGCACAAATAAGAAACAAAAAGGTGTGTGTGTGTGTGTGTGAGTGATTGAATGTACTGATCTTTAAAGGGATTTGCATAAAATGTGCTATATAAGCTCAGTCCATTTACCATCTTTATTTTATTCACATTCTTTTTATTTATTTATTTAACCAATCTGAGTGAGTTTCACGGCTGTGATTTCAGCGCCTCAGCTCATCTGACTAATCCAGGTCAAATAAACTGGACGCCAACAAACCTGGGCTGAACACAAAAAATAAGATGTGTGTCTGTGTGTGTGTGTGTGTGTCTATGTAGTATATATATTTTTTTTTAAAAAAGAAGAAAAATAGAACCCATGTTCATGACAGTTCTCGGCCTGCTGGTTTTCTAAAGCTCCTCCTTTGATCACTATCTCCAGTCTGATCTGCACCAACTTTTAGTGTTTCATTTGTTTCTCCATCTTCTCTCTCACTCTAACACTTTCTGCTTCACCCCACACACACTACCACCACCATATATTGATTATTGATACTGTTATTTATTCCTTATATTTATCTTGTAAATCACTTATTATTTGTATATTGTTTGTCCGTTCATGAAATGTACTGATGAGCTCCACCCCATTGCCCTTTCCATTTAAAAAACAAACACACAAAAACATGATTGTCGTGATTGTCTATATATATACACTGTATTTTTCACTTATATGTGAAATTAGTAACACATTATTATATAATTTTGCATGTTATTTATATATAAGATGCAACATGCCCATATATATATATATATATATATATATATATATATATATATATATATATATATATATATATATATATATATATATATGTATGTATATATATATATGTATGTATATATATATATATGTATATATATATGTATATGTATATATATATGTATATATATATATATATATATATATATATATATATGTATATGTATATATATATGTATATGTATATATATATGTATATATATATATATATATATATATATATATATATATATGTATATGTATATGTATATATATGTATATGTATATGTATATATATATATATATATATATATATATGTATATGTATATATATATATATATATATATATATATATATGTATATGTATATATATGTATATATATGTATATGTATATATATGTATATATATGTATATGTATATATATGTATATATATGTATATGTATATATATGTATATATATGTATATATATGTATATGTATATATATGTATATATATGTATATGTATATATATGTATATATATGTATATGTATATATATGTATATATATATATGTATATATATATATATATATATATATATATATATATATGTATATGTGTGTGTGTGTGTGTGTGCCTATTCTGTGGGTGTGCCTTGCCAAAGCACAGCATGTCACAATCTAGTTAATTTTTTCTATTCATCTAATTACCTTTGTTAATGTAAAGTACCTGAGTTATTATAGTATATATGGAAACATGTGTAATCTATTTCAGTAAACTTCTGTCGCCTAAAATGTGTTTTTTCTCTTTTTTTTTTTTTTAAATGAATGGTGGGGGCACCAAAATTAATGTTGCATACCCCCCAAAAAATGTGTAGTTGCGTCCCTGTTTAGGTACCACATCCTGCTCTTATGGCGAAAATAAATGAAAATAAGCACATCATAATACAGAAATAAAGTCTGTTTTTGTTCAGGGGATTAAACATGTGACCATGTGGTGGTCACCACCCCCGATCTAATGGGTTTTTTTCTTTCCTGATAGGTGACGAGGAGAAGAAATATCGTCGGAGATGGCAGCTGAACTAAGACCTCTCCCTCAACACTCACTTAGAAACATGCCGACCCTCTTAGCCCCGCCCCCTAACATCGCCCCCCACTCCTGCATGTCCAACCAACCACCACTAGATGTGAGCAGGGCTTGCATGAGGACGAGTGCGGTAGAAAAACGACAGCATGCGTGTTCCGCCAGCACGGCTTTGTACGAATGTGTGAATGTGTGAATGAAAGCACCAAACTACAGCAGAAACACAAGAGGGGGGAGGGGAGGGGGAGGGGGGCGGGCTTTGTTTGATATCAATACAGAGGCAGAAAGGGAGATGGAGACGGAGAGGTGGAGATAAAACTGACAGAAGACGAGCAGAAAAGTGGAAACGACGGTTGAATGTTTACCTGGAGGTACCGCCCACACTAAGCCCCGCCTCCAGGCCTCACCAGGGACACCAGGTACACTATGTGGACAAAAGTACCACATACTTCTGTCCATATTGTGTAGAAACTGATATTTTCATTGATTTAAATTTTTTTTTCTGCAATCTCTAAAGTAATTATTTTGTTGATTATTTTGGTCTTTTTGTCATCTTTTTTTTTTTTTTTAAATTTTGTTGATTATTCTTGGTGGGGGTTTTTGTCATTTTTAAAATTATTTTGTTCATTATTTTTACCCAGGATCATCTCAGAAATTAGAAATTCAGTCCAAATAGTCGGCGTCATTTTTGACGTGAAGATAATCAACCAAACTAACAAAGTCAATGATATTTATCTCTGTATAAACTAGATTCTAACATGACTCATGACTGTTTTGTATCCCTGACCCCTGTTAGAACCTGTTCACATACTTTTGTTTACATCACCGTCACCTCCGTCTGTCAAAATCCATCTACTCCTCCCTCTCCGTCTTTTTCTCACAGCAGCTGTTTTGCCCTGGGTTTCGACTTGCAGGGCCGTTGTTTGTCGTTTGCATTTGGTTTTATGGCCACGTTGCTCCGCCTACAGGTGTGAATAGCTTTATGCTGCTTTGGCTGCTTTCTTCCTTCCTTCTTTTCTTCCTTCTTTCCTTTCTCCACCAAAATAGAAATTGCAAAAAAGACAAAATGTGAAACTCCCGCAGGCTCCAGTGCATTGGCTGGACCTGTTAACACCCACCTTGCTGCGCTGCTGCTGCCATCAAACTCACGACTATCACGATTGTTGGCGCAACATTTCATTTAACCTATAAAGACCCAGTGTTACTTCAGTGGCAAGTCCAAATAAATTGATATTTTCTCTATATTTAACTGATTTATCACCGTTTATTATAACATTATCCGTTATATTTTCCTTTTTTTTCAATGAACATCACGTATTTTCCTATTTTTAATTCCCTGATCCCGTGGACGTTTCGAGTAAAGGCAAGTTATTATATCAGAAATGGAGAAAAAGTCAGTTTTTCAACAAAATCTGTCGTTGGTTGTTGTTTTTTTCCAGAAACAAAATGAAAAACAGTGGTTGATTTGTTTTTAAATGGAAAGATTAAAATTTAATTTGAAAGTGTTTTTCTTTTTCATTGATTTTTGTGACTATATTTGGACATTCAGAAGCTCCACAGAAATAATGGAGCTTCTACATCATTAGTAAAACCCATGGAGTCGGATCAATGTCCATGGATCTGTGGATAATTGGATTTTCTTTTTGGAAACAGAAGAAAAACTGGTGCTTAATTGGTCTACGTTTTGGAAAAATAAGAATTGGAATTGAATTTCAAGTTGTTTTTCTTCTTCAGTGTCAAAACGGATAAACCACATTCAAAGAACAGATTGGTTTTTCATTTTCTCTAATAACTAAAAATAAGATACTATCCAACACAAAAGTCATGTTTGTTTTGTTTTTATTTTCTGTGATCAAATTTTTAAGGACATAGTGATAATGCTAATTCTGAGGTCACAAATATCCAGACGAATAATAGGTTTATATGAAATCTGGACATTGTACATATGCTCCCTCCACAAACATCTACAAACTGTAAGATTCACACAGAGTCCTCATTGGTGTAATCTTTGTGACATCGGTATTAGCATTAGCACTAGCACTCTGTCCTTTAAGATGACATTATCTGGTCTCAGAAAATGAAAATAAACTGTTTTTGACCAGTTTTTCTATTCGTATCAGATAGTAACATTATTTTTTATTAGAGAAAATGACAAAACTGATAGATTTTTTTTAAAAAATGTGGTTTATTTGTTTTGACACTGAAGAAAACATATTTTCAAAATGAAAATCAATCAACTACTAGTTTTTATTTTGTCTCCAAAACTAAAATCTGACAGATCAACAGACATTTATCCAACTCCATGGGTTTTACTGATGTTGTAGAAGATGAGTGTTTCCATGGTAACTACGGAGCCTGTGCATGTCCAAATATGGTCATATCTGATGAAGAACTGGGGTTAAAGGTGGCTGTTTGGATCTTTTAAGAGTTAATCACCATAAATGAAAGTTGATCAGATGAACAGGATGATGCAAGATGACTTTCGGAAACGGGAAGCGTTACTGGGCATTAATCTACCGTCAATTATTTTCAGTTCTTTGTGAGTGTGAACGAATCGACTCTGACTCTTTGAATCCCAGTCTTAATATAAACGTAAGTGAAACACTTGAACAATTGTCTGATTTCGGATTCATTTTATCAATGGTTTCTGTCAGGGTTAGTTCAGGTTCCACATTTAGACCAGTATGCTATGAACTGGATCAGAACCAGGACAATAAGAACACAAATAATAAATACCATTTTGTTTCTCTGTTTTAGTGAAAAAAATGTAAATATTTAACAATAAAATGTAAATAAACTGAATAAATATGAATGTTTATTGAACGAGGCTTAATATTGTTCATTTTAATTTTGTTTCAAAGTGTTCTTAAATGTCCTTTTCAGGTTATTCACATATTTTTGTGTTTATATATGTATTTTCATTTAATTATACTTTTTTACACTTTAACAAAAATACTGGTATTCATGGTTCTGACTCCAGATGTGAATGTGGAACCTGAACTCAAATGAGTTCCACGTCCTGGACTTTCATGTCTTCAGTGGATTTTTTTTCTCCCATTTGGATCCTGGTTCTGGATGAATGTTTGTGTGTTTGAAGCCCATTAGTGTCTTTGCCTTATTGGACCCACGGCACGACCACAGCATCAGTGTGGGAAATGAATGTTCTGCTCAGCCTACACACACACACACACACACACACACACACACACATACACACACACACACACACTTTGTCATGAAATTCCACCTGACTGTGTGACGTAACAGACTCCAAATGTCCACGCGGTCAGAGCCTATTGGACTGGAGGCTGCCGTCAGTCTGGCTTTAAGCTCCGCCCCCTCTGCTCCTCACTCTGTTTGTGACTCAGTTTTTATTGTAATAATAATAATACTAAGAAATAATAATAATAATAATAATGTATTTGACTGAATGAAGTGTGGGGGTCGGATTGTGTCTTTACGTCCTAATTCTGGGTTTGGGTCCGGATTCGGGCCATGGTGCTCTGTGAACCAGGTCGGACTGGACTGCTTCCATGTGGGGTTGAGGGAGTCCATGTTAACAAAGCGTCTAAAGGTGTTGGATTCAAAGGAAAGTCCACGACACCTGGACATTTAACTCAGAACATATCACACACACCTGGACCTGGAAGGTTCTCGTTTCCAGATTCACAGACCTGAACTTTCTTGGTCCTTGTTCTTGTCCTGTTCCCAGGTCTCCACAGCCCAGTCCTTGTCCCGATCCTGTTCCTAGTCCTGGTTCTGGTTCTGGCCCCTGTGTTATTTGCGGTCCATGTCCTGGTGCCTGGCCTAATCCATTTTCTGGTCTGGATCTCAGTTGAGTTTCCAGTCTTAGTCTTAATCCTTGGTCCTGGTTTTGGTCCCAGTCCTTCTGTCCCTGTTTATGACTGAATCATACCCTGACAGTCCCTGTTGATTCCGGAGAGTCCCTGACAGTCCCTTTTGATACCTGATGATCCCGTACAGTCCCTGTTGGCCCCAGGCAGTCCCTGTTGGCCCCAGGCAGTCCCTGTTGGTCCCAGGCAGTCCCTGTTGGTCCCTGACCGTCCCTGTTGGTCTCTGATGGCCCCAGGCAGTCCCTGTTGGTCCCTGACAGTCCCTGTTGGTCCCTGATGGTCGCAGGCAGTCCCCGTTGGCCCCTGACAGTCCCTGTTGGTCCCTGACGGTCCCTGTTCCTGATGGTGTTGAATGTTTCCAGAACCTTAAACCAGACGTTTGTGTTTGACCGTTTCTCAGACTCTAAGGGTCTATAGGTCGTTTCTTTTGCCTTTTGTTTTTCATTTCTTTGATTTCTGTCGTTACTCTAGACGAAAGCGGCTGGTTCTTCATTGTTTCCGTTTGCTTTGACAGTTTCCGGGTGGTTTTGGTTTTTTTGTTTCTTTTATTGTAGGACAAAGAATGTTAAGTTTAAGGTAGACGAGAGTCACGCTTACGCTAACGACCGCCGCCGTCGCAGACCATTGAAGTCGGACAAGGACTAATGAGCTGCGTCCGGTCCCCACTGAGCGCTAAGCAGTGATGCATTCTGGGATATGAAGATTTCTGACTGTATTCTGAAGGGGTGGGTGTGGATTCAGGCTTTAGAGACCCCTGCTGGTCTAGAACAATCCCAAAAACACCACTGGTGGTTCAGAACGGTCCCCAAAAGACCCCTGATGACCCATAATGGTCCCCAAAAGACCCCTGATGACCCATAATGGTCCCCAAAAGACCCCAGATGACCCATAACGGTCCCCAAAAGACCCCTGATGACCCATAACGCTCCCCAAAAGACCCCTGATGACCCATAATGGTCCCCAAAAGACTCCTGATGACCCATAATGGTCCCCAAAAGACCCCTGATGACCCATAATGGTCCCCAAAACCTTCCAATCTGACCAAATCCAAACCAGCAGGCGGATCTTTTTTTTCCCTCCATCCCACTGACTCCTTCTTCTGTCTTTATTTTTACCCGTAAGTCGTCTCTAGAGCCTCAGTTCCACCTCTGAGAAATGAAAAGGATTCTCTGTATTGCCTTGTTAATATTACATGTGGACACATAATTTTATAAATGACAAATACATGGAAATAAAGATTATTTATCTTGTTATTTATTCAGAGGTTGTCCTTTTTTATGTTTTTTTTTTCACTTATTTGTAAGAAAAATTAAGTTTGAACATGTGTAAGGCTTAGAGGCTCAGCTGTATGAGGACTGTATGGGGTAAGTACGGTGTCATTACTAATGACCAGAAGTAAATTCATAGGAACTATGACATTTAATTGTGTAACATTACAAAGTACATTCAGAATATATATTATGAAAAGTTAGATGCATGTATTTTGACAGATATACAATAATAATGTATAAAATCGTTTGTAGTGTTATGTTTTTAAGTAGTTTATAGATACAATATAATGTATAACTATATAATATAGTCTCGTCATCTGAACCCACTTTATCCTCACTGGGGTCACTGGGGGTCTAATCCAGCTACAATGGGTGAAGGAGGGGTACACCCTGTATGAGTCTGCAGTTCATCTCAGGGCTGAACATATATAGACAATCACTCTCAGATTCACACCTATGGACAAGTATACAGTATATTATATAACGATCAAGTCCAAAATGGTTAAATATAAGTATATAATATATATTAGGATATAATGTACACTATATGACGTAATAAAAACAATTCAGTAATTACATATTTATATTTTTATCTTCAGATATGATAGGAGTCAAACAAGTTTTACTGCACATTTGGCACTTTTAACCAATATTTTATTGTATTTTATTTATTTTATTCTACATTTTAGCATCCATATTCTAGTTAGCTCATCCGGGTGCGAAGTTTATTTTACACTAAAACAGATAGGAAAATTTTTTTAAGGTTTGTTTCCATTATTTCTAGGTTATTACGATAGTATTTTACTAGTCTGGTCCACTTTAAATTGAATTGACCTAAAATTATTTTAACTTCCTTGATTATTAATTATCTTCAGTGTAATTTTTGTATTTCACAGATTCATCCCAGGGGCCAGATTGGACCCTTCGGTGGGTCGCATTTGGCCCCTGGGCCTTATGTTTGACACCTGTGCTTTAATTGCTGATGTGTAAGCGATGACACATTCTGAATGGATGATTTAGTTTAAATATTAAGAAAAATTCTACAGTTTTTTTTTACTGTTTTCACTGACTTTTGTTCATGGAACTGATGTACGGAGATAAACGTGTCAAAAAGCAACTGATTTAGAAAAAGAAAAATGTTGAACTAAACCTATTGGAACCAGATTACAATAGTAGTGTTTTTTTAATACTTCATTTTAGTTGATTTTTTTGCAAATGTTTCCACGTTATTGATTATTTTGTAAATATTTTGTATTCCTTTTGTTTCTTTATTTTATTTTCTACATTTTGTTTTTATTTCATCATTTTTCTTCACTTTTGTTCCATTTGTGTCTTACTTTGTTCATGTTGCTTATTATTTTGTTGGTTTATTATTCATCTTTGTCGTTTTTTATTGATCACTTTGGCATTTTGTTGCTTATTTTATTGTTTTTTTGTGACTGTGGAACTGCTAAAGTTTCAAGAGTTAAAGAGTTAAGAATGAAAAGTGACATTAAAAATTAAAATGTTTTGAGTTGAGGATTACATGAACAATGAATATGACTTAATTTAATTTGTAAATATCCATTCATTCCTTACACAAAAAGGTTGAAACAAGAGAAGTTTACGAGAAAAAAATTTGTTCAAACAGTAAATGATGTGAAAACAGTCGAATTGAACCGGACTCAGAACCAGCAGCTGAATACCAAAGAGGAGATCAGATCTGAAGGGATTTGGACTGAACTGCATCCAGAACCAGCGTTAGGTCTGTCCTGGTCTGGGGTCAAAGGTCATTAAAGTCCAAGGAGGTTTCAGATGAACACGTGCTGCCTTCAGGTGCTGTCTGTTAATATTTTATTGTGTTAATATCAAACCACACTGTGATTGGTTCTGGTCTACGATTGAGAACATGAGGAGAAAGAGGAAATACAAAGACCCTGAACTGGTGAATATCTGATGAATGAATCCAAATGAACCTGAAGGGAGCAGAAAACATCATTAAAACAAAGAATAAATAAATACAATTAATGAATAAACAAGCAAAACAGAAATAAAACGATGACATTTTAAAAAGAACAGAAAGCAAAACCTCATGAAACAAAATAAAACAATACAAAAACAAATAAATACAACATTCATTAAAAAAACAAATATTAAAAAATAAAACTAAATAAAACAAACAAATAAAATGGGTAAATATTAGTAGCAATATGTTTATTCTTTAGAAAATGGTCAATATCTTGTCTGTTTTTCACTAAAATTATAAAATGGGAAAACATCTAGAAAAATAAAGACATAATAATAAAGTAAAAATAGAACATAATACAGTCAAAAACATTTGTTTTTCTGTTCAATTAATGACACATTGAGCTGAAAAACACTTTCTAAAGCATTTCACTTTTTTAAAAAAATATTTGAATTGAATCTACACTTTCAATTAATTAAAAAGTTTTCACAGCTAAAAACAAAAGACGGCGGAAGATACTGATAGAAAAAAGTTTGGATGCAGAGAAAAATAATTATTTGAAAATGATTTAAAAGTGGATTTAAATCAGTAACTGCATTGAAACCATGACCTTCATCTGTGAACTGGAGCCTTTTCACCAGCAGGGGGAGATGTGACACCACAAACAGGAAGTGAAAGGACAGATGAGGAGGCTGTTTTAGGAGGAGAAGAAGAAGTTTCTCCTCCTCTGGTTCTCGTCATATGGTTGTCAGTCTTCACCTCCTCCTGGCTGTGTTTTCTTAAACACATCCACGTCTTTCTTAGATTCAAATGTGAAGAAGACTCTGGACCGAAGGACAGGAGTCCCAGAGCAGAGGAGGTGAAGGAGGAGCACTGAATAAGTGGAAGACTTTTATTTCCACCCTGAGCTCTGAAGAACAGGAGGAGGAGGTCCCCATGAAACCAGTATAAACAGCAGGAGTCCATTTTGACAGAATTATAGGTATTAAACAGTTCCATCAGTAGATGTTCGGGTCTTTATGGGTTCAACAGTTCCATCAGTAGATGTTCGGGTCTTTATGGGTTCAACAGTTCCATCAGTAGATGTTCGGGTCTTTATGGGTTCAACAGTTCCATCAGTAGATGTTCGGGTTTTTATGGGTTCAACTGTTCCATCAGAAGATGTTCGGGTCTTTATGGGTTCAACAGTTCCATCAGTAGATGTTCAGGTTTTTATGGGTTCAACTGTTCCATAGATGTTCAGGTTTTTATGGGTTCAACAGTTCCATCAGTAAATGTTCGGGTCTTTATGGGTTCAACAGTTCCATCAGTAGATGTTCGGGTCTTTATGGGTTCAACAGTTCCATCAGTAGATGTTCGGGTCTTTATGGGTTCAACAGTTCCATCAGTAGATGTTCGGGTCTTTATGGGTTCAACAGTTCCATTAGTAGATGTTCGGGTCTTTATGGGTTCAACAGTTCCATCAGTAAATGTTCGGGTCTTTATGGGTTCAACAGTTCCATCAGTAGATGTTCGGGTTTTTATGGGTTCAACAGTTCCATCAGTAGATGTTCGGGTCTTTATGGGTTCAACAGTTCCATCAGTAGATGTTCGGGTTTTTATGGGTTCAACTGTTCCATCAGTAGATGTTCGGGTCTTTATGGGTTCAACAGTTCCATCAGTAGATGTTCGGGTTTTTATGGGTTCAACAGTTCCATCAGTAAATGTTCGGGTCTTTATGGGTTCAACAGTTCCATCAGTAGATGTTCGGGTCTTTATGGGTTCAACAGTTCCATCAGTAGATGTTCGGGTTTTTATGGGTTCAACAGTTTCATCAGTAAATGTTCAGGTCTTTATGGGTTATGTTTTGTCCGACAGGCCCTGAACACACCAGTTCTTGTTTGTCTGATTGTGACTCATACGAGAAGAACTCAGCTCAGAGAGGAAACATCTAGAATACAGAGCCTCCTTCAGATGGGGGGGGGGGGCAAGACCCTCAAATATCTTAAGAGAATGATGGACACTCAGGACACATGGACAGGTGTGGGGGGTTTACTGGTGTATCTATTTGACATGTGGAGGCAGGTCTTCAGTGACCTATGACCTCCCAGACTCAAGGGCATTCATGTCTTTTACATGCACTTTATTTATTTTTTGTCATGACTATTTATTTAATTTGTGTCTTGTTTTGTTGTCTTATTTAATTGTATTTTTTTAATATGCATGTTTCCTTTTTTTTTTTTTTTTTTTACTATTTCTTTTCCTTTTTTTAAAAGATTTACTTTTCTATTCCTTATTTTCTATTCTAATATTTATCCTTAAATTCCCTTTAACTTCTCTCGCTGTCCCTTATTTAAGTCATTTTCACGCTATGTTTAAATGTGTCAACTTGTTCTGTACAGTTCATTAATAAGAAAGGAGGGGGAAAATCAGATAGGGGAGAAACTGAAGGAGTTCAGAGTCTGAGGGTGCAATGGCGCATGCGCCCTGCCTAGGCGCCCCCCCCCCCCCTCCCTCACACCAGGTTCATTCAGGTACAAAACACGCGTGTCTTTGCTTTTGTTAAACCTGTGGACCAGCTGTGGTTCTGACGTTCTGCTGCAGGTCGGTACATAGCACCGGCCCAGACCTGAACCCGGTCCCGGTACCGGAACCAGGCGGATTTTAGGACCCGTGGGTTTATTTATGGTCAAATAATAAAAGTTGGGATTATCTGAGCAGAGCAGAGTCCAGACCCGCGGATCCCAACGAAACCCGTGCGTCCCGTTCCATAGGACCGGACTTGAACGGACGGAAACGCGCCGAGCCCCGGGGGGACTAGACCGGTGCTGCGCCGACGCCGTTTACCGGAAGACAGGGTGTGAAACATGGGACTGAGCTCCGGTCGATGCACGGATCCGCCTCACATGTAGCAGGAGACGCCAGAGCGCGTGCCCGTACGTTGAACCGGACCAACCGACCACCGGGACCAATCTGCACCGCGCGTCCGACCGGGACAACCTGTTTGGATCCGCCTTACCGGAACGCCCCGCGGGACCCGAACGCACCGCAGCACTCATCTGGGTAAGTCAAAGTTTCATCTAGTCCGGGTCCCGGTTCCGGTCCGGGTCGGGACACGAAGGCGAACGGGTCCGGTTTAACGGATGGATGTGTATGCACGTGTTTCTCGGTCGTGGTCTGTTATTGTTCGGTGTCGGTTCGTTTTGAATCGGCTGCAGATGTGACTGATTTTGCACACCTTGCACGCGCACGCGCTTTGCACCAGGGGGAAGCAGGTCGGGATCCGCAGAGCGGGATATGCACGAAATGTGCACGCGCCTGTTGAGTCTGTGGTACTGGACCTGGACCTGCAGGATCCGGACCTGGTGTGGAGACCCGGGTCCAGATGCAGCTTAAGAGTTCTGCATCCGACCTAGAACTCGTCATTTCTCCAACATCTGCCCAAACTTGTGACAGATGATCCAATTAGGTTCTTTGACATCCACCCATCGAACCAGAATCAGAATCTCTACAAGAACATCTGCGTCTGTTCTAACATTTAAAATCAACACAAACGAACTGAAATAAAATGATGTAAATAATTTAAAAACTGCGGCTTCAACACCATCCACTGGTTTAAACGAATTTAAAGTGGGTTAAATCCATTAAATTTTTGGTTTTAGTTTATAAAAAAAAAACATGCAGGAAATAGCATAATCACTTTAGTGTATATAAAAAATAGAAAATATAGATGAAATATTTAGAATACATTTTCAAAGCACTGACAAGAAAAAAACGGGGAGGGGTTTGGTGTTCAGAACTGTACACATATGAAGTCACTTCCACAAGTAGCTGAAACAAACACATGTCAATAATGTCAGCATAGACATATTCAGAAAATACAGAATGATCCTAATGTTTTTCTTCCGTTTGTGGAGACTTCCCAATAACAAATGAGATCAGCTAATCAATGAACAGGAATGAAGGAGTTTCCACCTCATCAGGTTCTCATCAGGGGGCATAACCACCCCCCCTGTCTGACCAGTCCTCCTGAAACAACTGTGTTTCCATTAATATTGTTTCTACCCAATTCTATTTGCTTTGAGGCTTTTCCACTATGAAAAAAGACCTGGTCCCTAGGTTTTTGCTATTCCAAGTGGTCTTATAACGTGAAGTGTAAACACTGATTGGTGGAGTTGTCTCTGTGTCAATACATTATCATTGTACGACCCACCATTTAAAAATTTTTTTTAAATAAAATTCAGAGTTATTGTAAACAGTGGTCAGTTAAAGTCAGTCCATTATGCAATGATGGCATTCTGCAAAACTATACGGTGGTCTGTCTTGGGTGACTACTGAAAAATAACAGTATAAGCATGACAGCACCTTATGATGACGTTCAGATATGATAGCAGGGTTGTCACCAGGCATTTATACAGTGTAACGTTAGCTGGGACGGCCTGACACTATGCGCATGTGCAATAGCCTTCATTAAATTTTGCAAACGGCCGGCCCAGATGTCAGACAATGAGCGTCATGCAGATGCTCCAAATGCTGGTGATGTAGGTCACTATTCACGAGGGGTGTGAATCTTTCACTCACAAAACGATCTGATTCAAATCTCGATTTACAGACTATGATGCAATTTATGCTGTTTCATAAAAGTTAGTAAATTACTTGATATGATTCGAACCGATTTCGTTCAGTTTGATTCAATACAAATTGATGATTTAACCAGAAAGACTTGGTTTTCTTTGTTACTGAGAAGAAAAAGAGAAATACAAATATAATTTTAAAACCATATCCTTTTGTTTAGTGTCACAGAGTCAATAGAGCAGGAACTACTGAACACACATTCACACAACTTAAACTAAAGTCTTTACAATATACCTGTAGATAACTGATATCAATGACAATTTACCTGTAGATAACTGATATCAATGACAATTTACCTGTAGATAACTGATACTGATGACAATATACCTGTAGATAACTGATATTGATGACAATATACCTGTAGATAACTGATAGTAATGACAATTTACCAGTAGATAACTGATACTAATGACAATTTACCTGTAGATAACTGATAGTAATGACAATTTACCAGTAGATAACTGATAGTAATGACAATTTACCAGTAGATAACTGATACTAATGACAATTTACCTGTAGATAACTGATGACAATGACAATTTACCTGTAGATAACTGATAGTAATGACAATTTGCCTGTAGATAACTGATATTAATGACAATTTGCCTGTAGATAACTGATATTAATGACAATATACCTGTAGATGACTGATATTAATGACAATATACCTGTAGATGACTGATATTAATGACAATATACCTGCAGATAACTGATATTAATGACAATATACCTGTAGATAACTGATATTAATGACAATATACCTGCAGATAACTGATATTAATGACAATATACCTGCAGATAACTGATATTAATGACAATATACCTGTAGATAACTGATATTAATGACAATATACCTGTAGATAACTGATATTAATGACAATATACCTGTAGATGACTGATATTAATGACAATATACCTGTAGATAACTGATATTAATGACAATATACCTGCAGATAACTGATATTAATGACAATATACCTGTAGATAACTGATATTAATGACAATATACCTGCAGATAACTGATATTAATGACAATATAACTGTAGATAACTGATATTAATGACAATATACCTGTAGATGACTGATATTAATGACAATATACCTGTAGATGACTGATATTAATGACAATATACCTGTAGATAACTGATATTAATGACAATATACCAGTAGATGACTGATATTAGTGAAATGTAAAACTGAACTAAAATGATTCAGCTGTTTGGATCAACCACAGATTCAGTTTCATCCATGAATATGCTGTTATTTTGTCACTTCTGCATCCACTACCCGCCCACATTAACTTTAACTGTACCTCTGCCAGTACCTCCAAAAAACAGCGGTTAGAAGCTAGTTTTAACGTGTATACTTTTCTTTAAAATAAATTCTAGGTCATTGTTAGGACATTTGGCCACAGATATAATGGTCAGAATTAGAGATTGGTGGCTGGACCTCAGGACACCTATTCATGGCTGTAAATCTGGGCCAGTGGACCGTTTGTTATCAGTTTTACTGATTCAGGCTCCATGGACAGATTCATTAGGATCTCATATACTACAGACCAATAACTGATTCAAATCAGATTATCCCTATACTCCTACTATTCACCTTACATGGCATCACAGAAACGACTGAGAAATGCTATTTGTAACCCTGAGATTGGAAGCGACTCTTAATTTTAGACTGGAATGGGTCAACCGACAGGAAAGTTGGGGAGACATAAATTAATCTAGATAAGCCTCCAGTTGATAAAAACAAACTCACATGGCGTTATCTGTCAAAATAACTCTCTTTAACAGCGCCAACTGCCCCAATACAGAAGTTTTCTCATATAAATATGAAAATATCAGGCAAGTAATGTGCTCAAAACACAGTCTCACAACTTTAAAGGCAGCGTAGCAGCCCTAATCACAGCCTAATATAAAAACAGCTCATAACCACATCATGTGACGCTTCAGATGAAGGCTACAGGAAGTATCTGAAACTATTCCAGCAGGTAAACAAACACTGCACCTGTCTGTTGAAATAATCCAAGTAGAATAGAAATCAGCTGTTGTTTCGTCAGTGTCGTAAATCTGTATATTTACAAAACATGTCATCAAGGACAGGATTGTACAGAGAATGTGCTATTAACAACATACATGAAAACACGTTTTTTTTCATGTTTATAACCAAAGGCTAGAGGGAAAGAAATACTACTGAGTAAAATGGGGTAAATTTTATTCTAATCTAGACGTGAACTGTCCTGTCGTGATATTCTTATTTCAGGATTTTTAGAAAATGTGTACTTGGTACCTGTTCCGTAAAGCTATGGTCATGAGCTTTGGGTAATGACCCAAAGAAGGAAACAAGTGACAGAAATTAGTTTCCTTCACAGGGTGGGCAGGGCTCAGCCTTAGAGATTGGTGGTGGGGGGCTCAGACATCTGGGATGGACTCAGAGTAGAGCTACTCCTCCCCCAGGTCCAGAGGAACCAGTGGAGGTGGTTCATCTGGTGAGGATGCCTCCTGCCTCTGGGGAGGGGTAGAGGATGTCCATCCAGTAGGAGACTCAGGACACACTGGAGGATTTTTTTCTGCACTCCAGGCAGGTTTTTGAATCCATAAATCCTGACTCACGACTTTGTAGCGTTCGAGGTAGGCTTGGGCGACATTTGCTACAATAACCCCCTGTCATTTTGCCAATGACGGTAAATTCGGCAGTTTAATGAAAAAAAATAATAAAGTGACTGAATTTTGACTGTGCTGGTATGAAATGTTCATTGCCCTTTAAGACTGTGTGGAGCATGTGTTGTCACATGACTCCACCCATCCAGTCTGAGCAGGAAGGGAAACGGACAATGAGGAAATGACTGATGGTTCAAATGAAGAAGCGCTGACACAGACGTAGACCAAGTAATGCAACCCAAACATGTGTGTCTGATTACAGAGCAGAAGGCACGCTCGACTCGCCACCAACTGAACCCCCTCCCCAATTTATCGTACATTTATCATTATGGAGGTAAAACTGCCCAATTTACTGTTATTAATTTCAAGTCATATCGCCCAACCCTAGTTCCAGGCAAGTTTTTGAACCTATAAGTCCTGACTTCAAACCACAACTCACAAATTCATAGTGTTCGAGGTAAGTCAAACCCAACTGCCGTAGTGCTAGGTGAACATGACAGTTGTCCATTTACAGTCATTTCTGTCCCAGAGGGGTTTGCGCTTTACTTATTTAAGGAGGGAGAAATGATGCATCAGGCAAGAGAAGCTGTTCTTGCTTTTATGTTACGTTCTTGTTGGCTATGAACGTCTGGGCTGGGCTTCCCCGACCCAGACCCGGACAAGAGGAAGGCGACGAGTACAAGGCTGAGTCAGAGTTTTGCCTATTTGAGTAGAAATCATTATTCATATGGAATTTTTGGGTCAGGTGACACTAATTAGCCAATCACAAACTGTAGTTCTCGAGACTTCCTGAACTTTCACATGGTTCCGTAACTGTATAGAATGACATTTATAAAGACTTACAAATGACTCTGAACATATGAGTTTTTAAAAAGTGATTTAGGTATGAGGCATCTGCTACTGGAATCTGTTCACATGATCTATAATCCTGTTCTTTACTTACATGTAAGTTTTATTTTAAGACTATCTGTGACTAAACCACTGTCACCTTGTTAGTGGGACATAGCTTTAGCTTAAGGAAATTAATATTATTACCTCCACCAAGGAGGTTATGTTTTTGCCAGAGTTTGTTTGTCTGTCTGTTTCTCTGTTAGCCAGATACCTGGAAAAAGTTATGGACAGAGCTTGATGAAAATTTCATGACGTATTGGAGGTGTTACAAGGAACAAATTATTCGATTTTGGTGATGATCCAGAAGAGATTCTGGATTACTTTGAAATTTATTCTCCATTTACCGCAATGTAAAATTTCTTTTCTAATTATTTTTATTTTATTTGGTGTATCAGTTGGTGAGATTGTGGATCAACATGTTTAACATGTAAACCTGTATTTATGAGACTGTGAGGACTTGGACAGGGTTTTTGGGTTTTTTTTTTGGGTGTGTGTGTGTGTGGGGGGGGTCTCATTGTAAAATATTGCATTATTGTTACATGTGTTGTTTTTCTGTGTCTGGGCCCCTTTCAAAAGCTCTGCAGCTTCCTGGAGTGTCTCATTTCACAGAATATAAATGCAAAATGTCATGTTCTTACTTGGATCTTTTTAACAATACAGTGTGTGAATACAATTAATGAATGAATGGACATGGACAAGTGATAAGTTCAGGCAGAAAATTGATAAACTTACACATATTTTTCTGGAGAAATGTCACTTTTGTCAGGTTATTCATATCTTTTCTTGTTATCATTTCAATAATTTAATGAGGGTTTTTACACTAAAGCAAGGAAAAAAAATTTATTCTTCTGCAGATCAAATAGGACTGAATGTGGAACCTGAAAGAACATAAGTTTGAGATCCTGGTTTAAATGGATGAAAGAATGGTATTCATTAAATGACCATGAGTCAGTGCATCATCAAGAAGTGAAAAGGTTTTTTTTACTTGATTGTGTGATTAAATGTCAGCTCGGAATATGTGTCCTTCCAAACCTTCCATAAATGTTTCATCCTCATTGAGCTGAATCGTCTGCACTTTGAAATGCAATGAGACAAACATCAATGACAGGAAATGAATTCATGTCTTGCGGTAGTTTTGGGGTTAAATGTGGATGCAGGATTTGCCGGCGTCACTCATGTGTTTGCACTGGATTCACTTCCCTGTTCTGGTGTCTGCTTTAATGGACGTTAAAGAGTCACAACTGTTTTTAGACACAGACTGAGTGACGGGCCTCATGTGGCGTTCAGGGCCTGGGGTTTTTCCACCAACATATGGGGGAAACAAACCTGGCTGAGTGAGAATGAGGAGCAGATATTCAATATGTTTCTAACTAGGGTTAAACTCAGAGCAATTGGAGCCTTAAAGCAGTGATATTTGTTTTTTTATGTAGTTGGTTAATTTCCCCACATTTACCTGTGGTCTCTCCATGAACTGTAAATGCTCTGTTTGGTTGTGACTTCTCATTCATTCGACTCCACAGGTCCATCTTCAACCCTACTTCTGAGTAATGACACCAGAAAGGTGGTTTGGAGCACTGGCCTTTTAAATGCACAGGTCATACTTCAGGCTCCGCCCCCTTCAGGTTGCTGGTTGTGCTCATAGACATAGTATACATAAACCCAGCATTGGCTGCTGGGACACAACAACTATAGCTGCCATCTTGGAGTGGTGTTTAGGGTGATTCCTACACTAAGCACAGTGAAGGTTTCATTTTATTATGTTAGTTTTTAAATATTTAAGTTGTTTTTTGTGGGGGTTTTTTTTTTTTTTTTAGAGAGAAATATATTCTCTGTTCTGTAAAGTGTCAAGTGCAAGTACTGTGTAAAAAGCACTACATAAATATAATTTGTTGTTGTTAGGTGCTGAGTATTTTATACTTGATACTTCAACATGGCAATGTTGGGGACCACATGTACAGACCCTGAAAATGTCAGCCAGCTCGTTTGTTTGACATGTCAGTGCCTTTAAAGAGTTCACCAAGGACTTTTACTGATGAGAGAATTAGCCAATTCATCCATTCTAATGCTATCAGGGTGATAGCCAATATGAAGCTCCGAAGGTGAGAGCAGTCCTTCACATTGTCCGAAAAAAAGAAAAAAAGATACCTCCAGTCTCACGATTCCATAATTTTTTTCTGATACTTTCTTAGCAGTACTCAGATACGTGGTCAGATATAATTAGTTTTTACTCTGTATCCAGTAAAACAGATTGGTGGTTTAGATGGTGTTATCATCAAATGCATTCATTACATAGACATGATCTTGGACTTATCATCTTTTCATATCAGAAAATTCTAGAATGTTGAGCCAACTATCACTAATAAAACAAGCCGAACCATATGTCCTTCATCATAGTTACACGTATGACCTGACACACGTGGAAATCTGTTTTCAGTTTTGGCGGAGTATTGGTAATAAAATGCGTGGACAGTGTGTTTGTCCTGTCAAATATATGGCACTGAATGGTCCACCGCTCCAATATGGCAGCTCCATGGCTCATCATCGCCTATGGGTGGTTACGTTCAATGCTGGGTCTAGGTATGCTATGTCTATGGTTGTGCTGCTCTGTCCCATCTGCCAAGGAGGTATTGAATTCAAGTATGTTTGTTTGTCTGTCTTTCAGCAGGATTACACAAAAAAATTATCAACAGATTTTGATTAAACTTTCAGGAATGATAGATAATGGGTCAAGGAAGAATGCATTAGATTTTGAACAATGAAGGTCAAAGGTCAAGGTCACACTAAAGGTCAACTAAAACACATAAGTGGTAATATCTCAGGGTTCAGACAAGATAGAATCTCACATTTTGTTGCATTCACATCATCTCACCTTCGGGCATCAGATGGGTCAACACCTATGGCTTGATTACATCATGTGTGAAAGAAAAATCAAGCCTTGGTGGCGGTCTGCTGTTTCTGACTGCCTTGTATTTTCAGTTTAATGTTTGCATTTTGCATCAGGGCAAGTTCCGACCCCATGGTAAAACCAATGGGAGCCGATGTTGGGCCACATCTTTAGCTCATGTGTACTACACTTGAACATGATTAGATTTTCAGCATCTTCAATTTAATTCAGTGTCAGTTCAACTGTATTTCAGGCAAACCTCATTTGTCAGTCCACTACTTTTTATTTATTACCTCCACCAAGGAGGTTATGTTTTTGCCAGAGTTTGTCTGTCTGTCTGTCATGAAATTTTCAGGATGTGTTGGGAGTGTCACAGGGAACACATGATTACATTTTGGTGGTGATCTGGAAGAGATCCTGGATTCTGGATCAGTTTGAAATGTATTCTCCATTTATCGCTATGTAAAATTTCAAAGTTATCCAGAATCCAGGATTTCTTCCGCCATTTGTTCCTTGTGATACTCTCAACACAACCTGAAAATTTCCATCAAAATTCATCCATAAGTATTGGAATTATCTTGCTAACTGAGACAGACAAAGGAACTCTGGCAAAAACATAACCTCCTTGGTGGACCTCGCTTCTTTCGGAGGAGGGGGGGTCTGCCTTGGTGGAGGTTTGCGTTCTCAGAGTGCTTTTCTAGTTTGTTTGATTTTTCAGTCCATTTAAAAAAAAAAAAAAAAAGGTTTTCCCTCCACTTGTGGATCTTCAAACATGCGTTAAACTCGGTGCAGTTTTAGTTTTTAGTTCATATTTTGATGCTGTAATTTTTCCAAAATATAAGCATTAATTTCCCGTTGTAGAAAAACATATTCTACATGTAGAATGATAGTTCAAGGCAAATTTTTTTTTCTTCAGTAAATGTTATTTTTCTCATGTGTAGGAGGTGAAAAGTATGTTCACACTAACTTAAATGTATGTTCACAGTTATTTAAATATATATTAATTTAAAGTGGTTCCACATGATTTAACACAGATCCTAATCCTTTTATTTGATTTCTTTCTGAATGAAGACAAAGTTTTATTCATAACGCATGTCATTAATAACATACAAATGATCAAAGAAACAGTTTTACTTTTTCTCCTTCCTCCTCCTTCCCCTCTTCTTCATCCTCCTCTTCTTCTTCTTCTTCCTTCTCTGATTCCTGGAAGCCCCATGTGTGTGTGAGTGATTCATCCACAGCAGGAAAAGGTCGTATGTGATACAAGAATCAGCTGTGATGAACCTGTCAGACGTATTTCTATTGCGTCGTTTCATGTCTCTGGTGTTTTTCTGCAGGATGTGGATTTAGTTGTGAGTTAAAAACCCATGTGGACGTTTGACAGCTCAGCCCCACAGGCTTGTTTTCAGACTCTGAACGACAGAAAAATATGGAGCAAAAACAAAAAACAACCGAATATTATAGAAAAATAAAATGTTTCCTGTTCTGATAAAAACATTCATCATTTAATGCCCTGAGTTTAGTCTGTCAGGTAGAACTGTGCAGGATGTCAGAAAAACCAAAAGGTCACCGTGTTAAAACCTCCAACACCAAAGTATATCTAATCTATCGTATAAAATGACATGACTCAATATATAAGTGAAATAACACCTTATAGAAAATATCAGATAAATGTTTAATTTGTTTTACATTCATCGGATTACAATTTGAAAGATCTATCACCTTTTATGAAATACTGATAAATAAAAAGGAAATCTGATAAAAATTCATGTTAATCTATTTTTTCTGCTTTATAATAAATGCTTAAAACACACTGTTTTAAGCATTTATTATATAGGATAGCAAGTGGTGTCAGGCACAACAAATGTTTTAGCTCTTAATAGAAATCTCACACTCAAAGCATGAGACTATGGGTTTGACTACGGTCATGACACAGTTTTGAATCCCATGGCCAGGTTTCATATCTGTCAATTAATAGTAACCAAGTCTCTATCTCTACTCTTTTTTTTTGACCTAGTGACCCCTGACCTCTTGGGTCAACAATAGGTCAAAATCTTTACACAAATGATGTAAAATTGAAAGACCAGAAATTTGGTGCCGATTGGAAGTATCAAAGATGAATAGTTCAAAAGTTAAGTCCACAATTTGATTTGGACCTTTATTGTGACCAGGACCTTTGACCTAGAGTCTTCAAATTTGTCCTTCAAGGTTGTGATGTCAATGCACATTAACAGTGAGAGTATACAGAAATGAAAAGGAAATTCCTCATTTGCTCTATCTCTGATCATTGTGAAAACACATTTTAAATTTTTTGGCTGACCTTAACCTTTGACCTACATTCACCAAAATTTTACGGGACTATTCTAGACCACCCATTACCTTTCCTGAAAATGTTGTGGAAATTGGACCAGTAGTTTTCGAATAACGTTGCTAAAAATCAGCCCTTTTATCTGGACGTCTCCAGGTTTAGTTGTTGAAACAAAGCTTTGCAGCAGTTTGAGTTTCATCACTGGAGACGAGAACACTAGTGTTTTTAGATGGGGATAAAATAGGCTGTGTGTTTTGTGTGCCCACACATCACTGGCAGAAGGTTTTTCCACACACAGCCCACATGTTTCTACTCCAAACGCTTGTAATAAGATGTTCTTCAGCAGATGGTGTTTTATTTGTTGTCGGATTAAAGTCATTGAGCAGACGACAAATTATCTCTAACTAAGGGCCAATTTATTTATACATATATATATATTTGATATACGTACACACAGTAGGTCTGGTTGGATGGTGGGCATCTATATTCAGTTCCATCCACAGAAGCTCCATTGGGTTTCAGTCCAGGTTCTACTGCAGGGGTGTCCAACTCCACAATCCAACATGTTGTAGATCATAGGTGTCAAACTCCAATCGTCGAGGGCCGGTGTCCTGCATGTTTTAGATATTTCCCTCTTCCATGTGATTCAGTTTAACCCTTTAACTCTTGAGAACTAACAAAATAGTTGTAACATGAGCAAAGTAAGACACAAATCAAAGGAAAAATAAAAAATTTAAAAAAACAAAATGTAGAAAAATGAGCAACAAAAACTAATGAATATTTACAAAATGACAAATGTGGAAAATTACTTATTACTTAATAATCTTTACTTCTGCCTGAGCCCTTTTTCAGTCAAATTCTGTCTTGTTCTCTCTCTTTTTGCTGCTTTGAAGTGAATATATGACTGAAATAAACTAAACTAAAAAAAATATATAGTATTGAAATTTGGTCCCAGCAATTTTAATTTTAAAAAAATGTTTAAATAAAATAAAAAAAATAAAAAACTTGCTTTTTGGCACCTTTTCCATGCACAAAACTAAAAGGAAAACGGTTTAGTTTTTCAGAATATTTAAACATCATCTATTCAGAATGCATCATCCCTGACACATAAAGAGTTAATAATCAGCTCCTCATCAGACTGATGATGATGCAATGGCCTCCAGGTGTAATGGAAGAGGGAAACATCTAAAACATGCAGGACACCGGCCCTCGAGGACCACAGTTTGACACCCCTGTTGTAGATGTTTCCCTCTTCCAACACACCTGATGGTTATCAGTCTTCTGCAGAGCTGGATGATAGACTCATGGTACTGTAACCATCAGGTGTGTTGGAAGAGGGAAACATCTACAACATGTTGGATTGTGACTCTCGAGGTCTGGAGTTGGCCACCCGTTCTACTGGGTCCTCCATCAGTCCTCCAGGTGGTCTAAACCCCTCCTTGGTTCTTGGATCTGGTGCTGTAGGTCATAGTCTTGGTAGAAGGTGAACTTTGGGCCAGTCTGAGGTTCAGAACATTCTGGACAAGGTTTGGGTCCAGGATGTCTGTGCACTTGTAAATGAATCTGTCCTTCAGTGTGGACCACTGGACCTGCCCCTGGACCTGAAGAACCCCTGCAAACTGTAGTGTCTGCCAAACATCATTTGAGAGGCTGTTTACAGGAGGACGATTGTGACTAAAAATGACAAAATACTGCAACTGAGTTTTTGGGGTCTGAAAATGCAAAAAATCTGAGGACTCCTTCCAGAGTGGGGAGTTTTGAAGAGCAGTCGTGTCTGCGTCTAAATGGGAAGAAATGCATAACATGTTCATCTCGTATACACCTTTAAGTCACACGCTGAGCCACTAAAACAAACCTGTCGGACTACCTGGATCCCACAGATCTTCAAGGTGCTCTAGCAGCTCCAGTAAAATCGATACATTCACACAATAAACTAGAAAAGCACTCTGAGAGCGCAGACCTCCACCAAGGTAGACCCCCCCGACCCCACCCCGATCACCCCCAAAACATCCTGAAAATGTCATCAAAATCCGTCCCTAAGTTTTCCAGTTATCTTGAAAAGACAAACAAACTAACCGATAAACGCCGGCAAAAACATAACCTCCTCAGCGGAGGTAATTAGATCCTCACAGTTAAGGTCCGACATATAAAACACAGGTAGAGCTGGGCTGATTAAGCTATCGCGATATATAAGGCGTTATCACTTTTCCTCCATAGAAATATAAGACATACTCGATACAATTTTAATTTAAATAATTCGTCCATGTTTTGACAGATGTCAGAGCAGCCACACTGAACCAACCCTGCTAGAGCCATGTCAAGTTAGGTTGAGGCACACAGTGCAGGTGTAAGAGCAGCTGTAGCACACGCTAATGTTTGGGCCAAAACTGGACTTGCAGACGGTTCCAAGTAAAAATATGACAGGAGTAATTTCAGCAATATTACCGAATATATACTCATACAATAGCTGAACAGAGGTGGGTGTACAATTACCTACATCAGTCTGGCATGCATATCCAATCAAATTTCTCTGACTGTTGATGAAAAATTTAAGCCGAGACGCCACTTTATAAACGTAGCCCAAGTTTCAAACTATAGTAGTGTCTATAAATCATCATTTACATTGTAAACTGTAGGGTCTGTAAAACATCATTTGTTTTAACACAGTAACAGTTGATGATGTAGCATTAGATCTTGTTGTGATCAAATAAAAATGTTGATATTTCTGGTGTAATTCAATTCTTTCAGGAAATAATCATTTAAAAAAGAAACAAAAGATTGCCTTTTAAATAGTTTCATGATATATCATATTTCCAGATTCTTGCCTATCCTAGTCAAACACGTCTATCTGGGTTTCATCACACTGAAGGATCTTATTTGTCATAAATTAGGAGTTCCAAAAAGTGAACAAAATAATAGTTAATAATGGAATATTAAAAAGGAACAATAAAAAAATATAGAAAAGTGAAGTAATTGATGAACAAAATAATTTATGGGCTGCATTTATCTTTGTAAAGGTTCATACTGTCCTAAAATAACTGTTATTTAGAATATTTGAACAGACAGGTGCAGTGTTTGTTACATGCTGCAGCTACTTCCTGTAGCCTTCATCAGAAGTGTCATATGTTGTAATTGTTGTGAGCTGTTTTATAGGAGGACTAGTCAGACAATAGGTACAGGGCCGGATTATGGGGGGTCTGGGCCCTGGGGCAAGGAGTTAAGCTGTTGAACAAACTCTGAATCAGTTGCAAGAAGTCAGAGTGAATTCAACAGATTTTGGCACATTTTCATCCTGACCTCATTTTTAAAAATCGAGCCAGTCTGGATGACCCTTCACATTATTGGCAGGGTCAAACCCTCTCATAACCATCCCTGCCCTCCCCCCCTGCCCAATTCAGATCACCCTTCTCTCTTGGTTCTTTTCAGATATGCCCTATAACAGTGAGAGTAGGTCCTCTGACATCACAATTGGCATTGGCATGACTTCCCCACCCCCACCCCCCCTGGGAACCTGGACACTTGGCCTGGTTTGTAATACGGCCCTGAGCAGGTACTGTTCTGTTCCAGCCTAGGGGGTACTCCCCTATCCTAAAGAGGATAGGGGAGTGTTCAAATACAATAAACGAATGTTTCTTCCAAAACAAAAAGTCTTATTTCTTAAACTAATGGTCAAAATAAAATACAATATTAACTTAATCTCCTTGGACCAAAAACAGGAGAAAAAGTTCAAACCAAAACGAACCACTCACCTCTATCACAGTACTATAGTCTATTTCACTTCTACCAAATAGTACTAACATCAATTTCGACAAAAGTAATACTTAAAAATATTTACAATCTATCACAAACAAACAAACTGGCAGTAAAAAAACACAGTGATGAAGCTTGTAGGTTGGCACCGCAAAGACAGGGCTTCATTTATTGGTGGATTACATGTCATTGGTGCAAACCACCACCCACTGTACAGGAGTGAGTAGAGGGACTACACTATCTGGAAATCATAACTACACTAAACAAACAAAATAAAAAAATCGACATCCTTTTAATTAAACCTGTATTACAAAATATAAACTGAGAATGTATCCTAGTTTGAGACAGCTTCTGTCTGTCCAGGGCCGTTTTTATAGATGAACTCATCTGTTTTTCCACCAATCAGCAGCAAATTCCTGCAACAAAACAAAGACACAGTGCCCTTACAGGACTGGAGGAGAAATGCACATAAAATATGACTCTGCCAGTAACAAACTGGGTCATTCTTCAGACTGGCTCGAATTAAACATGAGCTCAGGATGAAAATGTGCCAAAATCATTCCTAACAGTACACCTTATCACACGGCCTTGGAGAAGAGGACAGACAGCAGAGGGGGTAACCACCCCCTGTTTGACCAGTCCTCCTCAAACAGCCTTTAACATGCTCACAACATCATGTGACACGTCTGATGAAGGCTACAGGAAGTAGCTGAAGCTATTCCAGCAGGTAAACAAACACCTGTTTAAATAATCCTACTACAATAGGGATGTAATTATCTGTGCCAAGTTTCTGTTTGATGCACAGTTCAGATTAAACTACGCTAACAGAGCTGTCAGATGAGATAAGATATGCCTTTACTTTTCCCACAAGGGGAAATTCCAGGTTGAGTGCAGTGCAGCAGCAGCTGAGCACATGCTGCTCAGGCCACGCCCACTTTCACTTCACTAGCCGTGTCCATTGGAACTGCTTACAATTTATAATTTATGACTTTTTATCACACTATTACAAATTTCTTTTCTAAATACTATGATTATATTTTAGGGCGGCACGGTGATGCAGTGGTTAGCACTCATGCCTCACAGCAAGAAGGACCCTGGTTCGAATCCCACACCAGACCTTTCTGTGTGGAGTTTGCATGTCCTCCCCGTGTCCGCGTGGGTTTTCGCCAGGCACTCCGGTTTCCTCCCACCATCCAAACACATGCACTGATAGGTTAATTGGTTAATCTAAAATTGGCCATAGGTGTGAATGTGAGAGTGATTGTTTGTCTATATATGTTCAGCCCTGAGATGAACTGGCGTCTCATACAGGGTGTACCCTGCCTTCGCCCATTGTAGCTGGATTAGGCCCCCAGTGACCCCCGCGACCCAAGTGAGGATAAAGCGGGTTCGGATAATGAATGAATGAATGATTATATTTTATTAATAAATAGAACTTGACTTATATCTCCAAATATTACAACATAATTTTTAGGGTTTTTTTCTCCTATGTGGCCCTAATATACCGTCACAATACATTTATTTTTTCATTTTAAAAATTGTTCTTTATAATGTACATCTATAAGCCAGGAATCTTCAAGGTTTTTCAGGCCAGGGACCCCCAAACTGATGAAGAGCTGGAGTAGAGAGCCCTATTTTATATTTATATATATATATATATATGTATATATATATATATATATATATATATATATATATATATATATATATATATATATATATATATATATATATTAAAAGAATGTGTTTTACATTCAATTTGGTCTAGTGTCATGTATAAACATAGCTGTACATTCAATGCTAGGCTATTTAAATAATACACAGATTAAACTATTCATGTTTTTTTTTTATTTTAAACATGTGCCACTGACATTTTTAAACTGCATATAACTCAGAATATAACTTATCAGAATAATTCACAGATGGAATCATAACTTTAAACATGCATCAGCAGCAGGTTCGTCCTCACCACCTGCATTTTCACTGGTGGTTTCTGAGGTGGATGGTATCTTTATCATGCTTGTGGATTTGTGTGGTCGTGTTACAAAGTGATCCTTTATGGGGATTTTTTTTAATCTATGAAAACTGTGTGTACAGGAGACCCAGACCCTATAGCCTCAGGTAGATGCAGTGTGTTGTTGGCTGAAAGGTGGCATCTTCTGCCCACAATATGATGGATTCATGTTAATGTGTATTTAAAGACATTTCAATTTGTGGGAAAACATTCGTAATTATTATTTTATAATTCATATGATTTATTCTTAGTATTGTTGGTATGTAATTATTAGAATGTAATTTAGCTGTTGAATATACATTATTTCTATTTTCCACACACATATTGGCTCCATACTGTTGAATGAGTTGATTCTACATTGATTTAGGACTATTTTGTTCATTTATTCTGACTTGAAGTCAAACGACAGGAGTGTATATTTAAAACTTTAATATGTTGAGTTATTGTTGACAATGGGGGTGGGATTAAATAAGTAGTTTCTTCTTCACACTCCTTTTCTAGTGTAAATGAATTTCTTTTTCTTTTTTTACTTGCATGTATTCTGTAAATGCTCGAAATAAACAATCTTTTAAATGTCTAACCAACCAAAGATTTCATAACCCCCCTCTGCAGTACCTCTGCAACCCCCCCTGAAGACCTAGGCTATAGAATATTTAAGTTTTAACACAGAATTACCTGTTAGATATTGTGACGTTCATATAATTAACAGAAACAATCTTCAACAATAATAATCATCCAGTTGTTAAAACCATCTCTTTCCACTGAGTCATTGGTTCTAAAATGAAACCACAGCTTATCTTCCTCTTTTCACACTTCCTTCCGTCCAGTATTTTGTCATCTCTTAATAACAGACAAACTTTTGTGTGTTTCTAAACTGATGACCTTCAGTTTGTGCGTCTTCTCTCGTAGGCGTCGTTTTATCACACGTCTTTCCTTATCCTTTCTCTGTGTCCTTGTTTCTTCTCTTCAATAAAGACTTGAAAATGCGGCGAAAATCTGCAACAACAGTTTCGATGGTGAAACACAAACAGCTTGAATCACAGTTAAAGACGCAGATGGGAGAACAGTTCCACACTCACCCCAGTACCATCCAAAACCAGGGAAAGAATCAGCTTTTACACACTTTTGCCTTTGAGACTTGATCCTTGTTGAGACGCATTTTGTAATAAACATCCAAAATGTAATAAAATTTTCATTTATTTTTTTTTATACGCTGCCCCAAAGCATTTTGTAATAAATTTTGCCGCATTATGTAATAAGTGATTACATTTTGAGAAGATTATTACAACATACACTTGGATTCTGTAGAAAATGTAATAACATGGTGCATTACGTAATAACAATTCTAAAGCATAGTTTGTTTGTTATTTGTATTTTACTTTACTTTGGACATGCATTTTAGGCTGAATTTGACAGAAAACCCCCTTGGAGATTAAGAGATTAAACAACGTAAGTGTCTTCTGCTTGTTTAAAACATAATCCACTAACAGTCATTTTAAACTAATATGAAATTGTCTCAAAAGGCTAAACAAACAACTAAATTTCTACTTCCAAATGATATCTGTAATTTCAAATTGTCCATGTCTAATATGTCTAATTACCAGCCAAACCATAAACCACTTGGAATGTTTCCCAAACAGCTCCTTGAGTTTTAATGCTACACCACTAAAGCACCTGCTGCTGCAAAATGGAAGAAACTATTACAAAATGCCGCTTTATTACAAAATGAAATGAAAAGGTTATTACATTTTGGATGTTTATTACAAAAAAAGGAAGTCTTTTCAGTAAGCAGCAATTAGACTTTTTCAATGTGCAGTAATCTTTTTATATGCGATAATGGTGTTTTTAACGTGTAATAGTATTTTTTAGTGATCTTTTTATAGGTAATAGTGATCTTTTTGTGTGCAATAATGATCTCTTTTTTTGTGTGCGTGTTTTTGATCTGTGATAATAGGTTATCTGAGTATTTTTTTCTGCTGCTGTAAGAAAAGCAATTCCCTTGAAAAAGGATTGTTAAAATCTCTCTGTCTATCTGATGCATACTGGTCACTACAGTGGACATTATTCTACAGATGTTCTCTTGTATATTCATGGGTTTTGTTGTTTTACTTCCATATCAGTCAGTTCACATCATTACTGTAACTGGTCTGTTCTTAATACCTGATCTACACTAATATGTTTACATATAAATCAATTGCTTGTTGTTATTAGACTGTAATTAACAGTCTCTTCCTTAACAAAAACTGCATTAAATGTTTTATTCCATAGTGTTCTGATATTGTGTTTTACATACATGGGGTCTTTGGTTCAAAGCTTAAACGCATGTTGTCCAGCTGAGTGGACATTTTTGTAACTCCATAAAGAATAGGTTCATTAAAAAGGCAGGAAAAAAAGCAGTGTGATTGAAATCTGAGGAATAAAAACACAAATCTTGACTAAGCTTTTCATAGTTCATGCATCAAAGGATTAAGTGCATACTCTTATTTATTACCTCCACCAAGCAGGTATTAAATTTGGGTCCGTTTATCTGTCTGTTTGTCTGTCTGTCAGCAGGATTACGCAAAAAGTTATGAACGGATTTTGATGAAACTTTCAGGAATGATAGATAATGGGTCAAGGAAGAACTCATTAGATTTTGAGCAATGAAAATTGGTAACATGTTCATATGATGACAAACAAAAAACGTATGATTGCCACGCCCATAAATCAACAGGAAGTACGCCATCTTGGATTGAAATTTCAAACATGTTAAGTTATGGATTTTCATTGTCATTGGAATTTAACAAACTCCTCCAAATGAGCTCAAAATCGGTGAACATGATCTAGACAAGTGTGACATCAAAAGTTTTTTTGGAAAAGTTGCATCATTTTTGTGCTACGATGTCGCAAAGTTTGAAGTTTTCAGGAAAAATTACCACTACATACAGTAAATTGCTTTAGCTCCGACATTCCTCTTTGACTTTTTCTACAGGATCCTTTTTAAAATCACAAACACAAGTGAATGTTTGCAGATTCACAGTTTCAGATTCAGATGTGGTTTTGCTCCTGGACCTGGTCTGACCTGGTTCCCTCTGATGCTGACCCTGAATATTTGTCCTCTCATGTGATCTTTCCCTCGGGTCAGAACCGCCGTCTAGAACCTGGTTCAGGGAGATAAGATCCAGGAAAGGAATATTTGGTTTGATGTATGCAACACCCAAAGGGACAGATTTACAATAATTTCACACCGTCTGCGGCAAAATATTATAGACAGAAGGTCGACGCTTGAATCTGATGTTTGAATGTGAAGGTCGAGTTAGAAAAGAAACAACGATAAAAAAAAAAATCACAAATGCTGGAAATGAAACTTTCTCAATGTATGAAAAAATAAAACTAGATTTAAAAAATAATTTTATTGTCATTACTTTTGTGATACAATACTTTCTACATTTCACATACAAAGATGTCAAACTAGATAATTAATTATTATAATGGTGATCAAAATTATGATGGTAATAAACCTAATAATACCAATCATAATGATAATTATAATAATGATAAATATAGTTATAATAATGAGGATAATTCTAATGTTAAAAATAATAATGAAGGTGATAAAACTCAAGTACATGATGCTAATAATAATAATTATACAATATTAAATGAAAAATACTTGATCCTTCAGTTCATCATAAACTCTTCCATTTGTCAGATTTGGGGATACAAGGTTTCCACTGGACATGAAATGGTAAAATAAAATAAAATGTGTCCAAAAGGTCCAATGACTGAACCTGTGAGGCAGAAGCACAAACAAATGGTTGACATTTGTCCTCAGTCACCGCGGTAACATTCCCTTCTCCTACAATGCCATTCTGCAGAAATTTGTATGGGTGTGAGGAACATGTGGGCGGGGCCACATTTCTTAGCTTCCTGGTTGGAGGTCTGGGATGCGTTTCCAGGTGTGTTCTCTGTCTACTCTAATCCCACCTTTATTATCCCATGATGCATTAATGGTCAGAGGCAACGGTCCCCATAAGCATCTCTGTCTGTTAGCTCAATGGAGGCAGAGATTATGGAATCACAGCAGCCATGATTGATTAGACTGGAATGTATTTAAGGGGTTTACAGATCCTCATAGCTCCGCCCCCTCACAGCAGCCGGATAATCACATGGATTAAATGAAAAAGATCCGTGGATTTGTGTATAACAGGAGCATGCACACACACACACACACACACACACACACACACACACTTTCACTTCTGTGTGTAGCAGTCTGCCCCGACCTTCCAAATGAAACACTCTGTGACTATCCAATCAGAGGCTGTGAATATGCTGATGTCACTGTACCTGCTAGACATCCTACCATTCTAGCCAAAGTCTCGTCCATTTTATTGTAATTGGAGGTCATTTTACTGGATAAGTGCTATATAAATAAAGATTAATTGAGTGATTGGTGACAACTCGATGTCTGATTGGTTGAAGCAACAGCGTCATGGGCTTGTGGAACTGGTTGTGAAGGCCTTCAGGCAGACTTCTGTGACTGTGACCCTGCCTGAAAACAAGTGATGGTTGAAATGTTAGTGGTGGCTGTGGCTCAGGTCATCCAACCTGCTGCTGTGTCCTCAGGCAAAGACACTTCACCCTCCTTCCAAGGCGGTGGTGTATGAATGCATGTGCAAGTTTGGTGGTGGTGGGAGGGGCCATAGGCGCTTCTGTCAGTCTGCCCCAGGGCAACTGTGGCTACATATGTAGTTTACCACCACCAGAGTGAGAATGTGAGAGTGAATAAATAATGTATTTACTACGTGCTTTGAGTATGTGATCATAGTGAAGCACTATATACATCTAATCAATAATATCATTATTATTATTATTACCTCCGCCAAGGAGGTTATGTTTTTGCCAGCGTTTAGCCATCTGTTTGTTTGTTTGTTTGTTGTTTGTCTGTCTGTATACAACATAACTCAAAAACAAATGGATGGATTTTGATGAAATGTTCAGGGTATGTTGGATGAATGGATTTTGGTTGGGGGCAGGGTTTGCCTTGACAGAGGTCTGCGCTCTGAGTGCTTTTCTTGATATTATTATTATTATTATTATTATTACTATTAATAATAATAAATGTGATTGGTTAAAAGTTTAATATGAAAATAAATGTGTGGAAGCAGTTACCAGAGGAAAGGCTGTGAAAGGAAGTGGACATAGTATTTGAATGTATTTAATAAATATTCATGAGCAAAAAACAATGAAGTTCAGTCTGTGATTCAGATAGTTTTTCAGAGCAGCAAAGAAGGCGTGACAGGTCCTGACAGATCAACACTAGCTGAACTCTTGGTGTCCTGCTGAGCGGACATTTATGGAAGTACATGAAAAATAGGATCAGATCATTGTCCATGAATGAAAAGGTTAAAGGACATGAGAGTGAGCCTCCACTGCCCTCTGTTTTCCTCTCAGCTATTACTGTGACCCCCCCCTTGTTTAGACTCAGATGAAATGTGGCAGATGAGGCTGACAGGGTAGGGGATTGGGGGGGGGGGGGTTGAACCTGGAGGTCTACAGAGACAATGCAGGACAGAAAAAACCTCCACAGAATCAGCTCCAGATTGTTTGTATTTCCATGTCTCACCTTTTACAGTGTGTTCTGGTACAAACACAGATGTTTAATGAAATTCCACACATTCATATAATGATGGATCCAGTGACAATAAAACCCAATAAACCCGTCATCTGTGATGAAACGGCAGCGTTCCTGTAAACAAATGACATCAACTGAAATCAATAACCCTGTGTCTGTCTGCGTCAGTTCCATCAGGATAAAAAATGAAAGAATTAGTTGTAAAAGACACACTGTCCCTGGGTTTTTTTTCCAGAAGAATGAACTCAATATGTTCTTTTTGTTTTTTTTTTCATGAGTCACAAATGAAACAAAAAGAGGCTGTTTTTCTGCTTAAACTGTTCATGTACGTGTGTAGACTGATAACACGCAGTTTACAGTAGGGGAGAGCGGGGTCAAGGGAACCAACTTTCACTTATGTTGTCGTCGAGGTTCAGAAAAATGTAACAGATGTGGAAAAAAAAAACAGTCTACATTTATTTGATGACATTTGGTGATTAAAAAGAAAACACACATGAAAAATGGCTCCATTGGTTGAGGGAGTTATCCAATAATGCTGGTCTACAAGCGAAATACTTCTGGAATAAAACTAATGAAATGTTACTACGTGTGTGTTAGTGATAAAGAAAAGTCAAGTCTTAAATGCTGGTTGGTTCAAGTTTCCAAGATAAGTCTAGGGGTCAAAATGTAAAATTCTTAGAATGAACATGAGAATAAGTTTTAGTCCAAAGGAATATTGGTCTTAGATCTACTTTAAAATACTGTCTGCACATTATGATCCATTCACTTTACAGGTTCTTTCTAGTGGAATATTTACTAATCCATTGAATACATGTACGTAAACCAGCATTTATGTGGAATAACACACCATCATATGTATTAAAAACATGAACTAACCAACACTAAAGTAATTTGTGTTCTGATTCTTCTCATTAAAATGTATGTAAAATTTAATGTCACATTTAATGAAGCAGATGCAATAAAGGTCCAAATCAAATTTTGGATATAACCTTTGAACTATTCATCTTAGAGACTCCCACTTGGCACCAAAATGCAGGTGTTTCATTTCTGCATGGTGTTTGTATAGATTTTGATTATTATTGTTGTCCCAAGAGGTTAAGGGTAACTTGATCACTACCTAAAAAACTAAAATGGACTATAAATGAAAACAAAACAAAACAGTGGAGATAGAGATTTAGTTGCTATTATTGACAGATGGGAAACCTGGCATGGCCCTCAAAATGGCACCATGACCTTTGACCTTGGGTGACCTTGAAAGGTTAAACTCATAGACTCAAGTTTTGAGAGGGAGATGTCCATTAGAGCTAAAATATTTGTGAAGGGTGGGGTTTGTTGCACACTTGTTTTTATATTAACTCAAGCCAAAGCTTTTTATGGAGCCTTTATATATTTATTGGTGCTGATCCAGGTTTTTTTTTTTACACTACATGTTTTTTTAGTGGATGTATTTTAAAAAAAATAGTTTTTACAGTAGATGTATTTTTTAAATAGATGTTTTTTTTACAGTAGATGTTTTTTACAGTCGATATTCCACATGTGTACAGGTGTTAATGTTTCAGTCAACTGTATTTTTTTATTGTGAATGTTAAACATGTGGTAAAATATCAAAGTGTTTATTTTTTAGATGACTCATGTTTTTAATGTGGCATAGAACAATAAAAAAGAACGAAGGTGAAGGAAGTTAAAGGATGTTTTAATGACTTCATTAATACTAACGATCCTCTTCCTGCAGACGATGCAGAACTGACCTGACCTAAGTGGGCGTGGCTTATTCATAGGAACTGATCCTAATTATCACTCAGTTTATGTCCTGTTGGCTTTTATCTCCAGACCAGGTTCATTTTATAACTTTTGCAAAGATGGAGACAAACGACAGACAAAATAAATGTTTTTACTGATGTTGACATTTTAATGTCAGAATATTCAGAAAAAAATGATTTCTTGCAAATATTATTCAGGATTTACCTGGAACATTTAAGTTGTTTTACTGTTTTTCTCTTTTAAAAATGCTTTAAATTTCAGTGTATCTTCATCTTCTTCATGTGATCCTACTCATTATTATTAGAGCAGCTGTGGCTCATTTGGTAGAGTGAGTCGTCCTATGATTGAAGGGTCGACGGTTCAAATCGTAGCTCGAATTGTCCACATGTCAAAGTGTCCTTTGCCAAGGCACTGAACCCTACATATCTACCAGTAGGTATGGCAGCTGGTGCCTACTGGTGTGTGTGTGTGTGTGTGTGTGTGTGTGTGTGTGTGTGTATATGTATATGTATATATATATATATATATATATATATATATATATATATATATATATATATATATATATATATATATATATATATATATATATATATATATATATATATATATATGTGTGTGTGTGTAATTACATGCTTAACTATATATATATACATATATTATGTTGTGTGTTTTACATTAAATTGGGTCTAGTGTCATGTATAAACATAGCTACTCTATTATTGTACATTCACTGCTAGGCTATTTAAATAATGCACAGGTTAATATAGTCATGTTTTTTTATTTTAAACATGTGCCACTGACATTTTTAAACTGCATATAACTCAGAATATAACTTAGAATAATTCACAGATGGAGTCGTAACTTTAAACATGCATCAGCATCAGGTCCGTCCTCACCACCTGTATGTATGTGTATATATATATATACACAAACTCAATGAATCATTTTATAAATTATGTAATAATCACTTATTCTTTCGTAGCATTGTATTTTGTCATCTTACACTTTCATGAACTTGCATTTTATTTCTTGTCAAATGTTATCAACGACAATCCTTGTATGAAAGGTGCTATACGAA